>CM038671.1:529478619-530681619 GCA_021605145.1 Aegilops bicornis | reverse complement strand
TAAATTTATTACAGTGGGAATTTTCTTTCATAATTTTTGGAGCTAGGGAAGTATGATGAATCTTGCATTCTTTACAGACTGTACTGTTTTGGCAGATTGTTGTTATGTTTGCATTGTTTGCATATGTTTCCCGTTTAATTATTCTATTTGAGGATAGGAGTATTAAATATGCAGAGGCATTTAGTATGAAATGTTGAATAATAATTTTTGTTATTTGCTACAGTAGAGGATGATAAGGTTTTTGCATTGGTTTATACTAACTTATCTCACGAGTTCTTGTTGAGTTTGGTATGGATGAAGCTTTTGAGATTTAGGGAGACCGTGATATGAAAGGAATTAAGGAGACACAAAAGCTCAAGATTGGGGATTCCCAAGGCACCCCAAGATAATATTTCAAGAAGTCTCAAGCATCTAAGCTTGGGGATGCCCCGGTAGGCATCCCACCTTTCTTCTTCAACAATTATCGGTTAGCATCGGTTGAACCTAAGTTTTTGCTTCTTTACTTGATGTGTGCCATCCTTGAAATGTCATTTTATTTTGCTTTGCTTGCTGCTTGAATAAAATCCCAAGATCTAAAATTCTTAAATGTTAGAGAGTCTTCACATAGTTTCATAATTATTCGACTACTCATTGATCCTCACTTATATCTTCCGGAGTAGTGTGTTTTTGCTCTAGTGCTTCACTTATATCTTTTAGAGCACGACGGTAGTTTTATTTTGAAGAAATAGATGATCTCTCATGCTCCACTTATATTATTTTGGGAGTCTTAAATAGCATGGTAATTTACTTAAACAATCTTAATATGCTTGGTATTCAAGATTTGTAAAACCTTCTTTTGAGTGCGTTGAATACTAAGAAAAGTTTGATGCTTGATAATTGTTTTGAGATATGGAGGTAGTAATATTAGAGACATGCCAGTTGAGCAGTTGTGAATTTGAGAAATACTTGTGTTAAAGTTTGTGATTCCGTAGCATGCATTATGGTGAACCGTTATGTGATGAAGTTGGAGCACGATATATTTATTGATTGTCTTCCTTATGTGTGGAGGTCGAATCGCGATGGTTAACTCCTACCAACCCTTCCCTAGGAGCATGCGTGTAGTACTTTGTTTTGATGACTTGTAGATTTTTGCAATAAGTATGTGAGTTCTTTATGACTAATGTTGAGTCCATGGATTATACGCACTCTCACCTTTCCACCATTGCTAGCCTCTCTAGTACCGCGCAACTTTCGCCGGTGCATTACACCCACCATATACCTTCCTCGAAATAGCCACCATACCTACCTATTATGGCATTTCCATAGCCATTCCGAGATATATTGCCATGCAACTTCCCACCGTTCTGTTTATTATGACACGCTCCATCATTGTCATATTGCTTCGCATGATCATGTAGTTGACATCTTATTTCTGGCAAAGCCACCGTTCATAATTCTTTCATACATGTCACTCATGATTCATTGCATATCCCGGTACACCGCCGGAGGCATTCACATAGAGTCATATTTTGTTCTAAGTATCGAGTTGTAATTCTTGAGTTGTAAGAAAATAAAAGTGTGATGATCATCATTATTAAAGCATTGTCCCAATGAGGAAAGGATGATGGAGACTATGATTCCCTCATAAGTCGGGATGAGACTCCGGATGAAAAATAAAAAAATAAAAAAGAGAGAAAAAAAGAGGCCATAAAAAAAAGAGAAAAGGCCCAAATAAAAAAATGAGAGAAAAAGAGAGAAGGTACAATGTTACTATCCTTTTACCACACTTGTGCTTCAAATAGCACCAAGGTCTTCATGATAGAGAGTCTCTCATTTTGTCACTTTCATATACTAGTGGGAAATTTTCATTATAGAACTTGGCTTGTATATTCCAATGATGGGCTTCCTCAAAGTGCCCTAGGTCTTCGTGAGCAAGCAAGTTGGATGCACACCCACTTAGTTTCTTTTTGAGCTTTCATACACTTGTAGCACTAGTGCATCCGTTGCATGGCAATCCCTACTCACTCACATTGATATCTATTGATGGGCATCTCCATAGCCCGTTGATACGCCTAGTTGATATGAGACTATCTTCTACTTTTTGTCTTCTCCACAACCACCATTCTATTCCACCTATAGTGCTATGTCCATGGCTCACACTCATGTCTTGCATGAAAATTTAAAAAGTTTGAGATTTCTAAAGTATGAAACAATTGCTTGGCTGAAACCGGGGTTGTGCGTGATTTAATATTTTGTGTGATGAAGATAGAGCATAGCCAGACTATATGATTTTGTAGGGATAACTTTCTTTGGCCATGTTATTTTGAGAAGACATGATTGCTTTGTTAGTATGCTTGAAGTATTATTATTTTTATGTCAATATGAACTTTTGTCTTGAATCTTTCAGATCTGAAAATTCATACCATAATCAAGAAGAATTACATTGAAATTGTGCCAAGTAGCACTCCGCATCAAAAATTATCTTTTTTATCATTTACCTACTCAAGGACGAGCAGGAATTAAGCTTGGGGATGCCTGATACGTCTCCAACGTATCTATAATTTTTGATTGCTCCATGCTATATTATCTATTGTTTTGGACAATATTGGGCTTTATTATCCACTTTTATATTATTTTTGGGACTAACCTATTAACCGGAGGCCCAGCCCAGAATTGTTGTTTTTTGCCTATTTTAGTGTTTCACAGAAAAGGAATGCCAAACTGAGTCCAATTGACGTGCCAATTTCTGCTGATTTTTTATGGACCAAAAGAAGACCACGGAGCATCGGAGTTGGGCCAGAGGAGTCCCAGTCTGCCCACGAGGGTGGGGGGCGCGCCCTCCCCCCTAGGGCGCGCCCCCTGCCTCATGGACAGCCCGGAGACCCCCTGACGTGAAACCTACGCCAAAAATTCCTATAAATACTGAAACCTATGGCGAGCACAATAGATCGGGAGTTCCGCCGCCGCAAACCTCCAGAGCCAATGAAAACCAATCTAGACCCGTTTCGGCACCCTGCCGTAGGGAGGAACCCTCACAGGTGGCCATCTTCATCATCCCGGCGCTCTCCATGACGAGGAGGGAGTAGTTCACCCTCGGGGCTGAGGGTATGTAGCAGTAGCTATGTGTTTGATCTCTCTCTCTCTCTCTCTCTCTCTCTCTCTCTCTCTCTCTCTCTCTCGTGTTCTTGATTTGGCACGATCTTGATGTATCGCGAGCTTTGCTTTTATAGTTGGATCATTATGATGTTTCTCCCCCTCTACTCTCTTGTAATGGATTGAGTTTCCCCTTTGAAGTTATCTTATCGGATTGAGTCTTTAAAGATTTGAGAACATTTGATGTATGTCTTGCCGTGCATATCTTGTTGGGGAACGTAGTAATTTCAAAAAAAATCCTACGCACACGCAAGATCATGGTGATGCAAAGCAACAAGAGGGGAGAGTAATGTCCACGTACCCTCGTAGACTGTAAGCGGAATCGTTATGACAACGCGGTTGATGTAGTCGTACGTCTTCACGATCTGACCGATCCAAGTACCGAACGTACGGCACCTCCGAGTTCAGCACACGTTCAGCTCGATGACGATCCCCGGACTTCGATCCAAAGCAAAGTGTCGGGATGAGTTCCGTCGACGACGACAGCGTGGTAGCGATGATGATGTTCTACGGTGCGCAGGCTTCGCATAAACTCCGTGACGATATGACCGAGGTGGAATATGGTGGAGGGGGCACCGCTGCGGCTAAGGAACGATGGCGTAGATCAACTTGTGTGTCCTAGGGTGCCCCTCTGCCCGTATATAAAGGAGGGAGGGAGGTGCGGCCGGCCCCTAGGGTGCGCTGGAGGAGTCCTACTCCCATCGGGAGTAGGACTCCCCTCTGCCTTGGTGGAGAAGGAAGGGGGAGGGAAAGAGGAAAGGCGCCCCCTCCTTGTTCTATTCGGACTAGGGGGAGGGCGCGCGCCTACTGGCCGGCCCTCCTCTTCTCCCTTATGGCCCACTAAGGCCCATTAACCCCGGGAGGGTTCCGGTAACCCCCCGGTGTTCCGGTAAAATCCCGATTTCACCCTAAACCATTCCGATATCCAAATATAGGCTTCCAATATATCAATCTTTATGTCTCGACCATTTCGAGACTCCTCGTCATGTCCGTGATCACATCCGGGACTCCGAACAACCTTCGGTACATCAAAACTTATAAACTCATAATAAAACTGTCATCGTAACGTTAAGCGTGCGGACCCTCCGGGTTCGAGAACTATGTAGACATGACCTAGAACTATTCTCGGTCAATAACCAATAGCGGAACCTGGATGCTCATATTGGCTCCTACATATTCTACGAATATCTTTATCGGTCAAACCGCATAACAACATACGTTGTTCCCTTTGTCATCGGTATGTTACTTGCCCGAGATTCGATCGTCGGTATCCAATACCTAGTTCAATCTCGTTACTGGCAAGTCCCTTTACTCGTTACGTAATGCATCATTCTGCAACTAACTCATTAGCTACATTGCTTGCAAGGCTTATAGTGATGTGCATTACCGAGAGGGCCCAGAGATACCTCTCCGACAATCGGAGTGACAAAACCTAATCTCGAAATACGCCAACCCAACATGTACCTTTGGAGACACATGTAGTACTCCTTTATAATCACCCAGTTACGTTATGACGTTTGGTAGCACCCAAAGTGTTCCTCCGGTAAACAGGAGTTGCATAATCTCATAGTTACAGGAACATGTATAAGTCATGAAGAAAGCAATAGCAATATACTAAAGCGATCAAGTGCTAGGCTAACGGAATGGGTCATGTCAATCACATCATTCTCCTAATGATGTGATCCCATTAATCAAATGACAACACATGTCTATGGTTAGGAAACATAACCATCTTTGATTAATGAGCTAGTCAAGTAGAGGCATACTAGTGACTATATGTTTGTCTATGTATTCACACATGTATCATGTTTACGGTTAATACAATTCTAGCATGAATAATAAACATTTATCATGATATGAGGAAATAAATAATAAATTTATTATTGCCTCTAGGGCATATTTCCTTCAGTCTCCCACTTGCACTAGAGTCAATAATCTAGATTACACAGTAATGATTCTAACACCCATGGAGTCTTGGTGCTGATCATGTTTTGCTCGTGGAAGAGGCTTAGTCAATGGGTCTGCAACATTCAGATCCGTATGTATCTTGCAAATCTCTATGTCTCCCACCTGGACTTGATCCCGGATGGAATTGAAGTGTCTCTTGATGTGCTTGGTCCTCTTGTGAAATCTGGATTCATTTGCCAAGGCAATTGCACCAGTATTGTTACAGAAGATCTTCATTGGTCCCGATGCACTAGGTATGACACCTAGATCGGAAATGAACTCCTTCATCCAGACTCCTTCATTTGCTGCTTCCGAAGCAGCTATGTACTCCGCTTCACATGTAGATCCCGCCACGACGTTTTGTTTAGAACTGCACCAACTTACAGCTCCACCGTTTAGTAAAAACACGTATCCGGTTTGCGATTTAGAATCGTTCGGATCAGTGTCAAAGCTTGCATCGACGTAACCATTTACAACGAGCTCTTTGTCACCTCCATATACGAGAAACATATCCTTAGTCCTTTTCAGGTATTTCAGGATGTTCTTGACTGCTGTCCAGTGATCCACTCCTGGATTACTTTGGTACCTTCCTGCCAAGCTTATTGCTAAGCACACGTCAGGTTTGGTACACAGCATTGCATACATGATAGAGCCTATGGCTGAAGCATAGGGAATATCTTTCATTTTCTCTCTATCTTCTGCTGTGGTCGGGCATTGAGTTTGACTCAACTTCACACCTTGTAGTACGGGCAAGAACCCTTTCTTTGCACGATCCATTTTGAACTTTTTCAAAACTTTATCAAGGTATGTGCTTTGTGAAAGTCCAATTAAGCGTCTTGATCTATCTCTATAAATCTTGATGCCCAATATATAAGCAGCTTCACCGAGGTCTTTCATAGAAAAACTTTTATTCAAGTATCCCTTTATGCTATCCATAAATTCTATATCATTTCCAATTAATAATATGTCATCTACATATAATATCAGAAATGCTACAGAGCTCCCACTCACTTTCTTGTAAATACAAAGCTTCTCCAAAAGTCAGATAAAACCATATGCTTTGATCACACTATCAAAGCGTTTATTCCAACTCCGAGATGCTTGCACCAGTCCATAAATGGATCGTTGGAGCTTGCACACTTTGTTAGCACCTTTTGGATCAACAAAACCTTCCGCTGAATCATATACAACTCTTCTTCTATAAATCCATTCAAGAATGCAGTTTTGACATCCATTTGCCAAATTTCATAATCATAAAATGCAGCAATTGCTAACATGATTCGGACAGACTTAAGCATCGCTACGGGTGAGAAAGTCTCATCGTAGTCAACCCCTTGAACTTGTCGAAAACCTTTTGCAACAAGTCGAGCTTTATAGACAGTTACATTACCATCAGCGTTAGTCTTCTTCTTAAAAATCCATTTATTCTCAATGGCTTGCCGATCATCGGGCAAGTCAACCAAAGTCCATACTTTGTTCTCATACATGGATCCCATCTCAGATTTCATGGCCTCTAGCCATTTTGCGGAATCTGGGCTCATCATCGCTTCCTCATAGTTCGTAGGATCATCATGGTCAAGTAACATGACTTCCAGAATAGGATTACCGTACCACTCTGGTGCCGATCTTACTCTGGTAGACCTACGAGGTTCAATAGAAACTTGATCTGAAGTTTCATGATCAATATCATTAGCTTCCTCACTGATTGGTGTAGTTATCAGAGGAACCGGTTCTTGTGATGAACTACTTTCCAATAAGGGAGCAGGTACAGTTACCTCATCAAGTTCTACTTTCCTCCCACTCACTTCTTTCGAGAGAAACTCCTTCTCTAGAAACGATCCGAATTTTGCAACGAAAATCTTGCCTTCAGATCTGTGATAGAAGGTGTACCCAACAGTCTCTTTTGGGTATCCTATGAAGACACATTTCTCCGATTTGGGTTCGAGCTTATCTGGTTGAAGTTTCTTCACATAAGCATCGTAGCCCCAAACTTTAAGAAACGACAACTTTGGTTTCTTGCCAAACCACAGTTCATGAGGTGTCGTCTCAACGGATTTTGATGGTGCCCTATTTAACGTGAATGCGGCCGTCTCTAAAGCATAACCCCAAAGCGATAGCGGTAAATCAGTAAGAGACATCATAGATCACACCATATCTAGTAAAATGCGATTCTGACGTTCGGACACACCATTTCGTTGTGGTGTTCCGGTGGCGTGAGTTGCGAAAACTATTCCGCATCGTTTCAAATGTAAACCAAACTCGTAACTCAAATATTCTCCTCCACGATCAGATCGTAGAAATTTTATTTTCTTGTTACGATGATTTTCCACTTCACTCTGAAATTCTTTGAACTTTTCAAATGTTTCAGACTTGTGTTTCGTTAAGTAGATATACCCATATCTGCTCAAATCATCTGAGAATGTGAGAAAATAACGGTACCCGCCGCGAGCCTCCACATTCATTGGACCACAAACATCAGTATGTATGATTTCCAACAAATCAGTTGCTCGCTCCATAGTTCTGGAGAACAGTGTTTTAGTCATCTTGCCCATGAGGCACGGTTCGCAAGTACCAAGTGATTCATAATCAAGTGATTCCAAAAGCCCATCAGTATGGAGTTTCTTCATGCGCTTTACACCGATATGACCTAAATGGCAGTGCCACGAATAAGTTGCACTCTCATTATCAACTCTGCATCTTTTGGTTTCCACACTATGAATATGTGTATCACTACTATCGAGATTCAATAAAAATAGACCACTCTTCAAGGGTGCATGACCATAAAAGATATTACTCATATAAATAGAACAACCATTATTCTCTGACTTAAATGAATAACTGTCTCGCATCAAACAAGATCCAGATATAATGTTCATGCTCAACGCCGCACCAAATAACAATTATTTAGGTCTAAAACTAATCCTGATGGTAGATGTAGAGGTAGCGTGCCGACCGCGATCACATCGACTTTGGAACCATTTCGCACGCGCATCGTCACCTCGTCCTTAGCCAATCTTTGCTTAATCCGTATTCCCTGTTTTGAGTTGCAAATATTAGCAACAGAACCAGTATCAAATACCCAGGTACTACTACGAGCATTAGTAAGGTATACATCAATAACATGTATATCACATATACCTTTGTTCACTTTGCCATCCTTCTTATCCGCCAAGTACTTGGGGCAGTTCCGCTTCCAGTGTCTAGTCTGCTTGCAGTAGAAGCACTTAGTCTCAGGTTTAGGTCCAGACTTGGGTTTCTTCTCTTGAGCAGCAACTTGTTTGCTGTTCTTCTTGAAGTTCCCCTTCTTCTTCCCTTTGCCCTTTTTTCTTGAAACTGGTTGTCTTGTTAACCATCAACACTTGATGCTCCTTCTTGATTTCTACCTCCGCGGCTTTTAGCATTGCGAAGAGCTCGGGAATAGTCTTGTCCATCCCTTGCATATTATAGTTCATCACGAAGCTCTTGTAGCTTGGTGGCGATGATTGAAGAATTACATCAATGACACTATCATCAGGAAGATTAACTCCCAGTTGAATCAAGTGATTATTATACCCAGACATTTTGAGTATGTGTTCACTGACAGAACTATTCTCCTCCATCTTGCAGCTATAGAACTTACTGGAGACTTCATATCTCTCAATAATGGCATTTGCTTGAAATATTAACTTCAACTCCTAGAACATCTCATATGCTCCATGACGTTCAAAACGTCGTTGAAGACTCGGTTCTAAGCCGTAAAGCATGGCACACTGAACTATCGAGTAGTCATCAGCTTTGCTCTGCCAGACGTTCTTAACGTCGTTAGTTGCATCGGCCGGGCACTGGCACCAGCGGTGCTTCGGGGCGTAATTGTTCTATGCAGCAATGAGGATAATCCTCAGGTTACGGACCCAGTCCGTGTAATTGCTACCATCATCTTTCAACTTTGCTTTCTCAAGGAACGCATTAAAATTCAACGGAACAACAGCACGAGCAATCTAGCTACAACAAACATAGACGAGCAAGATACTATCAGGTACTAAGTTCATGATAAATTTAAGTTCAATTAATCATATTACTTAAGAACTCCCACTTAGATAGACATCCCTCTAATCCTCTAAGTGATTACGTGATCCATATCAACTACATCATGTCCGATCGTCACGTGAGATGGAGTAGTTTCAACAGTGAACATCAATATGTTGATCATATCTACTATATGATTCACGCTCGACCTTTCGGTTTCCGTGTTCCGAGGCCATATCTATTATATGCTAGGCTCGTCAAGTTTAACCTGAGTATTCCGCGTGTGCAACTGTTTTGCACCCGTTGTATTTGAACGTAGAGCCTATCACACCCGATCATCACGTGGTGTCTCAGCACAAAGAACTTTCGCACCGGTGCATACTCAGGGAGAACACTTCTTGATAATTTAGTGAGAGATCATCTTAAAATGCTACCCTCAATCAAAGCAAGATAAGATGCATAAAGGATAAACATCACATGCAATCAATATAAGTGATATGATATGGCCATCATCATCTTGTGCTTGTGATCTCCATCTTCGAAGCACCGTCGTGATCACCATCGTCACCGGGCGCGACACCTTGATCTCCATCATAGCATCGTTGTCGTTCGCCATCTATTGCTTCTACGACTATTGCTACCGCTTAGTGATAAAGTAAAGCAATTACAGGCGTTTGCATTTCATACAATAAAGCGACAACCATATGGCTTCGCCAGATTGCCGATAACTTCGGTTACAAAACATGATCATCTCATACAATAAAATATAGCATCACGTCTTGACCATATCACATCACAACATGCCCTGCAAAAACAAGTTAGACGTCCTCTACTTTGTTGTTGCAAATTTTACATGGCTGCTACGGGCTTAGCAAGAACCGTTCTTACCTACGCATCAAAACCACAACGATAGTTCGTCAAGTTAATGATGTTTTAACCTTCGCAAGGACCGGGCGTAGCCACACTCGGTTCAGCTAAAGTGAGAGAGACAGACACCCACCAGTCACCTTTAAGCACGAGTGCTCGTAACGGTGAAACCAGTCTCGCGTAAGCGTCTGGCGTAATGTCGGTCCGGCCGCTTCATCTCACAATACCGCTGAGCCAAAGTATGACATGCCGGTAAGCAGTATGACTTGTATCGCCCACAACTCACTTGTGTTCTACTCGTGCATATGACATCTACGCATAAAACCAGGCTCGGATGCCACTGTTGGGGAACGTAGTAATTTCAAAAAAATTCCTACGCACACGCAAGATCATGGTGATGCAAGGCAACAAGAGGGGAGAGTAATGTCCACGTACCCTCGTAGACTGTAAGCGGAATCGTTATGACAATGCGGTTGATGTAGTCGTACGTCTTCACGATCTGACCGATCCAAGTACCGAACGTACGGCACCTCCGAGTTCAGCACACGTTCAGCTCGATGACGATCCCCGGACTTCGATCCAGCAAAGTGTCGGGGATGAGTTCCGTCAGCACGACGGCGTGGTGACGATGATGATGTTCTACCGGCGCAGGGCTTCGCATAAACTCCGCAACGATATGACCGAGGTGGAATATGGTGGAGGGGGGCACCGCACACGGCTAAGGAACGATCACGTAGATCAACTTGTGTGTCCTAGGGTGCCCCTCTGCCCCGTGATATAAAGGAGGGAGGGGAGGTGCGGCCGACCCCTAGGGTGCGCTGGAGGAGTCCTACTCCCATCGGGAGTAGGACTCCCCTCTTGCCTTGGTGGAGAAGGAAAGGGGAGGGAAAGAGGAAAGGGCGTCGCCTCCCCCCTCCTTGTCCTATTCGGACTAGGGGAGGGGGCCTGCCTGCCTGCCGGCCCTCCTCTTCTCCCTCATGGCCCACTAAGGCCCATTAACCCCGGGAGGGTTCCAGTAACCCGGTGTTCCGGTAAAATCCTGATTTCACCCGGAACCATTCCGATATCCAAATATAGGCTTCCAATATATCAATCTTTATGTCTCGACCATTTCGAGACTCTTCGTCATGTCCGTGGTCACATCCGGGACTCCGAACAACCTTCGGTACATCAAAACTTATAAACTCATAATAAAATTGTCATCGTAACATTAAGCGTGCGGACCCTCCGGGTTCGAGAACTATGTAGACATGACCTAGAACTATTCTCGGTCAATAACCAATAGCGGAACCTGGATGCTCATATTGGCTCCTACATATTCTACGAAGATCTTTATCGGTCAAATCGCACAACAACATACGTTGTTCCCTTTGTCATCGGTATGTTACTTGCCCGAGATTCGATCATCGGTATCCAATACCTAGTTCAATCTACATCTTGGCAAGTCTCTTTACTCACACGTAATGCATCATTCCACAACTAAATCATTAGATACATTGCTTGCAAGGCTTATAGTGATGTGCATTACCGAGAGGGCCCAGAGATACCTCTCCGACAATCGGAGTGACAAAACCTAATCTCGAAATACGCCAACCCAACATGTACCTTTGGAGACACCTGTAGTACTCCTTTATAATCACCCGATTACGTTGTGACGTTTAGTAGCACCTAAAGTGTTCCTCCGTAAACGGAGTTGCATAATCTCATAGTTACAGGAACATGTATAAGTCATGAAGAAAGAAATAGCAATATACTAAACGATCAAGTGCTAGGCTAACGGAATGGGTCATGTCAATCACATCATTCTCCTAATGATGTGATCCCATTAATCAAATGACAACACATGTCTATGGTTAGGAAACATAACCATCTTTGATTAATGACCTAGTCAAGTAGAGGCATAATAGTGACTATATGTTTGTCTATGTATTCACACATGTATCATGTTTCCGGTTAATACAATTCTAGCATGAATAATAAACATTTATCATGATATGAGGAAATAAATAATAACTTTATTATCGCCTCTAGGGCATATTTCCTTCATATCTATGGTGACAATGGGATATCACGTGATTCACTTGATGTATGTTTTGGTGATCATCTTGCGGGTTCCGCCCATGAACCTATGCATAGGGGTTGGCACACGTTTTCATCGTGATTCTCCGGTAGAAACTTTGGGGCACTCTTTGAGGTTCTATGTGTTGGTTTGAATAGATGAATTGAGATTGTGTGATGCATATCGTATAATCATGCCCACGGATACTTAAGGTGACATCGGAGTATCTAGGTGACATTAGGGTTTTGGTTGATTTGTATCTTAAGGTGTTATTCTAGTACGAACTCTAGGGCTATTTGTGACACTTATAGGAATAGCCCAAAGGATTGATTGGAAAGAATTACTTTGAGGTGGTTTCGTACCCTACCATAATTTCTTCGTTTGTTCTCCTCTATTAGTGACTTTGGAGTGACTCTTTGTTGCATGTTGGGGGATAGTTATATGATCCAATTATGTTATTATTGTTGAGAGAACTTGCACTAGTGAAAGTATGAACCCTAGGCCTTGTTTCCTATCAATGCAATGCCGTTTACGCTCACTTTTACCACTTGCTACCTTGCTGTTTTTATATTTTCAGATTACAAAAACCTATATCTACCATCCATATTGCACTTGTATCACCATCTCTTCACCGAAATAGTGCACCTATACAATTTACCATTGTATTGGGTGTGTTGGGGACACAAGAGACTCTTTGTTATCTGGTTGCAGGGTTGCTTGAGAGAGACCATCTTCATCCTACGCCTCCTACGGATTGATAAACCTTAGGTCATCCACTTGAGGGAAATTTGCTACTGTCCTACAAACCTCTGCACTTGGAGGCCCAACAATGTCTACAAGGAGAAGGTTGCGTAGTAGACATCAGATCCCATCTTGGGGCCTTTTCTGGAGCTCCGCCGGAGGGGGCATTGATCATGGAGGGCCTCTACATCATCCCCAAGGCCTCTCCGATGAAGTGTGAGTAGTTTACCTCAGACCTTCGGGTCCATAGTTATTAGCTAGATGGCTTTTTCTCTCTTTTTGGATCTCAATACAATGTTCTCCCCCTCTCTTGTGGAAATCTATTCGATGTAATCTTCATTTGCGGTGTGTTTGTCGAGATCCGATGGATTGTGGGTTTATGATCAAGATTATCTATGAACAATATTTGAATTTCATCTAAATTCTTTTATGTATGATTGGTTATCTTTGCAAGTCTCTTCGAATTATCAGTTTGGTTTGGCCTACTAGATTGATCTTTCTTGCAATGGGAGAAGTGCTTAGCTTTGGGTTCAATCTTGCGGTGTCCTTTCCCAAAGGATTTTAGGGGCAGCAAGGCACGTATTGTATTTTTGCCATCGAGGATAAAAAATGGGGTTTATATCATATTGCATGAGTTTATCCCTCTACATCATGTCATCTTTCTTAATGCGTTACTCTGTTCTTCATGAACTTAATACTCTAGATGCATGCTGGATAGCGGTCGATGTGTGGAGTAATAGTAGTAGATGCAGGTGAGTCGGTCTACTTGTCTCGGACGTGATGCCTATATACATGATCATACCTAGATATTCTCATAACTATGCTCAATTCTATCAATTGCTCGACAGTAATTTGTTTACCCATCGCAAATACTTATGCTATCTTGAGAGAAGCCACTAGTGAAACCTATGGCCCCTGGGTCTATTTTCCATCATATTAATCTTCCAACACTTTGCTATTTCTATTGCCTTTTATTTTACTTTGCATATTTATCATAAAAATACCAAAAATAGTATCCTATCATCTCTATCAGATCTCACTCTTGTAAGTGACCGTGAAGGCTTGACAACCCCTTTATCACGTTGGTTGCGAGGTTCTTGTTTGTTTGTGCAGGTGCGAGGGACTCGTGCGTGGCCTCCTACTGGATTGATACCTTGGTTCTGAAAAACTGAGGGAAATACTTATGCTGCTTTACCGCATCACCCTTTCCTCTTCAAGGGAAAAACCAACGCAGTGCTCAAGAGGTAGCATCCCAGCGTCCCCCACCTCGTCCTCCTCCTTGGCCGTAGCCCCGGTCGCCGCGCTCAAGGCATCGACCGAAGCGTCCATCTCGAATGGCCCTGAGCTCCTGACAATAATTGGTGTTATGATTGTGTACATTGTGGAAGGCGCAGAACGGACGGTTGCTCTTGGACGACTCGGGCTGGTCCCGACCATGCTTCGTCTCAGGCTCAATCGCGAGCACGGCTGCCCCCTTGCGCTTCGAGTCCTTGGTCTTGGCCTTCTTCTCCTATGGGTCGCCAGCTGGGAGCTCGAGGAGGGAGAGGCGCCCCTCCTTAGCTCTAGCACACTTTGTCGCCAGGTTGAACATCTCCAGTGCGGTGCACAACTCTTCATGGATAGCAAGTTCTTCCTTCATCTTGACGTCGCGGACACCATCAGAGAATGCTGAAATGATGGCCTCGTCCGTCACCTTGGGGATCTTGAGGCAGACGTTGTTGAAGCGCTGGATGTACTCCTGCAGGGTCTCTCCTGGCTGCTTCTTGATGCGCTGCAGGTCACTCGTGGCCGGTGGGCGATCGCGAGTGCCCTAGAAGTTGGCGACAAAGCGGTCACGCATCTCGCCCCAGGAGGAGATTGACCCCACGGGCAGGTTCAGGAGCCACGAGCGAGCGTCGTCCTTGAGAGCCATGGGGAACCGGTTCGTCATGACCTTCTCTTTGCCGCTGGCTGCTTCAATGCTCAACTCATAGAGCTGCAGGAACTCTGCAGGATCGGGGGTGCCGTCGTAGCGCAGAGGCAGGTCGGGCTTGAACTTGCCCGGCCAGACAACGCTACGCGGCTCTAGAGTGAAGGCGCGGCAGCCGGCCGTGGCCACCGAGGCCCATCATGTGGGTGGATCTTGGTCTTGGTGCCCCCGCGCTGCTACGGCAAGCGGCGCGCGGTCCTGCCGCGGCAAGCGATCTTGACGTGGCGGTGCTGGTAGCGGTGGAGCGTTTTCTTGCGGTCGGAGGACTTCTTGGCAGCTTCCTTCTTCAAGCCCGGGTGCCCGGCATGACGGGTCGTGCCGGGGGGGCGCGCCTTGGCACCAAGGTGCCGTCCTGGTGAGGAGGTGGCGGAGGCGCTCCTTGAGCTACGTCGCCCGCAGCTGGCGGTGGGCGAGGCAGCGAGAGGGACGGTGCAGGAGAGCCCCCAGCGGCGCTGACGAGCTCGGCGATACGGTCCAACCAGTCCTCTTAGAGGTCGTCAACCAGGCGGTAGCGCAGGAGCTCACGTGCCATGAGCAGCGCGGCTTGCGCGTCCGTGGGAGCGCGACGAGCGTGAGATGACGAGCCGGCTGGAGTTAGCAACGGGGTGGCGGTGTGGCCCTCCCGCCGCACAGAGGGGTGCAGCGAAGACGCTTGCTACTCGTTTCCTGCCGGGCCGGTGGCAGCGGGTGACGGAGAACGATGGGGAGGCCCGCCAACAGGAGCCGTCTGGGCGACGCAGGCGGCAAGGGCGGCCCGGCGCTCAGCACGGGCCCGCGTGAGCGTCGGCCATGAACGTGGTGGAGCGGTGAAGCGCGGATGGACGGAAGGAAAGATTCAGCGCACCCCTACCTGGCGTGCCAAATGTTGGATCACGGGTTCCGGCAAAACCCTTAAGGTTCGAACTCTGGGGTGCGCACGAAGATCTCTCCCTCTCTAGCTCACGCCCTCACCGCGATCTCAAGGCCTAGCTCGCCGAACCCAAAGAACAAGAGACACGAGGGTTTATACTAGTTCGGGCCACCGTTGTGGTGTAATAACCTACTCCAGTGTGTGGTGGTGGATTGCCTCTTGAGGGCTGAGGATGAACAGGTATAAGGGGAAGAACAGCCTCCTGAGGAGAGGTGTTCTTATGCTCGGTGACCTTGTGGATGTGAGGATGGAATGGATCCTATCCAAGATGTTTCCTTTCTCTACGGTGGTGGCTTGTCCTATTTATAGAGGCCCTGGTCCTCTTCCCAAATATTAGGCGGGAAGGGATCCCACAACGGCCAAGTTTGAAGGGGGACAACTAGTACAAGCTATCCTGACAAAAGTGGTCTTCGCCTGCCAAAGGCTCCGGTGGTGACGCTGTCCTGGGCTCCATGGTGACCTTCGTCCTGCCGTCCTGCTGGTCTTGGTCTCGTTGCACCGATATGGAAACCTTTGCCTGAGGTCTCGGGACTCCTCGCCTGTGCCTACCCCTTTAGCACCAAAGAGGAAACCAGTACACTGTGCGCGCTGGCGCCCACCTGGCGCCCGCCTGGCCTTGGTCGTCATGGCTTGCGTCACGGGAACCTCACGAGGTGCCCTTTACCTTGATCTCTTCGCCCTTCGCGAGCCAGCCTAGTGAGGCCGCCCCCGAGGAGGTCTTGTGTCGCCCGCCTCGCAAGGCCTGGCCTCTCGCGAGGGTCTTGAGCATTTTCTAGTGAAGATGGGCCGTACAAGGCCACTGGTGGAGCCACGCCGTGGGCCGCAGGCAGGCAAGTCTGGGGACCCCCGTTCCCAGTATGCCGACAATATCCATCAAGGCGTGGAAGTAAGGACGGAAACAAGCTTGTCGAAGATAGCAACAACTTCATAGTTCGTGTAATCCCAAGAGCAGTCGGGAAATCGACAAATAGCTATCTTCTATAGACGACAGTCACCATGACCGTAGTTGAACATACATAGAATACCGGTGTGCTCAACCTCTGGGCAGTTTGAGATTTTTGGAAGTGGAACCCGGTGATGAGTGTACACATTCACAAGTTCCCACTCGCAGTTGTACCCAGTATAAACAACCCAATCTCCGTTTGCGTCTGCCCAAGCCTTACCCTCAAGTGATGGCATCTTAACATCACACGTATCATTATCAAGCGGCATCAACTTGCACAAGGCGAGGCCTCCGTCGTCCGCGCGCCGGTCAGCAGTGTCACGGCGAAGAAGATAGGGGAGATCAAACCGCTCCTGGACCCTTTGGTTCTTTGTAATGATGTTGTTAGTTGAGTCGAGAATGGTCTTGAACGAACCTGCCATGCTAGTCGAGGTGATGACATCGCACCAATCAATGAGTTCCTCCACCACGTCATCATTCAGATCGGGGCAAGAATAACGGGGTCGTTTCCGGCCTGTTCCCTCCATGGAGGAGACGATCGAATAATGGCATTAGGAAGGGTGAAGGAAAATGGAAGAGGGAGGAAGAGCGTGCGACAGCAGTTCCAAATCGAGAGGGAAAGGCAAAGAGTCGGTGGACAGTTGCCACGGTACACGAAGAGGCGCCCCGGCCTACATAGACGTCCATTTAGAAATTGTACAAAAGGACTCGCCATCGTCTCACTGACAGACCACATGTCAACGAAACATGGTGTGTAATTTCTCATGCAAAATGCGATCTGGCCAAGTTGGCCCGAGGTGCCGCATTAGTTATCGCCTTTATTTTTTTAATGGCGTGCCGTTCAGTTTTGAAGCACGACTAACTGGTATTGTATGCAGAGAAAATATAAACTACTCTACCACTACTCCACCTCTAGTTCTAGTAGTATAAAAAAGATATATAGGCTGGAGCTTCAGCGCTTTCTTGCTAAGGGTTGCCCACTTGCTTCTCACACTATCATCCTCTCTCTAGATCTAAAAAAGACGGCCTCTCTCTCCCTCACCGGTGGTCACAGATCTGTCGGGGAAGAAAAGGAAGTGCAGCGTTGACGCACTCGTCATCGACGAGCGAGGTCCCGCACTGACGACAAGGCCGTCCTCTTAGACCTAGCGCCCGCGCGGGATGGCCTCCATCCCCAAGCTCGCTGTCATAGTGTGTGCGGAGGACGACGACCACGAGCGAAGCCACTTCCCTTCGACTCTCAGGTATGCTACCTCTTTTCGAACCATACCCTTATTCTATTGCCCCATCTGCCACGTCGCTGCATGTGGATCTTTTTCCACTCCACCATCCTCCCAATTTGCTATTCTCTGCTTTACTGGTCACGCAGACGAAAACCTTAATTTGCACTATTAAAGGAAACCCTACTTCATGCAGACTAATCCATGTCTGGGTTGAATAAGGAAAGGAAGGGAGACTGTACTGTCCAAGAGACTAGGCATCAAAACTGCATCTAGGTTGAAAAGGGGAAAATCAAGAGCTAAGGAACGAGTCTCGTGTCTCTTGGTTGAAGAAGGGTAGAAAGGCATGACAACGCAATAGAGAATGACCAGGTCGATCGGTTTGTTGTCCTCACATAGGAAAAAGGTGGCTAAAGAAAACAAAAATGGGACGTAATCCACATATGCTGCTTGGATATTTGTTGCTCTGGGCAACCATACCTCCCTCACCACTCTATGCGTCCGTGGAGGTACATCGTACTGGTGCGCCCACTTTCCGAATGGGCCTCCCATGCTCTTATTGCCACTTTTTGTTGTTAGTATAACGCCAACGGTCAACTCAAGCAATGCTACTGCTAAAGTGATGCCACATTTAACTAATGTTGCACTCAGTCTAATGCCATCGATAAATTTAAGCAATGCCATTTAATGTCACTGGATTATTTCAGGGTTAGCTATTGATTGTGGATGTATTAAAGATTTTTCAGCTAAGGCAATCTAATGTTGTTGCACAGCAAGTATACCAACGATGAATCTTGTTACTACCTTCAGATTTTTGCACTGTTAATGCTTATAGATTACATACTTCACTTTCATGAGATAAGTCAAAAAAAATTGTACAGTGTCAAGAGGAAAGGTCAAGAGTGGGCATCTCCTCCTCCGGCTATTCTCTTGATTCGTTCGATCAAGTTTTTATGTTTGATCGATTATCAAGATTGGGATAGCAATTTTTACGTCCCCTCGAGTTCGAAATGATATTTACCTTGAAGGTACATGGTTTGTAATTTTTTTATACTGTCATTAGTTAATAATACTAGTTACCTTCAGACTTTTGTATTTGGTTTAATGCTCTTGCACAACTAGTATACCAATGCTGAAACTTGTTACCTTTACATTTTGTATTGTTAATTCTTATAGAAATCTTCGAGTGCTAGAACTTATGGAAATATGTTCAGTAAAACCATTGTACTATACCCTGTAATAAAATAACTACTCTACTATTGCACTAACCACTGGATTAGTGTATATTTGTACTATTCGAATGGTGTTGCATTAGCGTATGGACATATATAAAGTGTGGCAAGCTTTCCCAGATATGTCCTCAAGAAAACTACTACCTATTTTTCTAAATACTAGACGTTTGGGTACTTTAAATTGAACGGCAAAAACGTCTTATATTAAGGAACAGAGGGTGTAGAGTTCACTCAAATTATCCCGGTAAATCTAGTCACACCTTTGTTAAAATTAATGTTCATTATGTTATCGGAGGAGGTTTGTATGTTTGTCTCTAATGCCTGTCGACTACATGCCTGACATCATGATGTAATGTTAAGTCATTTCCTTTTCTACAGTGTCACTGAATTGTCAAGGCGGTGATGGCATTTTATTTTAGTTGAACTGCACAAAATATGCTTAAAAGAGGAGGAAAGGTCAGGAATGGCTCAATTTTTCAGAAAAAACTATGTATGCCTTCCTGACATCAGCCGTTGTTGCCTTATTTATTCCTTCAAATAGGTGGTTAGAAACAGTCTTGCTACCTTTTCCCATTAAGAAATTGGAATGCTTATATTTGTGAGTCTATGCTTCAACTAGTGCCACTTTTATAGTAATCACACTTACAATATCTATGCAAACATGGATGCTCGATTTTAGTGGAACTGCACAAAAGGTCCAAATGGTTCAACATTAGGAGCATGTTTTCTTACAAACCTTTATATCCAATTGATGGCACTATGAGCTGTTCATTATGAAGGTACATGGTTTGCTAATATCTTGCTACTCTTTTTGTACTGTCATTAGATAGTAATACTGGTGGTTTGCATGTGAATTTATTGGCAGGGTGGACCTACATTGGAGGTGCAGGACAGGATTCCATGATCGGATGCTCAATTTCGGTTGTATCGATTTCACCTCTTCCATCACTGCGAACATGGATATCCTTGGTCTGATGAATAATATGCGCTATATTTCTGCTCTGAACCAGCAAATCAATTCAGTATGAAATTGTCCACGGCAAAACATGACTATATCAAATTATCCAGTGCAAAACATGACAGATGCTAAGCGGAAGAGACGTGTTTAAACCGAAAATACAAGGTGGGGTATATGTTTACTAGCTGCTTGATATTTGTGCAAATAGAGATGTCTGCCCATTGCTATTTGGCAGACAAACAAAGTGACCGCAATTTTGGTTGAACTGCACAAGAGAATAGTATAGTCACTGCATGCAGTGCCATTTGAAAATAGACACAAAGATTGGATAGTCACTTCATGGACTGCAGAAAAGTAGTACTATACTATTTATTGGCCAACACTAGGTGCTTCATTGCTTTGGTCTGATTATACAATGGGCATCATTTTGCCTAAGTTAAAGTTTGTATTCTGAAAATAGTCTCGCCGTGTGATTGAGATAAGACCAAATCATATTGAAGTGGATGGTCCTCCATCATGTGTGGTTCATTCTCATGGTTCCAGCTGTTGGTGAAACCACTTATGTTAGCAAGAGGAATTGTAGACTTCACAAACAAATGTGTCTTTCACTCTGTACAAAATGTTGGCCAAGAGAAGCATCCATGTTAGTAGGAAGAACAGATGTTTTTTCTAGATCTTTGATTTTGGAGCTACATATTTGTATATGATTTGTGAATCATTGAGATGCATTAACATGTTGATCTTATGTATGGGAATCGTACTAGTTGGTTTTGAATTTGGCCTACTAATGTGAACATATTACAATGCCAGGCCTGTGAGTCTCATGTGAACATTTCAAACTGATCAACTCTTACTGTTCTGCACAGCATGATCCTTATTTCTGTGTTCTCAGTGTTTAGAAGTTACTAACAGTTCCTTATTTCTGTTCGCTCAGTGTTTACAAGTTACAGATCGATGACTAGCTAGCCTACTAATGTGCTACTGGCAGTTTTACTTTCGACGCAAGATCCGAAGTGGCAGTTTTTTGAATAAGAATACCTACCTCTGAAGAAACTGACAAGCTGCTCTAAAGAAAATGTCATGCAAATCTGAAGAAACTGTCAGAAAAAACGTTCGCAAATGCCTTATCTCCCAGCGAACGTTCATTACCTAATGCGATCCTACACGTACACCATCCGACCTACTTGATCCTACACGTACACTGTCCGACCTACTCGATCCTACACGAATAAATAGCAGATCACGCATGTACTACCTCATTTCAGGTTTGCAGGGCTTAATTCAAAAATCTGACCAACCAAGGTAGATGATGAGTGGTGGAATCATTTTTGACAAAGAGGGAGTAACTCATCTGGATGATTCAAGTGCACTCGTTTGACCGTCATGCCGGTGTGCGACCCAGCACTGACGGGACACACCACTGATGGGACGGGACGACACAATCATAATTTCAGTTTTTCTAGTTTTCCACGGCAAGCTAACATGCATGATACTAGATATGATACTACCATTACGACCAGCCTAAGCCATGCCTTCTTATGCATTGAATTCCGATCACCGTGATGATCGTCGCGTTTCCCGCGACACGCTAGTTCGCCTACCTTCCGCCTATAATTACTGTTTCTCGGCCTTCTCCGGTGGCACCATCACCCAACTCGCCCTATCCTCATAAGCCCCCACCAGCCCGACGTCGCTCGCCACTTATCCTCGCTCTTGCCATGACCGCCATGCCCCCGCCCGTCCACGATAGGCGACGCAGGAGGCGGTCACCGCCGGAACTAGTGTTCTATTTTTCACCCGAAGGCACACGAAGGGAGGAGGCATTCTATCGGTCTTTAGATGACAATGCGGAGTATGAGGAGTTGTTGGAGCGCGACCGCCTGGCGGAGGAGTAGCGTATCACTAATTTGCGCCGCCAGCAGGACATGGAGCAGCAGCACACCGATGCTCTGAGTCGTGAGCAGAGCGCCCGCAACTGGGCTGACTACATGGAGGCCGGCACCCGGCAAATAGCACTGGAGGCTGTCGGGCACGCACGCGTTCACGACGCCAAATTTTACTACCAGCTCGTCAATGGGTTTCCTGCTTAGAAGCCAAACCTTCGGTGGACCACGCCAACATGGAAAGGGCCAACGCGCCCTATCGCACATCTGGCAAGTCCGAGGCGAGGCGGAAGACGCCAGTGCCGGCGTTTAGCATGTACCATAGATGGCCGTCAGTATCGTCTAGTTAGCTAAGAGTAAGTTAGTACTTGTACACTACTAGAGTATTAGTGGGAGTAGATAGTTAACTTTGCTATGATGGTTGTCAACGTGGAAGTTCAGTACTCTATATCTGGATCGGACCTGTTACTTTGCTCTGAATGTTGAACTTCCCATTTGAACGTATGGAATGGGCTGTTATTTTTTAAATGGGTTGTATTTGTCTGCCACGGGTTTAGAGACTGACTTGTGGGCCTACCAGGTTGACGCGTACACAATCAGGAGATGATTGTACGTGGAGAGGATGACAGCAGGGACCCACCAAGGTCATGGCAGTACGCAAGCAAGTGCCTCCTTATTTTAAGCCAATAAAAAATGGCTCCTCCTAATGGATTTCTCACATCTGGGTCCCATGCCATTGTCAACGTAGTCAATAAACAAGAATTGCACAACGAGCAGCTGACACCAGGGACCCATCAGCTCGCCTAGTTATTTTTGTTTTGGGTTAATTTGATAAATGCCACTCCAAAGGTGATTCCGAGAAATGTCACTGCAATTTCAAAACTTTAAAAAATGCCATTTCATGCCATTTCCAGTGGCATTTTTCGAAGTCTGGAGTGGCGTTTTTCAAAGTTTGCAAAAATTATAGTGGCGTTTTTCAAAGTTTGCAAAAATTGCAGTGGCATTTTTCAAAGTTTGGAAATTGCAGTGGCACTTTTATGAATCGCCATAATTTGAGTGGCATTTATCTAATTTGTTTTTGAGACGGAAGCAGGGTGTCAACTGGGTTGTGCGGGGCACACTGGCCTGTCTAGACAACCTTTTCTTTTATGTTTACCACAGACCAGCCTAGTAGTTTTTTTTTCTTTCTGAAAATGGCTAGCCCAGTTTTTTTGTGCTTTGTCAAGTAAGTCACTTTGTTAGGCCTGTTGGGCTGCAAATCTTTCAAGACGAGGAGAGCTTCATTCGGCTGGCCCAGAAAATGGCCTATCGGTAATGAGAAATGGGTTGTACATTTTTAAAACACATCAAACCGGCAATTAGTTTCAAATTTCTTTTTTTCATTTCGAGATTTTAAATTCCATTGATTTTTATGCGTGGACAATTTTTTGGATTTTATATTGATATACATTTATTTTGAAAACCAGTTTGAATGTGACTCAAAATTTCAGGATTGAAAATAGTTCGGACCGCACCGAAATATGCAAAATTCCATATAATTTTTTAACTGTGGCCACAATATGGGTTGTAATGCTAACAAAAAGAATATGGGCTCCGAAAAAACCTTAAGAATTAGCAAATGGGTTGTAAATTATTAGAAATAATGGCAGATGGGTTGTATGTTGTTTTCCATAGATTTGAGGTTTTGCTAAAAAAGAAGGTTGACGCACAAGCAGTGACTGTTGGATGTCCATCCAACGGCCGTCGTGCTTCTTCAATCTCTGCTCTTCCTGCTCCAGCCGCTCAAACAAGCGCCGGAGGGATTGCCTGCTCCCTCCTCCCGCGGCCGGCTGTGCTGCCGTGTAGGCCACACCGCCCCACCGTAGTCCCATCGCTGGCCTAGCCATCCCTCTACTCACCCACACCTGCTATTATTCTCCGGCGATGGCAGACGAACCAGTAAACCCTCGTACTCCCCTCCGCGTGGGAAAGAACTGCCGAGTCTTCCCTGGCTCCGTGTCATTCCCTTCCTAGGCCTTGCCGTCGTCCACCGCCTTGGTGCCCTCGGCGCAGCATGGTCAACATGGTCAACGAACGACATCCATCGGAAGTGGACTGTACATGGAGAGGCTGACAACTGGGTCCATGGCCGCAAGCAAGGAAATGCCTCCTTATTACGTGCAAAACAATGATTCTTCCACCTGACAGCTGGGACCCACCGGAAGGGCCTCCGTATTTCGCGAAAAATACGTTCCCCCCGCTGACAGGTCAGACCCACCAGCTATATCTTCGCACGCAAGGAAGTGCCTCCTTATTACGCACAAAAAAATGAATACACCCCCTGCTAGCTGGGACCCACCATAGTGGGAGGCTGACTTGTGGGCCTATTAAGTTGACGGGGACGGAGGGCTTTTTCAACTTAGTCAATATGAACGATTCTAGCTCCAGTGACCGTATGATATCCATCCAACGGCCGTAGTGCTTCTTCAACCTCTGGTCTTCTTGCTCCACCAAAGCAAATACCGTCGTGTCGCTTCGCTCCCTGTCTCCCGTGGCTGGTTGTGCTGCCGCGGAGGCCTCACACCCCCTACTACTCCCACCGCTGGCCAGGCCATCCCTCCACTCACCCACACCCCCTGTTTATGGCGACGGCATCCTCACACCAAAGCCGAACTAGTGAACCCTCGTACTCCTCTCCTCATGGGCATCCACTATCGCGGCTTCCCCGGCTCCGCGTCGTCCCCTTCCTAAGCCTCGCCGTTGTCCACCGCCTTGGTGCTCTCGGTGCGGTGTGGTCAATGTGGTCAAGGAACGACTTCCATCGGAAGAGTACTATACGTGGAGAGGCTGACAGCTGGGTCCGCGGACGCAGCAAGGAAGTGACTCCTTATTACGTGGAAAATAATGATTCCTCCACCTGACAGCTAGGACCCACCGGACGGGCCATCGTGTTTTGCAAAAAAAATGTTTCCCCCTGACTGCTGGGACCCACCAGCTACATCTTCGCACGCAAGGAAGTGCGTCCATATTACGGGAAAAATAAAATGATTCGCCCCCTGACTGCTGGGACCCACCAGCTACATCTTCGCACGCAAGGAAGTGCCTGACAGTCGGGACCCACCTGGTCGAAGTGTACGTAGCGTTGTCATTCCGGTCGCGAACGTGTACGTACATATGATTGGTCTGTCTGCAGGCTGCAGCGATGAACCGTGGCCGTGTAAGGAAGGGCACGTGTTGTAGTAGAGGCGCGCATGTGTCGTAGTAGAGGCGTGTACATAGCATGTCACGCAGTCCCGTTAATATCATGTACACGTACGTACAACGGCCAGGGTGCAAGAAAGTAAATACGGCCACGTACGTACATACGGGCGGGGTCTCAAACGCCTACTCGCGCATATGTACGGCCAGGGCTCGTGTACATGGCTGGGTCGGAACGGAGAAACTGTGTCATCGTCGTGTTCATCAGGAGCCAATCAGCTTGGACAGAACAACTGATCGAAATAAGGCCTGGCGTACCGCGGAATGGAGGAAACGGCCTTGTGTTCGACCGGCCACAGTCAAAACGGGATCCTGTTCATCAGGAGGGGTCTGGTGTACCACAAAACGGAGGAAACGGACTTCTCTTGGACCTCCTACGGTCAAAACGGGGTCCTGTTGATCGGGAGGGGTGTGGCATACCGCAAAACGGAGGAAACAGACTTGTGTTGGAGCGCTACGGTCAAAACGGGGATCCTATTCATCGGGATGGGTGTGGCGTACCGCAAAACAGGACTCCACAGGATATTGTTCATCTCCACCGTCGACTTCCTCCAGCCTCCACGGGCTACTGTTCATCCATCGTCGACCTCCTCCAGCCTCCACCTGTGATTGTTCATCCACGGGCTCCTGTTCATCCAGCCTCCACCGCTCCTCCACCTGCTACTGTTCAACCAGCCCTCTCCACAGGGTCCTATTCAACCACCCCTCCATGGGCTACTGTTCATCCAGCCCTCCACCGGCTACTATTCAACCAGCCCTCCATGGGGTCCTGTTCATCCAGCCCTCCATGGGGTCCTGTTCATCCACCCCCAACCGGCTCGATCGATCGGGGTCCTGTTCATCCAGAGGCAACACCACGGGGTCCTGCTCATCCAACTCCCCACCGGGAACTGTTCATCCAACCCCCCCCCCCCCCCACAATGCTCACTGTTCATCAAGGGAAGGAGGCAGCAGGGTTCGATCGGCTTCAGTTAGCAGCAGTAGCGAAGGAATCACTCGATCGGGTTCAGTTAACAGCGATCGATCGATCGCTTCGGGTTCGAACGCAGCGTAACTTTGCGGTAATCGCTCGGGTTCAGTAGGTGAACGCCTCGCTCAGGTTCAGTTAGAGCCCAACGCCTCGCACCCACGTGCATACGTGTATGAGAGAAACGTGCATCGCTCGGCCCCCGACCACCCACCGTAACCGGGAACTCCCCGATATTTTCCTCACCCTCGCTTCTACCACGGTTTTTTTTGACATGGACGGCCCAAAGAATGTCATGCAGCTGCGTCTCCAGCCTGCCCAGGACGAAAAGGCCATTTTCTGTCATGATTTTTTGTCATAGAAGTACGAGCCCACCACAGCTATGATGATACCGGGTTTTGTCACAATTATCGTCATAGAAGTGTCATAAGCATGAGAGAAAAAAATTCATTCGACCAAAAATGTCACGGATGTGTCTTTTTTTTGTAGTGATTGAATGTGATAAGCTTGATTCCTTGCAATAGTTTTGCGATATGAAGATGATAATATGTGAGTTGTGCTAGTGACTAATTGTGCTTTAGTAAGAATATTGGTGTTAAGGTTTGTGATTCCCTATGCATGCACATAAAGTCAATAGTTATGCAACAAAGTTACATCCTACTTATGGTGCATTATTTAGTGTTAGTTATGTTCAATGCATGTTTATGACTGTTTTCATTTTTTGGTTGGTCGCTTCTCAATCTATTTGTTAGCCTCCACTTGTACTAAGCGGAAATACTGCTTGTGCATCCAATTCCTTAAACCTAAAGTTGTGTCAAATGAGTCCACCATACCTACCTATATGTGGTATTTAAATGTTGTTCCAAGTAAATTTGCATGTGCCAACTCTAATCATTCAAAAAATATTTATTTTTCGTTTTGTGTGCCCGTACCACTCATGAAGCGGCAGGGGGTGGCCAACATTTTCCATGCTAGGTATTTTATTCTCACGATGAGTGTTTATTCACTTGTCATTACACGAGAGTGTGGCAGGTAATAAGGATGCCCGGTCCTGAAATAGAAAAGTAATCAGTAATAAATTCCTTGGAAAGTGTTGGTATGGAAGGCACCCGTGGATATGGCTAGCCATGGATTGTGAAAAAATGGTGGAAAGGAATAAATTTTACTTTTTGTTTGGGAACCTCCTATAGTTTGTCTAGCATGGAAGATATTGGGAATTCTTGGTCGTTTTCGTTGACAGGAAAAGCATGCCTATCTCAAAAACAATTTTATCTCTATTTTAAACTTTGAGCTCTGGCACCTCTGCAAATCTCTGTTTCCCTCTGCAAAGGGCCTATCTATTTGCTTTTATGCAATTTTATTTTTATTTGAGTCTCCATCTTCTCTTATAAAGCACCAACTAGAGAACACTATTGTCATATTTGTGCATTGGATGTAGCTAATGTTGAGTGTGTTTCATAAATGGATCAATGTCCGAGCATAATGGGCTAGGGATAACTTTCTTTAGTGTTGATATTTTGAAAGACATGGTTGCTTGTTGGTATACTTGAGTATTGATGTTTTCATGTCAAATTATAGACTATTGCTTTGAATCACTCAAGTATAAATATCCATGCTGCAAAAGAAAAGATTATATGATGAATGTGATAGGTAGCATTTAAGGGGTTGTTTACCTACTCGAGGACGAGCAAGAATTAATCTTGGGGATGCTTGATACATCTCCAACGTATCTATAATTTTTTTATTGTTCCATGCTATTATAGTATCAATCTTGGAAGTTTTATATGTATAAGCAATTATATATCATTTTTTGGGACTAACTTATTTACTTAGTGCCCAGTGCCATTTGCTGTTTTTTTGCATGTTTTTGGATTTTCAGAAAATAAATATCAAACGAAGTCCAAACGGAGAAAAAACTTGGATTAACTTTTTCTGGACTAGAAGAGAACCTAGAAGGTTCGGGAGAAGGCCAGAAGAGCCACGAGGGAGCGACAAGCCCTAGGGGGGGCACACCAAGGCTTGTGGGCCCCTCGTGGCACATCCAACCCTAATTCAACCTCTATAAATACTCAAATATTCCCTGACATCATAGAGACTCCCGGCATACTTTTTCCGCCGCTACAACTTCCAGAACCACGAGATCCCATCTGGAGGCCTTCTCCGATACTCTGCAGTAGCAGGAATCGATCATGGAGGGGTTGTACATCAACCTTGTTGCCCTTCCGATGATGTGTGAGTAGTTTACCACAGACCTACGGGTCCATAGTTAGTACCTAGATGGCTTCTTCTCTCTCTTTGATCTTCAATACAATGTTCTCCTTGATGTTCTTGGAGATCTGATACGTCTCCAACATATCTATAATTTTTGATTGTTTCATGTTGTTATATTATCAATCTTGGATGTTTTATATTCATTTACTAGCAACTTTATATCATTTTTGGGGACTAACCTATTGACATAGTGCCTAGTGCCAGTTGATGTTTTTTGCTTGTTTTTTTACTTCTGCAGAATATCAATACCAAACGAAGTCCAAATGCAACAAAAAAAATTGGAGATTTTTTTTCTCCCAGAAGACACACAGGGAGCCAAAGGAGCACACATCAGGAGGCCCATGAGGCCCACTAGGCACCAGGGTGCGCCAAGGGGCCTAAGCGCGCCCTGGTGGGTAGTGGAGCCCACGGGAAGCTTCTTGACCTACCTCCACCTCTATAAATACTCTAAAATCACAAAAACCCTATGGGAGTCGACCGAACACTTTTCTAGCCGCCGCAAGTTCCAGAACCACGAGATCCAAGCTAGAGGCCTTTTTCGACACTCTGCCGGAGGGGGCAATGATCACGGAGGGGTTCTTCATCATCTGTGTTGCCCCTCCGATGATGCATGAGTAGTTTACCACAGACATGTGGGTCTGTAGCTAGTAGCTATATGTCTTCTTCTCTCTCTTTGATCTTCAATACAATGTTCTCCTTGATGTTCTTGGAGATCTATTTGATGTAACTCCTTTTTGCGGTGCGTTTGTTGGGATACGATGAATTGTGGGTTTATGATCGGTTCTATCCATGAATATTATTTGAGTCTTTGCTGAACTCTTATATGCATGATTGTTATAGCCTCGTATTTCTTCTCCAAAATTTTGGTTTGGTTTGGCCAACTAGATTGGTTTTTCTTGCCATGGGAAGAGGTGCTTTGTGATGGGTTTGATCTTGCGGTGCTCAATCTCAGTGACAGAAAGAGACATGACACGCATGTATCGTTGCTATTAAGGGTAACAAGATGGGGTTTATTCATACGTGAGTTTATCTTGTCTACATCATGTCATCGTTCTTACTGCATTACTCCATTTTCCCATGAATTTAATACACTAGTTGCATGCTGGATAGCGGTCGATGTGTGGAGTAATAGTAGTAGATGCAGGCAGGAGTCGGTCTACTAATCTTGGATGTGATGCCTATATACATGATCATTGCCTTGGATATCGTCATGATTATTCACTTTTCTATCAATTTCCCAACAGTAATTTGTTTACCCACCGTATGCTATTTTCTTGAGAGAAGCCTCTAGTGAAAATTACGGCCCCGGGTCTATTTCCTATCATATTAATTCTAAAAATACCTTGCTGCACTTTTTCTTTATTTATTTTATTTTGTGTTTTAGTTAGATCTATTTATAAAATCTCATACGATTTAATCTATCGCAATACCGAGGAGGGATTACAACCCCTCTTACACGTTGGGTTGCAAGTATTTGTTGTTTGTGTGCAGGTGTTGTCATAGTGTTGCTTGGTTCTCCTACTGGATTGATAACCTTTGTTTCATAACTGAGGGAAATACTTTCCATTGCTGTGCTGCATCATCCTCTCCTCTTCAGGGAAAAACCAACGCAGATACAAGCAATCAGGAAGAATTTCTGGCGCTGTTGCCGGGGAGACATCATCAACATCTATCAACTACCTACGCATAAACTCACATCTCCTTGCAATTACTTTATTTGTCATTTGCCTCTCGTTTTCATCTCCCCCACTTCTAAAAAGTTTTTATAAAAATAAAAAAAATATTTTCCGCTTACCTTTTTCTTGTTTGATCTTTGGTTTGAATGTGATCTTGTTTGCGTAGTCATGATGTCTCATGAAAATACCAAATTGTGTGATATTTCCAATACTAATAATAATTATTTTATTAGTACTCCTATTGCTCCTCCCGCCGCTAGTGCGGAGTCTTATGATACTAATGCTGCTTTGTTGAATCTTGTTATGAAAGAGCAATTTTTCGGTAGTCCTAATGAGGATGCCACGTCCCATCTAAACGCTTTCGTAGAATTGTGTAATATGCAAAATAAAACAATATGTGGACAATGATATTGTGAAATTTTTAAATTATTTCCTTTTTCTTTGCGAAATCGTGCAAAATTTGGTTTTCATCTTTGCCACGATATAGTATTGATTCTTGGGACAAGTGCAAGGATGCTTTTATCACTAAGTATTTTCCTCCCGCGAAAATTATTTTCCTTAGGAATCAAATTATGAATTTCAAGCAACTTGATCATGAACATGTTGCGCAATCTTGGGACAGAATGAAATTAATGCTAAGAAATTGTCCTACTCATGGTTTCAATCCATGGATGATTATATAAAAAAATTATGTAGGATTTTTGTTTCTAGAAATCTTTTAGATTCCGCCATGGGTGGTACTTTTATGGAGATTACTTTGGGTGAAGCCACTAAATTGCTTGATAATATTATGGCTAATTATTCACAATGGCATACCGAAAGAGCACCTACTACTAAAAGGGTTAATTTTGTTGAAGAAATTAGTACTTTGAATGAAAAAGTTGATGAACTTCTGAAATTGGTTGCTAGTAAAAGTGCTCCTATTGATCTTAATGATGTGCCTTTGTCTACTTTGATTGAGCAAAATAGTGACCCGTAGATATGAATTTTGTCTCGCAAAACAATTTTAATAATAGTGCTTATAGGGGTAATTTTAATCCTAGGCCGTTTCCTGGAAATTCCACTAATAATTATGGCAATTACTATTATTATTATTATTATTATTATTATTATTATTATTATTATTATTATGATAGGATGCCCTCTGATCTTGAGAGTAATATTAAAGAATTTATCAATGCTCAAAAAGTTTTCAACACTACGATAGAAGAAAAATTGAATCAGATTGATGATATGTCCAGGAGCATTGATAGAATTACTCATGATGTAGAAAAACTCAAGATTAAAATTTTTCCATCCAAAGTTGATGTAAATGAATCAATTAAAGCTCTATATGTTTCCATGGATGAAAGTAAGAAAAGAACCGCTATGCTTAGATCTAAAAGAGAATTTTTAGAAAGAGTGTTTTCGCCTGATTGCTTTCATAGTAATGATGAAGATGTTAAGATGATTGGTGTTTCTTCTATTGATTCCTTGTTTAGTAATATTAAAATTTATGATAAGGGGACTGAAGACGAGTCAACTTTAGCTAGAAGGCGTCCCCATAATTCAGAGGGTGAAAATCTTGTTGAAAAATTGATAAAAGTGGGTTTGGAGAGATAAAAACTTTAACTAGTGATGTGCCCACTCTTTTGGATTAAAAAGACTTTAATTATGATAGTTGCTCTTTGATTGAATGTATTTCTTTGTTACAATCCATGATAAATTCACCCAATGCCTCTGAACAAAACAAAGCTTTTACTAAACATATTATAGAAGCGATGATGAAAGCTTTAGAAGAAAAGCTAGAATTAGAGATTTCAGTTCCTAGGAAATTATATGATGAATGGGAACCCACCATTAAAGTCAAGATCAAAAATTATGAGTGCAATGCTTTATGTGATTTGGGTGCTAGTGTTTCCACAATTCTGAAATCTCTATGTGATGTGCTAGGTTTTACCAAGTTGGAAGAATGTTCTCTTAATTTGCACGTGGCAGATTCTACAATTAAAAAGCCTTTGGGAAGAATTAATGATGTTATTATTCTTGCAAATAGGAACTAGGTGATCATAGATTTTATTGTTCTTGATATTGATTGCAATTCGTCTTGTCCCATAATACTTGGTAGACCGTTTTTATGAACTAAAGGTGTCGTTATTGATGTGAAAGAAGGGAATACTAAATTTCAGTTTCCATTAAGAAAGGGTATGGAACACTTCCCTAGGACAAGAATTAAGCCACCATATGAATCAATCATGAGGGAAACCTATGGAGCAAAAACCAAAGAAGACAAAACTTGAATCTATGCATTATGCCTAGCTAGCGGCATAAAACAATAGCGCTTGTCGGGAGGCAATCCAATGAATAAAATAATTTTTTCTGTTTTTACTTTTGTTCTTGTGTGTTTGCACAATTATGCTACTGTTATGATTGTGTTTTTATGTTTTAGTTAGTGTTTGTGCCAAGTAAAGCCTTTAGGATTCTTGTAGGATCGAAAGTATGTCTAGAGGGGGGTGATTAGATTACTTGACCAAATAAAAATCTAGCATTTTCCCAATTTTAAGTCTTGACAGATTTTAGCAACTTAGCACAATCAAGTAATCAACCTATACATGCAATTCTAAGAGTATAGCAGCGGCATGTAAAACAATCTATCTATTATATAATTAAAACACGAGACAAACTAGCCATTATGTTCGTCCACATATGCTAATATTTTTTACACTGTTTGATTAGAATAATAACGGCTGAGATTTAAAGTTTCTTAAGTAACATCATAAAATAATGTATCAGTAGTATTGAACTGTCACATTGACACGTTATATGCGTACAAGCATAAGGTACGCGAACGACCAGGATAGCAATATGAAAAAAGAGAAATAAGATAGCAGTAGGAAAGACACGTTGTTATCCGTGTAGGACTAGGACACCTAGATTTAAGATGCCATCATGTGGAGCCATCTGAACAACTTCTGTTTGGATACTAACTAATACGAGGAAAATAATAAAAGTAGTCACGCTGCACATGGGCTAACCTTCTAGCTTTTGGCCCGTACATCAAGCACTCACCAGCTTTCCCATTGCCATCTATCGGCCCAGTTCGCTCCATCAGATTGAATAAGTCTATTGTGCAATTGAAGAAAAATAACCTATTTTGAGCAGAAGCGAGGCAAAAAAAAAGGTGCACATATTCACCCAACCGATAGATACCTCAGATGAACAAATAATACATCTATGTTTAATATACAAAATCAAAAATAAGAAAAGAAATCTAGAATGATTTATAAATACCTAAATTTGAATTTAGTTGTAATATTTGAAAATATTACCGAATGAACCAATAATACAACATTATTACAATATCAAATTGGAATATGAAAAGAATAGTGAGTTGGTTCCCATACAAATTCAATATGAAATATTTAACAAAACATAAAAAAACACATACATTGGAGGTAAATAATAAATTATATGTTTAATAAAGGAACTAGAATATAATGAAATAAAATTAGAAAATTAGATTTTTAAACTTCAGTGAAATTCCTAATAGATAAAACTAGAATAAGTGGGCATATTAAAAAAAACTATTAGGTGGATATAGTATTACTACTCTATTGGTGTAGGAGTTTTTTAAATAACAAAGAAAAAAGGATTTTGTATTATCCATAGTAGTCGACGAATCGATAAACATAGTGTCAAAATTAATAAATAATATTTAGACCAATCAAGTAAAAACATTGTATATTTTTTTGTCGTTGTTTCTTTCCAATATTGTTATTTGTGAATTCACGCAAAAGAATCCATCTGAAATGGTCAATTTTGTGTACACGTGGTCGTGTCAAGACCCAAATCTCCATGCAAAAAATGTAAAAATTCTACCCGCACAAATGTGCGAGTCAACATAAAAAATGCTTTGTCGTATCATGATGTGACCTAATTATAACCATCAGGATGCATTGGTACATACAAATTATGCGCGCAAGTGTTTGGACGCAATCTTTGTTCACATATGAAAGGGTCTAAGAATTGATGCATATTGCATATGGGTGAGTATTACCACATATTGTGTACACTAGATTTAAGAAATCATTATATGTGTAAGTAGTTAAAGGAATAATGTACAATCTTGCTACAAACAATGACCACTAATTGAGTTCAGAGTTAAGTTCAAGATGACAGTATACACCCTCTTATGTTATCACAGTTGTTATCATAGTGTTTGTTGATGCTTCTTCCTTAGGTATCATCAATGCTTCTTCTTCGACAAAAGAGTTGATGGACCATAGGACTTTCATCCCATATGGAATTGGTCCACCATGCCCCATTCCAAAAAAATGATGGTTGTCCCAGTGCCAATTATATATTTTCAACAATTCTATCTAACTGGAATGAGATAAAAATAAGGCCTTTGAATGTTGACAAAAGTGCTCTGAAATGAGGTTGTAGTCCAAGAGCATCTTATCTAAGAAAAAAATCAATATTATTTTTGTAATTCTACTAAGTTCAAGAAACAACTATATGTACCAGTACAAGTCGTCCGAGCTTATCGATTTGAACTCGGTACAAACAATAGTCGTTGGTTGAGTTCATAGATAAATTCAAGATATCTGATGATTTCTATCGCGAGATAACATACTGACGATCTCACGGGTACATAAAAAAACTTCCATTCAAGGAAAATAAAAATAATTAGGAAGAAATAAATGAAAAGGGTTCATTTTTATTTTAAAAAAATAGTATGAAAGTCTAAGCACATAAACTTTGGTAACATAGTACTGTAGAGAAAATATTTACACCATGTACTTTGGTAACACCAAGTATTTTAGGAAATGCTAAAATAAAGTCACACATAAACAAAAATTTAGCCGCGCAATTGCGCGGGTAACTCCGCTAGTTGCATATGAAGGTAAATGGAGGAGTTTGGAGGGTGCAAACGCAATGTAGATACGGAGATTTTTATCCGTGGTTCCGATAGGTGGTGCTATCGTACATCCACGTTGATGTATACTTCAACCCACGAAGGGTAACGGTTGCGCGAGTCCACGGAGGGCGCCACCCACGAAGGGTCCACGAAGAAGCAACCTTGTCTATCCCACCATGGCCATCACCCATGAAGGACTTGCCTCACTCAGGTAGATCTTCACGAAGTAGGCGATCTCCTTACCCGTACAAACTCCTTGATTCAACTCCACAATCTTGACGGAGGCTCCCAAGTGACACCTAGCCAATCTAGGAGACACCACTCTCCAAAAGGTAATAGATGGTGTGTTGATGATGAACTCTTTGCTCTTGTGCTTCAAATGATAGTCTCCCCAACACTCAACTCTCTCTCACATATTTTGATTTGGTGGAAAGCAACTTGGAGAAGCCTAGAGATCAAGATTCATGTGGTTGCAATGGAATATCTTGACCTCAACACAAGTGTAGGTGGTTCTCTCTCAGAAAATGTATGTTGGAAGTGTAGGCATGTTCTGATGGCTCTCTCCACGAATGAAGAGTGGGTGGAGGGGTATATATAGCCTCCACACAAAACCTAACCGTTACACACAAATCACCAAACTCGGTGAGACCGAATCATGAAACTCGGTCGGACCGATTTTGTTCAAAATGTGAACGTTAGGATTTTCGGTGGGACCGATGTCGTTAGGGTTAGGGCATAACGTAATCTCAGTTAGACCGATTACACAAACTCGGTGGGACCGATTTTGGTAATAGACAAACAGAGAGTTGGTCAGGCAAACTCGGTGGGACCGATTCGCTCATCTCGGTAGACCGAAACGTTATGAAGGGAAACAGAGAGTTTGCATTGCAATCTCGGTGGGACCGATCGCTCATCTCGGTTGGACCGAAATGTTCCGAAGGGAAACAGAGAGATTACAATCCCATCTCGGTGACACCGAGATCCCTATCGGTGAGACCGAAAATACTAGGGTTTGTGGCAGTGGCTATGTCAAGTGAACTTGGTGGCGCCGGATAGAAGATTTCGGTGGGGCCGAGTTTGACATTTGGTTTGGGACATATGTGGATATGAGAAAGTAGTTGAGGGTTTTGGAGCATATCACTAAGCATTTTGAGCAAGAAACTCATTAAGCAACACCTCACCCCCTTTTAATAGTATTGGCTTTTCCTATGGACTCAATGTGATCTTGGATCACTAAAAGTAGAATGTAGAGTCTTGTGCTTTGAGCTTGAGCCAATCCTTTTGTCCTTAGCAATTTGAGGGGTCCGCTTTACTAATCCATGCCATGCCAATCATTGAGCTTTCCTGAAATATTTATCTTGAAATAGCATTAGCTCAATGAGCTATATGTTGTTAGGAATTACCAAAACCACCCAGGGATAGTTGCACTTTCAATCTCCCCCTTTTTGGTTATTGATGACAACATATAGATCAAAGCTTCGACAAATGATCATAAGATTGAAAAACATCGTCGCTTTGAGAAGTATGTGATAAGCAAGAGCTCCCCCTAAATTTGTGCATTATTTAGAATTTCCTTTTGAATGCAAATGCACAATCGATTAGGATCATGGGTTACTCTTCCATGTCACATACATCTTGGTGGAGCGCTCAAAATGATAGAAAGTAAAAGCATGCACTCATCACCAAGCAAGTGAATGGTCATATAAGGATATAAGAGATAATATCATCCAACAAGCATTAATGTAGCATATGATCAATCACATGATCATACAAGTATCTCACAAACACACAAAGTATTTAAGCAGGCACACAATAAAGTTCAACCAAAAGCAAGAGAGATAAAAAGCAACACTCTCTCTCGAAGCCTATGATCTATACATTTTTCTCCCCCTTTGGCAACAAGTTACCAAAAAGTTCAAAAATGCATAGTGCTATGCGTCTCCCAGGCTTGGTCTTCAGGAGGTGGTGTAGATAGAACTCCAAGGACGAAGGCATCTGTTGATGTAGCTGGAGCTGGTGGAGTGGCTGCTGGAGGTGGCACTGGAGCTGTAGCTGCTGGTGCTAATGCTGTAGCTCTAGTATATGTGACTAGCACTGCAGCAGACCTCTGTCCCCTAGGCACTCGCTGAAAAGCATCAGTAGTTTCATTGCCCTTCTTCTCTTCTGCTTCCTCCTGAAGCAGCTCAAATGCAGTCTGCATTTCAGTTACCTTCAGATCAAGATCATAGAATTTTTGTTCAATGATCCTTTCCAAACTCTCCTGGTTTTGAGTCAGGGTGGCCAAGCCTTTCTCAATCCTCAGTGTAGACTGGATCAGATATGCAATTTGATCTTGCTTGCTCTTCAGGAAAACTTGAGATGCCTCTTCAACACTTGGCATCTTGGCAGCTTTCTCAGCCTTTGCTTTGGCTCTCTTCTCCTGTGCTTGAACTGATGATGGTTCCTCCTCATTCATCATTATAGTGTTGTCTTCAAAATCAGGATATAAGGGTAGATGCTCCTTATCCAACAGATCAGTTCATGTGCCCATCTTTGAGTTGATGAGCTCCTGAATGTGTGGATCATACCCACAGGTTCTCTTCTGGTCAGCTGATGTCCTCTTGATTGTCTCTACAATCAAACTCATGACTTAGAATTTCTGAGGCACATCAAAAATGTGTAGCAAGTTGATAGCATGTCCTCTAATCATCTTGTGATCACCTGACTTGGGTAGCAATGTGTGCCTTAGGATCCAGTTGATGGTAGGCAAACCAGACAACAAATAGTGTACAGATCCAAGCTTATGTGTCTCCAAAGCATCATCTGGAATCTTACATGTTTGCCATGGAGTTGTGGTCTTTCTTCTTCTTGCCATAAACATCCAAGTCATCCGCATGCTCTTCTGGGACATTGATTAGCTGAGCCCATTCTTCAACAGTGGATTGGTACCTAGTACCTTCTGGCATCCAAACTATCCTCCCATCTGGATAGAACTGAGCTATGGAGTAAAACTGCATGATAAGCTCATCATTCCACTTGGTGAGCTTTTGGGCAACAAATTGATCAACTCCACATGCTTTGAAGCTATCATATACTCTTGGATAGTGATCTTCATTTTCCTTGATGCATTCCTAGTTGATCCATCTTATGTCACACACAATTGGCTTCTTGTCAAGCAGAATTGTCTCATAAAAATCTTGTTGTTCTTTTGTATGGAACCTGTAATCAACTGCAGTCCTTCTCCTTACAGCATAAGGATCAGACTGTCTCCACAACCTCAGTCCAGCATCCTTTCTGATGTGCATATCTTCAGCTACTGGATGAGCATCATTGTGGTCTGGGATCTTAGGCTTGAGCTTCCTTAGCACTTGGGCTTCATCATCCTCTTCTTCAGCTTGAGGCACTAGGACCTTGTTCTTCTCTTCAGCAGGTATACTTCTGGTGTTCCTCTTGGGTTTTGGGGGCTTCTAAGTTTGAGCTTTGGGAGCAGACTTGGGCTTTGATGGAGCAGCCCCTGATTTTATAGCATCTCCCATAAGCTTCTGAGCTTTGGGTGCTGGTGCATTATTCTCTTCCTCTTCCTCTTCAGATGGATCTCTCATCATGGATGGCTTGCCAATGGCTCTGGTCATGGTCTTCTTGACCCTTTCCTTCCTCTTCTTGCCATCTCCAGCTTCTTTGGGTTCAGATGTGAACTCCATTGTTGATTTTGAAGCTTCAACAGTTGAGGCTCTGGCTTTTGACATTGGAATTCTTCTTGCTGGAGCCTTTGTTTTCATTCCTGGCTTACTTGCAGCAGCTGTGCCATACTCCTTTTTCAGCACATTTTTCCTTGAAGTGGCTTCATCCTCAACAGCCACATAATCCTCATCCTCAGAATCTGAGGTTCTCTTCTTCCTGTCCTGGTGGCTGCCTTTGGCAAGTTACTAGGTGTGCTCATGTTGCCCTCATCATAGCTGCTTGAGGGACTAGTGCCCTCACTCATTTGAACCTGCTCTTCAGACTTGTTTTGACTGTCACTTTGATCAGACATCTCTGCAAACTCGCTGACAGCAGACCCTATGAATAGATGTAGATGAGGTAAAGTGGATGAGCATCACAAAGTGCATAGTTTTTGCAAAATAGTGACTTAAAAACTTAGTTTTAGTTCTCCACAGAAAGCATTTCGGATCTATCGATTTGTAAACTCGGTGATACCGAAGCAGCTTTTCGAACCTAAACTAGTGAACTCGGTCAGACCGAGTCACAGTTCGGTGGCACCAAGTCTGCTAGGGTTTCACAGAGAATCGAACTCAGTTGCTCCGATTTGCCATTATCGGTCGAACTGAAAATCGCATTTGCAATGGCCTAAGCCAAATCGGTGAGACCGATTTCTACAACTCGGTCGGTCCGACATGAATTCGGCGGAGACCTAACCCTAAATTTTCAAATCAAATCTAATCTACAGGATGTTTTCAGTGGATAGAGTATTTGCATATGTGGTGATGATCATGGCAGAACAATGTGCTAGGAATCGGAGTTAAGGAATAGCACAAAGGATCAAGTTCATACCCTAATTCGGCGGTGAACTTGCTACGGCGGCAATGGCGGGGCAGATTGCCGTTGACGGCGGCGGAGACCAGTGGTGGGAGGTCGCTGGCGGCAAGGAGACGATCCGGAGACCCAAGGAGGCAGAGCAGGTCACGCGCGGGCGAAGGGTTTTGGAAAGTTTTCCAAAATTTGACCCGTCAGTATATATAACCTGACCCTGTCGGTGTGACCGAGTGGAACAACTCGGTGGCACCGAGATGCAAAACTACTAGCAGTTACTGCAACTCGGTGTGACCGAAAAGTTCTAATTGGTTGCACCGAGATTGAAAGCCTAGATCAACTTAGTGAACTTGGTATGACCGAAAAGGGTGAATCAGTCAGACCGAGATGCACAAAGAGGTTTTGGAAGTTTAAGTCTATGACGAATCGGGGACTCCGAGTACTCCTCACACAGAGTGGTTCGTATCTGACTTGATCAAACTTTGTGATGTAGCATGAATAGAGTTTGAGGCGAGAAAAGAATAGATAGCTAGAGGGAGTTCTTAGGCATTCTTGTCCATCCATTTGGCAAAAGAGAAAAAACCAAACAATCAAAGCAACAAATGGATGTCCTCGAATGAGTAAAATATGCATCCAACATGCTCACACAATAAAATGACAAATGAAATATGTGACAAAGCATCCACAAACACTCTAGCATCTATCAAGCAATTTGGCGATGACTAGGTCATCTATATATGAGCACATTGACTTAGGAGTCAAATGAGAACATTTGATCATAGGTCATACTCATCATTTAAGCACAAGTGGGGTTGCCACTTTTACATAAAGCATTGTTGTGCTCACATCATTAGAGTTGCTTTAGCTCAATTGATTAGAGTAAAGCTCCCCCTAGATGTGATATCCCCCCTAAGAGGGATGAACTAACCTTGGGTTTTGTCGATGATGACTTCATGTAGGTGTTGAAGATGTGGGTGCTCAATGTTGATGTAGATCGTTCAGAGCAATCCTTTGGAGAGAGTTGCACTTTCAATACCTACACGGGTTAGTCCCATAAGGAACAAACAAGGATATCCATAGACATAGAGTGATGTACACACAAGATTATGTCCATGAAAGCATTAGGTTATCTTGTCCCTTGTCTTACCAACAAGAGGGTTTGTGACTCCTTGAACTAGTGCAAGATATGGAAGTTGTTTGCACTTGTCCTTGCCAAAATGATAAGAGTGAAGTATGTTGGCGGAGTCACCCTAAAGAACTCTCTAGTTCTTCTTCTTCGGGATCCACACCATCTTGATGGAAATCCTTGGAGTTGTAGTCGTACTTGATGAAGTAGAACTTGATGTAGTCTTGGGAACCCACTTGACCAAGGCCTTAATAGCTTCTTCAAATGCATCAATCTGTTCTTGAAGCTTGTCCTTGCCTTTTTGCTTGTGGTCTTGTGGTGGAAGATCATCTTGAGCTTGTGTTCCTGTGAAAGAAGTAGGATCATACTTCTCTTGTTGAGGAACAAACTTCGTCTTGGGGTATTGATCTTCTTCCCACTCAACTCCATTGGCATTGAACTTTCATTCAAAACCAACACCTTGATTCTTCCGATGTCTTCCTTGCTTGCGTACAATTTCCTCAAATTGCTTACTTCCGGCAAGACTCTTGTAAACACCTTTCTCTATAATTCCCTTCAATAAGCTATTTTCTTGCTCAACTGTAACTTGGCTAAGAGAATCATTAGTGGAATCAAGAGAACTACTAGAAGCAACAACATTGGATTTAGCATGATTGTTGTTACTACTAGAGGAAGAATCTTTCTTGTTCTTGTTGCTAGATTTAACTTGTGGCATGTAAGTAGACAAGAGTAAACGCTTGGCAATGTAAGAAGAACTTTTCTTGCGAAGATCATCTTTGATTGCTTTTAGGAACTCATGCTCTTGCTCAAGGTTGAGCTTTTCAAAGCGTAGCTTCTCATGAGTCTTTAAAAGTTCTCGATGATCTTCCAAGGTAGTTTCATGAGCTAACTTAAGAGTGTTTAGTTCTTTAGTTAGACGCTCAATCTCCTTCTTATCATCTTCATTCATTTTATCTTGATTAGCATGATTAATAGCAAGTTCATCATAGTTTTCATAACTAGAGTTGTCAACAAGTAAATCATCATCTCCTAGCAAATCATCTTCATCACTATTGAAATGAACATACTCGGGGTGTGTTACCTTTGGACTTAGCCATGAAGCGTCTCCCAATTCCTTCATTTGGTGAGTCAAATATGTCGTAGGAGTTGGTTGACACAAGTGCTAGACCGGCAACACCTTCATCTTGAGTATATTCGGAGTCGGAGTGATAACTTCTTTCAGAGTGATGGTCGGAGTCGGAGCCAAATACCCATTCACCAACATGAGCTGGATGTCTTCTTTTTTATGTAGCTCCTTGATGATTTGTCCTTCTCTCTGAATCCTTGCCTCTCCGAGAGGGTCTTCGTTCATAACGATCGTCTCTACTCCTTCTCTCTTGGTGGTGATTCTTCTCTCCTACTCCTTCTTTTGGGAGAATCTTCTCTTCTTTTGTAGGGAGTTGTACACTCATTGGAATAGTGTCCGGGTCTTCCACAATTGTAGCAATTTCGTTCACGACTTGAAGATCTCTTGTCATTGTAGGACCTTGACTTGGAGCTTCTTTCCTTGCTTCTACTCTTCTAGAATTTGTTGAAGTTCTTCACCATTAAGCTCAATTCTTCATTGAAGGTTTGTTTCTCACTTGATGATGTGGGAGCTTCACATGAGGCTGTGTAAGCACCACTTGACTTGTTGTAGAGCTCTTCCTTATCCTTGAGTGACATCTCGTGAGCAACAATTCTTCCAATGACTTACGTTGGCTTGAGATCTTTGTAATTGGGCATCATTTGGATCAATGTGCACACGGTATCATATTTTCCATCCAAGGCTCTTAGGATCTTCTTGATGATGAATCTATCGGTCATCTCTTCACTTCCTAAGCCGCAATCTCATTTGTGATGAGAGCAAGCCTAGAGTACATTTCAGCGACACCTTCACCATCCTTCATTTTGAACTTGTCAAGTTGACTTTGAAGCACATCCAATTTGGATTCCTTGACGGAGTCGGTACCTTCGTGCATATCAATCAAAGTATCCCAAATTTCCTTTGCATTCTCAAGACGGTTGATTTTGTTGAATTCTTCGGGGCACAATCCGTTTAAGAGAATATCACAAGCTTGAGCATTGTATTGCATCATCTTTAACTCTTCCACGGTAGCTTCACGGTTCGGATCTCTCCCATCGAAGAATTCACCTTGCAAGCCAATACACACAATAGCCCAAATGGCGGGGTTATGTCCAAGAATATGCATTTTCATCTTATGCTTCCAACTAGTAAAATTAGTACCATCAAAGTAAGGACCTCTACGGTGGTAATTTCCCTCGCTAGACGCCATACTCTCCTAGGTTGTGAAACCAAGGCTATGATCACCAAAAGCTATGGAAATCAAAGCAAATGGAGACCAAATCTCTGATACCACTTGTAGGATCGAAAGTATGTCTAGAGGGGGGTGATTAGACTACTTGACAAAATAAAAATCTAGCCTTTTCCCAATTTTATGTCTTGGCAGATTTTAGCAACTTAGCACAACTCAAGTAATCAACCTACACATGCAATTCTAAGAGTATAGCAGCGGAATGTAAAACAATTGCATATGAAGGTCAAGGGAGGAGTTTGGAGGGTGCAAACGCAATGTAGACACGGAGATTTTTTATCCGTGGTTCCGATAGGTGGTGCTATCGTACATCCACGTTGATGCAGACTTCAACCCACAAAGGGTAATGGTTGTGTGAGTCCACGGAGGGCTCCACCCATGAAGGGTCCATGAATAAGCAACCTTGTCTATCCCACCAAGGCCATCGCCCACGAAGGACTTGCCTCACTCGGGTAGATCTTCACGAAGTAGGCGATCTCCGTGCCCGTACAAACTCCTTGGTTCAACTCCACAATCTTGACGGAGGCTCCCAAGTGACACCTAGTCAATCTAGAAGACACCACTCTCCAAAAGGTAATAGATGGTGTGTTGATGATGAACTCCTTGCTCTTGTGCTTCAAATGATAGTCTCCCCAACACTCAACTCTCTCTCACATGATTTGGATTTGGTGGAAAGATGATTTGAGTGGAAAGCAACTTGGGGAAGGCTAGAGATCAAGATTTATGTGGTTGGAATGGAATATCTTGACCTCAACACAAGTATAGGTGGTTCTCTCTCAGAAAATGTATGTTGGAAGTGTAGGCATGTTCTGATGGCTCTCTCCATGAATGAAGTGGGTGGAGGGGTATATATAGCCTCCACACAAAATCTAACCGATACACACAAATCACCAAACTCGCTGAGACCGAATCATGAAACTCAGTTGAACTGATTTTGTTCAAAATGTGAACGTTAGGATTTTCGGTGGGAATGACATGTTAACTCGGTGGGACCGATGTCGTTAGGGTTAGGGCATAACGTAATCTCGGTGAGACCGATTACACAAACTCGGTAGGACCGATTTTGTTAATAGACAAACAGAGAGTTGGTCAGGCAAACTTGGTGGGACCGATTCACTCATCTCGGTTAGACCAAAACGTTACGAAGGGGAAACAGGGAGTTTGCATTGCAATCTCGGTGGGACCGATTGCTCATCTCGGTTGGAGCGAAACGTTACGAAGGGAAACAGAGAGATGACAATCCCATCTCGGTGAGACCGAGATCCCTATCGGTGAGACCGAAAAGACTAGGGTTTGTGGCAGTGGCTATGTCAAGTGAACTCAGTGGCGCCGGATAGAAATTTCGGTGGGGCCGAGTTTGACATTTGGTTTGGGACATATGTGGATATGAGAAAGTAGTTGAGGGTTTTGGAGCATATCACTAAGCATTTTGAGCAAGAAACTCATTAAGCAACACCTCACCCCCTTTTAATAGTATTGGCTTTTCCTATGGACTCAATGTGATCTTGGATCACTAAAAGTAAAATGTAGAGTCTTGTGCTTTGAGCTTGAGCCAATCCTTTTGTCCTTAGCATTTTGAGGGGTCCACTTTCCTAATCCATGTCATGCCAATCATTGAGCTTTATTGAAATATTTATCTTGAAATAGCATTAGCTCAATGAGCTATATGTTGTTAGGAATTACCAAAACCACCCAGGGATAGTTGCACTTTCAATTATGTTGGGTGGTAGTTGATTTGATCCTGCTGAAAAACAGAAACTTTTGCGCCCAGTTCTGGAATTTTAGAAATTCACAGAAACGTGATTTTGCTCAGTATTATTTACACATGATTTATATACAAATTTCCCATGTCGTCCAAATTTTTCAGAATTTTTATATTTATAGAAGTATAGTCAAAATTCAGATTGCTACAGACTATTCTGTTTTTGACAGATTCTGTTTTCGTTGCATTGTGTGCTTATTTTGATGAATCTATGGATTGTATCGGGGGTATAAGCCATGGTAAAGTTATAATATAGTAGGTATAATGAAATAATAAAATATGAATGGGTTTGCAATAGTACTTAGAGTGGTGATTTGTTTTATTATTCTAACATATCTCAGAAAGGTTTTTGTTAAGTTTTGTGTGATTGAAGTTTTCAAGTTTTGGTTGAGATCACGATGGATGAAGGAATAAGGAGTGAAAATAGCCTAAGCTCGGGGATGCCCATGGCACACCAAGGTAAAATTAAAGGAGTACCAAGCAACTAAGATTGGGGATGCCCCGAAAGGCATTCCCTCTTTCTTCTAACGACCATCCGTAATTTTACTTGGAGCTATATTTTTATTCGACACATATCATGAGTTTTGCTTGGAGTGTCTTGTATTATATGATTCTTTGCTTGTTTTTCTTTTTAGTTTGCCACAATCATCCTTGTTTGACACACCTATTTAAGAGAGCCATAATGATGCTATGATTTGTTAGAATTTCTCTATGTGCTTCACTTAAATTTTTTGATCTATGGAATTGCTCTAGTGCTTCACTTATACCTTTTTTTAGCACGGTGGGGGTCTAATTTTTTGAAGAAATTCTCTCATGTTTCACTTAGATTATTTTGAGAGTTAGTAAATTTTAAAGAAATACTCTCATGCTTCACTTAGATTATTTTGAGAGTTAGTAAATTTTAAACAAATACTCTCATGATTCACTTATATTATTTTGAGAGTTGAAAATGTTGAAGAAATATTTATGCTCTCATGCTACACTTAAATTTGTTTGAGAGCTTGTTAGTCGCAATGGTAATATATGAAATTAGTCCCGAAGTGATAGATATTCAAGAGGGATATAATAAAAACTTTCATGAAGATCATTGGATATTATAAACTTGATTCCTTGTAATAGTTTTGAGATATGGAGATAGTAATATGTGAGTCATGTTGGTGAGTAATTATGCTTTCGTAAGAATATTCGTGTTAAGGTTTGTGATTCCCTATGCAAGCACGAAAGCCAATAGTTATGCAATGAAGTTATATCCTACTTGTGGTGCATTAGCCGGTGTTAGTTATGTGTAATGCTTGTTTATGATCGTTTTCGTTTTTTGGTTGATTACTTGTCAATCTATTTGCTAGCCTAGCTTTCCTTGTACTAAGAGGGAATACTGCTTGTGTGTCCAAACTCCTTAAACCAAGTTGTGCCAAATGAGTCCACCATACCTACCTATATGTGGTATTTCCATGCCGTTCCATGTAAATTTGTATGTTCCAACTCTAATTTTCAAAATGAATTTCCTTTTTGTGTGCCCGTACTGCTCATGAAGCGGCAGGGGGTGGCCAATACTTTCCATTCTAGATATGTTATTCTCAAGATGAGTGTTTATTCACTTGTAATTGCACGGGAGTGTGGCCGGTATTAGGGATGCCCGGTCCCAAAATGAAGATAAATATTTATGATGTCAATAATAAGTTCTTTGGAAAGTGTTGGTGTGGATGGCACCCGTGGATACGGCTAGCCATGGATTGTGAAAGAATAGTGGAAAAGGAAATAAACTTTATTTTATGTTTGGGAACCGCCTATGATTTATATAGCATGGAAAGTATTGGGAATTCTCGGTCATTTTTATTGACAGGAAAAGCATGCATCTCAAAACAATTTTATCTCTCAATTTAAGCTTTGAGCTCTGACACCTATACAAATCTCTGCTTCCCTCTGCGAAGGACCTATCTATTTACTTTTATGCAAAAAAAATATTGAGTCTCCATATTCTCTTATAAAGCACCAACTAGGGAACACTATTATCATACTTGTGCATTGGGCATAGCTAATATTTGAGTGTGTTCCATGAATGGATCAATGATTGAGCATAATGGACTAGGGATAGCTTTCTTTAGTGTTGATATTATTGAAGACATGGTTGCTTGCTGATATGCTTGAGTATTGATGTTCTCAAGTCAATTATAGACTATTGCTTTGAATCATCTAAAGTCCAAATGTACATGCTACAAAAGAAAAGAATATGTGATGAACATGTCAGGCAGCATTCCACATCAAAAATTTTGTTTTTATCATTTACCTACTTGAGGACGAGCAGGAATTAAGCTTGGGGATGCTGATATGTCTCCAACGTATCTATAATTTTTGATTGTTTCATGCTGTTATACTATCGATCTTGGATGTTTTATATTCATTTACTAGCAACTTTATATCATTTTTTGGGACTAACCTATTGACAAAGTGCCCAGTGCTAGTTGCTATTTTTTGCTTGTTTTTTACTTTGCAGAATATCAATACCAAACGAATTCCAAATGCACCGAAACTTTTTGGAGATTTTTTTCTGTCCAGAAGACACCCAGGGAGCCAAACGAGCACGAGGAGGCCCGTGGGGCCTAATAGGCACTAGGGCGCGCTAGGGGGCCCAGGCGCGCCCTAGTGGGTAGTGGAGCAGACGGGAAGCTTCCTGACCTACCTCCACCTCTATAAATACTCTAAATCGCAAAAACCCAAGGGGAGTCGACGAAACACTTTTCCAGCCGCCGCAAGTTTCAGAACCACGAGATCCAATCTAGAGGCCTTTTCTAGCACTCTGCCGAAGGGGGCAACGATCATGGAGGGGTTCGTCATCATCCTTGTTGCCCCTCCGATGATGCGTGAGTAGTTTACCACAGACCTATGGGTCCGTAGCTAGTATCTAGATGCCTTCTTCTCTCTTCTTGATCTTTAATACAATGTTCTCCTCGATGTTCTTGGAGATCTATTTCATGTAAATCCTTTTTGCGGTGTGTTTGTTGGGATCCGATGAATTGTGGGTGTATGATCAGTTATATCCATAAATATTATTTGAGTCTTTGCTAAACTCTTATATGCATGCAATACTGCAGGATGCTGCTAACGCGACACTACGATCAGAGACCCTTCGAGAAACTGTGTGTGATGCAATAATCGCAAACGGTGGTGTATGAAAACCGTCAAAAATGTATAAAACGTTTGCGATGACGGATGCATCAAACATGGTTCAGCTTTTAGTTGCATGTGCGATGAAGGGCATACGGTTCAGTTCAATTAACTGTTTGCGATGAGGAGGAACAAAAGAAACGGGCAGCCAGATGAAGGAGTGTGCGATACACAGCATACGGTTCACTCGGATGAACTGTTTGTGATTAGGCAACACAAAAGAAACAGGCAGCCAGATGAAGGTGTGTGCGATATACAGCATACGGTTCACTCGGATGAACTGTTTGTGATTAGGCAACACAAAAGAAACGGTCAGCCAGATCAAGGTGTGTGCGATATACGCATGTGGTTCACTCGGCCCTTGTCGTCAGTGTGTGACCTCTGTGGCAACCGTTTGCTCCCCACTAGCCTCTTCTTGTACCGTGGTAACCGTCCACCGCCTCTTCGCCTTTCCCTCTCGATTTGGAACTGTTGTCGCACGCTCTTCCTCCCTCCATTTGCCTTCACCCTTCCTTCGGCCATTATTCGATCATCTTCTCCATGGAGGGAACAGGCCAGAAACGACCCCGTTATTCTTGCCCCGATCTGAAAGATGACGTGGTGGAGGAACTCATTGATCGGTGCAACGTCATCACCTCGGCTAGCATGGCAGGTTCGTTCAAGACCATTCTCGACTCAACTAATAACATCATTACAAGGAATCCAAGGGTCCAGGAGCGGTTTGATATCCCCTATCTTCTTCGCCGTGACCTGGCCGATCGGGCGCTGAGGACGAGGGAAGCCTCGCCTTGTGCAAGTTGATGCCGCTTGATAATGATACGTATGATGTTAAGATGCCATCGCTTGAGGGCAAGGCTTGGGCAGGCGCAAATGGAGATTTGGTTGTTTATATTGGGTACAACTGCGAGTGGTAACTTGTGAATGTGTACATTCGTCACTGGGTTCCACTTCCAAAAATCTCAGACGACTGCCCAGAGGTTGAGTACACCGATATTCTACGTGAGTTCAAATATGATCATGGTGACTGCCGTCTACGAAAGATAGCAATTTGTCGAGTTCCCAACCGCTCTTGGGATTACACGAACTATGAAGTTGTTGCTATCTTCGACAAGCTTGTTGCCGTCCTTACTTCCACGCCTCGATGGATATTGCTCAAAAATCAATTTCTGTACACGGATGAGTATTGTGATGCAATTCAATACGAGGGTCTTGTGTTTGCTGCCACCACTCGTGGCACTGTTTTTGCATGGAATCGTGATGCTTTCGGTACATTTGCCTTCCACCGTAATTATAATTGTTTCATCCACATGCATGCGGGTTAGCTAGTTTCCCTTTACTAATTAACCTTCTTGTGTTTCTAAGGTCCTGTGAACATTCCACCACCTATACTTAAAAATTATTATAACCAAGGGGGAGATGACGATGCTGATGATCACGAGCATGAGGACGAGCAGGACCCATATGCTCAGTGGCGCCTGGCAACTTATTTCGATGGATCACCTCTTCTTGTCTCAGACATGTGGCACTGCTGATGTTACTAAGGAAGCAGGTGTTGTCTCACATGGTCGCACTCTCTAGACCTATTCCAACATCTGTTGCAGGGTATTCGGGATGGATACTAGTGTACTAGCGCCAACACCTTCTCCCTGGTTCAGTATTGGAAGTCTCGGAGGAAACTCGCTCTTCCTTGGACAAAACTATCCAATGATGGTGGAAGGCGATCCAGCTGTTGTTGACACAACGTTACTACCATTTATGAGAAGCAACTGTATCTATACCTTGGACATTGCTATGCTTCCCTATCGTCCCAATATGAGCCCTGACATAGGCCGCTTCAGCCTGGATGATCAGTCATGCATTGGTCTCGAGATTGACAGTAGCTGGCCCTTCCCAGAGAATCACTTCTGGTTCAAAGCAAGCGTTTGCAACGCCGACGAGTAGTTGAGCTGAAGTTCATTTCATCGCTTTGTTATTTGTTGTGTGAGAAAAACTTTACTAGAATGTTTTGTCGGAAATGATCTACAATCCAACGTGTATCCTCGTTGTCGCTGTGGGTTGATGACTTGTTGTATGTAATCAATCGTACATTTGCATATGCGCCCATCAACTCACGCCTGCTAGTGGTGTCCATAAGAAAAGTGCTAGTGATTTTAGTGGCAAAAATTAGATAGTGCTAGTGATTTTTAGCTGCATATTTTGACAAATCGCAGTGTTACAAGGTTGACAAATGGCAATGTTACTAGATAAACAAATGTCAATCTTTCCAGTTTGACAAATGGCAACATAACCAAAATGACAGATATGCAAATCTTACCCAATTGTTTGTACGTGGTTGCACACGGGTCATGCAAAACAATCGTTTGCGTTGAAGGAATGCAGAAATCCCGTCAATGCTATGGGGATGGTCGCTGGCGCGGGCGCGGGGATGGGAGCTAGGACAGGAGTAGGGGCAGCAACCGTCACGGCCAGCTTGTTCTGGGCCATGTCCATGAGGCCCCATTCCTCCTTATTTTCTATCTCCTCCGGCTCGGAGTCGACTTCACCAAACTTGAAGAATAGTGGCAGATGATCATTCTGTGCCATGGTGTTGGTGGAGGTCTGCGAGAGGGACGGGAATGGGAGGCGAACAGTAAGGCCGCCCGCATTAAAGAGCGGCTCGGGCGCCATTAATGGAGAGGAAGGCGGGTGTCCATGGAAGTCAAAGGGCTCGCTTCCTAGTGAGCCTATGCAGCGTACAGCTCGCATGCTTCCCGGTGAGCCTGTGCATTGGAGGATAGCTTGCACGCTTCTCGGCCAGCCTGCGCACCGGACTGCGCTCGCGCGCCTCCCGTTCAGTCAAGGTCAAGCAGCTATCCGCACGGCACCTCCTACAGCCATTAAAACCAATACATGTGGCGTCACATGAATGGTTAACAGAATGCACACGGTTTGAATTATACAAACGTTTGAGATATTAAAGTGGCAGCTTTTTTTTAAACTGCCTTTGTTGGCTGTCATTATCCGAGTGCGCCTTCTCTCAAAATGGACACGAAAAATGCCACAGCATGTCGGGTGCCATTCCATGATAGCATGCCAAGTTTCTTGAATTCAAACGAGTTTTGGATTTACTAGAATTTAAAAACCAGGCATCTCATTGTTTTGCCGGCAATCAATGGTGCCCTGGTGTTTGAAATTCATTCCCATTTCTTGCATGGGACCTAAGAATGCACCCCAAGGACACATATTTAATTTTTCAACCAATTTATATGCACTGGAGCATGTGCATGTAGTTCAAATTTGAATTATGCACATAAATGCATTGAAAACTCAGTTAATGCATAAAAATGTCCAAATGAACCCCGAAAAATCATAAAAATTGGCACACAACACTCCTGTTGTTCTATGTTGACACGAGAAAAAAATTGAAAGCAATAAGAGGCAATGGATATCGTTTCGTCCCCAAAGATGGGACGTTCCCTACTGAAACCATCATGCTTGTTGTGAGAAGCTCTGGTTTGTGAGAAGCATATACCCAAACCTGCCCCAAATGGGACAAAAAATTTACCACGACATGTTGATGCCGCTCCATGATAGCATGCCAAGTTTCATGAATTTCAAACGAGTTTTGGATTTACTAGAATTTAAAAACCAGGCATCTCAATGTTTTGCCGGCAATCAACGGTGCCCTGGTGTTTTAAATTCATTCCCATTTCTTGCATGGGACCTAAGCATGCACCCAAGGACACAGATTTGATGTTTCAACCAATTTATATGCACTGGAGCATGTGCATGTAGTTCAAATTTTAATTTTGCACATAAATGCATTGAAAACTCAGTTAATGCATAAAAATGTCCAAACAAACCCCAAAAAATCCCAAAAATTAACACACAACACTCATGTTGTTCTATGTTGACACGAGAAAAAAATTGAAAGCAATAAGAGGCAATGGATATTGTTTCATCCTTAAAGGTGGAACATTCCCTACCGAAACCATCATGCTTGTTGTGAGAAGCTTTGGTTTGTGAGAAGCATATACCCGAACCTGCCCCAAATGGGACAAAAAAATTACCACGGCATGTTGATGCAGCTCCATGATAGCATGCCAAGTTTCATGAACTTCACACGAGTTTTGGATTTACTAGAATTTAAAAACCAGGCATCTCAATGTTTTGCCGGCAATCAAAGGTGCCCAGGTGTTTGAAATTCATTCCCATTTCTTGCATGGGACCTAAGCATGCACCCAAGGACACAGATTTGATTTTTCAACCAATTTATATGCACTGGAGCATGTGCATGTAGTTCAAATTTGAATTATGCACATAAATGCATTGAAAACTCAGTTAATGCATACAAATGTCCAAATGAACCCTAAAAAATCCCAAAAATTGACACAACACTCATGTTGTTCTATGTTGACATGAGAAAAAAATTGAAAGCAATAAGAGGCAATGGATATCGGTTCGTCCCCAAAGGTGGGACGTTTCCTACCAAAACCATCATGCTTGTTGTGAGAAGCTCTGGTTTGTGAGAAGCATATACCCGAACCCGCCCCAAATGGGACAAATGTTTCACCACGGCATGTTGATGCCGCTCCATGATAGGATGCCAAGTTTCATGAATTTCAGACGAGTTTTGGATTTACTATAATTCAAAAACCAGGCATCTCAATGTTGTGCCGGCAATCAACAGTGCCCTGGTGTTTGAATTTCATTCCCATCTCTTGCATGGTACCCAAGGACACAGATTAGATTTTTCAACCAACTTTAGTGCATTGGAGCATGTGCTTGTAGTTCAAATTTGAATTATGCACATAAATGCATTGAAAACTCAGTTAATGCATAAAAATGTCCAAATGAACCCCGAAAAATCCCAAAAATTGACACAACACTCCTGTTGTTCTATGTTGACACTAGAAAAATTTGAAAGCAATAAGAGGCAATTTTTATCATTTCGTCCCCAAATGCGGGACATTCCCTATCGAAAACAATCATGCTTGTTGTGGGAAGCTCTGGCTTGTGAGAAGCTTATACCCGAACCTGCCAAAATGGGACAAATTTTTTACCACGGCATGTTGATGCCGCTCCATGATAGCATGCCAAGTTTCATGAATTTCAGACGAGTTTTGGATTTACTATAATTTAAAAACTAGGCATCTCAATGTTTTGCCTACAATCAACAGTGCCCTGATGTTTGAAATTCATTCCCATTTCTTGCATGGCACCTAAGCATGCACCCAAGGACACATATTTGATTTTTCAACCAATTTATATGCACTAGAGCATGTGCATGTAGTTAAAATTTGAATTATGCACATAAATGAATTGAAAACTTCAGTTAATGCATAAAATGTCCAAACGAACCCCGAAAAATCCCAAAAATTGACACAACACTCCTGTTGTTTTATGTTGACACGAGAAAAAAATTGAAAGCAATAAGAGGCAATGGATATCGTTTCGTCCCCAAAGGTGGGACGTTCCCTACCGAAACCATCATGCTTGTTGTGAGAAGCTCTGGTTTGTGAGAAGCATATACCCGAACCTGCCCCAAATGGGACAATTTTTTTACCACGGCATGTTGATGCTGCTCCATGATAGCATGCCAAGTTTCATGAATTTCAGGCGAGTTTTGGATTTACTAGAATTTAAAAACTAGGCATCTCAATGTTTTGCCAGCAATCAAAAGTGCCCTGGTGTTTGAATTTCATTCGCATCTCTTGCATGGTACCTAGAAATTCACCCAAGGACACAAATTGGATTTTTCAACCAATTTTAGTGCATTGGAGCATGTGCTTGTAACTCAAATTTTAATTATGCACATAAATGCATTAAAAACTCAGTTAATGCATAAAAATGTCAAAACGAACCCCGAAAAATCCCAAAAATTGACACAACAGTCCTGTTGTTCTTTGTTGACACTAGAAAAAATTTGAAAGCAATAAGAGGCAATTTATATCGTTTCGTCCCCAATGGTGGGACGTTCCCTATCGAAAACCATCATGCTTCTTGTGAGAAGCTCTGGTTTGTGAGAAGCTTATACCCGAACATGCCCCAAATGTGACAAATTTTTTACCACGGCATATTGATGCCGCACCATGGTAGCATGTCAAGTTTCATGAATTTCAGACGAGTTTTGGATTTACTATAATTTAAAAACTAGGCATCTCAATGTTTTGCCAGCAATCAACAGTGCCCTACTGTTTGAATTTCATTCCCATCTCTTGCATGGGACCTAGAAATTCGCCCAAGGACACACATGTGATTTTTCAACCAACTTTCGTGCATTGGAGCATGTGCTTGTAGTTCAAATTTTAATTATGCACATAAAATGCCTAGAAAACCCAGTTAATGTATAAAAAGGCCAAACGAACCCCGAAAAATTCATTCCCATTTCTTGCATGGGACCTAAGCATGCACTGAAGGACACAGATTTGATTTTTCAACCAATTTGTATGTATCGGAGCATGTGCATGTAGTTTAATTTTGAATTGTGCACCTGAAATGGCTAGAAAACCAGTTTAATGTATAAAATGTCCAAACGAACCTTGAATAATTCCAATTCTTTTACGACACACATATAGTTGCATGTTCACTGCAGATAAAAGGTCTAGCAATTCAAACAGCGTCCATTGCCGATGTGACCCCATTTTGTAATTCAAATCAAGTAGATCCCACACAGTTTATTATCACCAACCGTGTGACATGTAGTACAAAATATCTTGGAGCACCGTTGGTGTATAGTACGCCTATGGCTTACGCGAGAAGGTGCGTCGGCTACAGTTCACAGCCGGCGTGTCAAGCACACTAGCTCGCTCCCCAAAAACTCCCGCCTCTGCATCCCTCGCAATCTCGAAAATATTATTGCCTCGTAATCTCGAAAATATCTACCGCCTGGAAGGTTTTAATGTTTGATAGCACATGATTAGTATGTGCGGACCGTGTGCGATGCCTGTTACTCCAGCTCTTCTTCAGTCCCTTGATTCAAATTTTTAGTAGCCCCGGCATTTTACTCCCGCCTCTGCATCCCTCGCAATCTCAAAAATATCTGCTCGCCCTTGATCCAAATTTTCAGTAGCCCCGCCTTGTTACTCCCGCCTAGTAAAATTTTCAGTTGCCGCAGTTTTTCCTCAAACCCACCGTTGCCCCCCCCCCCCCCCCTCCACACACACCGAAAACCTCCGCTCAAACACACACACAACCCTCGAAACCATTGGTAGGTCGCCGCCATCGCCGGCGCCTCCATCCTCAACCTCTGCCTGTGTGCCGGGGAGCTCGAGGAGCCAATGGCCAAAAAGAGGTTTATCACGGCCTTTTCGCCCGACGCCGCCGAGGTGGCCGCCGAGGTGTCCCCGTCGTCCTCCGCGGGCCCGATCCACCGTCGCAGGTCCCCCGATCCGCCCGCCGCCGCACCCCTATGCCGGTTCGAGGATTTCCCCGTCCTCCCTCGGACCCGGCAGCCGATGAAGTCCTACCTTGGGGTCCGGCAGCGGCGGTGGGGGACGTGGATCACCGAGATTACAGATCGAGAGACCCACACCCGCCGGTGGCTCGGTAGCTTCCACACGGCCGAGCTCGCGGCCATGGAAAACGACTGCTGGCAGGTCCGCTAACACGGCGCGGCGGCTAGGCTCAATTTCCCCTTTGGCACACTACCGGTCGACCTCCTTCCGCCGGAGCCAGGGGTGGTGAGCTCGGCTATGGTGCAGGAGGACCGCGAGGCGTGGGAGCGCCTCGAAGTCGAGGCCGCCGACGAGGCCTACATGCAAGAACTCCGCCGGCAGCACCCGGAGCTCATGGAGGCGGAGCGGGCGATGTTTGCCGGTGCGGAGGGCGGCGAGGTTAGCATGCTCTCCTCCGATGATGAGGTCGAAGGCGGCGAGGACGGCGGCGCGGAGGGCGGCGAGGTTATCGCGCTCTCCTCTGGTGACGAGGTCGAAGGCGGCGGCGACGGCAGCGCGGAGGGCGTCGAGGTGGGCCCCGAGGACAAGGAGATCGATGTCGACGAGTGGAGGAGTGCCTTCCCCAACGACCCCGACGACGGTATCGGCGGACCCCGCTCATGACGGCATCGTACATGACGAGGAAGGATTGGCCCGACCTCTACTTCGACAGAAAGTAGTTTAGCTTAGTTTAAATTTATGTTTTATGTTTGGTTATGCAAAACTATCTATGTTTATGTTTGAATGCATGCTACTTTCGGTTGAACCTGCTTTGAACTTGATCAAATTGAAGTTTACAACCTTAAGTTTAGGGGATCAACTAGAAAAGGCCAAAAATTGTTGGAGTATATATGTATCCACTAAGGGTTTTAGTCCTTTAACTTTTTAAGGATCACCTAGAGATGTTCTTATGACTTGTTTATTTCAGTTCTTCACAATGTGATGCTCTATATGTGTAACTATTTGTCGTGCAGTTCAATTTCATCAATAACAGTTTCAACAATACCACTATGAATTACGATATTTGGTTGCTGTTAAGGATATTGCAATTAATATGCCTTTTCGTTTTTCAATTGTTGTTTAGCAACATGTTGTGACGCCCGGATAATCAAGCTACAGTAACCTCTGTTACTGATGCCACGTCACCACTCTTACTGTTGCTAACCTCGCAATCATTCGAAAACTTTTCAATTCAAATTCAAATTAATGTCAAACGACAAAGTTTTCAAAATATTAAACTAAAATGTTCGGAGTGTCCAGTTAAATGCCTAGGTGATTATAGCGCAACAAACACCCTTTTTGAAAATGTCTAAATATATTAAGATGAAATAAAACGAAAAGTGAAATAAATAAAAGGAAAAGACAAATCTAACTAAAAATAAAAAAGAGGCACCCCCATCAATGGGCCATCAGGGCCCACCTGCCAAATAATCAAGCAAAGGCCCACTGACCAGCCCACCGGGCCGTCAGGCCCCAGCCGCCAAGTCGCCCCAAAGATAATCCCTCCACACTCCCCAAACCCTAGCCGCTACCCGCACACCCCCTCCCCTCGTTTCCCCCCCCCACGTTCTCTCTCTCCCACTCCCGATCCAATCGGGACCGGGATCGATCCCGCCCGGCGCTGCCCATCACCGCCGCCCGAAGCCACCTCAGGCACCATCCCGGCGCCGCCCGCCATCACCGCCTCCTCCTCACCTCACCCCCAAGTCTCCCCCGACGCCTCCCTCGCTCCCTCCAATCTGGATCGGGGGCAGGCGACCCCGTCGCCCGCCGTCGCCACGCTTCCACCTTGTCGGCGCACCCGTGCCCGAGGAACCGCCGCCTCCCCGCCGTTCAGGCCGTCCTCGACCTCCTCCTTGCCGACCCTCCCTCTCCCTGCCCCCCCCCCTCTGCCCGATTTGGATCGGGAGGGGGCTGTCCCGATGTCGCCGGCGCCCTCGACAACGCCGCCGCTCGCCGTCCCTGGAACCACCTCGACGCCGCGCCTCGTCGCCCGATGCCGTCCGAAGCTACTCCACCTCGCCAACCTCGCCGGACCGCCGTCGTCCTCGTCCTCCTCCTCGAGCTCGAGCCCGCTGCCCCGTCCCTACAACTCCCGGTGAGGCCACGGCCTCCGCCCTCCTCCTTTCCCTCTCCCTCCACGCCTCGGCTGTTCCCACCTTTCGTGGCCCGCTCCCCACGGCCCTACTCGCCCGGCCAGCAGCTCCGTGGTGGCCAGTCGCCACAGCCCTCCGCCCCATCTCTAGGCCCCGTCCCCGCTCACCACCGTCGCCACCTCGCCTTCTTGCTGGTCTTTGCTGCGCCACACGGCGGCGCCCTGCGCCCCTCTGGCGAGCCCGTCGCCGCTCCGATGTTGCTTGACCTCCGTGGCCGCCCTGCATCCAGCCCGCCCGCTCCGTGCCTGTTGGCGCCCCCCCCACCTTTCGCTGAGCAGTGCCCAATCGGGTTGGGGCTTGGCAGTAGCGCCGAACCCACTTTGGCCATTGGCCCTATGACAAGCAGGTCCCACCCCAGAACGGAATTAAAAAGAAAAGGATTTAGAAAGAAAAATAAAATAAAATAATAATAATAAAATAAAATATAAGTAAATAAAATAATTAAATTAGTAATTAGTTAATTAATTAAAGAATTAATTAACTTAACTAATCCTGATTAGATTAACCTAATCACCTAGTTTAGTTAATTAATCTGTTAGGTTAGTTAACAGTCGATGACATGCGGGACCCACGCGTCAGTTTGACCCAGTAAACTATGTTGACTGCTGATGTCAGCATGACATCATGCTGATGTCATTAATCTATTTTCCTGATTAATTTTAATAATTAATTAAATTCCAGACATTAATAAAATCTTTAGAAAATCATATCTTTTAATCCGTAACTTGGATTAAATTATTTTCAACATGAAAGTTGCTCAGAACGACGAGACGAATCCGGATACACAGCCCGTTCGTCCACCACACATCCCTAGCATAGCAAACCTGCAACATTTCACCTTCGGTTCATCTGTCCGGAAACACGGAACACCGGGGATACTTTCCCGGATGTTTCCCCCCCTTCACCAGTATCACCTCATACCGCGTTAGAACACGTCTAGCTCTTCTTGTTGTCCTGTTATGCACTTGTTTGCTAAGTATTCATTGTTTCTTTCCCCCCTCTTCTTCTGCTAGACACCGAGACCGATGTCATTTGTTGCCCGTCTGACTACGTCACACCGACGACCCCTCTCTCTTGCCGAGCAATCAGGCAAGCCCCCCCTTTGATCACCGGATATCGCCTACTCTTCTCTATCTTGCTTGCATTAGAGTAGTGTAGCATGTTCTTGCTTCGATTAATCCTATACCTTTGCATAGCCCGTCCTTGCTACTACTATTGTTACCTTTATACGCTATCCTCTTGCTTAGTATAGGATGCTAGTGTTCCATCGGTGGCCCTACACTCTTGTCCGTCTGCCATGCTATACTCTTTGGGCTGTGATCACTTCGAGGTGATCACGGGCATATACTATATACTTTACACTATTACATTACCGTGATCTTGTTAGGAGATGGGGCTGAAAGGGCGTGGCTCCATCCCGGTAGAGGTGGGCCTGGGTTCCCCGGCCCCCAATCGTTACTTTGTGGCGGAGCGGCAGGCAGGTTGAGACCACCTAGGAGAGAGGTGGGCCTGCCCTGGTCGGCGTTCGCGGATACTTAACACGTTTAACGAGATCTGGGTATTTGATCTGAGTCTGGCCATTTGGTCTATACGCACTAACCATCTACGTGGGAGTAGTTATGGGTATCCCGACGTCGTGGTATCAGCCGAAGCACTTCGTGACGCCAGCGACTGAGTGGCGCGCGCCGGATTGGAACGTAAGCCTGCTCTTGTATTAAGGGGGCTAGTTCCGCTTTCGGCCGCGTACGCAACATGCAGGTGTGCTATGGGCGATGGGCCCAGACCCCTGTGCGCTTAGGTTTAGACCGGCGTGCTGGCCTCTCTGTTGTGCCTAGGTGGGGCTGCGACATGTTGATCTTCCGCGGCCGGGCATGACCCAGAAAAGTGTGTCCGGCCAAATGGGATCAAGCGTGTTGGGTTATGTGGTGCACCCCTGCAGGGAAGTTAATCTATTCGAATAGCCGTGATCTTCGATATGTGACGACTTGGAGTTGTACCTTGACCTTATGACAACTAGAACCGGATTCTTAATAAAACACACCCTTCCAAGTGCGAGATACAACCGGTGGTCGCTCTCTCGTGGATACGAGGAGGGATCACGGGTAGGATTATTGCTATGTGATGTTATTTGGAGGACTTCAATCTACCCTCTGCTACTTGTTGCAAGACGAAGGTGACCAGAAGCGTAGTCTTCGATAAGACTAGCTATCCCCCTCTTATTCTGGCATTCTGCAGTTCAGTCCACTGATATGGCCCTTTACACATATATCCATGCATATGTAGTGTAGCTCCTTGCTTTGCAGTACTTTGGATGAGTACTCACGGTTGCTTTGTTCCCCCTTTTCCCCTATCTCTACTCGATTGCAGCAACTGCACGATGGAGCCAGAGCCGAACACCACCGTCGATGGCGACTACTACACCGGAGGCGCCTACTACTACGTGCAGCCAGCGGCGACCGGGAAGTAGTTTAGGAGGATCCCAGGCGGGAGGCCTGCGCCTCTTCGATCTCAGATCCCAGTTTGTGCTAGCCTTCTTAAGGCAGACTTGTTTAACTTATGTCTGTACTCAGATTTTGTTGCTTCCGCTGACTCGTCTATGATCGAGCACTTGTATTCGAGCCCTCGAGGCCCCTGGCTTGTATTATGATGCTTGTATGACTTATTTTATTTTTAGAGTTGTGTTGTGATATCTTCCCGTGGGTCCCTGATCTTGATCATACACGTTTACGTGTATGATTAGTGTACGATTGAATCGAGGGCGTCACAAGTTGGTATCAGAGCCAACTGCCTGTAGGAATCCCCCTTGCCAACTCCTTGGCCGAAGTCGAGTCTAGACATTGCAAAAACTTTTACTAACATGGCTGTGTGCCTTACGGGCCCACGTCGCCATTGGGTGGTACTAGGATCTTTTATTCTCGACCTTTACTCTGGGACTCTAATCTCTCTTCTATTCGGGTAAATGCATTTTGCTAAATCTAACATTAGGATCTCGTTATCACTTTCACCCGGAGAGCCCTTATTATTGATGATCGTCTGCTGCACATGAAGACCCTGAAGATAGTCTACGCTGTTAACCCGAGAACTTGTGTTCATCGCGTTTGCAATTCCCTTTCCACCGTTCACCCTTATGGATAACTACTTGCAGTTGTTATTCTTACATTCGTCCCCAGTTGGTCTTGTTATTACAAGATACCCCGAAATACTCGTTGTTGTTTCGATAATCCTTTGAGCTTATTGCCTTGCTGTTCTTTGTCACCTGACTACCCCTACGGATAATACTCGCACTTATCGAGTATCCGCTCATCCACAGTTGATTCATGTATTTCACAAGTCTTCGGAATGCCATTCGATCTTCCGAAAATCCCATTGCCTATTCCTCTTGAAATTCTTCGTGCTTGCATTATGGTTAATCCCATAAGTCTCGTAGTCTTATTGGCATCCCTTATCATTGTCATTATGAGTCTGTTGACTCAATATGTTTGCGAATACACGCAATCTTCATTGATCCTTATAAATTACCTTTCCGGCTGAGCTGCCATTCTTTTAACTGGAATTGGCTCTCGACCAATCCAATTGCCGTTGATTGTACCCTAAGGCTATTCACTTATCCTTCCCTAATCAGAGCATTGCTTCTGATCCCTTGATTCGGAAATCATAACTCCTTTGCATTTGAGATTTGAGTTAGTTAGTTGTTTCTATAATATGATCTCCTTGCATTCTTCTTCCTCTAGTTGAGTACTGATGCTCACGTCAGATCCCTTGTGGACCACCAGATCCTTTGTTGGATTTTATCTGACAACGCCCTTCATATTCAATAACCTTGTGAGCCTTCCCTCAGATACATAATGCCTTTGGTAAATTGTATCCTCTGCTTTCTCAACCATGCTCGCCTTGAGCTTGAGTTAATTACTTCTAAAGATTACGGTATATGATTCTAAGATGCCCGATGGGTTGAACCTATGCCTTTCTTAATATGTGTGAACTCGAAAGTTTTCACGAGTCGTACTCTTCTGGTATTTTGCCAGATAGAATTTCAACACTACAACTTCATTTAATGCGAGAAGTGTATGAAAGGGTATACATTGAAGAAATGGGAGTCGACCTTGAACTTTGTGTTCATGCCCATGGAAACGATGTAGATCTTATCATTAAAGCTTCTCTTAAATTAATTATTCTCTGGGTATAAGTTCATCTTATATTTGGGATCTGGCCTTTTACAATCATGGTTCCGACCATGTTCTCCTTTAAATACCATTTTCGATGCAAGTGTAAGCACTTGTCTTCTGTGGATCAATACCCCGGTACAACCTCTACTTTGATCTGTCGTCGAGTAATACCCCCTGGTATCTCAAGATTATCTTGGAACTGCATAACTTCCTATGAGTTCTTCATCAAGTACTACATTCACACTGATTACAATTTTTCATGGAATCTGAGTTGTTAATCACTCAAAGGCACCGATAACTGAACCGAGTCCGCACTACGGTTCAACAACTCTTAGTAATCTTCTTTAAGTACGAGTTAGTACCCGATCACGCCATTCCTAGCCTGTTTGGCTATATCATTGTCGTGATGATTCTAACTGTGCTACCTGGTCCTTATTCTCGGAGCACCAATTTTCGACGATGAACTAACCTTACATCGATCCTCATCGTCATATCATTTCGCCTTGAACAACAAGCTTGGTTTCGAGTTTGTGTCGTACCCTTGGTTCCAATAACTTTTCGCTTCATCATTCCTTTGACTTGATGTTATCGCCAATCGATTACATCTTCTCGTAATCCCTCAACAAATGTGTCGTGATCATCATCAACATTCTGATGCTCCTCCAGGATATCAATCGAATTCATGATGAGAAACGCCATCCGTGCCCCTCGATGATTGTGTTATCATCGACGAACATTTTGCCTTCCCCCAACACAAACTTGTTCATGTTTTGTGTTATACCTTGAGTTCCTTGCTATCCAGCCTTTGTTCTTCTTTATCTTGGAGTATTACCATCTTTTATGTCAAGAATGTTCTGAGATTTGTTCCACCTCTTGAGAGTTCTTGGTGTAGTGATACTTCTCACCATCACCATTCTTTCGTGGTCCTCGTGTTGATTCCAACCGGGGTACCAACAAGTGAACGGTGCTGTTTGGATCCTACACTTCTAGCAACCCTATTGCTTTGAACTTAATGGTCAGCCGTTCATTCTTAGTCTATTGATTATTGAATCACCATTCCGACATTGGTCGTGCAACCCAACCCATATTTCGGGCGCACCTTTCAACCAATGTTTAATTGTGTAAGTTTTCCTCGAGCATACATCATATACCATTTGATCTGACAAATGTTATCTCCTTGTTCACATAAGTGTGGAAATCCATCTTTTGAAAATCTCAATGAATTGTCACCGAGTTCGTCAGCCACCTCCTCATCCTCTCCTTGGTTTAGTGATGAACTCATGATTCGGAACTTGCTTCCATAGTTTATTCCCGAGAAGCTTGCAACTCCATCACGTCAATTTGTGTTGCGCCTTTTCCTCTCGGACCCCCTGAGTCTGAGGTATCATGACACCAATTGGATATGAATCTCGGTCAGATATGATGGTTGGGACAACTTTCCAAGAGTTATGATGTTGGTCCTTTGATGACCCGGTAACATGATGTCATGCCTAGCACCCCCCCCCCCGGCTGGAGGACCTATCATTATAGGTTCCTTTTCAGCAAGGTTATCCATTCATCCATGAGCAAATTGTAAGACTTATTCTACAAGTTATTCCTGATGGATCCTTCGTGTTTCCAAAGTCTGATCTTCACCTGAAGACCATGTCAATGCTATCTCGAAGCATGTCAATGGTACTCCGATTTTCAACAGGAACATTTGAAGCCCGATGCTAAATTTTATTTATCATTTATCCTAACACCGTTATATGGGTAATGCCATGAAAATTCTCTCCCATTACCTAAATGGTTTCCTACGTTATATCCTGTCATGGATATCGTGCTGCTTTGACCTTGGGAAGGAAATACCCGTGAAATATGTGTTTTAACACATTGTCCTTTCCATTGTTCCGTTTAATCTGATATTCATATTTTCCTTTCCATTGTTTGGTTTAACCTTTCTTGTGATCTATATGAGCTAAGCAGTATTATTCTCCTGCTTATGTAAACACCACGGTGTACAATTCTATCAGCAAGACCCTGTTACTATTGTTGATGACATTCCGGTAACCACCGATGGACGAGAACTTTGCCTATTGGTCCGCCTCGTCCTAGCGAGCAGGAAAATGGTTCTGTTCATCCCTCGCCCTTGTTACCGATGTTGTTGCCGACATAACTGACATACTACTCTCTGACACGCCTTGCTATAGTGATCGTACAAGGTGTCAGCCCCCTTTCTACTTTTAAACCACATGGTGGGCCCATAACCCAGTTCCACAGGATCGAAACTGACTCTCTGTACAACCTGTTGTCAAAGATGTTCCTCATGGCGTGGCCTCGTATGTAATTCACGAGCCACCTTCAGTCTGATATCGGACACAATGCTTATTCCCATTGTTTTGACCCTTTCACGCCCTATAACAGGCATCGAACGATTGCCTGCCCGCTCGAAACTTCCCAGGTTACCTCCTTACTTTGCTCTCGATATTTTCTTGAAGTTTCAGTTTGAGAGCTACTTTCCGCCACCTTCCCCCGATGTTAGCTACCAGGTAGTCAACCTTGCAAGGGTCCGTTCTCCCGAAGTAACCCTCTTATTTTTCGTAAGTACGATGGAGCTTTCGAAGAAAGGATGCCGACTTCATCTTAATGACCTGAAGCAGAAAAATATAGACATCAATGTATTGGATCGACCATTTCGATAAGAGCAACTATGACCGAGAAGAATCGTTAGAATTTCGTAACCAGATCCCTTCCCCCCTTATAACCGCTCCTAAATCTCGGGACGAGATTTCTTGTAGTGGAGGAGAATTGTGACGCCTTGGGATAATCAAGCTACAAGAACCTCTGCATCGATGCCACGTCACCACTCTTCTTGTTGCTAACCTCGCAATGATTGAAAACTTTTCAATTCAAATTCAAATTAATGTCAAACGACAAAGTTTTCAAAATATTAAACTAAAATGTTCGGAGTGTGCTAAATGCCTAGGTGATTATAGCGCAACAAACACCCTTTTGAAAATGTCTAAATATATTAAGATGAAATAAAACAGAAAAGTGAAATAAATAAAAGGAAAAGACAAATCTAACTAAAATAAAAAAGAGGCACTTCCCCCCATCTGTCAGGGCTCAAATTGCCAGCCTAACTGGCAAAGGCTCAAATTGACCGCCCACCGGGCCGTCGGGCCCCAGCCGCCAAGTCGCCCCAAAGATAATCCCTCCCCACTCCCCACACCCTAGCCGCGACCCGCACACCCCCTCCCCTCGCCCCCCCCCCATGTTCTCTCTCTCCCTCTCCCGCTCCAATCGGGACCGGGATCGATCCCGCCCGGCGCTACCCATCACCGCCGCCCGAAGCCACCTCACGGCACCCATCCCCGGCGCAGCCCCGCCCTGTCACCGCCTCCTCCTCACCTCACCCCCAAGTCGCCCCCGACGCCTCCCTCGCTCCCTCCAATCTGGATCGGGGGCAGAAGACCCCGTCGCCTGCCGTCACCGCGCTTCCACCTCGTCGGCGCGCCCGTGCCCGAGGAACCGCCGCCTCCCCGCCGGGCAGGCCGTCCTCGACCTCCTCCTCGCTGACCCTCCCTCTCCTTGCCCCCCCCCCCTCTGCCCGATTTGGATCGGGAGGGGGCTGTCCCGATGTCGCCGGCGCCCTCGACAACGCCGCCGCTCGCCGTCCCTGGAACCACCTCGACGCCGCGCCTCGTCGCCCGATGCCGTCCGAAGCTACTCCACCTCGCCAACCTCGCCGGACCGCCGTCGTCCTCATCCTCCTCCTCGAGCTCGAGCCCGCTGCCCCGTCCCTACAACTCCCGGTGAGGCCACGGCCTCCGCCCTCCTCCTTTCCCTCTCCCTCACGCGCCTCGTCGTTCCCTGCTCGTGGCCCCGCTCCCCACGGCCCTACTCGCCGGCCCGTGCGCGCCCGTCGTGGCCGCGTCCGGCCACAGCCCTCCGCCCGTCTGGGCCCGTCCCGCTCACCACCATCGCCACCTCACACTGCCGTCTTTGCTGCTTTGCCGGCGCGCGCCTGCGCCCCCTCTGGCCAGCCCGTCGTTGCTCCGATGTTGCTTGACCTCCGTGGCCGCCCACATCACTGCGGCCCGCCTGCTCAGTGCCTCATGGCGCCCCACCGTTCGCTGAGCCAGCGCCCAATCGGGTTGGGGCTTCGCCCGTAGCGCCCGAACCCACTTTGGCCATTGGCCCTATGACAAGCAGGTCCCACCCCAGAACGGAATTAAAAAGAAAAGGATTTAGAAAGAAAAATAAAATAAAATAATAATAAAATAAAATATAAGTAAATAAAATAATTAAATTATTAATTAGTTAATTAATTAAAGAATTAATTAACTTAACTAATCCTGATTAGATTAACCTAATCACCTAGTTTAGTTAATTAATCTGTTAGGTTAGTTAACAGTCGATGACATGCGGGACCCACGTGTCAGTTTGACCCAGTCAACTATGTTGACTGCTGATGTCAGCATGACATCATGTTGATGTCATTAATCTATTTTCCTGATTAATTTAAATAATTAATTAAATTCCAGAAATTAATAAAATCTTTAGAAAATCATATCTTTTAATCCGTAACTCGGATTAAATTATTTTCAACATGAAAGTTGCTCAGAACGACGAGACGAATCCGGATACGCAGCCCATTCGTCCACCACACATCCCTAGCATAGCAAACCTGCAACATTTCACCTCCGGTTCATCTGTCCGGAAACACGGAACACCGGGGATACTTTCCCGGATGTTTCCCCCCCTTCACTAGTATCACCTCAGACCGCGTTAGAACACGTCTAGCTCTTCTTGTTATCCTGTTATGCACTTGCTTGCTAAGTATTCATTGTTTCTTTCCCCCCTCTTCTTCTGCTAGACACCGAGACCGATGCCGCTGCTGCCCCGTACGACTACGTCACCGACGACCCCTCTCTCTTGCCAGAGCAATCAGGCAAGCCCCCCCTTTTGATCACCAGATATCGCCTACTCTTCTCTATACTGCTTGCATTAGAGTAGTGTAGCATATTATCGCTTTCGATTAATCCTATATCTTGCTGCATAGCATGTCCTTGCTACCATCATTGTTACCTTTATCTGCTATCCTTGCTTAGTATAGGATGCTAGTGTTCCATCGGTGGCCCTACACTCTTGTCCGTCTGCCATGCTATACTCTTGGGCTGTGATCACTTGGAGGTGATCACGGGCATATACTATATACTTTACACTATTACATTACATGATCTTTGTTAGGAGATGAAATTTGAAAGGACGGTGGCTCCATCCATTGAGGTGGGCACAGGTTCCGACGGCCCCCAACTGTTACTTTGTGGCGAGGCGGCAGGGCAGGTTGAGACCGCCTTGGAGAGAGGTGGGCCTGGCCCTGTTCGGCGTTCGCGGATACTTAACACGTTTAATGAGATCTGGGTATTTGATCTGAGTCTGGCCATTGGTCTATACGCACTAACCATCTACGTGGGAGTAGTTATGGGTATCCCGACGTCGTGGTATCAGCCGGCACTTCGTGGCGCCGGCCCAGTGGCGCGCCGGATTGGAACGTAAGCCTGCTCTTGTATTAAGGGGCTAGTTCCGCTTTCGTCACAGATTTAACATGCAGGTGTGCTATGGGCGATGGGCCCGGACCCTGTCTTAGGTTTAAACCGGCGTCTTGGCCTCTCTGTTGTGCCTAGGTGGGGCTGCGGCGTGTTGATCTTCCGCGGCCGGGCATGACCCGAGAAAGTGTGTTCGGCCAAATGGGATCAAGTGTGTTGGGTTATGTGGTGCACCCTGCAGTGAAGTTAATCTATTCGAATAGCCGTGATCTTGATAACAGGGCGACTTGGAGTTGTACCTTGACCTTATGACAACTAGAACCGGATTCTTAATAAAACACACCCTTCCAAGTGCGGATACAACGGTGGTCACTCTCTCTCGTGGATACGAGGAGGGATCGCCGGGTAGGATTATTGCTATGTGATGTTACTTGGAGGACTTCAATCTACCCTCTGCTACTTGTTGCAAGGCGAAGGTGACCGAGCGTAGTCTTCGATAAGACTAGCTATCCCCTCTTATTCGGCATTCTGCGATTCAGTCCACCGATATGGCCCTTTACACATATATCCATGCATATGTAGTGTAGCTCCTTGCTTGCAGTACTTTGGATGAGTACTCACGGTTGCTTTGTTCCCCTTTTCCCCTACCTCTACTCGATTGCTGCAACTGCACGATGGAGCCAGGAGCAGACACCACCGTCGATGGCGACTACTACCTTTGAGGCGCCTACTACTACGTGCAGCCCGCTGACGACGACCAGGAGTAGTTTAGGAGGATCCCAGATAGGAGGCCTGCGCCTCTTTCGATCTATATCCCAGTTTGTGCTAGCCTTCATAAGGCAGACTTGTTTAACTTATGTTTGTACTCAGATTTTGTTGCTTCCGCTGACTCGTCTATGATCGAGCACTTGTATTCGAGCCCTCGAGGCCCCTAGCTTGTATTATGATGCTTGTATGACTTATTTTATTTTTAGAGTTGTGTTGTGATATCTTCCCGTGAGTCCCTGATCTTGATCGTACACGTTTGCGTGTATGATTAGTGCACGATTGAATCGGGGGCGTCACACATGCATTGTACTGAATGACTAAATATGCAATCACAGGCTACATAGCAACAAGGAAGAGTGTTACCTTAATGTTCTGATGATGTCTAGATATACATGTAATAAAATCTTATATAATGGAATGGATGGAGTGTTGTACTACATCATTTTTCAATTGTTGTTTAGCTTCTAATATTAACTTGGTGCTTTTAGGTACATATATCATTGCCAAAGATCCACACTTCGACCCTTTCTGCGTATGGGGCAATGAGATATTCGCGCACCAGCATCAAGTTAGGAAACTAATAAAGATTGTTATTAAAATGGGTCAAAAGATGTCAATCGAACTATTTGTTTACACTTTATGCAAGACAACAGTGAACTGCATGATGGTAAGTAAGAACCACAGAGCCTTCTTTTTATTGGCCGTAATGAGTTGTGTTAGATGACAATATCTGAATCTTTTTTCTTTTGAAGTGGATCCTGAAGCAGTTTACTCAAGATTACCTCTCAAACTACATGATTGGCGGCCGACCATCACAAGGGGTTGGACTAGAGTCCTGCATGACTTCTGCATCCAGGAGAGCACAATAGGGCCATTCTGCTTCACCTTGTTCAGCAACTGGAATGTTTGTCTCCTCTTTCTTTACCATTTGTAATAGTACAAGTATAGAACCCTGGTACATAATTCTTTATTTGGTGCTTATGTAATTCTTAAACATATGTACCTGTGAATCGAATAATGCATTGGTTGTTTGAACCTGATGGATATGAATAAAGCTATAGCCTACTTTCAAGTTTAAATTACGTACAATTTTAAATAGCAGCAATTAAATTAGGGAGGAATTACATTGTGCAGGTCATTACGGTACACACGGTTGGTAAAACAAAAACTTTTGCGATATACACCATAATCCGAGACGGTTCACAGAGAGGAAACGTGTGCAAGCATGCACACAGTTGTCGTTTGCAAAGCGTGTGTGATGTCAGACACTATCACATAAGGTGCGGGAAAACTAAATGTGTGTGATTGTCTACCTATCATACACAGTTTATAATCATGAACTGTTTGCGATGTGCCAGGCATCGTAAAACTCCCATGCCTAGAATCTGCCTGGAAAACTCCCATGCCTGGAATCTGCCTGGTTTTAGGCAGAACCACAAAACTCCGACTGCAATGGCAATGCGAGCACAAACGAGTAGCAAGGATGAAGCGTTTGGGATATTCAAGATATCAGAAACGGTTATATAGGGACAACTGTATGCATCAAGGCTCCCTATCCCCAACGGTTTTTGGGTCGTGTGGGAAGGACCCCCCTATCGCCCACACTCACTTGGCGACGGTTCCAAATGCCGTCGCGGAAAGGGGTTAAAAACTGTTATGCGCACCAGTGATGATTGTTATAGCCTCGTATTTCTTCTCCGAAATTTTGGCTTGGTTTGGCCAACTAGATTGATTTTTCTTGCCATGGGAAGTGGTGCTTTGTGATGGGTTCGATCTTGCGGTGCTCAATCTCAGTGACAGAAAGAGACATGACACACATGTATCGTTGCTATTAAGGGTAACAAGATGGGGTTTATTCATATGTGAGTTTATCTTGTCTACATCATGTCATCGTTCTTATTGCATTACTCCGTTTTTCCATGAACTTGATACACTAGATGCAAACTGGATAGCAATCGATGTGTGGAGTAATAGTAGTAGATGCGGACAGGAGTCGGTCTACTAATCTTGGATGTGATGCCTATATACATGATCATTTCCTTGGATATCGTCATGATTATTTTCTTTTCTATAAATTGCCCAACAGTAATTTGTTTACCCGCCGTATGCTATTTTCTAGAGAGAAGCCACTAGTGAAATCTACGGCCCCGGGGTCTATTTCCTATCATATTATTTTCAGACCTATTATTCCAAAAACCCAAAAATACCTTGCTGCATTTTTTTATTTCTTTATTTTATTCTGTGTTTTTGTCAAATCTATTTACTAAATCTCATACAATTTTATCTATCTCAATACCGAGGAGGGATTGACAACCCCTATTACGTGTTGGGTTGCAAGTATTTGTTGTTTGTCTGCAGGTGTTGTTTACATAGTGTTGCTTGGTTCTCCTACTGGATTGATAACCTTGGTTTCATAACTGAGGGAAATACTTACCTTTGTTGTGATGTATCATCCTCTCCTCTTCGGGGAAAAACCAACGCAGATACAAGCAATCAAGATCTATTCGATGTAATGAATTTTTGCGGTGTGTTTGTTGGAATCCAATGAATTGTGAGCTTATGCTCAGATGTATCCATGAATATTATTTGGGTTTTCTCTAAACTCTTTTATGCATGATTACTATATCTTCGTATTTCTCGCTGATCTATTGATTTGAATTTTCTTGCAATGGGAGCGGTGCTTTGCAATGGGTTCGATCTTACGGTGCTCAATCCCAGTGACAGAAGGGGACATAAAATGTATGTATAGTTGCTATTGAGGGTAAAAATATGGGGTTTATTCATACGTGAGTTTATCTTGTCTACATCATGTCATCTTGCTTAAGGTGTTACTCTGTTTTCTATGAACTTAATACACTACATGCCTGTTGGATAGCAGTCGATGTGTGGAGTAACAGTAGTAGATGCAGAATTGTTTCGATCTACTTGTCTTGGACGTGATGCCTATATAAGATCATTGCCTTGGATATCTTCATAATTATTTGATTTTCTATCAGTTTCCCAATAGTAATTTGTTTACACACCGTATGCTATTTTCAAGAGAGAAGCCTCTAGTGAAAACTATGGCCCCGGATCTATATTTTATCATATATTAAAACCAAAAAAATACCTTGTTGTGTTTTTCTTTTATTTATTTTATTTTGTATTATTCCTGATCTATCTATCAAATACCATACAATTTAATCTTCCTCGTAACCGTCAAGGGATTAACAACCCTTGTTCGCGTTGGGTTGAAAGGATTTGTTGTTTGTGTGCAGGTGCTGCTCACGAGTTGTTGCTTAGTTCTCCTACTGGATTGATAATCTTGGTTATTAACTGAGGGAAATACTTATCACTACTATACTGCATCATCGGGGAAATCCCAACGCAGTTCACAAGTAGCATCACCCGCGGTGAAGTAGAGCAACATGGCTGTCACATCTTGGAGGTGGTGATCTCCAACGAAATAGCCATCTTGAAGCTCGAGATTGCGTTCCAGCAATACAGCGAGCGTATCAACCTCTTGGATGAATGCATGCACGAGTTTAGGCACAACCAAGAACTTTCGTAGGCAAGGAATAATTCTTTTCATAAGATTCTAGAAAATCAAGATTCTGGAAAACTTCCCACATAATTTTTCATCCAGTTCTTTTTTGAGGTTGCAGTTTGAGATTGTGGATTGAGTTGTGTGTTGAAATGTCTATATTTACCTTAGGCCAAAAATGTTTACTGAATTGCTAACACTTTGTTGTTTCCAATAATTTCTGATCAAATAGAAGTAATTTACGAATATGAACAGTTTCTGATCGCACGGATCATTAAACTTGTCAAAATTGATAGCATAAAATATTGTACCATTGACAGTAGCGCCATCTATAGCACCAACCACTGGTAGTAGCAAAAAATAATAATCTAGCACCATTCATAAAGAGCATGTTCATCTAATAAATCATTAATCAATCCATACATCCATCTGTACAATATCCATTCATCCACCTATACAATATTGCTCTATCTGCATAACAAATTCTCAGGCTCAACTTGAGGTGTTTAGCTACCACTCAAAACTCTGCTATTAAAAACAGAGTATTTGCAAATAACAGTGCATTTTCAGTATCGTTCTCAATGGGTGCGTGCTTCCGCTCTATATGTGTGCATGGCCAAAAAGATCCTATGTATTGTCAATACTTCAAAATACTTCAATTCAAAAAAAGTAAGACATTGAGTAGGAAAACAGATAGAAATAGGAAATTCATAATATTGTTCAGCAGTTCATCACACACACACACACATGTGATGATACTAATTAACTACTACAACATATAAAAATTAAAGGAAAACTATTATAAAACTAATTATCCCTCCTTGCGGGGCCATTCCTGCAGCCGCTCGCCACCAGCTCCCTGGTGCGCTACTGCCAGTTGTGAGCTGTGTTGTGATTTCCCTGAAGAGGACATGATGATGCAGTACAGTAGAGATAAATATTTCCCTTAGATAAGAACCAAGGTTATCAATCTAGTAGGAGAACCAAGCAACACTTCATTAGCAGTACCTACACACAAAATAACAAATACTTGCACCCAACGCGGCAAGGGTTTGTCAATCCCTCGGTGGTTAATTGCAAGGATTAAATCTCATAGTGATAGATAGATAACTAAAACACAAAATAAAATAAAATAAAGAAAAATTGCAGAAAGGTATTTTTGATTTTTAATATATGATGAAATGTAGACCCCGGGGCCATAGTTTTCACTAGAGGCTTCTCTCGTGAAGATATATAGCATACGTTGGGTAAACAAATTAACGTTGGGCAATTGATAGAAAAGCGAATAATCATGACGATATCCAAGGCAATGATCATGTATATAGGCCTCGCGTCTGAGACAAGTAGACCGACTCATGTCTGCCTCTACTACTATTACTCCACACGTCGACCGCTATCCAGCATGCATCTAGAGTATTAAGTTCATAAAGAACAGAGTAACGCCTTAAGCAATATGACATGATATAGACAAAGTAAACTCACACAAGACTAAACCCCATCTTTTTATCCTTAATGGCAACAATACAAATACGTGTCTTGTCCCTTTCTATCACTGGGATATAGATCACCGCAATTGAACCCATCACAAAGCACCTCTCCCATTTCAAGAAAAATCAATCTAGTTGGCCAAACCAAATCAATAGATCGGAGAGAAATACAAAGCTATAATAATCATGCATTAAAGAGTTCAGAGAAGACTCAAATAATATTCATGGATATTCTGATCATAAACTCACAATTCATTGGATCCCAACAAACACACCGCAAAAAGTGATTACATCGAATAGAACTCCAAGAACATTGAGGAGAACATTATGTTGAAAATCAAAGAGAGAGAAGTAGCCATCTAGCTACTAACTATGGACCCATTGGTCTGTGGTAAACTACTCACACATCATCGGAAGGGCAGCAATGTTCATGTAGAGCCCCTCCGTGGTGGATTCCCCCTCAGACAGAGTACCAAAAAAGGCCTCCAGATGGGATCTCTCGAGAACAGAAGCTTGCGGCGGCGGAAAATGTGTTTTGGGTGGCTCTCTATTGGTTTCCCGATTTTAGAGAATTTGTAGACATGGAATTAGGTCAAACGGATGCTCGTGGGCCCCACAAGCCACCAGGGCGTGCCTTGGTGCCTTGTGGGCCCCTCCTTCACCTTCTGGCCCTCTCCTGAAGCTTCCAGGGTCTCTTATGTCAAAAAACACGGTCAAAAAAACAATTTCACGGTTAAAAAAATCTCCAAAAAGTTTCATGGCATTTGGACTTCGTTCGATACTGGTATTCTCGAAAACCAAAAACAGGCAAAAAATAGCAACTAGCACTGGGCACTAAGGTAATAGGTCAGTCCCAAAAAAATTTATATAATGGCATATAAAACATCCAAGATTAATACTATTATAGCATGGAACAATCAAAACTTATAGATACATTCGAGACGTATCAAGCATCCCCAAGCTTAATTCTTGCTCGTCCTCGAGTAGGTAAGTGATAAAAATAAAAAAATGATATGGAATGCTACCTAACATGTTCCTTATGTAATCTCTATTTTGTGGCATGAATATTAAGATCCGAATAGTCTATAGTTTGACATAAAAACAATAATAATAAGGCATACCAATAAACAATTGTGTCTTCCAAAATATGAACGCTAAAGAACGTTATGCCTACAAAATCATAGTCTTGTCATGCTCCATCTTCTTAACACAAAGTATTTATCATACACAACCCCGATGAGAAGCCGAGGAATTGCTTCATACTTTTTAACGTGCTTCAGTTTTTTCAAATCTCACACAATACATGAGAGCAAGCCATGAATATAGCACTATGAGTGGAATAGAGTATGCTGATGGAGATAATATGAAGAAGGCAAAAAAGGAGAAAGTCTCACATCAACGAGGCTAATCAATGGGCTATGGAGATGCCCATCAATTGATGTTAATGCAAGGAGTATGGATTGCCATGCAACAGATGCACTAAGAGCTATAAGTGTATGAAAGCTCAAAAAATAAAACTAAGTGGGTGTGCATCCAACTTGTTTGCTCATGAAGACCTCGGGCATTTGAGGAAGCTCATCACTGAAATATACAAGCCAAGTTCTATAATAAAAAATTCCCACTAGTTATATGCAAATGAAAGCATAGGAGACTCTCTATATATGAAAAACATGGTGCTACTTTGAAGCACAAGTGTGGAAATGATAGTAACATTGCCCCTTCTCTCTTTTCTCTCATTCATTTTTTCATTTTTTTTCCTTTTCCTTTTTTGTCTTATTTTTGTTAGACTCTTTTTGGCCTTTTATAGGCTCCTTTTAGCCTCATTTTTGTATTTCCTCACTTGGGACAATGCTCTAATAATGAATATGATGATCATCACACTTCTATTTACTTACAACTTAAAAAAATTACAACTTGATACTAGAACAAAATATGAATCTATATGAATGCCTCCGGCGGTGTACCGGGATGTGCAATGATCTAGCGTAACATGTATAAAAAATGATGAACGGTGGTTGAGCCACAAATCTATGCCAACTATGTGATCATGCAAAGCAATATGACAATGATGATATTGCCATAATAAAATGGAACGGTGGAAGTTGCATGCAATATATCTCGGAATGGCTGTGGAAATGCCATAATAGGTAGGTATGGTGGTTGTTATGAGGAAGATATAAGAAGGCTTATGTGTGATAGAGTGTATCATATCATAGGGTTTGGATGCACCGACGAAGTTTGCACCACATCTCAAGGTGAGAAAGGGCAATGCACGGTACCGAAGAGGCTAGCAAATTGCGAAAAGGTGAGAGTGCGTATAATCCATGGACTCACATTAGTCATAAAGAACTCACATACTTATTACAAAAGTTTATTAGCCCTCAAAGCAAAGTACTACTACGCATTCCCCTAGGGGGATAGATTGGTAGGAAAAGACCATCGCTCGTCCCCGACCGCCACTCATAAGGAAGACAATCAATAATAAATCATTACCAACTTCTTAGCGTAACGAGAGACTATACGTGCATGCTTAAGAATCACAAACCTTAACACCAATATTTTTACTAAACCACAATTACTCACTAGCACAACCCACGTATTACCACCCTTATATCTCAAAACTATTGCAAGGAATCAAACTTATCATATTCGGTGATCTACATGAAAGTTTTTATTATATCCCTCTTGAATACATATCATACTAGGACCAAATTCATAACTTGTACTAATTGCCATTACTATTATCAACTCTCAAAAAGATATAAGTGAACCATGAGAGTGCAATTATTTCTTTAAAATATAACGACCACCGTGCTCTAAAAGATATAAGTGAAGCACTAGAGAAACTGCCTACCTCAAAAGATATAAGTGAAGCACACAGAGTATTCTAACAAATCACGAATAATGTGTGTCCCTCTCAAAAAGGTGTGTCCAGCAAAGATGATTGTGAAAAACTAAAAGGCAAACGAAGCACTCGGGCTCACATGAGCTTAGGTGAACAGTAAATTCCAAATAATAATTAAAAAACATGCATTTTTTCACACATTCGTGGCCGTGTGGGAAAAATCAATGTTCCAAAAGTGTATTTTTGTGAGCATTTTGAAGCAATGATTTTGTTTTTTCGCCCACACATCTATACGAATGTGATTTCATTACGAATTTTTGCATGCATGTGAAAAAGCATCAATGTTTCTTGCAAAAAAATCAGATTTAAAAAAATACTATTTTCAAAAATTAATGTTCACCCTAACCTCACAATAGCACTTTCGATCCACTAGCTTATGCTTTCCAAAAGATTAATGTGTGAACGTCCATGATGACAATGAATGGCAGCAGGATAGGTGATTCCCCTAGCACGCAATTGGTAGGCTGCATATAGCCCAACCAAGCCCGGGCGGATGAAAATGGGACGTTTGGTTGCCTGCAGGCCGGCCTGGCTCGCATCTGAACGGAACTTAAAGCACCCCAGAGTCTGGCTCGCTGGGAACGCTCAAATCGGTCGTTTCCATCGAGCCGGGCTGAGTGGGGCGGAAAACAAAGATGCGACGTAGGGCGCGGTGCAGGGGGGTGCGGGCGGAGATGGCTGGAGGGGAAAATCGGCCGGGGTGGGGTGGCACCAAATATACCCTCACCACCCCATTTACTCGCTCACCTGTAGCCGTAGGACAAATCCTCCTCTGTTGTTGGCACCGGCGGTGTCGGTGACTCAGATCTGCGGCGGCGACTCAGATATGCGGCTGCGACACTCCCCTACGGCAGCAAGAGGCGGCAGGAGCACTCCCCAGCAGCGGCAACTGCTTCTTCCTTTCTTCTTTGTCTCCGTCCAGCCATCCTCATCTCCGCCATGTCTCCCCCGACCTTGAAGCTGGTAAGCTACCCCCGTCCCCCTCCCCCTCCTCTGTTATATGTTAGGTCGTTCAATAGGAGCATTTAGGGTCGATAGTGCCATCGTTGACCGCGTCATGGATGTCGCTTAGGTTGTGGATGAACGAACGAAGCTTCTAGTTCAGGCAGCATCCCTGATACCTGTGGTTCAGGCCTGGATCCTATTGGTCCATAAGAGAGTTGTTCGTCAGAATGAGAAACCTCACATCCGGTATGGTCCGATGTTAATCCGGAATCAAGAGAGGATAGAGAATCTGAACTACATCTACAACTGCAATGACACAGAGGCTCTGTGGATGCTTCGAATGAAAAGAGCACCTTTCACCAGGCTTGTGCAGACTTTTAGGAGCACGGGGCTGCTAGAAGATAGCATCCGCACCACTGTGGAAGAGTGTCGGTGTCAAAACCGGTGGATCATGGGTAGGGGTCCCGGACTATGCGTCTGAGGATCGATGGTAACAGGAGACTGGGGACATGATGTTTTACCCAGGTTCGGGCCCTCTCGATGAAGGTAATACCCTACTTCCTGCTTGATTGATCTTGATGAGTATGAATATTACAAGAGTTGATCTACCACGAGATCGTAATGGCTAAACCCTAGAAGTCTAGCCTGATGATTATGATTGCCTCTACAGACTAAACCCTCCGGTTTATATAGACACAGGAGGGGCCTAGGGTTGTACAGAGTCGGTTTGCAGAGGAAGGAATCTTCATATCCGAATGCCAAGCTTTCCATCCACGAAAAGGAGAGTCCCATCCGGACATGGGAGGAAGTCTTCTTATCTTGTATCTTCATGGCCCATCAGTCCGACCCACGTCACATAGGTCGGACGCCCGAGGACCCCTTAATCCAGGACTCCCTTGGTAGCCCCTGAACCAGGCTTCAATGACGATGTGTCCGGCGCGTTGATTGTCTTCGGCATTGCAAGGCGGGTTACTCCTCCGAATACTTCAAAGTAGTCCTCGAACACAGAAAACGTGTCCGGCTCTGCAAAACAAGCTCCATATACAGCCGCAAAGAGTATAATATTAACAAGTCCCATCTATTGACATCTTTTGTAGTGAGACACCGCATCTCTGCACGGTCATTATTTCGAACCGTTTTTTAGCCTCTCGGCCCACGTTTAGAGATGCGGTTTCTATTGGCACGTCTTGTCAAGGCAGAGATCGTGCCCCCTTATTGCGGGATTCTCATCAATATGGGCGTGGGTAACCCAACCGTGTCGTGGGCGATCCCTTGGGAATAGGCGAGCTTTAAGGCTCATGAGGAGGCGTTCGATATTCATCGCCTTTATAAAGGGGTACAGACCCGTCTTCCTCCCCCAAGCTTTCCTCTTCCTAAAGCCCCAGCGCTCAGGACTCGATTTCTCTCATTGCTACCAGGCCTCCTAGCCATGTCCGGATCCAGCTCCCAAGGCAGGTGGGTGGCTTCCTCTGTTACCGAGGAGGATATCGTGAAGCTTCGAGAGGCAAGGTACCTGACTGCGGAGATCCCCCACCAGCTCCCTGCTAAGGGGCAGGTTATCCCTACACCAAAATCCGGCGAGAGGGTTGTGTTCATCCCTCACTTCCTCCGCGGGCTAGGGTTCGCTCTCCATCCCTTCATTTGCGGCCTTATGTTCGATTACGGGTTAGATTTTCATGATCTAGCTCCGGACTCCTTTCTTCACATCTCGGCGTTCATCGTCGTGTGTGAAGCCTTTCTCCGAATCCCCCCACACTTCGGCCTATGGCTCAAGACTTTCAATGTGACGCCGAAGATAATCAATGGGGAGCAGGCGGAGTGTGGTGGCGCCAGGGTGAGCAAGCTTGCCAATACTATCTGGCCACAAGGCACCTTCACGGAAACCTCCAACTTATGGCAACAGGAGTGGTTCTATGTTACCGAACCCCGTGGTACCAAATGGGCAGCCGCGCCAGCGTTCCGATCTGGCCCTCCACTGCGGCTCGCATCGTGGATCAATAAGGGGCTAGACTGGGGATCAACGGACGAAGTGCAGACACTGCAAAGACGTCTCCAGAGCATCCTCGAAAAGGACACCGGCCTCATCAACATGATTCAGGTGATGCTAGTCCGCCGGATCCTCCCGTGCCAGCGATGGCCTCTCCGTATGTGGGAGTTCAATCCGGAAGGACCGCGGACTCTTCAGCAATTCTTTGGCACAACGCACGAAGGGATTTGGAAACTATTCTTCAAGTCACGAAAGCAGTGGCCGGACACATCCGAAGACGTCGGTCTCGACTGCAACCATCCGGATACCTCGGTAAGCACCCAACTTCCGAACGCAACTCGGCAGATTCCCCCATAGTTATGTACTGAGGGTTTTATCTTTGACCAGGGCTGGATAAAGAAGACGGAGCAAATTAGGTGTTCGGCTCCCCTTCCCGAAAAATCAGCCGATCCTGTGTTGATGAGGATGCTAGCCCCGGCGCCATATCAAGTGTCGGCGCAGGAGGACAAGAAGAAGAGCAAAGAGGCCGGAGGTGACCTCCACCCTAAAGGCATACTGGATGCCATGTCCGGGGAGACTGAAGCTCCCTCCTCTGAAGATGAAGACGAAGGGGAATAAGAAGGCGATAACCCTTCTCCCCACGGGAGGAAAAGGACTGCCTCCGAAGACTTGGAGGTGGAGGCACCCAAGAGAGGGAAAATATCCCTCTCAGATGGTTCGGGTTCGGAAGCCGATGTCGCCGCAAGGCACCTTCACAAGCCCCTTGCAGGACCTTAAGTGAACAAAGATGTTCTAGATATATTCCGTTCTTTCGAGTTATAAGGGTAACATTTAAACTATATGTTTGCAGTCCTGCCCGCTGCCTTCCTCCACAATCCTCCTCATCGGGGGACTTGTCTACGGGGATGATGGAAAGCGAGACGCCTCCACCAGCTTCCTCGCCCCTTAGGGTGGATGACTTCGAGGTGTCGTCCTGGAGAGTCTCCCCTGACCATCAAGCGGTGCGGGGGACAATGAAGACAGTATCCGAGGATAATACTTCGATCATCAAGGGTCCAGGACAATCCGGCGTACAGCCGAAGGTGACTCTAGGGTCGAGTAGGCGTATCCCTTTGAAGGTAGTCCGTACTCCCGCAGCCTCCAGAAATCCGGAGGTGCCAGACACTCTAATGGACACATTACGAAGTGCGTCCATCTTAGAGGAACACCGTACCTTAATGGGTAGGTAATTGAGAGGATTTTGTCCGCGAGAAGCGGATTGAATGAAGCCTTCATGAGTCTGCTGAGAGGCTTTGAGTTATGTAACACCTACACCATTCTTTGAATGCAAAAATGCACCTGTGTATGGATAGTAGCCCCTGAGACTCTGGTCGGCTTCCACGGGGAGGCGACCAGAGGATCAAAAGATATGCTCAGGAAGTAACATAGTTATCTTGAAAACAGGCTGTTATGTCAATGGTGACCGCCCAAGCTATAGAAGTTGCCGATCTGACGCATAAAATTGAGTCAGCTGATGAGGATATTTCTCTTATTAACCGTCGGCTTGACGAGGCGCAAGGTTTGTGTTGGGACAGTCTGCTTATACATGTATAATAGTATGAGCACGAGGCTAACAACTATATACTGTAACATTCATAATTGTAGATGGTGCTGCCGCGGTGGAGACTCTACGGGCTGAGCTTGCCCAGGCTAGGGAGCAGGCCAGAGTGAGTAGTGCTGCTACCAAGAAGGCGGCAGCTGAATTGATGGCCGAACAGGCCGCTCGGCACTAGTGCGAGGAGAAAACATCGACCATAGAGCAAGAGCTAAAGGATGTTACTGCCAAATGTAAATCACTCGAGGAGGACAACAAAATCAAGGCAGCCGAACTCATCAAAGCCTTACAAGAGGCGAGAGAAGCACGATCCGAGTCTAGAGCGGCTCGGGAGGAGATCCGTCAAGCTGGAGAGATAGCGGCTGGTAAGCCATTTCTTTTACAGACTAAGTTCGGCGACCCGAAGTATGCTCTGCTTAATCAAATGTGGAGTTCTCCAAACGCGTTCTTGGATCTGCCGAAGAGTGTCTACGACGCAGCGCAATTCCTCCAAGCACAGGAAGAACGTGCTACGGAGACACTTTTCTGGTCGCAATTCAACGTGTCATGGCGTCCGGCGCTGTTGAACGAATAGATGGCCCAGTGGGCCGAGCTCCACAGGATGTCCGCAGCTGCCATGAAGGACGTTGTGGTCCGGCTATGGCCGGCGAACCCATTCCGAGTAGTTATTTTGGTTTGGTGCAGCGGCTTGTCGATGCAGTGCCGCGTATTGACGCCGTCAAGCGGTCGGTGTGCATAGAAGGTGCCCGGATGGCCTTCGCCCGCATCAAGATGCACTGGACAAAGATGAAGGCCACCGATGTTGCAACCCAGGGTCCGCCCGGAGGCAAGGACCGTCGCACACCGGAGAATTATTTGGAGGACGTCCTAGAGGGCGCCCGCTTGATAGAGGGTCAATGCTCGAAGGATATTATGTTCGAATAAATGTACCGAAATAATAGTATGATACATTAAGGTTGTGTTAGATTTATACCTTTGCTTGAAATTTATTTCCTCATGTGCGGTCGTTTTCTTATAATCTGAAAGTTTGCCAGTCGTCGGCTTCAATCCCCTCGCATATAATACGGGGGTGTTCGGAATAGCACCTGATCACTCTTGACCCAACGTCTCGGTCCGGAACGGAGGTGTCGGTGCGGCGAACTAGGCAATCGGACTATAGGGCTTTAACACCTTCACTTAGCCATAGGAGTTTTACGGTGGGTCTACGATGTAGACCCTGGTATGTACGCAGCTATCCGGATACGGTTGCGTTACATAGTTGACCAGAAAAACAGTCCTTTGTGTAATACGGAGGGAATCGCAAAAGATTCTAAAAAAGTTGCCGAGTGGTTGACCAGCTCTCGCCGCATCATGACAGTCAGTTTTCGGCTTTCTCTACCGAGGTGCTTAACCAGGTGAACCGGAAACACAGTCGCAGTAGTTCTCCCTTTACTACCCTAGCCGATAATACGGAACATAAGGTAGTAAGCACAGGAGCCGGGCAACCCAACTATTGACCAAAGACATGATTCGGAGCTGATGCATATAATGCCAAACTCGTGATGCCGAAGTATGCTATAGAGCTGTTCGAACTTTTTTGGCAACCCATATGTTGCCGTATCGAGCCCCTGGCAATTTGTGCTGAGGTGGGTGCGTGAAACAACCGAAGGAACAGAAAACAGTTTTACGCGGGAAAGCAAATACTGAGGACAGATTGTGTTCACCAAAATCTGATTGATACGTTTGAACGCAATCTTTACAGATTATAACACCACCACCCAGGACATTTTACATGCCAGGGGTCGAAGGTTGAGGGAAAAAGGCTTAATACAGGTGTCAAATAGAGTGTTTGGTCTACAAAAAATCTTTTGGACCTCATGTCACACGTCTGCACTACCTTTGCCTCAGCAAAAAGGATTCCTTGGGAAGGATTGATCTTCGGTCATTTGTGCGAAACCGGACTCGAAAAGAGTCCTTATAGTTCGAGCGGGTTTTGATTCACCTATGGCAAAAGATAATAAAATAGTTAGAAATGAGAAAAAGATAAAGTCCGGACGAACCGCTTTGTAGGCCTGTCCGTATTGTACCTCCGTCGATGACCAAGGTATTTTGAGTGCGTAATTGTGCATGTGCGGTAAAACTTCGTGGGTATTGGAGGCGAACGACGGAGGCGGAACTGCTAATCCAGCTCTGGAATTGACCGGTCATGTGTAGTAGAGGCCGGCGGTTTAATGACCATGAGGTATGCGGCTTGAGGGGACCGCTGTGTACTTCGGCTGTGATTGCCGCAGTGTGCCCCTCAGTGCGGAGGGAGCGTTTCGTGTTTCCGTTGATCGTTATGACACCGCGTGGACCAGGCATCTTAAGCCTTAGATAGGCGCAGTGTGGGACTGCATTGAAACGAACAAAAGCGGTCCGGCCGAGCAGTGCATGGTAGCCACTACAGAACGGGACAATATAGAAGATCAAGTTCTCGCTTCGGAAGTTGTCCGGCGAACCGAAGACGACTTCCAGTGTGGTTGAGCCTGTGCAGCGAGTTGTGACGCCCGGTATTACTCCCTTGAGGGCAGTTTGTGGTGGGCTTGATCCTTGAAGGGTCGATGCCCATCTTGCGGGCAGAGTCTTGATAGGGGAGATTGAGATCACTACCGATGTCCATAAGGACACTCGTGAGATGGAATCCACCGATAATTGGATCGAGGACCATAGTTGTCGAACCTCCGTGACGGATACTGGTTGGGTGGTCCTTGCGATCAAAAGTGATCGAGCAGGCTGCCCCTGGGTTACATTTTGGGGCGACCAGTTTTATGGCGTAGTCGTCTCGTAGTGTGCGTTTGCACTCCCTTTTAGGGATATGTGTCATCTGTATCATGTTTAATGTTTTTACTTCCAGGGAAAATTGCTTCTGTCCCCCGGTGTTCGGCTGGGGAGCCTCTTCGTCTTTGCTGTCACTGGGCGGCCCCTTCCCTTTGTGTTCGGCATTGAGCTTGCCGGCTTGTTTAAAAACCCAACAATTTTTGTTGGTATGGTTGGCGGGTTTGTCGGGGCTTCCATGAATCTGACAGGGCCAATCCAGTATCTTGTCTAGACTGGACGGACCATCTCTATTTGCCTTGAATGGTTTCTTCCGTTGACCAGATTTGGAGCCACTAAATCCGGGATTGACTGCCGTGTCTTGGGTTCTTGCATTATTGTTTCGAGGCTTGTCTTTATTGCGTCGTGTCTTGCCATTGCCGTCCCTGGCTTCGGAAGTGCCCGGATTGCTGGTGTTGTTGCTTTATGAGCAAGCCAGTTATCTTCTCCCGCGCAAAAGAGGGTCATCAGTGCTGTAAGGGCTGCCATGGACTTTGGTTTCTCTTGGCCGAGGTGACGGGCGAGCCACTCGTCTCGGACGCTATGTTTAAAGGCCGCTAGGGCTTCAGCGTCCGGACAATCGACAATTTGGTTCTTTTTAATTAAGAACCTAGTCCGAGTTTCTGGCCGACTCTCAAGACTCTTTGGATGATGTGACTGAGGTCATCAGCTTCTGGAGGCCGGACATATGTACCTTGGAAGTTGTTGCGAAAGGCGTCCTCCAAGTCTTCCCAGTTGCCAATGGAATTCTCTGGGAGGCTGTTTAACCAGTGTCGGGCTGGTCCCTTTAATTTTAGTGGGAGGTATTTGATGGCATGCATGTCATCACCGTAGGCTATGTGGATATGGAGAAGAAAATTCTCAATCCATACCGCGGGGTCTGTTGTTCCATCATATGATTCTATATTCATAGGTTTAAACCCTTCTAGGAATTCCTGCTCCATTACCTCCTCGGTGAAGCATAGGGGGTGTGCGGCGCCTCTGTAACGGGCGACGTTGCGACAGATTTCGACGGACGTCATTATGCGGTTTTTGCCCCGAGTGAGGTTGTGTTGGTCACGCCGGGTATGATAGCCGTCCTCTCGTGTTGGGGCACGTCCCCTTGACCCATAGATTGATCTGGCTAGGCCTTCTCGAGCGTCCAGGTCCTGCCGTAGGTCGTAGGTGTGATCCCGGGCCACTGTCTCCCCATCTTTACGACAGGGTAATTTGTGCTGGTGTTCGGCTTGGGTGGCCATTCTGTCCCGGCCACGCGGTGGCCGATCTTGTTTGTCAGCTGTGTTACACGCTGATATTATGGGATCCCGCACCTCAACGTCGAATTGGGGTAACAACTTGCGCTTTGGGTAGCTTTTGGTTGGTCGTGCAAGGTTGTATTCCTCGACTGCCAGGACGTTAGTCCATCTATCATTGAGTGTATCATGTTCGGCTTGAAGCCGTTGCTGCTTCCTTTTCAGGATCCTTGCAGTTGCGATGAGCTATTGCTTAAAGCGTTCCTGCTCGAGGGGTTCTTCTGGCATGATGAAGTCTTCATCGCCGAGGCTTATTTCGTCTTCGGAGGGCGGCATATTATTGCTATCCTCAGAGTTCTCGTTCCCTACTGGCTCGCCGGGATTACCCTGCCCCTCCTCCCTGTCATCCTGTTCGGATGTTTGTTTGACGGGGGCGTCTGGGTCTTCGGCATTCTCCGGAGTGTTATCGTCTCCCTTGCCGGTATTGTTGTCTTTGTTGCGGCGTGACTTGGAACGGCGCCGCTGATGTCGCCGATTTGATGGTATCTCAGGAGGTTTATCTTTGACTAGATTTTCCTCGTTTTCTTCGTTACCCTCTTTGGGTGTATCCACCATATACACGTCATACGAAGAGGTGGTCGTCCAGCGTCCGGTGAACGGCGGGTTTTGGGCCTGCTCCTCTCCGGCATCGTCGTCCATACCGTCGATGTCTTCGGAGCCGTAATCGAGCATGTCAGTTAAGTCCTCGACAGTGGCTATGAAGTGGGTGGTGGGTGGGAAGTGAAATTCTCCATCATCAGCCTCCAGTTCAAACTGGATATAATTCGTCTGTGAGTCCCCTACTAAGGAGAGGGTTTTTAATGAGTTCAGCACATCGCCTAAAGGCGAGTGCCGGAAGATATCTGCGGAGCTGAATTCGACGATAGGCGCCTGATCCAGCTTGAAGGACGCAGATGCACATGGTTCGGAACCTGTAGCCGGGGACGAACCCGAAGTTCCGGTAACACAGATCCCGCTCAAGGTTGGGTCTGTGTGCGGCTCCAGCGCCGCTGAGTCTGCAGCTTCCGTCGTGGGGTTGAGCTTCCCGTCCTCGGACGACGCGATCTGCTCCGGATCCAGGGCCAGAGCAGTTACAGGCACTATCTCCTAGATGTGGTCTGATGACAGATTTAGGTCATGTTCATCATGGTGGCAGGGAGCGGTCGCCATGGGCTCGAATCCGTCGAAGATCAAGTCTCCGCGGATATCAGCAACGTAGTTCAAGCTTCCAAACCTAACCCGATGGCCAGGGGCGTAGCTCTCAACCTGCTCGAGGTGGCCTCCTGTGTTGGCACGGAGCGTGAAGCCGCCGAACACAAAAAGCTGGCCGGGAGGGGAAATCTCCTCGGCGGTGGTGCCGGCGTTGTTGACGGAGCGATCCATCGGTCCTTCGGTCGACGACATAGGGGAACTCTCAATGAAAGCACCAATGTCGGTGTCAAAACCGGCGGATCTCGGGTAGGGGGTCCCGGACTATGCGTCTGAGGATCGATGGTAACAGGAGACTGGGGACATGATGTTTTACCCAGGTTCGGGCCCTCTCGATGAAGGTAATACCCTACTTCCTGCTTGATTGATCTTGATGAGTATGAATATTACAAGAGTTGATCTACCACGAGATCGTAATGGCTAAACCCTAGAAGTCTAGCCTGTATGATTATGATTGCCTCTACGGATTAAACCCTCCGGTTTATATAGACACTGGAGGGGCCTAGGGTTGTATAGAGTCGGTTTGCGGAGGAAGGAATCTTCATATCTGAACGCCAAGCTTGCCATCCACGCAAAGGAGAGTCCCATCCGGACACAGGAGGAAGTCTTCTTATCTTGTATCTTCATGGCCCATCAGTCCGGCCCACGTCACATAGGCCGGACGCCCGAGGACCCCTTAATCCAGGACTCCCTCAAAGAGCAAGTGGCCATGTTCCTCCATGTTGTTGGTCATAACCAGAGCTTCAGGGTTGTACACAACACCTTTAGGAGATCAATGGAGACCATCTCCAAGTACTTCAAGCAAGTGTTGTATGTTGTTGAGGAGCTCAGAGGAGAGATGATCAGGTCACCAACCAGCCGGACTCCTACCAAGATTCGCACTAGCCCAGGATGGTATCCATACTTCAAGGTGAGCACTTACAGTATGTAGTTCATGCCTTCATATGTTGTTATTGTTCTGTAGTAGACTAACAACATATTGTAATGTCATTCCAGGATAGCATTGGAGCAATAGATGATACTCATGTCACTGCCGGAGTGCCGAGGTCACAAGCTGCAGCATACAGATGGAGGAAGCACTACAAAAGCCAGAATGTGTTAGCTGCTGTTGACTTCGATCTGAAGTTCACATATGTGTTGGATGGCTGGGAAGGATCAGCACATGATGCTAACATTCTCAGTGACAACATGAGTCGTCATGATGGCATCAACATCCCCGATGGCAAGTTCTACCTTGGAGATGCTGGCTATGCATGTCGGACAAGTGTTCTTCCACCCTTCAGGAAAACTAGGTACCATCTGAACAAGTTTGCTGGTAGGAACTATCCTAGGACTCCTCAGAAACTGTTCAATCTCACACACTCCAGTCTTAGAGTGATTGTTGAGAGGGCCTTTGGAGCTCTGAAGAACGGGTTTAAGATCCTAGATCAGAAGCCATTTCACTCTTACCCTACCCAGGTGAAGCTTGTTCTTGTATGTTGCATCATTCACAACTGGATCCTGCACAGGGGAGTTGATACATTTGTGCCGGGGGAGGAAGATGTGACTCCAGATGAGGTGATCAGCTCCGACCATGGTGTGGAGGCGTTCGAAACCGAAGCATGGAACAACAAAAGGTTGGAGTGGGCTCATGCAATGTTTGATAACAGAGGTCAGACAAGGATCTGAAGCAGAAGAACAAGAGGAAGAAGAAAGAGGCAGCAGTAGAAACGAGGAAGAGGAAGCAGCACATCAGCAACAGAGGAAGAGGAAGAGGAAGAGGAAGAGGAAGAACTTGCACCTAGTTAGCATCATTGAACTTTCCTTATTCAGCCATGTTGGCTCTTAATAATTTGTACTATCATTTGCTAGTAGCTAGAATAAACCTTCATTTGTTTCCTAGCTAGGACGAGACAATGTTCAGTGTGTGTGGTAAGATCACCACTAGTAAAAAGTGATGATCACATCGTTAGCCGTTTGCAACTAAACAACGGGTTATTTGTTTAACAATAGCGGCGCACGCAACCAAACAGCGTGCTGACTAGTTGACTCCCTCGTGCAGAAAGCCAACTAAACAACGGGTTGTTTGTTTAACAATAGCGGCGCATGCAACCAAACAGCATGCTGACTAGTTGACTCCCTCGTGCAGAAAGCCTAATGCAGGCAACCAAACTACATGCAGACGTTGATTTTTAGCCTGTATTTGTCCAACCAGACCCAACTGGAACAAGTATGCAAAATGCTCTAAAACAAGGCATCCTAAAAAAAGTGAGGTGACATGCAGAGAACGGCGGAGGCAGCAGTGAGGTTGTCACATCCACCGGAACCGGATGTACCCAGGCTACAATTTCTTAGAAAAGCAAATGATAGATCCGAGGACACGCTAGCTTTGCCCTGCGACATTCTTCTATAAAAGGAGAGAATTTTCCTTTACAAATTTTAAAGAAAGGGTCACCGATATACAGCCGAAATACAAGAGTTCCAATATATGTATCCCTGCCGGTCTGCAGAACCAACAGGCTAGATTTTTACAAGTTTTATACAGAGAAACGGTTCCACCTCTCAAGGCACTGGGAGGTTGGGAGTGAAGCATTCGCCAGGTTCGTCTCAGCTATCAGCGTACTCGCAGTCCAGCAAGCGAGCGAGGATCTCCTGGCAGCTCGGCCGATCCTGGGGCTCTGCCCAGCAATCTGCAGTAAACAAAACAATTGTCCCTAAGCTGAAACTAAAGAACAGACTAAGCTGAAGAACATTGACTCAAAAGTGATCCCAGACTTGTTCCACCGTTAACCTGGAATAGAAAAACATCGCTTCTGAAAGCATCATTACCTGCAATTAACTTGCCAAGAGGCCCTTCTGGAATTTCAAGCAGCGACCCTTCAGTAACTGCGTACACCACCTATAAAATGCCAATTCTCAAGTTCAGTGAACAACTCTTGGAGCAAAAGAACTGCTTTGCCTACTAACATGTACTCCCTCCGTTCCAAAATATAAGTCTTTCTGGAGATTCCACCAAGTGACTACATACGGAGCAAAATGAGTGAATCTACACTCTAAAATATGTCCATATACATTCCTATGTTGTATTCCATTTAAAATGTCTAAAAAGACTTATATTTAGGAACGGAGGGAGTATAACCATCAAGAAATAGGGATGCACCAGACAGGATTAAATGATCAGCACGGTAGAGATCAGAATGCCGCATATGGTTCAGTTAAGAGAATCTCTTTAGATAATTTGGTTATATTGCAGACGTTTTGATGAAAGTCGATGAATGCTTACTTTAACTGGGCCGATCCCATCCCATGGGCGGCTCAATGTGCACAGCTCCCACATTATCACACCAAGGCTGAAAATGTCACATTTTTCTGAGAAGGGTTCGTTCCTTATGAGCTCAGGGGCCATCCATTCTGGTGTGCCAGCAGAGGAGTTATCAGTCATAGGACTATCTGTTATCGCTCGAGAAAGGCCAAAGTCACATATCTTGACAGTCCAATACTTGTTCACCAGACAGTTGGCACTTTTCAGGTCCCTGTGAACTATCTTCATGCGGTGTATGCACATCAATCCCCTTTCACAAAATAATTCCTTTTAGATGGGCAATTAATAATAAAAGGTAGTCGGAGCTGGGACGAGATTGAGGATTTGAGCTCTAAACGATAAGAGAATTACATCAAATGGATTGAGTATTTTCCTATAAGTTCCAGGACATTAAATGACAGCTGGTAGACATGTATAGAGTAACATCACTTGTATACAGGGTAAGAGCTAACCTGCATATATCACGAATAATTTTCAGCCTCCTGCGCCAGCTGAGTTTCTTTTTGTGACCACTCATATGGATGAGATAGTACAGTGATCCCATTTCCATATATTCAGTAACCATTGACAGGTGCGGAGGTACCATGCATGCCCCAAGGAACAATATTACTACAGAACAGAATAGAAAAGTTCGTTTAAGAGCCCTGTTCCTAACATATGGCAGTTGATGTCTCGAACGGAGATGCTGAGATTGTAGTTTCATACTATAGTTTGCATTTGTCAAAATGAGCTCTTACCATTTGGATGCCGCAGCCGGCTGAAAAGGAATAGTAAAATTATTAATGCACTCGTGCAGATAATGAAAAACAGAAGGTTATCCACATTAGTGAATCAAGAGTGGCTCAGGTACCTCAGGATGTATATCTCATTGCAAAAATCTTCCATGTTTTCAGTCGTCAGATCCTGCTCCAGAAATACTTTGATGGCGACATCAGTGCCATTCCATATACCACGGAAAACCTCTCCAAAGAATCCTGGAGAAGCATTTCGACAAAGGTGAGCCTGCACTTTTGACAGGCTAAAAAAATGCTGACGAATAAAAACACAAAGGAAAACAGACAATTTCAAGCTAGAGCATGTGAATATGAAACAGAAGACCGCATTATGACGACTATCAAATGGTCCAAACAAGTCTCCATGTTTATTAGCGTGTCTACTCATTGTTTCTAACTATCAAAGCGGAATAGCCGCCATTTAATAGTGACATCTTTAAATTCTCAGAAAAATAAACCAATGTCACTTACACAGTTCGACCTGAATATTTGATTTATTTTAATAAACTTTCAGTAAAACAATAATAAGATTTCATGAATAGCTTTGGCGAAGTCAAAATATGAAGACAGATATAACAATGTCAAGACAGTGTGTAAGACTTAGGATATAATTGAATCCGATTCATTTGATTATGAGAGCATTGTAGATAAGTCATACAAAATAATAATAACTTTTTGTTGATCGTTTGATTCTGAGTGCATACTACAAACATATCATACCATACTAAAGGCAACAAACACTTATCATTGCAAAGAACACAAGCATAACAGCAAAAGAATGGGAAAGGTTCATTTCAAAACACATGCATCAAGTCGACAATAGTAAATTTGTGTGAGGAAGTTCAAGATGACTTGCCTATTCCAACCCGTGTACCAATTGTAAGCTCAGAGAAATCTATGTTCCACTCTTGGAAAGGCGATAGAGGCTTATTAAAAGGAGAGCTTTGCAAAACCCTGTTCCATGCAAATACCATCTTCTCCTCGCTTATAAAATCACAATTATTGCTTGTTTCAGAAATTTCGCCCCCATAGTCATGAGGAGAAGTAGGCAATGACATAGCCTTCTGAGTAGAACCAGCTCGGTTTCTCAAGCCATTGTTCGTCCCAGATTTATCATCCTAAGAATGAAATGAAATTAGGATCCCAAGCTGATGAAATTCACAAGGGAATTACACGCACAGGAGATGAAAAGCCAACATATATAACATAAAACAATGAAAAACTAATGTACATTATTTGGGCAGTCGTTTGCATTGCTTTCGTCCGCCCCAATATATGAACATGAACCATCATTAACATGATCCCTTTGGAGGCGATTCTGCTTTAGTGTTTCATTCATAGCCCGAACTGCCCTGTCAAGATTTAAGATTTAAACAGTGAATACCTGATGCTCGATGAGCATATCTGACAGAATACAGACACATGCTCTAGGATATCTAGCATCTATACATGGCCATGAGCAAAGTATTCAGTGACACTTGAATCTTGCTATACTGGATTGAAGGCAACAAGCAAGCGCACCTACAAAACTTCTAATACGACCATGGAAACTCCAACCCCATCATATAGTTCAAAACAAGAATTACCTCACAATGTCATCTCCAATCTCAGGTGTGATGCTAATGCTTCTTCGCCTTATTCTTCGAGGGTTAGGTGTAGTAGTGACACCCTGATCATCTGATCTGCAAGTGTGTAATGATTTATTCAAAAATGGGGTTGCTATCCGAATTACTTTCACGATTATAAAAAGAAGCTTCAGAAAAGAAAAGCAAAACTGACATAAGACAAGTTCTTGTTCTTTACAAGGGTAAAGGATGCAAATTAATTTGGTTTCTCAAAAACTAACAAGGATTTGGAGTCCACAACCATGGAGATGGACATATAGGTGGAGATAAAAAAATCAGAAATGTAAAAGAAACATATTTCAAACTAGTTTCCATTACGAAGAGCAACACAAAGGTAATATTATGATTGGGAATAAGGTTAGTGGTTAACTAGAAAAGGTAGATTTCACCATCTATCGTGCGCAACACTTGCATTGGTTGCCCCTTTTCTTGTATAGAGCTTGCATTTACCTCCTAGATACATATATATGTATATCAAATCGTATGGTTTGCTACTAACAGTGAATAAGAGGAAGAACATAATGGAATAAAGGCCAGCAGTTTGTATTTGTCGCAGTAGGCAGTCAAGCTGACCAACTGAAACAAATTGGTCAATCGATATACAATGGAAAATAGTTGCGCCAGCAAAAAAACATTAAGAAATGCAACATCACACCAATAAAAAAAACACTGGCAAACCTTAAAGTAACTCTATCGGTGTATTCTTGAAATGATTGCCGGTCACCACCAAGTATAGATCTTCCCTTGGCCCTCATTAACGGATGCTCAGGACTACAAGGGGGAAAGCGACAAAAGTATCCTGTGAGAACATATATACCACCAGAAACTGGGAGGAAGAGACAATGAAACAGTAGATCGATGCTTATAGTTCCTATCATGTAAGAGAATACTCACTACTAGGTAAACATTTGGTAACACAGAAAAGCATACAAACTATAAGCATGAACGTGATATGGTAATATTAGTGCAAGTTTTGGTGAATGCAAAATAGGATGATTTTAGGAAAGGCGTGTATGAGTGCATCTGCAAATCAAACAAAAAAGAGCATGTAATTCGTCAAAATGGAATTTCCCAAGCCTATGAACAATGCATAGAACCTAAAAAAAAAAGTGCATTAAACCCTCGGTAAAAATACCTTACTACCTCTGAGCAATAAGGTTGTAGGGAAAGAACTACGAACAGCAATACAAGGGATTACAGAATTTTACTAAAGCAGTTAATGCCTAGAGTCGAGTGGAAACCTTGAGCTAGCACCACGAGGTTCTTCAGCAACTCCTCTCCTCTGGCTTCGCCTCCAGAAGGCATTTGCGATGTTTGGCTCACTACATGATGTGCTGGTTTAAACAACGAACAATTTCTTAGAAAATGCAATGGAAAAGGCAGTAAAAACTCAAAAATATTGACACAAGTATGAGATAATTACATAAAATTCTGACAAAACAAACAAGACATCTCGGCAAATAGCAACTTTCATTCTATGAAAGAGAAGGAAGAGTTCCATCTTATTGGTGAAGGACCAGGAATCAATGTTCTGGTAGATGTCAAAGATCTTTGCCGCTCTTGAGGGCACGCCTGCCTAGGCATCACACCGAAACACGCTCCCAACCCCCTCGGCGGGGAGCACAATACGGCATGTGGTCCCACATCCTGCAAGGGGTGGTGGGCTGAAGATTGGGATGCCGGCGTACTGTGCCGGGCACAGCGTGTGGTGCACGGCATTTTTAATAGTTTACGAGTTTTAATGTAGATCAAAGGTGGGGATTCAAACTAGTCCTTAATTGGTAATGTGATGAATTCCAGTTTTGCAACACCACTCGGCTCACCCCTCTGTCATGGCCTCCTTCACCCGACTGACTCCCAACTCATCTTCATTACGTTGATCTACTTCCTACACTGACAGACATGTTCCAGAATGTGCAAGTTTCTCCACCTCACGCTGCAAGACACTTGTCCAGCAGCTTGTCTCGCGCCCCTTCCACGAGACCCTCTTGATGTAACATGGGCTGGCCCAAGCCAAGAAGCTATCGCGGCTATAAGATGGATGTTGAGAACTTGAGATGACCCTAGAGTATGATGCAAGCGTTGGGTTGGAACGCTAACTTGCTTTAAAATTCTGCATGCAGGCATGGAAAAATCCACTGCATGCATGTGTACATTGATTTTTGTAATTTAGTAATGTACTCCCTCCGTTCCTAAATACAAGTCTTTTTAGAGATTCTAATATGGACTACATACGAAGCAAAATGAGTGAATCTACACTCTAAAATACGTCCATATACATCCGTATGTGGTCCATATAGAAATCTCTAAAAAGACTTATATTTAGGAACGGAGGGAGTACTTTGCAATAAAAATGATTATTATCCTTGCAATAATACTGACAATCAGAGAAAAGTATAGAACTGTGCTTTGTAAGTGACTGGAATTCAAAAGCCATATCCCCGAAGGGGTGTATACTAAAGCAAAATTTACCAATCAATGGATAGTGACTAATATTATATAATTAGGTGATACCTTAATTTCCCCTCTGAGAATGTTCTCGATCTCAACATTGTATTACGCAACGAACGCCCAGATAGATTTGATGAAGCTTCGATTCTGTACTGAGATAGAGATGGAATATTTTTATCTTGCTCAAATATAAACTCTAGAAAGTTAGGAAAAATTAACAGAAGGATTGCACAAAAAAATTATGAAAGAACCAACACAGCTGATAGGTGCGTTTTTCTCCATATATGATATACCTGAGTATGTAACCTTTTCTAATGGTAATTTCAAGTTCAAAATATTGGATACCGTGCTCGTGGATTTGGTGCAGAAAGAGCGATATGACCGAAATATCGGCCGATATGACCAATACTGAGGCTGATGTGACCAAAATATCAGACCATACTTGATATAAGCAGGCAGCCGAAACCGCAATATCAGCAATATATCAGCCAATGCAGACGCTATTTAGAACCATAGCACAACAACTATACAATTAAAATATCCATGACTGATTTTCTTCTGTACAATTTCTTTATTTGGTTAATGTTGTCAGATATAAACTTCCGACGTAAATTTCTCAAATATTCTGTATTTTCTCTTCATGCAAATAACCTATCTCAGCTTCTATTGCAGCCAGTGTGAAGATTCACTGTTGTAGCCACCATACAATCAATAATGTTCCAACCAACCAACCTAAACCAGCAAGGGGCATACATCACCATGTCTTACAAAATTATTTGTTTCAACAAGCATATGCTAGAATAATTATCAATCTTACAGTTCTATTGCATGATTATGTTTGAAAGTCATTAATAGCCTGCCCCACAACACAAACAATGATTTTTTCTCTATAATCAGACCACGCTATATGTTTATTTTATTATTTTTTTGAACTTTAATGACAGTGGGAGGCCATGCTTTCTGTTCAAAGGTTCACGGTATAAGTTCATCCATAAAAGGGTGTGAGCCACTCAATATGCCAACTAACATTTTGTCCAGTGAGTGAACTATTAGCTCTCTATCATTATACCCATAGTGATATTGAAAAAATAATAAAGGCCTGAATTGCATAACTAAGAGGAGATATTTAATGCATAAGCATACCCTTCAGCTTCAACTTTATCAGATAATCCATATAGAGGACTGTTGGGCTCCAGGGGAGAATCACACGAGTCATTTTCAGCTGAATCACTCTCACCCGCAGCAGAGATATGTGATATAAAGATGGCCTTGGCTGAAAAAGGAATCAACTGGCCGGGAAATCGCATAAGGTCAACTAGTAGCTCCATAGAATTCAGCGGAACTACCACAGACATATGTTTGTAGGAGTCCACAAATCCAACTGCACCGTCATCAGGTAGACCCTATGAAGGAAACAATTTTAAGCATTTGAACTTATTTTTATCCTAAATATAACATGAACACGGAATATTATTCGATGCGCAAAGAAATATCTGAAATATACAAAAGATTGAAAAGGGATGTCAACATACCACAACAAGTTTACTCTCAAGGCCAACAGCATCTGCAAGAACTTTAAATAGGATAGCTCGGGGTCGGCATGATCCATGCCTTATCTGCCCAAGAAGTTGTGGTCCTCTATTTCCAAAGAAGTGAGTATCTTCGGTTGAAGCTCTTCCTGGACTTGCATCAGAGCTTTGGCCCTTGAAGCAGTCAAAAACCTGTTCGAGAATAACTTGCCAAGTTCTATTAGATACATCAAGCAATAAGTTAATTCTTTCTTACTTAAGCATCAATTCAATAAGAACGATTTGATGTAACTAATGCAAGGACTAACTAAAATATCAGTAACCAATACTACTCTAACCGAAAGTTTTAACCAAAATTGGTTTTACATGTCCATTAAGCCTCAAAAGTATCCCAAGATCATACCATAGCAGTGATCAACAAAGCCCCCAATGAGGAATTGCATATGTGAAAAATAGACAGTTGTATCGGGTTATAATTTCTAGAACTTACCAAACCTGCTATCTTCTTTATCACTAGAGCTGGATTGTTCAATCCTTTCACAAGTGCGCCACTAAGCTGCTTCAACATGAAAATCTTCTTATCCTTTTCAGCATCTACAACAATTATTTCAGGCTTAAGCCCATCTGCTTCAAGACTTTGAAGGTCAGTTAGTGATGGTATTGTTGGGAAACTCTCCTTCAGCTTTTTATCCTGTATGAGAGCATCACAGGTGGAAAAAACATAACCACAAAGAACTGAACAAAAGCAGAGCATCCTCTAAATCATTCGGGACTTAATAATCAGATTGAGAAGAGAAGTAAAAATTGTTGCGAAATCATAAGTCCAAATTCTAGTGTTTTTCCAATGATCCATAGTTTTATGACCTAGGAACTTGATTCCTCGTTTTACGAGAAAACAACTTGAGAAAAGACATTGGAAAGGTTGACATGCTTCACATGCTGCAAAACTGTGGCACTTTCTGAACCATATGAAATGTGATGGTCTAAAACAATGCTGCCCTTCAAAAATATAGGCAGTTTGTTACGTTTTCAGATTTATTGTTACTACACTGAAATAATACAAAGCCACCAAAAGAACAAAAAAAATTAAGTCCACTTCCATAGCCACCAGTTTAGATGGAGCATTAAGCATCTTCTTTGGAAAGCAAGTGCTTGACATGAATTTGGGAGCATCTAACTCAAAGGCCACATGACATGCACAAATAATCTAATGTAGTTCTTTTATAAGGACTATGTCTTCAAATAACAAAACATGCTTACTGGAGGGGGAGATACTCACCGGGATGATCGAATAGAAACCATTAGGAATAAACCCTGAATAAGTTCCAGTTGACCACAGTAACTGAGAAGCCTTCCAGGATGAGGACCTTGAATTTGACAGACTGAATCGCGATTCTTTTTCAGCCAAAACTTCTTGTTCTCTTGCTAAGGCGACAGATTCTATCTTCTCCAAAAAGTCTGGCGGCCACCAACTAGGTTCACATGAAGTAGCTTCAGATCGCCCAGAACTAGTTGGTGTTTCATCCATTTCTAGGTAGTGTAGTCCCTCATTCCAAACCCATGGGCACCATCTTTTGCATGCTAACAAAAGCCATACGAGAAAACTGTGTATTCAATATGACCACTGATCAGTCTGGCTGATATCTGCAAAATAAAAAAGAAACTTAATACAGATCTCAAGAAAAGCAGAAACGACTCAGACAAAGTTTAGCAGAGACCATAGCTTTTCTTATATCTAATTATCTGCACGGGGATTCTTTCACCCCATCTGAACTACTACTAAACTGATTGGCAATTCTGCAACAGAAACCAAATACTTTGATTTTTTTAGCAAGTCAGGGTTTGCTTAATCTAAACCCATCTATACACCTTGTCCACTTCTGATGGTGAGAATGGATTGTCTTTTCAACAACAAAATGCATGATTGATTAACAGACTATTTAAAAGTACAGTGATAAGTGCAAACTTGAGACAAACAGTCGGCTACTTGTTACTTTTCAAAATTCAAAAAAAAAAACTTGATAGAAACATCCAACTGAAAAGAGTGAGGACATGTGAACTGCGTGAGACTTTGGCTTTGCCCAGGGGAAAGGGCAACCTTTGTGGTTAGTAAAGCTCCGTTAGTGGTGTACAATGAAGGATTGCTAACTAAATAGAAGTGAATCACGTCTCATCAGCTGACGTGCATCCTGATGGAAATCAGCTTCCGGAAAAGAACCCAACCCGCAACATCACATGAAAGTTTCCCATGTCTCATCAGAAACTTCCAGGGCAACTGCATATTCTGTTGCATACAACCAAGCATAGCATGATGTACAGTTCCAGTTAACTCACATTTTATCACTAGATAGATGCTATGACCAGTGGGCGCTGTTCATGCTGGCAGCCAAAAAATGTCGGCAATAATCCTATCCACGTCACTAACTGGGCCCACTCGGTATGAGTACATGGGGGCATACATGCACTCTAACTCTACGGTGTAGATCCAGGCTCTTATTTACAAAAAATTAGCAACTCGGTAAAAACCGTGGGTAAAAATGGAAAAGGTAAAACAGACCACTCTACGCATCAACATACAGTAAGCATAGTACAGCCCACAATCCCATAAACGGCCATGTAATGGCGTCAAGCTGTAGCTCAAGCCTTCCCTCCGGCGGCTATTTATGACCAAAACGGGAGGAATCAGGGGCGTCCGCTGTCCGCACCTCGAGCCCGATTCTCTGGGGTCGCAGGACAATAACACCCCTGCCTGAGATGCTGCGCGTGCTGAGCAACAACAGGAACCGAATCATACGGACGGGCGGCGTATGCTGGCGGAGTACCAGCGAAGGAATCCGCACCTGCAGCGAGTATATTTCCCGGTACGGACGCATTTACACAGGGCGCGGTCCATATATTCGGATTCGAATTCTCGCAGGCCAGGACCGACCGACCGACTAGATCAGAGCGAAACGAATCCAGACAGGGAAGGGAGGGAGGGCCGGCTTACCAGCAGCAGGAGGAACAAGTCCAGGTGGATCTCCACGCCAATCCAGCACCAGCGGCGCAGTGCGGATGGAGGAGGACGCGGTGGCGGAGAGCCCGAGGCGGCCCGCTTCGCTTCGGCGGAAGGAGTTGCCCGGCGGCTTCGGATTCGGATGGGCGGGCAGGGCTCGATCGCTGACGCGGGGGGTTTGACGGTGCGGGCGAGAGAGGCAGTGGGGGAGAGGGGCGGTAGGTGTGATGGTATGTATGGTAGGTACTAGGTAGGCGACGATCGAGCAGCGTGCGGGCGAGGCCAGGGGAAGGAGGAGGAAGTAACTGGGAGGGAGTTGAGAGCTGAGGCCCGGGAACGAGGAGGGAGGAGAGCGCGAGACGGCGAGAGAGTGAAAAGTACGGCGGCTCGGCTCCAGTCCAGGCTGTGGGGGAAGCGTCGGTACGCACTGGCTTTGTGCGGGGAATGGCAGGGCGGCCAGGAGGGAACCCTGGCGACGGGGGTTTCGTGGGAGCACTTTGCTCCCGTGTGGCCGGCCCGTACGGTTTTTATCGCGAGCGTAATGCGCATTTACTTCGAGGTCTTCGTTCGGAGCGTAATTAACGTTGGCTCGTTCGGTGCATTCGAGCTTTACATATTCTCGTGCTGCTTGTTTCGATTTATAATTGTACGGCCATGGAGTACTGGAGTGGAGTGATCTGTTCACTTGATTTTGAACGTTATAATAAATATCATTCGCTCTACGTCTTAAGATGGAAGCTGAATCAGATTCCCAAAATGTAATCAATTTCTGTGATGGTCAGTCCAGGTGGTGGGATGCAACAGCGGCACTATTTGCGGAGCGTGTGGATGTGGCATCATCCATCGGGAAGGTCTTCTTTAGACATTGTTTTCGTTCGAGTAATCAAGCGGCGCATGCGCTAGCTAAATTTTATGTTTGTAATAAGACTTCGATGAGTTGGGCAGATGAGCCCCGGGCTGTTTGGTATCCAATCTCATAGACGATGTATTTCTTTTCTTAGATTAATAAAGCTTGCCATGATGGCATTTCCTTAAAAAAAATGTAAGATGGTTTTTGATATTGTCAGCTAGTATTATTATGATGGTATATGAAGAGGTTTGTAATTTCATACAATGGCAATTTATGGATTTATTCAGAAAAATGGAGTTTCATGTGTTATCCTAGATATGAGTGTAGCTTGCTATCATGTTTATCACGCCATGCGCCGAAAGTAGATATTTATATGAATTATTAGCTTTGCAAAAGGAAGATATATATGAATAGATATCTTGCTTATCTTGCACCGAAGTCGCAAAACCATACACGTGGTTATCTTAGCGATGCATGCTTGCAATCTGTCGTCCACTGTAAGCTTTTTGCGCGACGTGTCTTCTGACCCTATGTCATCATGTTGTCAGTTTTGATTCACTCGTCATCGAGATAAAGAGGTTGTGTCCGAATATGTGTTAGCTTGCGGCTTTGTACCAAATCACATGTATACTCATCAAGAAAATTGTGTCCTTCACCAACTCCAGATATTGGCTTGCTATCGTCTTAAAGATGATAAACAATGAACATTATATTTTATATGTTATTGCATATGGACAAGTATGAGGAGCAAAAGGAGTAATTATTTGTACAATAGTTTTTCATATCTCGTGAAACTGCATATCCTTCGGTAAACTTTTCAAGTGCGTCTTCAATTGAAACGCAGACATGGCATTTTTCATAGTCAGTTAATTGATATCTTACTTACATTACACCCTATATCCAATTATGGTAGAACTATATTTCCACTTGATTTTGAAAAGGTTATCATGATTACTGCACACTTTCGTACAAAGTCGTCTATACATTCATATGTCGGGATGAACAATGAACTTGGTATCCTAAAGTTAGACGTAGATTGATGGCTTTCTTATCTTGTGTCAGTTACTAGGAAACGTACACGACATGTCTTTTACATATAAAGCTATTTTACCTTTTTTTTATGTTGTATTTACATGGTTACTCATTCGATTGCCATGAGCCACACTTAGTTGTCTTAGTGGTACACTAGTGGTATGGAGTGTGACACAACCTTTGTACACAGTGTGTGTGATCCTATAATGTCTTACATTCTCTTTGGATTGTTGCTGAAACTGAAATAAAGGTTTCTCACTCTGCCTCAAAATCATGCGAGAATGAGAATGGCACGAGGGTTCTAAAAGAAGAATGCTTAAAAACATACTAACAAGCCATAAAACATATAGCTAGGGGCCATTATGGTAGAAATGGAAGGGGTGCTTAAATAGGTTATTTGCATTTCTTGAAGAAAAATGATTATATCATGATGACTTTTGATATGATTCAATGTAAATGTTTTTTTAGATTAACCCTTGTGTGGGTCTTAATGATATCTGGTTTATATGGGGAGGTTTGTAATTTTGTATAGTGACCATTTATGGATTTATTGGAGAAACCAAGTTTCATGTGGATTAGAAATATCTTAGATATGAATGCAGCTTGCTATCATGTTTATCACTCTATGTTGGACTAGTAGACTTTCCACGGCGAAAGTAGATATCCCAGAGGTTTATATGAATTATTAGCTTTCGCAAAAGGATGATATATGTATATGTATGGATAGATATCTTGCTTATCTGCACCGAAGTCACAAAACTGTACACGTGGTTATCTTCGTGTTGCATGCTTGCAATTTGTCGTCCATCGTAACCTTTTTGCGCGGAGGTGTCTTGTGACCTATGTCATCATATTGTCGCTTTTGGTTCACTCATCACCGAGATAAAGAGGTTGTGTGAGGATATGTGTTAGCTTGTAGTTTTGTACCGAATCACATGTATACTCATCAAGAAAATTGTTTCTCCACCAACCATTGATATTGACTTATTATCACCTTAAAGATGATAAACAATGAACTTGATATTTTATATGTTCTTTGGATATAGATAAGTATGAGGAGCAAAAGCAGCAATTATTTGCACAATAGTTTTTCCATATCCCATGAAATTGCATAATCCTTTGGTAAAAGAATTCAAGTGTGTGTTGGATTGACATGAAGACATGGTATTTTTCGTGGTCAGTAAATTGATAGCACAATAGTCATGTATGCAATTATATATTAGAACCCTATTTCAACTTGATTTGAAAAGGTTATCCGATTACTGCACACTTTCGTACAAAAGTCGTCTATACATTCATATGTCAAAATGAGCAATGAACTTGGTATCTTAAAGTTAGACGCAAATTGATGGCTTTCTTATCTCGTGTCGGTTACTACAAATGCACACGACCAGTCTTTTACGTTAAAGCTATTTTACCTTCTATTAATGTTGTATTGACAAGTTTACACATACGGTTGTCGTGATCCACACTTAGTTGCCTTAGTGGTACATACTAGCGGTATGGAGTGTGGCACAACATCTATACACAATTGGTGTTTGTGATCCAATGATAGTTTACTTTCTCTTTTGCGTGTTGTTGAAACTGAAATGAAGACTTCCCACTTTACCTCAAAATCATGCAAGAATGAGAATGGCATGAGAGTTCCAAGAGAAGAAAGCCTAAAAACACACTAATGGCATATCCAAAGAGGACCCTCAAACCGCACGCAAGCGTCCGAACCAAGCTGTCTGGGCGTAGTTTGCCATCCAACGGTGTCCTGCACTTGTCCGCGGATAAGTTTGAATGTCTGTTTTCCCGCAAACCGGAACAAAACCATAGGGTTTTGGGGGAGTCGGACACCAGTCATGTAGGACTCTAATACCCTCAGCCCACCCAAAACCCCTCCCGTACCCGCCTATCCATCCTTTCCTCTTTCTCTTCATCCCTTTTCTCTCTCGTCGATGTTGTCGCTCCACCACCCTTGCCACTCGCCAAGCCCTTCTTGGAACTCTGCGACCTCCACCGCTACACCTGGGCTCCACGCCATTTGTCCTTTGCCACCGGTCCACACCTGTTGCTCGTCCGCCGCGTAGGTATACCATCCCCCCTATGATAGTCACCACACCCGGCAAGTGTTTGCTGAAATGCTTGTGCTAATTTGTTTCCCTTCTTTGAAGCAATGATTTAGACATGGAGTGCATATAGGAGAACTAAGTTGAGTCGTCTGACGACTCGTCCCACGAGGAGGACTATACGGATGAAACAATGATGATGTAGGCGGTCCTTGCAGATGCAGAGCGTACAAAAGAGCATGTTCTTAATTTCAAGGGATCAATCAAGGGTCATTGAGTGCTCGATAGGAATAGGGCATGGTGACGGACTCGATTCCGGTGAATCTCGCGTAGGGGGTCCCAAGCTAGTAGCCTAAGTATGATGGTAACAAGAGATGCGAGGTTTTACCCAGGTTTGTGCTCTCACGAAGAGATAATACCCTACTTCCTACTTTTGATTGTACTGAATGTGGATAGAGTACAGAGTACAGGTGTTTCTACCATGATATTGTCTACTTCTTGATTGCGCACTTGGCCTCTACGTGCCCTACCATGTAGGATCAAAAGTATGTCTAGAGGGGGTGATCAGACTACTTGACCAAATAAAAACTTACCCATTTCCAGTTGTAGGCAAGTTTTAGCAATTCTACCAAGTCAAGTACACCCTACACATGCAAGTCGAAGAGTTGAGCAGCGGAAAGTAAAGACTTTGCATATGAATGTAAAGGAGGGATCAGAGAAATCAAACGCAATGAAGACAAGATGTTTTTTGTCGTAGTTTCGATAGGTGATGCTATCATACATCCACGTTAATGGATACTTCAACCCACGGAGGTTAACGGTTGCGCAATTCCACGGAGGGCTCCACCCATGAAGGGTCCACGAAGAAGCAATCTTGTCTATTCCATGATGGCTTATGCCCACGAAGGACTAGACTCAATCGGGTAGATCTTCACGAAGTAGGCGATCTCCTTGCCCTTACAAAATCCTTGGTTCAACTCCACAATATCTTGGAGGCTCCCAAGTGACACACAACCAATCTAGGAGACACCACTCTCCAAAACGTAATAGATGGTGTTGTTGATGATAAACTCCTTGCTCTTGTGCTTCAAATGATAGTCTTCCCAACACTCAATCACTCTCTCACAGATTTGGCTTTGGTAGAAGAGAGGATTGAATGGAAAGCAACTTGGGAAAGGCTAGAAATCAAGGTTTTAAATGGTTGGATTGGAATCTCTTGATCTCAACATATAGGTGGTTCTCTCTCAGAAAATGAGTAATGGAAGTAGTGGTTCATTCCGACGGCTCCCCTTGAGAGTAGGTGGTGGTGGAGGGGTATAAATAGGCAGCACCAAAAATCCAATCGTTACAAGTCTTTGACCCAACACGGTGACACCGACATGAAAATCTCGGCGAGACTGATTAGTGCAAAATACTTGACCGTTAGGCTTTTTGGTGAGACCGAACAAAACAACTCGGTGTGACCAAAGTGCAATGGCTAGGGCAAGACTTCATTTCGGTAGTTCCGATCATTTCAACTCAGTAATTCCGAAATGAAACAACTTCACTACAAAAACTTGGTCAGGCCATCTTGGTGGGACCAAGATCCACATCAGATGTACCGAAACATTAGGGTTTGGCATGTGGCAGTGTATGGGGTCATCTTGGTGGGTCCGGATGGGAACATTTTGGTGGGACCGAGATGGACTTTAGGGTTTTGGATGAAAGTGATGTGGAGAAGTGGTTGAGGATTTTGGAGCAATATCACTAAGCACTTGAGCAATCGAGTCATGATCAAAAACTCATCCCCTTTTAATAGTATTGGATTTTCTATGGAATCAATGTGATCTTGTGAAAGGATCAATATGGTTGACTAGAGGGGGTGAATAGGCAACTACCAATTCAAGCTTTTCTTCATAAGATTGCATTAAAGCATCAATGATATGTTTAGTGAAAGCTTTATTTTGACTATAAGCATGCGGAGAATTTAGCACATATTGCAACAAGGAAATACAATCTATCAAAGAACAATTATCATAATTAAATTCCTTGAAATCCAAAATAGTGGGTTCATTGCTATCTAAAGTTTTGACCTCTTCCATCCCACTTTTACCAAATTTTGGATCAAGATCTAAAAACTCTGAATCATTGGGACGCCTTTTAACTAAAGTTGACTCATCTCCAGTCCTATCATTATCAAGATTCATATTGCAAAAAAGAGATTTAATAGGGGACACATCAGTTACTTTTAGATCTTCATCTTTATTACCATGAAAACTAGAAGAACGCGCTTTTACAAAGCAATCTTTCTTAACACGCATCCTATCGGTTCTTTCTTTGCACTCATCAATAGAAATTCTCATGGCTTTGAGAGACTCATTGATATCATGCTTAGGTGGAATAGATCTAAGTTTCAAAGAATCAACATCAAGAGAAATTCTATCCATGTTCCTAGCCAATTCATCAATTTTAGGCAATTTTTCTTCAAGCAAAGCATCGAAATTCTTTTGAGAAAACACAAATTATTTAACACTAGTCTCAAAATCAGAGGACATCTTATTAAAATTTCCATAAGAGTTGTTGTAGGAATTACCATAATTATTAGAGGGATTACTAGGATACGGCCTAGGATTAAAGTTTCCTCTATAAGCGTTATTACCAAAATTGTTCCTACCAACAAAATTCACATCCATAGATTCATTATTATTCTCAATCAAAGTAGACAAAGGCATATCATTGGGATCAGAAGAAACACTCTTATTAGCAAACAATTTCATAAGTTCATCCATCTTCCCACTCAAAACATTAATTTCTTCAATTGCATGCACCTTTTTACTAGTAGATCTTTCAGTATGCCATTGAGAATAATTAACCATAATATTATCTAGAAGTTTAGTAGCTTCTCCCAAAGTGATTTCCATAAAAGTGCCTCCCGCGACCGAATCTAAAAGATTCCTAGAAGCAAAGTTAAATCCGGCATAATTTTTTTGTATAATCATCCATAAGTTCAAACCATGTGTAGGGCAATTATGTATCATTAATTTCATTCTCTCCCAAGCTTGTGCAACATGTTCATGATCAAGTTGCTTAAAGTTCATAATATCATTTCTAAGAGAGATGATCTTAGCGGGAGGAAAATACTTAGAGATAAAAGCATCTTTGCACTTATTCCAAGAATCAATACTATTTTTAGGCAAAGACGAAAACCAAGTTTTAGCACGATCTCTAAGAGAAAAAGGAAATAGCTTCAATTTAACAATATCATTGTCCACATCTTTCTTCTTTTGCATATCACACAAATCAACAAAGCTATTTAGATGGGTAGCGGCATCTTCACTAGGAAGGCCGGCGAATCACGACAAGATTCAGCAAAGCAGCATTAATTTCACAAGATTTAGCATCGGTAAGAGGAGCAATCAGAGTACTAAGAAAATCATTGTTGTTGGTATTGGCAAAGTCACACAATTTAGTATTATCTTGAGCCATCGTGACAAACAAGCAATCCAACACACAAGCAAACAAGAAGCAAGCGAAAAAGAGGCGAACGGAAAGAGAGGGCGAATAAAACGGCAAGGGTGAAGTGGGGGAGAGGAAAATGAGAGGCAAATGGCAAATAATGTAATGTGAGGGATAAGAGTTTGTGATGGGTACTTGGTATGTCTTGACTTGTGCATAGACTCCCTGGCAACGGCGCCAGAAATTCTTCTTGCTACCTCTTGAGCATTGCGCTGGTTTTTCCCTTGAAGAAGAAAGGGTGATGCAACAAAGTAGCGTAAGTATTTCCCTCAGTTTTCGAGAACCAAGGTATCAATCCAGTAGGAGGCCACACGCAAGTCCCTCGTACCTACACACACAAATAAGAACCTTGCAACCAACGTGATAAAGGGGTTGTCAATCCCTTCACATCCGCTTGCAAAAGTGAGATCTGATAGAGATGATAAGATAATATTTTTGGTATTTTTATGATAAAGACTAAAAGTAAAGAAAGCAAAATAAATGGTGCCAGAAATCGCTCGTTGTCGGGAGATTAATATGATGGAAGATAGACCCGGGGGCCATAGGTTTCACTAGTGGCTTCTCTCAAGATAGCATAAGTATTACGATGGGTGAACAAATTACTGTCGAGCAATTGATAGAAAAGTGCATAATTATGAGAATATCTAGGCATGATCATGTATATAGGCATCACTTCCGTGACAAGTAGACCGACTCCTGCCTGCATCTACTACTATTACTCCACACATCGACCGCTATCCAAAGATGCATCTAGAGTATTAAGTTCATAAGAATAGATTAACGCATTAGGTAAGATGACATGATGTAGAGGATAAACTCATGCAATATGATATAAACCCCATCTTTTATCCTCGATGGCAACAATACAATACGTGTCGTTTCCCCCTCATCGTCGGGATCGAGCACCGCATGATTGAACCCAAAGCTAAGCACTTCTCCCATTGCAAGAAAGATCAATCTAGTAGGCCAAACCATACTGATAATTTGAAGAGACTTGCAAAGATAACCAATCATACATAAAAGACTTCAGAGAAGATTAAATATTGTTCATAGATAATCTTAATCATAAAAACCCACAATTCATCGGATCTCGACAAACACACCGCAAAAAGAGTTACATCGAATAGATCTCCAAGAAGATCGAGGAGAACTTTGTATTGAGATCCAAAGAGAGAGAAGAAGCCATCTAGCTAATAACTATGGACCCGAAGGTCTGTGGTAAACTACTCACACATCATCGGAGAGGCTATGGTGTTGATGTAGAAGTCCTCCGTGATCGATGCCCCCTTCGGCAAAGCGCCGGAAAAGGCCCCAAGATGGGATCTCACGGGTACAGAAGGTTGCGGCGGTGGAATTAGGTTTTCGTGGTGCTCCTCGATGGTTTGGGGATACGTAGGTATATATAGGAGGAAGAAGTAGGTCGGTGGAGCCACGAGGGGCCCACGAGGGTGGAGGGCGCGTCCAGGGGGGTAGGCGCGCCACTGCCTCGTGGCCTCCTCGTTGGTTTCTTGACATCCACTCCAAGTCCTTTGGATCACTTTTGTTCCAAAGATCACGCTCCCGAAGGTTTCATTCTGTTTGGACTCCGTTTGATATTCCTTTTCTGTGAAACACTGAAATAGGCAAAAAAAAACAACAATTTGCACTGGGCCTTGGGTTAATAGGTTAGTCCCAAAAATAATATAAAAGTGTATAAATAAGCCCATTAAACATCTAAAACAGAATATATAATAGCATGGAGCAATCAAAAATTATAGATACGTTGGAGATGTATCACATATACTGTGCTCGCTGTTGATGGTTGGTATGAACAAATCGATGAGAGGGTGAGATCTCGCGTTGTCAGCACTCACTTTGGCCTCAAGGTGCTCAATCAACTCCTGATCTGTGGGATCGAACTTGACGCCAGCCGGCAGCATCGACCGATCCTTCTTCGACTTGCATCGGTTAATTCTAGTTATATGGTACTCAATGTATGATCAATCGACTGTTTTAAGTGAATGATGAAAGATTTCGACAGATAAGTGGTACTCCAAATTTGAAGTCTAGAATACCTGAACACGCCGCCGGGATTCTTGTGTCACCTCACGCGCAACATGTTGTCACGTCAATTCAATGTGTGGACATGATGAATAATTTGACAGATGTATACTAGTACTGCTACTGTACTACTTAGTAGTCGTATTTAGTGTCACATTTTAACCATAGGTTTAACTAACAAGTACGCACTTGAAGCCTAAGTGATATATATATACTGCACAACATCTCCATCATCATTATCAGTACATCCTGCGGTGTGAGTTAGGATGCACTTGATCCCGTAAAGGTATCTATCCTTCAAACCGGAGGAGTGCTTCAAACTAACAATAGTACATAATATCCAACAAAAAGGGTCGTACTACAATGAGAATACATGGCTCGATCTACATATCGGTCTGAATCAAGTTGTGCATATTTGTTGTTGGCATGAATCACATCGCCGCATGTCGGGTTTGCAAAAGCCATCCATCGCATGGAAGCTTGATGCCTTTCACACATCAAGATTATCGGCAACAAGCTATATCGACGAATCTCTGGATATGGTGATTCATGAAACCCATGGTATGATGTGTAAACACAGCCCCCTGGCGAATGGAAGTTGCATATACGATAATCATTGCCAGTGATATGATCGATGATTGGTTGGATGATCGGATAATTGAGCCCGAGGAACATGGAGTGGTTGCCGAGGCTGTAAACCCGCCTCCAGTTGAATACGCCTGGCCCAACGGAGCTGGGATCTTTCTCAAACACGAAGCAGCCATAGCCATCAATGTCACGAACGCCCCAGGCATTGTACTGCATGTGGTTTGATGAAATGGTTTGGTCAATTTGGTACGTGCAAATGAGCATCAAATGACCACCGTCAGCTGAGCAAGCGATAAACCACCACTCATCGGCTGGTATGATTCCAGGTCCTGGAATGATGAAGGCCAGCGCATTTCTGTCTGCTGCAACAATTCAAATTGGAGACCAAAAGGACAAAAATAAATAATCATGTTCAGAGTATGTGTGGAATTAATATTATTATAACAGTGACACATATCATAGACAGAGAATTGCAATGCCGTGGTCATAATCATACCCCAAGTTAAAAAAATAAGCCAATGGCTTTCATATTCTAGGAATATATCATGGTTCAAACATCATGTAACAATGAGAGGAAAACAGATATGACAGGGCCTACTCATATTCTACCGTAGCACTTACTACAGTTATCATATCAACTCTAAGCACTAACATGCGTTGTTAAAAATCTTGGAAATGAGAGTAACATATAGCAATCATGAGGTTATGCTCATAATATCTATTCTAACAATCATTAGATACCAATTGTTCTCATATCAACTCTTACAATAACATATGTGGTCATAAAAATCTAGGAAATGAGAGGAACATATAGCAATGATGTGGTTATAGACAAACTATATATTCTAAATTTGTAACAATGAACAGGCAGTCGTATTCTTAAGGTAAAGATGAGATGAGATAGAACAATTACACAACGATAGATTCCACCAGTATAGGCAGCCAATCTGTGCGTCGACCGCATAAACGATATCATCGTGCACTATAGCATCAGACAGATGTGTTGGGTGAAGAGGATCGACGATGAGCCATAACCATGTATGGCGACCAGATTCCAGATAGACTAATCCCATGTTGAACACGGCAATGAGCTTGTAATCCATGTAGTCTTATGATGGTGTGGGCACTTCACAGATTACAACCTTCAGCAAACAGAGGTCGAGCCAAAAGCTCGACGCGTCTCGTGCATAGTAGGCAGGAGTGTCCAGAGGGCCGCGAGGCTCGATGGAGGCGATATCCAAAGATGGAAGGGTGATCTCTCGCTGGGTGTAGATGTCCACGAGATGCCACGGACTACCGGATTGGTGGATGAGGACGATCGGTTGGCCTTCATGCCCGCCCGGTGAGTGGCGCGCATGAAGGGCGGGTGGATGGGTAGTGGTAGTATGTCGAGGGCACCACGGCAACCTCCGTGAGGATCGTCAAGTCGGTATCTGGGCCACCTGCGAGGATCGGGCATCGACAAGCGGTGTCTTGAAAAGAGTCGTCCGGTTGCAGGCGAGTAGACGGTACAAAGACACCGAGCATGCGGCGGATGGGCCAGTCTTGAGTAGGTCCATACGATTACAGATCTACTCCAAGAGAACATCGGGAGGGAATTCAATCGCGGCTTTGCGTGTCGGTCGGTTACGCCATTGGGGTTTTCGGTGCATGCGAGCGGTGAGGAAGTGGATTCGGCAAAGCGAAATAAGAAGCTTCTCCTTGTGTGGCCGAGCAAAGGAGCGGGGGATATGGTACGCCGAGCTACCAAGGAAGATAGCACCAAGCGGCAAAGGAGCGAGGGAAATGGTGTCATTGACGATGGGGAAGAGAGGAGGAAGAAGAGTGGAAGACGGAGAAGAAAGTGCATTAAATCTCAATTCTACTACTACTACCAGGATATACCGTCCTTCAGAGTGTAAATAGTTACACCGATGACATGTGGGTCTACCACAAGAGGGCCCATATGTTAGTTAATGGAGGAACGAAGCGTGCTCTCTTGGCAAACATGATGGCGATCTTTGGGTAAGGCTGATTTAGTAACACCAACACGCTGGTTCAGCTTATTAATTAAGTGTCCTATCTGCTGCAGCGTGTATTGTCACTTCACTGAGAAGACTAGTTGAATAGTTCTCTCTGATTGAGATGGGGAATAATGGATTGCGAAGACTTCCTTTCTACATTATCCCTATGCCTCTACGCTCACTTCACTCATTTTGCTTCGTACATAGTCACTTGTTGAAATCTCTAGAAAGACAAATACTCCGTATTTGGGAACAGAGGGAGGATTTTACTCTGTATTTGGGAATAGAGGGAGGATTTTACTCCGTATTTGGGAACAGAGGGAGTATCACCATATGGAGGAAACAGAGGAAGCTTGAAATATGAACATGTCAATGGGAGGGAGTAAGCCCCATGCATGCATGCATGCATGCAACATGCAACACTCACATGTACACATGGACGCATGCAACACTCACGCACCCATGCGGCACACAGCACACGACGTAACACACACGCTCACGCTTAAGTGCTCAACTTACTCCCTACGTCCGTGAAAGACTGTACATTTAGAGATTTACACATTGTCCAGGGCATAATTAACGCCCAAAAGTAGCAGACTTATGTGTGCATGCGACCATTGAGAGAAGAAGATTAAATGAAGGTCGTTGCATGTTGTAATTAAGGATAGACATGTAGCCTATACCTAGAGCACAAGTTGATGCATTAGTCAATCAATATCGATTTAGATTAAAGGCTAAATGCATTGGAAGTGTAGATGTACTACACTCTTTGTTTTTTAGCTGATTTCTTTGCTCTGCCAACTGATAGGTGGGATCCATAAACCAGGTGACAATTTAACCAGCCAACAAAGTGCCACGTCGACTATGTGGCCGGTCAGTAGGGTGCAATACGGTGCTCTACAATGAGCTAGTGATCGTATAATCACCGCAAAACTATATATAGTGACCATAAAGAGCGTATTGTTACATACATTGACCGCCAGTGTATTTTTCTCGTTTCAAATTAAGCCATATTAACTGGAAAGGACGCAGTATGGACTAGTACTGCTTTGATGTGTCCAGTCAACTCCCCGAACAAGGAGAAGCTTGCTTACTACGCCTCTCCCCTGCCATGCTGCTGATGGTTTGCAGGACGAGGAGAGGGTTTTGACTACAGCGCCCTCTCCCTCTCCCTCGCCCTCACCCTCGCGGTGGACGTGCAACAGTTCAATCGGTGTCAGATTGCCAGAAGCATAATATAGTGTAGCATCATCATTGTTGGACCTTCCGAAGAGGTGAAGAGCCAAGTGCAAGGTTCACACGAGTATGAACTGTTGAACCTCCCGAAGAGGCAAAGAGCCAAGCGCAAGGTTTTATAGGAGTCGTCGTCCTAGTAGGAGCGTACTACAACTATAGCGAACGATACTGTATGATGCCGCCACGTCATGTATACCCAAAGTTGTGCCACCTTTTTTTCTCAAAGAGCGTGTTGGAGCCCGTGCAACAACCACACAAGTTGCACGTACACATAACACATTTACTAGTAATAAATTCTAAAGGACAAATGCCAGTATGCCACACAAGTTCATCTCCAATTCATGTGATAAATTTGTGCACGACTAGTCTACATATATTCATAGCACTACCGTTCATAATTTACGTACTCCACTTACACGTTATAGATGGGCTACATGTCCTCCTCCAGGTTCCAGTCCTAGGTGTTATTCATGAATGGCACGATCCATAGCGGTGGGCAACGGGAATCATTGTCGTAGCTTTCTAGTCCGGTTCTACACGATGGAGACTCATCCAAGCTGAAGCGGCATAAATCAGGGATAGCGTGTCCCAACATGTCGTTCATCCGGTAGTGCGCACTGAAGACATAACCACGCTTCATGAACGGCAGGCCTTCCGGGTTGTGCATGGAAGATGGCATCCGCTTCACAATGGGTTAGCTGTCCCCAATGAAAAGCAAGTACTCTCCAAGAGTGTTCCTCGGCACCCACTGTTGGGGAACGTAGTAATTTCAAAAAAATTTCCTACGATCACGCAAGATCATGGTGATGCATAGCAACGAGATGAGAGTGTTGTCTACGTACCCTCGTAGACCAGCAACGGAAGCGTTGACGCAACGTAGAGGAAGTAGTCGTACTTCTTCACGATCCAACCGATCCAAGTACCGAACGACGGCACCTCCGGAAGTTCTGCACACGTTCAGCTCGATGACATCCCTCGAACTCCGATCCAGCCGAGTGTTGAGGGAGAGTTTCGTCGACCTGACGGCGTGGTGGCGATGATGATGTTCCACCGCGGGGCTTCGCCTAAGCTCGCTTCACGGTATTCTCGAGGTGTAATATGGTGGAAGGGGCACCGCACACGGCTGAGGAACGATCTCAATGATCAACTTGTGTGTCATGGGGTGCCCCCTGCCTGTATATAAAGGAGGGAAGGGAGGGGCTGGCCGGCCAAGGAGAGGTGCGCCAGGTGTCCTACTCCTACTAGGAGTAGGATTCCCCCAAATCCTAGTCCAACTAGGTTTCCCCAAGTGGGAAGGAGAGAGAGGCGCCCCTTCTCCTAGTCCTAATAGGACTAGGGAAGGGGGAAAAGGTGCGCCAGCACTTGGGCCCCTTTTCTCCTTTCCACTAAGGCCCATGTTGGCCCATTAGCATTCGGGGTTCCGGTAACCTCCGGTGCTTGGTAAAATTCCCAATTTCACCGGAACACTTCCGATGTCCAAACATAGACTTCCAATATATGAATCTTTATGTCTCGACCATTTCGAGACTCCTCGTCACGTCCGTGATCTCATCCGGACTCAACAACCTTCGATGCAGAAACATCATAAAACTCATAGTAACTGTCATCGAAGCGTTAAGCGTGCGGACCCTACGGGTTCGAGAACTATGTAGACATGACCGAGACACCTCTCCGTCAATAACCAATAGCGGGACCTGGATGCCCATATTGGCTCCTACATATTCTACGAAGATCTTTATCGGTCGAGACCGCATAACAACATACGTTGTTCCCTTTGTCATCGGTATGTTACTTGCCCGAGATTCGATCGTCGGTATCCAATACCTAGTTCAATCTAGATTCGGCAAGAATCTCTTTACTCGTTCGTAATACATCATCTCACAACTAACACATTAGTTGCAATGCTTGCAAGGCTTATGTGATGTGCATTACCGAGAGGGCCCAGAGATACCTCTCCGAGCAATCGGAGTGACAAATCCTAATCTCAAATATGCCAACTCAACATGTACCTTCGGAGACACCTGTAATGTACCTTTATAATCACCCAGATTCGTTGTGACGTTTGGTAGCACCCAAAGTGTTCCTCGTGCAAACGGGAGTTGCATAATCTCATAGTCATAGGAACATGTATAAGTCATGAAGAAAAGCACTAGCAACAAACTATACGATCAGGTGCTATGCTAATGGAATGGGTCATGTCAATCAGATCATTCAACCAATGATGTGATCCCGTTAATCAAATAACAACTCTTTGTTCATGGTTAGGAAACACAACCATCTTTGATTAACGAGCTAGTCAAGTAGAGGTATACTAGTGACACTCTATAGGTTTATGTATTCACACATGTATTATGTTTCCTGTTAATACAATTCTAGCATGAATAATAAACATTTATCATGATATGAGGAAATAAATAATAACTTTATTATTGCCTCTAGGGCATATTTCCTTGATCTCCCACTTGCACTAGAGTCAATAATCTAGATTACACAAAGTAATGATTCTAACACCCATGGAGTCTTGGTGCTGATCATGTTTTGCTCGTGGAAGAGGCTTAGTCAATAGGTCTCGCAACATTCAGATCCGTATGTATCTTGCATATCTCTATGTCTCCCACCGACCAAATCCGGATGGAGTTGAAGCGTCTTTTGATGTGCTTGGTTCTCTTGTGAAATCTGGATTCCTTTGCCAAGGCAATTGCACGATATTGTCACAAAAGATTTTCATTGGACCCGATACACTAGGTACAACACCTAGATCGGTTATGAACTCCTTCATCCAGACTCCTTCATTAGCTGCTTCAAGCAGCTATGTACTCAACTTCACATGTAGATCCCGCCACGACGCTTTGTTTGGAACTGCACCAACCCAGCAGCTCCACCGTTTAATGTAAATACGTATCCGGTTTGCGATTTAGAATCGTCCGGATCAGTGTCAAAGCTACGTCGACGTAATCGTTCTGACGAGTTCTTTGTCACCGCCATAAATGAGAAACATATCCTTAGTCCTTCTCAAGTACTTAAGGATGTTCTTGACCGCTATCCGATGATCCACTCTGGATTACTTTGGTACTGCCGCCAAACTTACAAAGAAGGCACACATCGTGTCCGTACACGACATTGCATACATGATAGAGCCTATGGTCAAGCATAGGAACATCTTTCATTTTCTCTCTATCTTCTGCGGTGGTCGGGCATTGAGTCTTACTCAACTTCACACCTTGTAGCACCGGCAAGAACCCTTTCTTTGCACGATCCATTTTGAACTTTTTCAAAACTTTATCAAGGTATGTGCTTTGTGAAAGTCCTATTAAGCGTCTTGATCTATCTCTATAGATCTTAATGCCCAATATGTAAGCAGCTTCACCGAGGTCTTTCATCGAAAAACTTTTATTCAAGTATCCCTTTATGCTATCCAGAAATTCTATATCATTTCCGATCAAGAATATGTCATCCACATATAATATCATAAATGCTACTGAGCTCCCACTCACTTTCTTGTAAATACAGGCTTCTCCAAAAGTCTGTATAAAACCAAATGCTTTGATCACACTATCAAAACGTTTATTCCAACTCCGAGAGGCTTGCACCAGTCCATAAATGGAACGTTGGAACTTGCACACTTTGTTAGCTCCCTTTGGATCGACAAAACCTTCTCGTTGCATCATATACAACTCTTCTTCCGTAAATCCATTCAGAATGCGGTTTAACATCCATTTGCCAAATTTCATAATCATAAAATGCGGCAATTGCTAACATGATTCGGACGGACTTAAGCATCGCTACGGGTGAGAAGGTCTCATCGTAGTCAATCCCTTGAACTTGTCGAAAACCTTTTGCAACAAGTCGAGCTTTATAGATGATAACATTACCATCGTCAGTCTTCTTCTTGAAGATCCATTTATTCTCAATTGCTTGCCGATCATTGGGCAAGTCAACCAAAGTCCACACTTTGTTCTCATACATGGATCCCATCTCAGATTTCATGGCCTCCGGCCATTTTGTGGAATCTGGGCTCACCATCGCTTCTTCATAGTTCGTAGGTTCATCATGTTCCAAAGAACATGACTTCCGAATAGGATTACCGCATTACCACTCAGTGCGGATCTTGCTCTGGTTGATCTCTGAAGTTCAGAGAAACTTGATCTGAAGTTTCATGATCATCATCATTAGCTTCTTCCCTATTTGGTGTAGGTGTCACGAAACTGTTTTCATGATGTACTACTTCTCAATAAGGGAGTAGATACGATTATCTCATCAAGTTCTACTTTCCTCCCACTCACTTCTTTCGAGAGAAACTCCTTCTCCAAAAGTTTCCGAATTTAGCAACAAAAATCTTGCCTTCGGATCTGTGATAGAAGGTGTACCCAATGATCTCCTTTGGGTATCCTATGAAGACACATTTCTCCGATTTGGGTTCGAGTTTATCAGGTTGAAGCTTTTTCACATAAGCATCGCAGCCCCAAACTTTCGTAAACGACAACTTTGGTTTCTTGCCAAACCACAGTTCATAAGGCGTCGTCTCAACGGATTTAGATGGTGCCCTATTTAAAGTGAATGTAGCCGTCTCTAAAGCATAACCCCAAAGCGATAGCGGTAAATCAAGAAGAGACATCATAGATCGCACCATATCTAATAAAAGTACGATTCTGACGTTCGGACACACCATTACGTTGTGGTGTTCGGTGGCGTAAGTTGCGAAACTATTCCGCATTGTTTCAAATGTAGGCCAAACTCGTAACTCAAATATTCTCCTCCACGATCAGATCGTAGAAACTTTATTTTCTTGTTACGATGATTTTCCACTTCACTCTGAAATTCTTTGAACCTTTCAAATGTTTCAGATTTGTGTTTCATTAAGTAGATATACCCATATCTGCTCAAATCATCTGTGAAGGTGAGAAAATAACGATATCCGCCACGAGCCTCAACATTCATTGGTCCACATACATCAGTATGTATGATTTCCAATAAATCTGTTGCTCTCTCCATAGTTCCGGAGAACGGTGTTTTAGTCATCTTGCCCATAAGGCACGGTTACGCAAGTGCCAAGTGATTCATAATCAAGTGACTCCAAAAGTCCATCAAGATGGAGTTTCTTCATGCGCTTTACACCGATATGACCTAAACGGCGATGCCACAAATAAGTCGCACTATCATTATCAACTCTACATCTTTTGCCTTCAACATTATGAATATGTGTATCACTACTATCGAGATTAAGTAAAAACAAACCATTCTTCAATGGTGCATGACCATAAAAGATATTATTCATATAAATAGAACAACCATTATTCTCTGATTTAAATGAATAACCGTCTCGCATCAAACAAGATCCAGATATAATGTTCATGCTCAACGCTGGTACTAAATAACAATTATTTAGGTCTAATATTAATCCGAAGGTAGATGTAGAGGTAGCGTGCGACGGCGATCACATCGACTTTGGAACCATTTCCCACGCCAAGATCGCCACCTCGTCCTTAGCCAATCTTCGCAATCCGTAGCCCCTGCTTCGAGTTGCAAATATTAGCAATGTAACCGAAGATCAAATACCCAGTGCTCTGCGAGTATTAGTAAGGTACACATCAATAACATGTATATCACATATACCTTTGTTAACCTTGCCATCCTTCTTATCCGCCAAATACTTGGGGCAGTTCCGCTTCGATGACCAGCCTGCTTGCAATAGAAGCACTCGGTTTCAGGCTTAGGACCAGACTTGGGTTTCTTCTCTTGATTAGCAACTTGCTTGCCGTTCTTTTGAAGTTTCCTTTTCTTTCCTTTGCCCTTTTCTTGAAACTAGTGGTTTTGTTAACCATCAACACTTGATGCTCCTTTTGATTTCTACCTCCATGACTTTCAAAGATCGCTAAGAGCTCGGGCATTGTTTTGGTCATCCCTTGCATATTATAGTTCATCACGAAGCTCTTATAGCTTGGTGGCGTTGATTGGAGAATTCTGTCAATAGCGCAATCATCCGGAAGATTAACTCCCGGTTGAATCAAGTGATTGTTATATCCGCATATTCGAGTATATGCTCACCGACAGAACTGCTTCTCCTCCATCTTACAGCTATAGAACTTATTGGAGACTTCATATCTCTCAATCCGGGCATTCGCTTGGAATATTAACTTCAACTCCTGGAACATCTCATATGCTCCATGGTGTTCAAAACGACGTTGAAGTCCCGGTTCTAAGCCGTAAAGCATGGCACATCGAACTATAGAGTAGTCATCACTTTGCTTTGCCAGACGTTCACAACTTCTGGCGCAGCCCTTGCACCAGGCCTGGCACCTAACGGTGCTTCCAGATCGTAATTCTTCCGTGCAGCAATAAGGATAATCCTCAAATTACGGACCCAGTCCGTGTAATTGCTGCCATCATCTTTCAACTTTGCTTTCTCAAGGAACGCATTAAAATTCAACGGAACAACAAAGACGAGCCATCTATCTACACATCATAGACAAGCAAGATACTATCAGGTACTAAGTTCATGATAAATTTAATTTCAATTAATCATATTATTTAATAACTCCAACTTAGAAAAATATACCTACAATTCTCTAAGTGATTGAGTGATCCATATCAACTACACCATGAACGATCATCACGTGTGATGGAGTAGTTTCATTTGTTAACATCAATATGTTGATCATATCTTCTATATTATTCACGCTCTACCTTTCAGTCTCGTGTTCCGAGGTCATATCTTATATGCATAGCTCGTCAAGTATAACCTGAGTATTCTGCGTGTGCAACTGTTTTGCACCCGTTGTATTTGAACGTAGAGCCTATCACACCCGATCATCACGTGGTGTCTCGACGAAGAACTTTCGCATAGCGGTGCATACTTAGGGAGAACACTTCTTGATAATTTAGTAAGGGATCATCTTATAATGCTACCGTCAATCAAAGCAAGATAAGATGCATAAAGGATTAACATCACATGCAATCAATATAAGTGATATGATATGGCCATCATCATCTTGTGCTTGTGATCTCCATCTCCGGCACCGTCATGATCACCATCGCCACCGGTAGCGACACCTTGATCTCCATCGTAGCATCGTTGTCGTCTCGCCAAACTTATGCTTCTACGACTATCGCTACCGCTTAGTGATAAAGTAAAGCATTACATGATTGCATTGCATACAATAAAGCGACAACCATATGGCTCCTGCCGATTGCCGATAACCCGGTTACAAAACATGATCATCTCATACAATAAAATTCAGCATCATGTCTAGACCATATCACATCACAACATGCCCTGCAAAAACAAGTTAGACGTCCTCTACTTTGTTGTTGCAAATTTTACGTGGCTGCTACGGGCTTAAGCAAGAACCAATCTCACCCTCGCATCAAAACCACAACGATACTTCTCAAATAGACTCCGTTTAACCTTCTCAAGGACCGGGCGTAGCCACACTCAGTTCAACTAAAGTTGGAGACAGTCTTCCACAAGCCATCTATGTGCAAAGCACGCCGAGGGAACCGGTCTCGCGTAAAATGCAGCGTAAGGTTGGTCTGGATCGTCATCCAACAATACCGCTGAACCAAAGTATGACATCTTTGGTAGGCAGTATGACTTGTATCGTCCACAACTCACTTGTGTTCTACTCGTGCATATCATCAAACCATAAAAACCTAGGCTCGGATGCCTTTGTTGGGGAACGTAGTAATTTCAAAAAATTTTCCTACGATCACGCCAAGATCATGGTGATGCATAGCAACGAGATGAGAGTGTTGTCTACGTACCCTCGTAGACCCGACAGCGGAGCGTTGACGCAACGTAGAGGAAGTAGTCGTACTTCTTCACGATCCAACCGATCCAAGTACCGAACGTCACGGCACCTCCGAGTTCTCCACACGTTCAGCTCGATGACATCCCTCGAACTCCGATCCAGCCGAGTGTTGAGGGAGAGTTTAAAGACGACGGGCGCAGGGTGACGATGATGATGTTCCAACCGGGCAGGGCTTCGCCTAAGCTCCGCTACGGTATTCTCGAGGTGTAATATGGTGGAAGGGGGCACCGCACACGGCTAAGGAAAGATCTCAATGATCAACTTGTGTGTCATGGGGTGCCCCCTGCCCCTGTATATAAAGGAGGGAAGGGGAGGGGCTGGCCGGCCAAGGAGAGGTGCGCCAGGGGTGTCCTACTCCTACTAGGAGTAGGATTCCCAACCCAAATCCTAGTCCAACTAGGTTTCCCCAAGTGGGAAGGGAGAGAGAGGCGCCCCTTCTCCTAGTCCTAATAGGACTAGGGAAGGGGGAAAAGTCTTGACCAGCACTTGGGCCCCTTTTCTCCTTTCCACTAAGGCCCATGTTGGCCCATTAGCATTAGGGGGTTCCGGTAACCTCCGGTGCTTGGTAAAATTCCCAATTTCACCCGAACACTTCCGATGTCCAAACATAGACTTCCAATATATGAATCTTTATGTCTCGACCATTTCGAGACTCCTCGTCACGTCCGTGATCTCATCCGGACTCGAACAACCTTCGGTACAGAAACATCATAAAACTCATAGTAAGCATCGCCGAAGCGTTAAGCGTGCGGACCCTACGGGTTCGAGAACTATGTAGACATGACCGAGACACCTCTCCGGTCAATAACCAATAGCGGGACCTGGATGCCCATATTGGCTCCTACATATTCTACGAAGATCTTTATCGGTCGACCGCATAACAACATACGTTGTTCCCTTTGTCATCGGTATGTTACTTGCCGAGATTCGATCGTCGGTATCCAATACCTAGTTCAATCTCGTTACCGCAAGTCTCTTTACTCGTTCGTAATACATCATCTCACAACTAACACATTAGTTGCAATGCTTGCAAGGCTTATGTGATGTGCATTACCGAGAGGGCCCAGAGATACCTCTCCGAGCAATCGGAGTGACAAATCCTAATCTCGAAATATGCCAACTCAACATGTACCTTCGGAGACACCTGTAATGTACCTTTATAATCACCCGATTCACGTTGTGACGTTTGGTAGCACCCAAAGTGTTCCTCGTGCAAACGGAGTTGCATAATCTCATAGTCATAGGAACATGTATAAGTCATGAAGAAAAGCACTAGCAACAAACTATACGATCGGTGCTATGCTAATGGAATGGGTCATGTCAATCAGATCATTCAACCAATGATGTGATCCCGTTAATCAAATAACAACTCTTTGTTCATGGTTAGGAAACACAACCATCTTTGATTAACGAGCTAGTCAAGTAGAGGCATACTAGTGACACTCTATAGGTTTATGTATTCACACATGTATTATGTTTCCTGTTAATACAATTCTAGCATGAATAATAAACATTTATCATGATATGAGGAAATAAATAATAACTTTATTATTGCCTCTAGGGCATATTTCCTTCACCCACGTAGCATCACGGGGGTCGAACTCGGCGCCGTTCATCTGGTACACGCGACATCTCAGATCTGGACACATGGTGACGTACATAGTCAAGGTCCATGCACAATAATGTTGTGCTCAAATATGGCGGTCGATGTCTTGTGCGACAAATAGTACTACTCCGGTATAGAGGAAGTAAAATAATCGGCTTATTATATATAGCCACTCTTGGCTACATGGATGAGATAGTAAGACATGGAAAAACAAAAATGGTGGCAGCTAGTGGGTTCAAGTCTTCAAGGGCCTAGCTAGCTATACGCGTCCTCCAAAGTAAAAAGTACTCCTACTAGTACGTAAGTAGAGTACTAGTACAACAATGAAAGAGAAGGCGAGAGGGTTAAAAATGGAATACAGGTAGATGGTGACGGTCCGATCGTGGTAGATTGTGTGACCATGTTGCACATCAGTGGTAATATGGGTAATGACTGCTAAGATAGTTGATCCCAATATGCCAAAGTCAGCTACAAGGTTTCAGGTTAGACCGAATCACGAATGCAAATGCACATCCAGGATCGGCGATCTTATTTTGATCACGGGATGACTGGTCCCTGCAAAATAATGGAGTACCGTTAGGGATGCAAATGATGGTTTGTGCATTTCGTTTGTAATCTCTCATACCGTAGGATGGCAAACAGATGAAACATGTCCCCTGGCTTGTCACCGCGAAGATGCAGCCTAGATGGCGCCACGGCGTCTTGACCGTGTAGGGGTACAAATCTGCCGCCGCCAACATGCGCCAGCCTATGCCGTTACTGCCTCTTGCATTGATGGCAATCCTTATGTCGAACACCGTGATGAGATAGTAATCGTCGTAGCCGCGTCGCTTTGTCGGCGGGTTCGCAATTGCTATCTTCTTCAATCTCATGTAGGCATCATCATACGTATTCAAGCCCAGGCAGTCTGGAAGGCCGATCCCAATGGTGGAGAAGGGGTCTACCGGAACGGCCGCACTGCTGTGGATGTTGTGCAATGATGGTGGTATCCGGCCGGAGGTATGCAAGCCAATCTTCGTTGGCACCGACCCAGACCTATATATAAGACCGGGGGCAGCGGAGAAATTACGGGATGGAAATGGAATAACTAAGTACTACATGATCAAACTCCATTACTGACCTGCTCATCGGACAAAATCCGACTACCTCTCAACGTCGGCAACTCTAGCGGAGTCAACGTGCAACCATGGCCAAGGAGCGATGGACTGTTCGAAGGATTGTCCCATAGAAGAACCTTCTCCTCGAGGACGCATGGAAGACCAACAAGCATGGCCTTTTCCCAAGCCATTTTAAGCACCATCTTGAAAAAGTTGGTGCAGGAAGCACCGAGTCTTATGGCGGTGAGGACGTCGGAGCGGCGTATGATTTCTCCCGGAGGATCGTCGTCAAGGTCTCCCAGCCCCGACGAGGAGGAGAACCACCTGGCGAATCCATGGGAGCAGCGATGAACTGCCTTCTCTTCGGGGGGAGGGGAACTGGCGAGGAGGAGATAAGAGCGTAGTAACCCGCAGGTCCTCGTCCCATCCAACTGTAGATAATTCCTTAGCGAAGGGGCGAGGCTATTATTTACTACTAGTACTAGCATTATGGGATGTTATGGGATTGCATTAGACTGTAAATAATAGCACTAGTAAGAAATTTTTGGCACTAGCTAGTAGTTTTTGGCGTGGATTAAGAAATTTTGGGTATGTTTTTGCTATTTTTTGTACACGCCAACTAGTGTCAAAAAACGTCTTACATTATGTGATGGAGGAGTACGTACTCGTACTATAGTAGTACTAGTACTACTTTTTCAACTAGTAGTGCGATGTACTGTACTTCTAGTATAGTGCACCAGTTTTGAACTCTTGAATCTCGGGGCCAAGGAGCTACAGTTGGAAGTGGAGGGTACCACTGTTCTCTAGAACCATCGCAGTACTATCAATGCAGGGAAAGTACACCTGCGCAGTGGCCTAGCGGGTACTCTCGGTGCTCTATTCAGCCGCTCCTCTCACGTAGCTGACCTACTCAGCTGCTCCTCTCACGCACACACTAGCAACCTGTTTATCAGCGACGGTTACTGCGGGGGCAGAATATTTGAGTTATTTGATACAGCAAGACTAGGCTTTTCGCTTCCATTTGTGGAGGTGTAATGGATCTCATCGAACTTTGTTAGTAGTTCCTTCTTTATGAATGAGATGAAGCAAAGCTTTTGCCTCCGTTTCAAAAAATACATCAAGAGGAATTTCTTTTATAGTAGAGACGATAATGGAGTGAAGTCCATGCGTGCAACGCCACAAGCTACAGAGTAGTAGTAGAGCACTTTACGTACAGAGCCATATTGTACAGTTCCCAATGCCCCGCTAGGCTTTTCTGGCTCCCCAGGCTTAATTGAGAGGTGCTAGTTTAAATATGCTACTAGCTGATGAGGAAGCTGCAAGCGAGGTGCGGCTAGGGCGAGCACACGAGCCACGAGATGCTGGGAAGGAAAACCCGTTCACGTGGCTAGGCTATCCAGTGCACCCAGATTGTGGTGCCGCACGTTCGTTTGACTTCAAAACTCAAACTACCCGTGTAAAATATTGCCTCGTAGCGAAGTTACTATTTTAAAAAAAAGGCCGCCGTGTGTTCTGTCGGGATCGAACCCACAAAACGAGGTATACACTCCCGCGACCGCTAGTAGTACTCGTTGGAGTACAACGCAGCCTAGAATCGCCTTTTGTCGCTAGTAGTACATTGTTCCTTACTAGAAACCCCTAATAATGCAAGAAACCACTAATAATGCCAAGAAACTACTACCACTTGCATACGTGGCAAACTTAAGATAAGACTACCTTATCAACCATTGTACATGCTCTTACCAACCAGCCCTACCAAGAAACGACTACTCTAAAAAGTGCCGTTATAGGCACGTTTCAACCCATGGCCCTGTTTGGATACATTTGTTGTCAATCTAACCCTGCCATCCAAACACCACTTTGGTTAGACGTTCAGAGTTAGAATCTAACCTCTGACTTAGAATATCCAAACAGGGCCCATGTCGCCCATTAAGTCAATGCCTTCTATTCGACCGGGCGTTATGACTTGTGGACCTACATGTCAGTCTGCACAAAAATCCCCGAGTGACCTCCTACCTCCGGCCCGTCCACCTAATCATCCTTGGCCATGGGACGCAGCTACCGCTGCCGGCAGAAGGCGAGGTCAAAACCACCGGCGGTGCGGAGCCCATCTTGCGGCAGCCAGGATGCCAACTCCGTCCGGCGCTCGCAGCCGCTAGCTAGCCAAGATAGCTCCATCCAGCTGCTTGTCTGCAAGGTTTGCTAGCTAGATTGGCACGGCGGCGCGACGGCTTGTTTCGTCGGCGCTGGCCAAGGCTAAGGCCAACCATCCGCTCGGCGAAGGCTAAGCGCGGCGGCTTGCTCGCTTCGTGAGTCACGCCGGGCCAGCTGCCAACCCGTGCGGAGGCAAGCGCGGCGTCAACCCGTCCGGCGGAGCGGCGGCCAACTCACTCATCACGCGCCACCGACGAACACGCATCAAGATCTTTGTTTGAAGTAATGTTCAGGAAAAATAATGATTTGAGGGGGAATAACAAGATAGAAGGTCAGATGTGGGTCTCTCGTGTCAACGGTCAAACAAAATGTGTTGGTTTAAGCTGCCTCGTCAGCACGGATGTGTGGGCCAACCCTGTCATAAATGGGTTTTTGGCGTACTAGGTAGTAGTTTTTGGCATGGATTAAGAAATTTTGGGTATGTTTCTACTATTTTTTGTACAATAGATTCTTCCTAGGGCTGGTTGAAAGTGGTAGTTTTTTGTTAAATACTCTACATATTGTAAGTAGGAGTGAAAGTTCAGCTTTGGAACCCAATAAGCAAGGCTAGTTACATAGTGCATATGTGTACATGATTGAAAGTAAATGTCAACCATGAGTGACTAATATCTTGATGGAAAACTCGAAACTATGAAATACTAGGGAAAAAAATTGCATGGTTGGAAATACTAGCAATGTTCATGTGCGTTGCAATGAATCATGATTAGAATAGTACTTATTCACAAACTTGATACAAAACACTCTAATTTTGATATACATATATCACTAGAGATATATTATGTTTCAATTAGAATATATTCCTTGGGCTGTTTTGGTGAGGTCAGGGAGGGATGTGGTTGGTTTTAAGATACTAATTATGGGTTTCTCTGCAAATTGGTAGAAAAGTGGGATGTTGGTGAGAAAAGGCAACAACTTACCTCACAGTCGTTAGATGTAGATCTAATGGTCACAAACGACGGATGGAAGACACACCATCATCACCAACTTAGTCTGTAGGAGTACTAGCAAGATCCGTGCATTGCACGGAACGTCAAGATGCATTTTTTTTTATAAAAACACTCGTTGTGATTGCCCATGCGGGAGTAATCCCATGTGTAAAAACTAATGATATCTCGAGAAATAGGAGATAAGGTGAAGAGGAGTGGGGCATGGTGGTGATTGGTGGTTGGACTGAGCGGAGGCATGGGGTTTGACGACGCCGACAGCGGCCACCAGGCCAGTTTGTTCCAGAGCTTCCTTTCTTAATTGCTCAACAATGAGGTTGTGGGAGATAAGGATGAACGAGGGAAGGCCTTGTCTGCAAATGTGGAGAGGGGTGCGGGTATCTTTTGGTTTAATTTCCATCAGTTAGATATAGAACGGACGGTCTATATTGCAAGAGAAGAAATATAAGTATGGAGATACAAACGTATTATCGATACTTGTTTCCGTAAACTAGCATCTACATTCTATTCAACGCCTCATCATGTGAGGCCTTAGCACAATGACTTCTCGACTATATAAAACAAAGGTTTTCCCATCACCGATAAGGAGGAGGTGATGGCGGCGCGCTTTTTGGCTTGCTCTAGTCCTAGTAGTCATACTAGGTGGTCTAAGAACGTGAAGATTTATTCTTTTTCACGTCTCGTGTTCGCCATACTGCCGCGACTGTTGATGAATAGACGGTAAGTTATTCACGGGGAAACCCTTGTTGAGTATGTTTGCAAGAGAGAGAGAGAGAGAGAGAGAGAGAGAGAGAGAGAGAGAGAGAAAGTGTGCGTGTGTGATATGTCTAGAGACTAAGGCAGTGATAACATATTCTTTGTGTCTATGTGTGTGGAGGATAGAGAGACATGTACATGGGGCTTTGTGTTGTGTAACGTGGAGACACATATACGTAACTAGAGAGTGAGTGTGTGAGATACACATGCGGACATGGGGAGAGATGAGGATCCAGATTAATGGGTGTTTGTGCATGTCTGTGTGTGTTTGTGCGCGCGTTTGTGTGTGAGAGGGAGTGTGTGTATGTGGAGTAGAGAGACCACTAATGATGTAAACCTAGTATAAAGGGAAGGGGAACGGTGTGACATGTGTAGTAGCGGGATAGCATAGGTGCGGCGGGGAGCTGACTATTTGGATGAGAGATCGAGTGTGTGTGGGTGTGGGGTGTGAGAGCGAGAGAGAGAGATTGAGAGAGAGAGAGAGAGAGAGAGAGAGAGAGAGAGAGAGAGAGAGAGAGAGAGAGAGAGAGAGAGAGGAAGAGAGGGGGCGTTTGTGTCCATAAATGGCGTATAGATAGGGAGACAATGTTGATGTTGTTTGAAATTGGCCTATGTACAGAGACGCAAGGGAAGCGAGTCATCGTGTGTGTGATAGGGACTTCATGAGAGATCTAGAATAGATGGTGTAGAGAACAATGTGCGAGATCGAGAACGATGATACATTAGGAAGCTATGGAAATAGTCATGACATATATGTATACAGGGAGGAGCTGGGGCGGGTCCGCTTGTGGGAGAGATAGAAAGAGGAGAGTGGTGCACAAGGAGACAAAGTGTGCTTGTTTTGCAGTGGGGGTGGTGTGTGAGGTGAGTGTGCGAGAACCACATAACTAGGGAGATAGACGTTTGGGGGCGACGTTCTGTGTGTATGGGAAAGATACATTCTACATAGTGCGTGTGCTTGGGAAAGAGAGATGCCGGGAGACCTAGCTAGAGAGTGGGGGAAGAGATGTGTGCATGCCCAAGAGACAAAGCGATAGAGACCTATATTGGGGTTCGGACTTTAGAAGAGAGAGGGGTGTTAATGTGCTCGTGTGTTGGTGTTTGGGGGAGAGAATGACTTCTCTATGCGTGTGTGGGGGGGGGGGGCGACGAGGGGTGGGGGGTGGGCGACGAGGGGGTGTGGCTTCAGATAAAGAGTGAGGTGTCTATATTTGAGGGACTTTAGCGTAATTGAGATATACATGGTCAATAGTGTGTGCACTCATGGTTGATCAATTTGTTTCACAGTTTGGACTATGAGATAATGATACTTTTGAACATGCGTGATATACCTTGATGTACCAGAATTATAAACCTAAGATTGGAATTTTGGAATTCGACTCCATCATTAGCTTTTGTAATTCATTTAAACGGAGGTACATTTTTAAGCCGGGATTTCATGATTTCAAATTCATATATCAAACCTAGAAATATACACATACGGGCATGTTCAAACTTTATAATCATCCACTTTATTCATACACATACACATTTTTGCTTTTGTCATCATATTTAGGATAAACACATTTGGAATTTCATTTGAATTGGACCGTATGATGGTATTTGCTTGTAGTAGCTCAATGATCCATATTTGAATTGAATGGACAATCTAAGTTTCAAGTTGGAGACATTGATTTTCAAAACTTGCACTTTTTTGTGTGCAAAACAAACAAATTCTCGGCCATGATATCATAGTCGGCCGTACAAGAGCAGAATATAATTTCAGGTGCCAAAAGCTTTCAAACTTCCCGCTCACATCGAAATATCTCGCGCCCGAAAGTTTAGCCCTGCGATATTCCTGTTTTACCCCTGCCACATGAACGGAAAAGGGCTGCTTTGGTAACTCCATTGTTTTTGTCGGATCTAGGGTTCCGGCAAAACCCTCAAGGTTCGAACACTGGGGTGCGCACGAAGATCTCCCCTACCGATCCACGCCCTAACCTCACTAAGATCTCAAAGACTAGCTCGACAAAGTCGCAACACAAAGGACACAAAATTTATACTGGTTCGGGCCACCATTGTGGTGTAATACCCTACTCCAGTGTGGTGGTGGTGGATTGCCTCTTGGGCTGAGGATGGATAGTACAAGGGGAAGAACAGCCTCCTGAGGCGAGGTGTTCTTGTGCTTGGCTAACTTGTGTGGGTGAGGATGATCTCAATCAGTTGCCTCCTACGGTGGTGGCTAGTCCTATTTATAGAGGCCCTGGTCCTCTTCCCAAATATTGAGCGGGAAGGGAGCCAACAACGACCAATTTGAAAGGGGACAACTAGTACAACTTATCCTGATAAAAGCAGTCTTCGCCTGCAAAAGGCTCTGGGGGTGACGCCGCCTTGGGCTCCATGGTGACCTCCGTCCTACTAGTCTTGGTCTCGTTGCACCGATATGGAAACCTTTGCTTGACGCCTCGGTACTCCTCGCCTGCGCTTGCCTCCTTAGCACCAAAGGGGAAACAAGAACACTGTGCGCGTTGGCGCCCACCTGGCGCCCCCCTGATCTCGATCGTCATGGCTCACGTCACTGGAACCTCGCGAGGTTTGCCTTGCCTTGATCTCTCCGCCCCTTGCGAGCCAGCCTGGTGAGGCCGCTCCCGAGGAGGTCTTGCATCATCCGCCTCGTGAGGCTTGGCCCCTCGCGAGGGTCCTGAAGACTTGTTGGTGAAGATGGGCTGTACGGGCCCGCTCGCAGAGCCACGCCATGGGCCACAGTCAGGCAAGTCTGGGGACCCCCGTTCCCAGAACACCGATAATAGCCCCCGGGCCCAAGGCGCGCTCGGGCTTGGCTTCGAGGCGAAGCCAAAGGGCAAGTGCGGAGCATCGCGGGCCCCAATAGCATGCGGCCTTGGTTGACGCATGGCAGTTGATTGGATGTGGGCGTCTCCACTTCCCCACGCGTCCTCGGCAACTGCCCGATTGTCAAAAGGCTGGTGTAGACAACGCTTGCCTTCATTGCTTCCTTTCTCCTTGCTCAGATCCCCTTTCTTGCGCTCTGCCTCCGAAATCTCCAGATCTTCTTCCATCCCCTACCACATCAGCGACCAATGGCGCCTCGCAAGGTCAAGTCTGCCTCATCGCCGGCTTGGTATGAACCAGCTCTCGACGCGCCCAACGTCTCGGAGAAGAACCTCGCCGCCACACGCTTGCTGATGGCGGGGGAAAGCAACAAGAGGGGGAAGACGGGGCTCCGGGTTGCCTCCGATGCGCTGGAGCCCGAGGGGAGTACCTTCTTCCCCTTCTTCACGAGCAGCATTGTCGTAGGGCTGGTTCCCCCCTTTTCTGACTTCTTCTATGAGGTCCTCGGCCACTATGGGCTGCAGACGCTGCATCTTCATTCCAACTCCATCCTTTTCCTGTCGATCTTCGCCTACTACTGTCAGGCGTACCTCAGCTTGATGCCATTCGTGGCTCTTCTACGCCACTTCTTCTTCCTCCGCATCAACGAGGGTCACACCTCCAGGTGTGCCAACTTCATCGCGGCTGGCAAGGCCAACTCGATCTCGAAGACGGGGAAGAAAGCGACGGCTTCTGGAGCAAGTGGGCCATGATGGACGCTAAGTGCGTCCACCCACGCTTGGCGCTGCCGACAGAGATGCCCCAATCTGACATGGGGTGGTCCTGCACGAAGCTCACCGATGAGCGTGCGAAGTTGGTGCTGGAGCAGATGAAGACCGACCTGAAGTCGGGCAACGCGAAGGCGGTGAAGGTGACAGGTGCCATGCTCCTGAGGGAATTCCTGATGCTGCGCGTAGCCCCGCTTTAGGCCCGTACGCGCCCCTTGTGGGAGCTTGGGGATGAAGAGGACAAGGTTCACCGGAGCCCGAAGGCCTTGTCCGACGGTGAGCTGGCCGTGGTTCTCCACCTCCTGGTTGGGGACGACTAGGAGTACCTGCCGAGCATCTTCACCCCCTTGTTTCGCCGTGAGGACGGGGCGCAGGTCGTGGCTTCCGGGCTGTCGGTGTACTAGAGTAGGGGTACCCTAGTATCCCGTACTCGTGCACGGACAGTTGCAGCACCCCGCGGCAGGGTTTTCCTGGTCACCGCCAAGATCCTCCGTGGCTCCTTTGGAGCCATTCAAGAACAAAGTATTTGACTAAGAAGACAAGGCCCCGGCAAGAGGAGCTTGCCGGGAAGGCCACTCAAGGCATGCAGAAGACAAGGCCCCGGCAAGAGGAGCTTGCCGGGAAGGCTCAGGCCGCGACAAGCCTCGGATGCGACAAGGATTCAGCAGCGGCAAAGGCGCTTGCATGACAAGCAACCTCTCTCCATCTCCGCTCCAGCTCATGCAACAACGTGTCGCCATGGGACCATTCCATGCGCCGTGTCAAGAGGTCAGTGCAGCCAGCGGAGAGCAGCGATAAGCGGCGCCGACAAGCTTGCCATCGTGGCGAAGCGGTGGCGCACTGACGGTCTCTGTTGCCTTTGTTTAGGCGACCGCAGACGGGCATTTATTGCTTTTGTCCCTTGCCGTCGAGTTAGGTATTTTGCACCGCATAATCGCTCAAGTAGGTGTACCAACTTCTGTTTTACATTTGTACCCTCATCTATGTTGCCACTTGCCGGAGACCCTTTGAGCATATAAAAGGAGGCCCATGCATAGCGTGAGGGGGTTCAGTTCATTCGACTCATTCGAGACCATAGACACTCATGCTAGGTTTTGTAGCTCTCGCCGCTCCCTAGCAAGAACACAATACAATCAAACAAGCAGCAGTAGGAGTTTTATCTCTCCGGAGAGCTCCGAAGCTGGGTAACCTGCTCGTGTGCCTCGCCTTGATCCGCTCTTCGTGCGATCTCCGCCCCCTTCCGAACCACAAGGGGCCTGGTCCGCCGGCCCCATAGGTGTTCGTGGGTACGATCAGCCCTCCCCGACATCTTTGGCGCGCCAGGTAGGGGGCGTCGAGGCTGCGTGAATCTGATCCGGCGTTCACACGAGCAGCGTCTTCGTCATCCTCAACATCTTCCTCAGCATGCCACCGAAGAAGAAGGCTTCGGCGGCAGCAGAACCGTCCGCGTCGTACCCACCAGCACCGCAGCAAACGGGTGGTGGGGCAGACGCCGGCGGAGGACCGGCCGCCGACGAAGGTGTTCGTGACGTTGCCAAGTCCAAGGACAAGGCCCCGCAAACCTCGGCGTCCGCGCATCCCCCGCGCCCATCTCAGGAGACGCGGGACCAACAACGTCATGGCGTTCTCACAACGCCATACGTTAGATTGGATCGAGACCCTCAAGACCAGCATCTGCGCCAACATGCTTGCACGAGTGAGATACGGTCGCTGGATGGGTGCTGCTCCTTCTAACATAGTTAGAAGTCCGAGCATATCCCGCTCCTCGCACCGTTCCCCAATGCCACCCACTACTCCAGCAGAAGCTCTGGCGAGCTCAATCGCTCTCGACTACCCTCCAACGGGCCGACAAGGTCGGCGAATGGAGGGCCACAATCCAGAAACCTCATCGGCTTTGCTAACGGCGACGCCCGCGCCAACCAGCGCCATCATTGCCGCGGCGAGACGACAAGGCACGAGCGGTGGCGGCGAGACTGTCGGAGGTGCAACTACCATGCACTCTCCGCCCGAAAGGCCAAGATCGCCGACTCACCGGATCCACCTCGACAATGACTCCACCGCGTCGCCGGATCCATGAGCTTCGCGCGATCGGCGCCAAGTTCTTCATGAGCGACAACAAGAGGACGCTCGAACTTCGCATCGAGCGCCGAGAGAAAGCGGCGTCGATCCGACAAGCGCGCTGGACCCTCTGTTGACATGCGCGCTACCGGAGGAGCCAGCGACTTGTCAGACGCGTAGGTTGCCATGCGTTCACTCGTGAGCTGCGGCAAGTCCAGTGGCCCAGCCAGAAAAACTTCAAACCAGATGTGCCGGAGAAGTATGATGGCAGGACGCATCCGTCAGAATTCCTCAGCATCTACACCATCGCGGTGCAAGCTGCGGGGGGACGGGACGACAAGATCCTTGCCAACTACTTCCCGCTCGTGCTCAAGCCCAACGTCAGATCTTGGCTCATGCACTTGCCGGACAGCTCCATATCCTCTTGGCAGATCTATGCCATCAGTTTGTTGGTGCCTTCACAGTGGCCACAAACCTCATGGCCAAGAGAGTGACCTTCATCTGCCGCCCGAAGGAAGGAGAGTCCCTGCGCCAAGTTCATTCGTAGATTTAGCCGTGTGCACTACAACATCCTGTATGTCCACCCTGCCGTGGTGATCAGCTGTTTCATCGAGCGTCGCGGAACCCGCAGGATGAGGAGGAGATGGCGATGTGCAAAGTCAAGGACGTTAGTGAGCTGTACGCCTTGGCCGACAAGTGTGCACGCTACCGAGGAAGGGAGGAGACTCCAGAGAGAATGCACAAGCAGGATCTCGGCGGTGAGGAGACCGCCCGGCAAAGAAGAGCCAAGGTGAGGCAACATGAAGAAGAAAGGCGGAGAAGTGTTAGCTGTTGAGCAGTCCCAAGAACGGAGGTGGCGACAAGAACGCCAAGGCTGGTGGCTCCAGCAAGGAGGTTGCCACGACGCCAACCACCGGTCTGGCGGGCGCCGACAAGCGGGGCAGCTCCAAGCAAGATCTTGCAAGATCCACCGCACCAAGGGCCACGATCTCCAGAGCTGTAAGAAGGTCGAGCAGCTTGTCGAACAACAGAGGGCTGAGTACGAGCGGCGTGACAAGGAGAAGGCCCAGGAAGGTGCTGGGGGAGCAAGCAAGAAACGTCTCGGCCAGGGAGGACGCCGCGGCAAGGCCAAGCAGCGGCAAGGAGACAGGCCTTCCCGCGGCCGCGACAAAGATGAAGATGACGACGACGACGAAGACATGGAAGACGACGACGCCGATGAGCAGGAGTTTCAGAAAGCCACGGAGGTCCTCTGCGTTGACGGAGGTGCTTCCCTGCATACCTCCCACCGCCAACTCAAGCAATGGATGCGGGAGGTCAATGCAGTGGAACCATCCGTAGAGTCACGCAAGCCTCTGAAGTGGTCCAGCACGCCTATCGTCTTTGATATTGAGGACCACCCTGATCGCATAACTGCGGTCGGGTGCTTGCCGATGTTGGTCTCTCCAACCATCCGCAACATCGAGGTAACCAAGATGCTAGTTGACGGCGGGGCCGGCTTGAGTCTGATCTCCTCCGCGGTGCTCCAGAAGCTTCAAATCCCTGACAGCGAGCTCGAAGAGACTGGCACTTTCCAAGGAATCAATCCGGGAAGGAGCAAGCCGAAAGGGAAGATTACGTTGCCGGTAACGCTTTGGCAGTGAGCTGAACTTTAGGATCGAGAGGGTCACATTCGACGTTGCCGATTTCCCATTGCCTTACAATGGGATACTTGGCCGCCCAAAGACTCGCCAAGTTCATGGCAACCTCTCACTACGCCTACAACTTACTCAAGATGCCAGGCCCGATAAGCGTCATCACCGCCCATGGCGACAAGAAGGATGCCCTTATCTGTGCCGACAAGATCTACCGGTGCAGCAGCATGACAGATTGCCAAACACTTGCCGCTAAAGCTCCCGGGGGGAAGAAGACCAAGTCCAAGTCCCGCAAGAGCTCTGATGCCCACTCCGGCAAGCGCACCTCTTCGGAGTGCTGCGCTACCGTCGAGGACGCACCTTCGAGCTCCACCGGCAAGTGCAAGACGAAGATGGTAGCTCCGCCAAAGACCAAGAAGGTGCCCGCCAAGGAGGACGGCACTGGTGGTACCTTCACCATTAGTGCCTCTCTCGACCCTAAATAGGAAGGCGCGCTCGTTGCTTTCCTGCGGGCGAATGTCGACGTGTTTGCATGGCAACCGTCGACATCCCCGTGTTCCCGTGAAAGTGATTGAGCACCGCCTGGCCGTTTTGTCCTCATCTTGCGCGACCCGTCAAGCAAAAGGTCGTGAAGCAAGCGGTGGGCGCCAAGAATTCATAGCGTAAGAGATCAAGAACCGGAAGCAGCAGGCCTTGTCGAGGAGTGCTCCATCCCTACGTGGTTGGCCAATCCACAGTAGTCGTGCCAAAGCAAATGGGAAATGGAGACTTTGTATTGACTTCATGGATGTTAATAAAGCTTGTCCCAAAGACCCGTTTCCCTTGCAGCGCATTGACAGATTGTTGACTCCACGGCTGGATGTGATTTGCTTTCATTTCTTGATGCATACTCGAGGATATCATCGGATCTTCATGGCGTAAGAAGATGAGGAGAAGACCACATTCATTACACCATGTGGCACATATCGTTTCATACGGATGCCTTTCGGTTTGAAGAATGCCGGTTCAACGTTTGCAAGGGTAGTCCATGGCGCTTTTGAGCCGCAAATGCACGAAATGTAGAAGCCTACATGGATGACATAGTGGTCAAAAGCAAGGACAAAGCAACTCTGGTTCGAGATTTGGACGAGACCTTTGCAAATCTGCAAGATCAACCTCTAGCTCAACCCCGTGAAGTGCGTGTTTGGAGTCCCTTCCGGCAAGCTTCTCGGGTTCTTCGTGTCTCGGCGAGGGATTGAAGCCAATCCCGACAAGATTAAGGCCATTGAGCAGATTGAAGCACCAAAGCGCGTCAAGTATGTACGAAGACTTGTCGATTGCGTAGCTGCTCTCAGCAGGTTTATTTCTAGGTCTGCTGAGCGCGCCCTGCCATTTTTCAAGATTTTGAAAAAGGCAGGTCCAATGAAATGGACTCCCGAGGCGGAGGCTGCGCTGCAGGACTTAAAGAGATACATGTCCTCCACTCCAACACTTGTCGCACCTAAACCACAAGAGAAGTTGCTGCTATATATAGCGGCAACCAATCAAGTGGTTAGTGCTGCGTTAGTAGCGGAGAGGGAGGCGGATGACGAGCCAGCAACCACGACAAGCACATCCCGCGACAAGCGGGGCTTCACGACAAGCTCTGTCCCGACAAGGGCCGAATCAGCGCAGACGCATGAGCAGATGCGAGAAAAGGATGGTGCAGCGCCCAATTTACTTTGTCAGTTCCCTCCTGCAGGGGCTAGGTCAAGGTACTCTGGTGTCTGAAATTGCTTTTCGCCTCCTCATGGCCTCGAGAAAGCTGCGCCATTACTTCCAAGCACATGAGATCACATTTGTCACTCGCTTTCACTGAAGAGGATCTTGCAGAATCCGGAGGCAGGCAGGATTGTCGAGTGGGCACTTTGAACTGCCAAGCTTTGGCCTCAAGTTTGAAAGCACTTCCACTATCCAGAAAGCAGTAGCATTGGCGTAATTCATAGCAGAATGGACGCCTTGACGCGCATTTAAGAGATTCCAGAAACAAGCATTCCCGTCAAGGAGGCAAGCAAAGAGTGGCTAATGTACTTTGATGGTGCCTTCTCGCTGCAAGGTGCCAGTGCCGGCGTGCTGCTTGTCGCACCCACCGGAGAGCACCTCAAGTACGTAGTCCAGATGCACTTTCCCAAGGAGCAAGCAACAAACAATACTGCAGAGTATGAAGGTTTGCTTGCTGGTCTCAGGATCGCAGTGGACCTTGGGATCAAGAAGCTTATTGTCAGGGGTGACTCGCAGCTTGTCGTTCGCCAAGTAAACAAAGATTATCAGAATCCGTTGATGGAAGCCTACGTTGATGAAGTGAGGAAGCTAGAAGAGCACTTTGACGGCCTGCAAATGGAACATGTTCCAAGAGCTCAGAATGATACCGCTGATGGTTCGCCAAAGTGCGCTGCACTTAAGTTGCACTCGTGGAACCGAGGATTTTCGTGCTCAAGCTAACTCAACCATCCGTAACGCCATCAACCGGATGTAACAAAGAGGAAGTTGATCTCTGGTGACTACTTTCCGGCAGAGCTTCCCGAAACCGCCGTCGCGAAGGTCCCCAAGATCAACACCAACAGAGCTGAGGGGCAGTCTGCTCCGACAAGACCCAGGGTTTGTTTCGTTGAAGCAGACACTCCCGAAGGGTTTTGCTCCGGCAAACTTGCCGGGGAGCGTCAAGCTCCGGCAGAACCGCAGGTTCTTGCCGTAGAAGCTGATGTTCCCGCAGCAGCAGATGTGCCTTTAGTCCTTGTTGTCGAGCCGCAAGCTCCAGCATGGGCGCAGCCGATTGTCCTTTTCCTTCGTGACAGAGAACTTCCCGAAGAGCAAGAAGAAGCGGAAAGAGTAGCCCGGCAGTCAAGTATGTACCAGTTTGTAGACAAGATCTTTATGCATGTAAGAAGACTCAACGGTGTGAAATTGAAGTGTATTCCTGTGGAAGATGGATGAAGCTGTTGGCGAGAGATACATGGAGGCATATGTGGTCACCACATTGGCGCTAGAGCACTTGCCAAGCAAAGCTTTCCGGCAAGGTTTCTTTCTGCCGACAGACCTCCGGGATGCAACTGCACAAGTAACCAAGTGTGAAGCGTGCCAGTTCCATTCCAAGCAGATACACCAGCCAGCTCAAGCTCTCCAGACGATCCCTTTATCCTGGCCATTTTACGTCTGTGGGCTCGACATCCTCGGCCCTTTCCCCGAAGCTGTCGGGGCTTTGAGTACTTATGCGTCGCAATCGACAAGTTCACAAAGTGGCGGAAGTGGAAGCAGTGAGGAAGGTGACGGCACAATCGGCAGTCAAGTTCTTGGTCGATTGTTTGCCGTTTGAATCCCTAACAGGATCATCACCGACAACGGCACACAATTTACTGAGTCGCACCTTCATGCGGTATGTCCAAGACCTTGGCGCCAAGGTCTGCTTTTGCTTCCGCCGCCACCCGAGAAGCAATGGTCAAGCGAAAGGGCAAATCTTTGAAGTGTCAGCGGGCTCAAGACCGAACTTTCGGCTGTGCTGCGCAAGTCGCGGAAGAAACCGGATCGAGGAGCTGCGGTGGTTCTTTGGTCGATCGGGGCGACACCAAATCGAGCCACCGCCGCACACCCTTTGCTCTAGTCTATGGAATGCAGGCGCTTCTCCCCACGGAACTCGTGATACGGATCACCTCTAGTGCTCGCTTATGATGAGCTTGAGCAAGAGCAGCTGCGACAAGATAACGCGCTGCTCCTTGAGGAGGGTCGTCTTCGTGTCAGGCGAGCTGCTCGCTACAAAGCAAGCTTTGCGCCGCTACCATAGCCGCAGTTAGTGCCAGGAGTCTCGAGGAAGGCGACCTTGTTCTTCGCTAGCGTCAGTCCGCCAAGAATTCAAACAAGTTGGCCGCCAAGTGGGAAGGCCCTTATCGGGTGAAACGAGTCACTAGGCTCGGGCGCTGTCGCTTTGAGACAGAAGATGTCATCCCGGAGAGCAACTACTAGAACATTGAGCATCTTCGTAAGTTTTACCCATAGGGCGAGGTTGTCGGAACCTGTTCCGGCAACCACCTTTTGTACAAGTCTTGCCGCTGTTGCATGTAATCCTTTGTACAAAGCCGGGCGTAGACCCCGTGCATCAGTAAAGCTCATGTGTTACGCACAACTTGTCAAATTCATGCTTTCATCATTTTATTGCATGCTTTGGCTAACACTTTGTGCAGCAACCACACCCGGTGAGCAAAATCGAGCCGCTGGGCCCCATAACTTTATTTTCTCTTCTTTCTCTTTTCTCAAAGATAGGAAGGCTCCCTCACGCACAAGTTAACCAGGGGGGAAGGAGAAGATAATACTATGGACCAAGCATCGCTCGAGGAAGTTTCGCCTTATCGGGAAGCAAGAGACAGAAAAGCTAAGTTGCCAAAGTTTGAGCAATCAATTTTTAAATTCTTAAGTTATCTTCCTCGAACGAGAGTACTTTGTATGGAAAACATGTGCGCAGAGGAACCAACTCATGAGCTAGTCGCGCCCTTACGTTGTTGTTTAGTCCGCTCAACAACTTAAGTGAGCTGCAGCTAGTCGCGACAAGGTTGCTTGTCGGAGGCGGCACCGCCGAAGGCTCTTTGACGTTCGCACTCGGCCTTTCATGACAAAGGTGCCCGCACCGACAAGTCCCCAGATGCGTAGGGCGTAAACGCATACAAAGGAAGGAATCAAGTAGAGGAAGTAACGTTGCATTGATCGCCTAAGATAGAGTATATTACAAAGTAACTTGTCGCTGATCTAACAAAGTGTTCTAAACATGATCAGCAGCGACAAGGGGAAGATAAAATTGGCGGCCTAGTCCACGCGGTCGCCATCAATCCGCTTGATCTTGTTCACCTTGTCCACAATGGGTGCGACAAGGGCTTTGAGCTCCTCCATGTTGGCATCTGGCGGCAAGGATCTGAGGACGCCGTTAAGGTTGAGGTCCGGATTGCGGAAGGCCACATTTATCAACACCTTCTCGAGGGCTCCCAAGACAGATCTGGCGTGATTCCTCGGCCAGCTGCTTTGGGACCTCTTCCGGAGTCAGCTGGAGGCCCGTCAACACGCCTTTGAAGAATAAACCGAGTTTGGCGCTGGGTTGGAGATGCTCGTCGGAGGAGTATGCAAGGTCCGCCATCCCAGCTCCATCACTTCGTTGTGGATGTCGGCAGCGGTGTCCACAAGATCTTCAGTCCAATGCTCCACACTCTCCCTCAAGGCGCTCTGGTGGAGACAACATTCGCTAGCAGCTCCTCCTTGGCCTTGATCGTCTCCAACAAGCCCACCTCCCGCTCTCTGGCGCCGTCCAACGTCTGCGTCAGAGTGGTCAGCTTCAGCTCAAGATCCGCCTTGGAATCTTTGGCGGCGTCGAGCTCCTTGCCCCTATCAGCGAGACGGCCCTGCAGCTCGCCAAGAGTGTAGGCGTCCTTCTCGCGTTCGTGCTTGAGCGCGGCAAGCTCCTCGCCACTCTTCTTGAGGCTGGCCTCCAGCTGTGCCACCTTCGCCTTCAACTCTTCCTTGGCGGCCTCGGCGGCTGCGGCAGCATCCTTCGCTTCCTTAAGCGCCCCGCCAAGTGACTCCTCATGGCTGCAAGGTCTTCTTCGTGGCTGTCCAGGTTGACCTTCCGCTGCGCCACTCGCTTTCTGCAGCGGAGAGCTTCTCGGCAGCCACCACGCTGCTCCTCCTCAGCCGGCCTTCTCAAGGATGAAGGCCGTGCGCTCTTCTGCAAGTTGCCCCAGCGCTTACCTTTCGTCGCGGAGAGTTTCTTGGTTGGCGCTCGGAGCTCTTCTGCGCTTCTCCATGTCCGCTCCTGCCCTCGCGACAAGTGCTTCCGGGACTCCAACTTGGCTTGTCGGGCGGTAGAGCGACATCGGCTTCTTCAGCTGCTCCTCCTCGACTTCGCCAGCTGCTGCTGCTTGGCGCCGTCCACAGCGTCGGCCAATGAGGCGAGTAGCTTCGCCGTCGAAGGTCTCTCCTTCGACCGGCGCCTGAGCTCGACTCCTGTGGAGTTTGATGAAGACACCCTCGCCCGGCCTTCAAGTAGGCGCGGGCTGGGGCTCCTCGGGAACTGGCAGCTGTAATGGCGGCGGAGTCATTTGTCGGTGCAGCGCTGGTGCTCCTGCGGCCTCGGGGCCGTCGGTGTGATCGCCCGACCCTCGCCCGGCTTCTGCGTCGGCAGCCTCGGTGGCCTCCTCACGACAGGCCCGTTGGCGGCAGCCTCTTCTTCCACAATGACGGCCTCTTCTTCCACGACAGCGGCCTGCGTCGGTGTTGCCAGCCGCTTCCTCCTCGCCACGACCTCGACCTCCATCGGTTCTGCGTCACACGAAGAAAGAGCAGTCAAGCAAATGTTCAAAAGAGAAACAGAAGAAAACAAGCCCAAGGGAAATTTTCGTAAGGAAATTACACCTGCAACGGATCTGCAGCCATGGCCTCGACCACTTTGGAGGGTCACTGCGCTGTCCCTTGCCAGGGTAGCCTCCCTTGCTGGAGTGGCCTCCCTTGTCGGAGGGCGCTCCCTTGCCGGAGAATCCTCCCTTGGCGGCGTAGTGGCAGCAGACAGGATTTCGGGGGCGGCTTCCGAGCCCTCCTGATGAGGCTGCTCTGCTCCTACACAAGCAAACAATCAGGTATCAACGAAGAAGGAGCACCCCTGCACACCTAATAGTAAGGAGAAAACCGCACACTTACTTTGGGGGCTGTGCTGGGGGCTGCTCTGAGGAAGGGTTGCCGGGTCCGGCAAGGGGGTCTCAGACGCGTCCTCTGTTGCCACGGGTGGATCGTCCTCAACACGACCATTGGGATCTTGGCCCTCTTCGATGCTCTCTGGGCTAGCGTCCTGAAAGGGAAAGAGTTCAGAACGAAGCAAATCAGATTCAAGATGAAGCAACAAAATTGAAGAAATACAAGCACAATCTCAAAAGCTTACTCTTCATCTTCCTCCTCGGAGCTGAGCGCGGAGAAGTCAAACTCCGGCTCGCCTCCGGTGCGACGAGGCGGAGGAGTGGGCTCTCTTGGCCGCTTGGCGGAGGCGTCGACGGTGGCCTGGGAAGATCCCGCCCCAGTTGTTGCAGCAGTGTGAGGCGCTCCCTGGCAACATCGCTTGCCTTGTAGAGCGCTGCGTCATGTGGCTGCTTCTTCTTGTGAGCCGATCTGCCGCCCGGCTCATCTCCGGCCTTGCGAGAGCGCCTCTTGGCGGAGCCGGAGGCTCCACGGCGGCAAGTCGGCTGGGTGGTGGAGAAGAAGCGCCCTCGGCGGGTCCACTCGACTCGGCCTCGGGCTCGACAAGCTCGTCCTCGCCGGGCGATCTCCCTTCGCTCGGCAAGGCTCGCCGCCGCCACGTCCGCCTCCTCCACGGTGTGCGAAGACTCCGGCAGCAGCTGCTGCCGCCTCCTCCAGCCTGGTGGCAATACGCGCCATCTCCTCGTCGGTGGTGTCGCGAGTGAGCCTTTTTTGCTCGTCGGAGCGGATCGGCACTTCTTCCAAGTCGTCGAAGAACTGCTGCACGATCTCGTCGGGAGGCTCCTGCTAGGTTGGAACGATCCCATGGGAATCGCACAACGGCATCATAGCACGGATGCGGTCGAGCGCCGAGTTGTTGCACAATGGGACGACCCCCCTCGGCAACCTAAACCACTCAGGGTGATCGGGGTCGTTCTTGAACAGCTCTAGCAACATCGCATCCAGCTCTAAGACGGTGAAATTCCAGTTCGAGGCCAGGCGCAACCTCATGATGTCTGCCGCATTTTGGAACTCCCAAGCAGGCCTCCTCCTCTCTTGCAGGGAAGCGATGCGGGCTGGCTAAGGAAGTCTGCCAATCGCTGCTCTGATTGCTAGTCCGGCAAGCCACGAGGCGCAAAATCCGGTCACAGCTATCTTCAACCTAGCATCCTCGGCCAAGCTTACTTCCAATCTTTGCCGCGCACTATTGGGGTTTGGCGCCTGCAGCGATCGAAGAAACTGCGGGTTCTCCTCTACGACCCAACACCAATTGGCTCTCCACTCCTCCCACTTGTTGCGGAACTCTCCTTCCGTGATAGGCTTCTTTCTTGCCGATCCGGAGACCCAAGCTATCCCTCCGGCAAGTGGCTCTCCTCTCTCGACGCGGGGCACGAAGAAGTGGCGGAAGAGTGCCACATTTGGGTGGACTTCGACAAAGTTTTCGCAAAGGTGTGCGAAAACTGCCATGGTGAAGACAACGTTGGGGGTGAAATCAAGGAGGCGGAGGCCATATGTGTTCATGATATCGCAGAAGAACTCGGAAAAGGGCGGACAGAGCCCGCAATAGAAGAAAAGGGCAAAGAAGGGGTACCCAGTTGGGGCGAATCAAGCGGAGGCGGAGTACCTTCGTGCGGGGATGCCCACGCGTCTCCGTCGACCAAAAGAGATAGAAGAGCTCCCACAGCTCCTTTGCGCCGAAACAGGGGAGAAGATGGCCCGCTCCTTGCGCAGCGCCATGAGCCGCTGCGCCTCGGCCCGACTTGACGCCCCTTCTCCTTGTCGGCTTTGAGCCATGGCGAGGGCGGCGGAGGAGGCCGACGGCGGTGAGTGTGCTTGTGGCGAAAGGCGGGCGCCTGCTCTTCGTGACCGGAGAAGAAGGGGGCGGCGGTGGTTTTCTTGACAAGACAACAATGGCGAAGTGGACGGCCTGCCCTGTTTCCCCTGTTTATAAGGAGGGAGAGGCGGACGTTCCGCTTTTCCTAATAAAGAAACCCCACGACCACGCCCATGATCTTCGCCACGACGCCACGTTCGGTGCGTGCCGTTAGTGGGGGTCGTGGTGGGTCCGGGCGAAGTTATGGCGTGATCGAGGCCGCGTGTGACTGCAGACTTTATTTTGGGCCTGGCCGACAGCGCTTCGGCACCGTGTCTGACCCGAGCCCGTGGGCTCTGTCGGTGTACTAGAGTAGGGTACCCTAGTATCCCGTGACTGCACGGACAGTTGCAGCACCCGCGGGGCTTTCCTGGTCACCGCTAAGATCCTCCGTGGCTCCTTTGGAGCCATTCAAGAACAAAGTATTTGACTAAGAAGACAAGGCCCGGCAAGAGGAGCTTGCCGGGAAGGCCACTCAAGGCATGCAGAAGACAAGGCCCCGGCAAGAGGAGCTTGCCGGGAAGGCTCGGAGTGCGACAAGCCTCCGGACGCGACAAGGATTCAGCCGCGGCAAGGCGCTTGCTGCAGCAAGCAACCTCTCTCCATCTCCGCTCCAGCTCATCCAACAACGTGTCGCCATGGGACCATTCCATGCGCGCGTGTCAAGAGGCTGTGCAGCCAGCGGAGAGCAGCGATAAGCGCGCCGACAAGCTTGCCATCGTGGCGGCGGTGGCGCACTGACGGTCTCTGTTGTAATCTTTGTTTAGGCGACCATACGTGCGGGCATTTATTGCTTTTGTCCCTTGCCGTCAGAGTTAGGTATTTTGCACTGTACACTGTTCAAGTAGGTGTACCAACTTCTGTTTTTACATTTGTACCCTCATCTATGTTGCCACCTGTCGGAGACCCCTTTGAGCATATAAAAGGAGGCCCATGCGCAACGTAGAGGGGGTTCGGTTCATTCGACTCATTCGAGACCATAGACACTCACGCTAGGTTTTGAAGCTCTCGCAGCTCCCTAGCAAGAACACAATACAATCAAACAAGCAGCAGTAGGAGTTTTATCTCTCCGGAGAGCTCCGAAGCTGGGTAACCTGCTCGTGTGCCTCGCCTCGATCCGCTCTTCGTGCGATCTCCGCCCCCCTCCGAACCACAAGGGGCCTGGTCCGCCGGCCCCATAGGTGTTCGTGGGTACGATCAGCCCTCCCCGACACGGGCCGACTTTTGACGGGCGCGCGCTGGTGCCGCCGGCGCCTACCGGGGCCCATGCAGCGCCGAAGCCGGTGGAGCTGTCTTTCTATGAGTCCCGCGGGGAGGAAGAGGGGGAGGAGGAAGACTCGGAGGTGACCCCTGAAGGGACGGGGGAGACCTCCCCCTTGAGCAAAGCTGACATCCTCCGCGCCTTTCCTGACGACGACGAGGTCGGCGCCCGCCAGGAGGAGGGGGAGCTGCCCATTATCCCGAAGAGGGGCAGATTGTCGCTGGTCTCTCGAGATGTTACTCCCGCCTTTTTACCGTCTGAAGCTGTTTCTGGCCCCTCTGCTACGCCGTCTTCTGCTCCTGGAGTCCGCGCGCCCACCCCTCAGGCTTCGAAGCTCTTAGGCTTCAAGCTCACCAAGCGGAGGGTGGACTACGCTGCGGTTGACCAATAAGTGCTCGAGCTTCGTCTTGTTGTTGCTTATACTGCTGCTTCCTGACGTTCGTCCTTGGTTGACTAGGCCACCGCCTGCAGCGAAGAAGAGGAAGGAGGATGCAGCGCCCATGCTTGGGACTGAACCATCTGCAGCAGCCGCACCCCCCTTTGTGAAGAAAGGAAACGATAGCTCTCGCACCTCTCCGGCCCGGTCGCCCTCGCGAAGCCTGGAGGGGCGTCATCCGGAGGACTCAGCCCCCGAGGCCCCGCTGGCTCCGGAAGTGCCGATGTCCGGTTTGGCTGCTGAGGCCCCGAAGGCTCAGGAGCCCTTTGTTGGGAAACGTAGTAATTTCAAAAAATTTTCCTACGATCACGCAAGATCATGGTGATGCATAGCAACGAGATGAGAGTGTTGTCTACGTACCCTCGTAGACCAGCAACGGAAGCGTTGACGCAACGTAGAGGAAGTAGTCGTACTTCTTCACGATCCAACCGATCCAAGTACCGAGCGTCACGGCACCTCCGAGTTCTGCACACGTTCAGCTCGATGACATCCCTCGAACTCCGATCCAGCCGAGTGTTGAGGGAGAGTTTCGTCGACGACGACGGCGTGGTGACGATGATGATGTTCCACCGGCGCTGGGCTTCGCCTAAGCTCCGCTACGGTATTCTCGAGGTGTAATATGGTGGAAGGGGGCACCGCACACGGCTAAGGAACGATCTCAATGATCAACTTGTGTGTCATGGGGTGCCCCCTGCCCCTGTATATAAAGGAGGGAAGGGGAGGGGCTGGCCGGCCAAGGAGAGGTGCGCCAGGGGTGTCCTACTCCTACTAGGAGTAGGATTCCCCCCCCAAATCCTAGTCCAACTAGGTTTCCCCAAGTGGGAAGGGAGAGAGAGGGCGCCCCTTCTCCTAGTCCTAATAGGACTAGGGAAGGGGAAAGGTGACCAGCACTTGGGCCCCTTTTCTCCTTTCCACTAAGGCCCATGTTGGCCCATTAGCATTCCGGGGTTCCGGTAACCTCCGGTGCTTGGTAAAATTCCCAATTTCACCGGAACACTTCCGATGTCCAAACATAGACTTCCAATATATGAATCTTTATGTCTCGACCATTTCGAGACTCCTCGTCACGTCCGTGATCTCATCCGGACTCGAACAACCTTCGGTACAGAAACATCATAAAACTCATAGTAACTGCCATCGAAGCGTTAAGCGTGCGGACCCTACGGGTTCGAGAACTATGTAGACATGACCGAGACACCTCTCCGGTCAATAACCAATAAGCGGGACCTGGATGCCCATATTGGCTCCTACATATTCTCTGAAGATCTTTATCGGTCGGACCGCATAACAACATCACGTTGTTCCCTTTGTCATCGGTATGTTACTTGCCCGAGATTCGATCGTCGGTATCCAATACCTAGTTCAATCTCGTTACCGCAAGTCTCTTTACTCGCTTCGTAATACATCATCTCACAACTAACACATTAGTTGCAATGCTTGCAAGGCTTATGTGATGTGCATTACCGAGAGGGCCCAGAGATACCTCTCCGACAATCGGAGTGACAAATCCTAATCTCGAAATATGCCAACTCAACATGTACCTTCGGAGACACCTGTAATGTACCTTTATAATCACCCGATTACGTTGTGACGTTTGGTAGCACCCAAAGTGTTCCTCGTGCAAACGGGAGTTGCATAATCTCATAGTTATAGGAACATGTATAAGTCGTGAAGAAAAGCACTAGCAACAAAATATACGATCAGGTTCTATGCTAATGGAATGGGTCATGTCAATCAGATCATTCAAACTATGATGTGATCCCTGTTAATCAAATAACAACTCTTTGTTCATGGTTAGGAAACACAACCATCTTTGATTAACGAGCTAGTCAAGTAGAGGCATACTAGTGACATTCTATAGGTTTATGTATTCACACATGTATTATGTTTCCTGTTAATACAATTCTAGCATGAATAATAAACATTTATCATGATATGAGGAAATAAATAATAACTTTATTATTGCCTCTAGGGCATATTTCCTTCACCCTTGGTCTCCCAGGCCCTGGTGACGACGTCGTCAACTCCTCCTGCTGCGCCATTACTCCTAGGTTCTTCTGCCTCCTCTGTTGTCTTGGAGCGTGTCCTTTCAGAGATGACCCAGCTGCGGGAAGACCTCCTGGGCGCGGATCCGCGCCTGGTAGCCGGGCGCCTGGAGCTGGCCTCTGGCTGGCTAGTCTGACGCAGCAGTTCGAGCGACGCTAAGCCAGGACGCGACGACCTCCAAGAAGGGGAAGCGGGCCACCGCTCAAGATGTGGCTGACTGCGAGGCGGCGCTGAAGGACACCGAAGCCGCCCACGACCGCTGCCAAGCGCTGGAGGACGAGTTGAAGAGTCTGCGCGATGAGCACGCAGAAGAAGCTCGTGGCCGCCAGGCGAAGGAGGAGGAGATGAGGGCCCGGGAGGACGCCATCAAGAACCGTGACGCCGAGTTGGGGGAGTTGGCGAAGGCGCAGGCCGATGAACACAGCCGGCTGGAGGAGCTGGAGCGGAAGGTGGATGCGAAGGAGGTCGATCTTGACGCCAAGGCGAAGGTTGATACGTCTCCAACGTATCTATAATTTTTATTGCCCCATTCTATTATATATTCTGTTTTGGATGTTTAATGGGCTTATTTATACACTTTTATATTATTTTTGGGACTAACCTATTAGCCGGAGGCCCAGCCCAAATTGCTGTTTTTTTGCCTATTTCAGTGTTTCGCAGAAAAGGAATATCAAACGGAGTTCAAACGGAATAAAACCTTCGGGAGAGTTATTTTTGGAACAAACGTGATCCAGAGGACTTGTAGTGGACGTCAAGAAATCACCGAGGAGGCCCACGAGGCAGGGGGCGCGCCTACCCCCCTGGGCGCGCCCTCCACCCTCATGCGCCCCTCGTGGCTCCACTGACCTACTTCTTCCTCTTATATATACCTACGTACCCCCAAACCATCGGGGAGCACCATGAAAACCTAATTCCACCGCCGCAACCTTCTGTACCCGTGAGATCCCATCTTGGGGCCTTTTTCCAAAGACTCCACGAGGGGGCATCGATCACGGAGGGCTTCTACATCAACACCATAGCCTCTCCGATGATGTGTGAGTAGTTTACCACAGACCTTCGGGTCCATAGTTATTAGCTAGATGGCTTCTTCTCTCTCTTTGGATCTCAATACAAAGTTCTCCTCGATCTTCTTGGAGATCTATTCGATGTAACTCTTGCGGTGTGTTTGTCGAGATTCGATGAATTGTGGGTTTATGATCAAGATTATCTATGAAAAACATTTGAATCTTCTCTGAATTCTTTTATGTATGATTGGTTATCTTTGCAAGTCTCTTCGAATTACCAGTTTGGATTGGCCTACTAGATTTATCTTTCTTGCAATGGGAGAAGTGCTTAGCTTTGGGTTCAATCATGCGGTGCTCGATCCCAGTGACAGTAGGGGAAACGACACGTATTGTATTGTTGCCATCGAGGATAAAAATGTCAGGACCCCGAATCCAAGTCACATCGATCTAGCCGGTAACACCTCATATCACTTTGCGGCCTCACGCACGGTATTCCCACGGGTGTCGCCTTACCATGGCCCGGGACCGTTTGCGCCTTTTGGCTCACGTATATGATAGTGTCGCTAGCATCCATATGACAGAGAACCCGGCCGACATGACTAGTCGTGGAACCCAAAGTGGCACTAACTTATAGGAACAGGCATACATGAATCAACATCGAGCATGTCGGTCGCCAGCGTGACAATCCGGGCTGTAAGTAATCGGGCTAACAGGACTCCGAGAACCCGGGCATGTAGCAGGCTAGGCAGACTCCAGATGTCACCAAGGTGACATTTCCACTGAAGAGACGTACACAAGAACGAAGTGAATCAAATGCCGGCCACCAAGTGTTCCGAGCAGTAGTGTCAAGCTAGCAGGACTGCGGTGAACCGGGCTGTAGCAGACTACTATGGCTCATGGAAGCACAAGACTACATTTCCCCATAAGAGAGGCTACCAAGGATAAGCAACTAGGTTGTCGGATCCCACACATACCAAGCATTTCAATCATACACACAATATGCTCGATATGTGTAAATACAACATGGCATCACAACATAACTCTACGACTCAAGTATTTTATTCAATAGGCTCCGAGGAGCAAGATATTACAAACATGGGTCTCACGACCCAACATTCAGAGCATACAAGTCAAAGCACATGCGGAAGCTTAACATGTCTGAGTACAGACAACTATAAACGAAAAAGGCTGAGAAGCCTGACTATCTACCAGATCCTGCCGAGGGCACAAGATCGAAGCTGAGGTAACAAGCTAAACGTTGAAGTCCAAGCGGAACTACTAGCGAGATTAAAGTCTCTCTGCAAAACATAAAATAGGCAAACGTGAGTACAAATGTACCGAACAAGACTCACATCAGAACTATCTACATATGCATCGGTATCAATAAAGGGGTGGTGGAGTTTAACTGCAACAAGCCAGCTTTGACTCGGTGGCTATCCTAAACTATGACTGCAAGTAACTCTTTTGAGGTGGCGCACACGAGTCCACATGTTCACCATATCAATACACCACTATGGATCCGCTCCCGTCTCCCTACGAGAACGCCATCCATAGCACTCACGCTTATCTTGCGTATTTTAGAGTATCCACTTTCACTTGTCTATGAACTGTTATAGGCAACCTAGAAGTCCTTTACCGCGGACACGGCTATCCGAATAGATGATGTTAACCCTGCAGGGGTGTACTTCTTCACACACGCTCTCACCACTTACCGCCGTTTACACGACATGTACTCGGCAACCTTCAAGCGGAAGCCCAACGAGGGTGTCGGCCACGGCCTACCTAAACACTCAAGTCTCTAGTCCAGGTTTATCGCCTATTCAGGTTCCATCCGCAGGGAGTCCGACCGAGGTTTCCACATATGGCCCCGAACAATGTGAGCAGGGTTCCCGAGACACCAAACGGGCGCCCGGTACACCATGCCACGGTGTATCTACCGCATCATAGCCCACCCCTAGGGTCAGCGCTACGCACGACCTCCAACACATATCCTACAAACACCAGAAACTAGTTCCAACTCCTGGACAGAGACCAAGGGTGGTTAAGAAGCCGAGAGAGTCAATTAAGGATCCCAATGTGTGGTAGTAACTGTTCATGGATCACAAACACAGAACTCAGTTCCTGAGGACGGTTTCAATGAGACAACCCACCATGTACTCCTACATGGCCTCCCACCGCCATTTTACCAAATCGTGTTCACACACTTAGCTCACACACAAGAGGGACATGTTCATCACCATTCCAATTCATTCCCGGCGAATCAGACCGACTCAACTCTAAGCAAAGCGTGCATGACAAACAAGCATGAATGAGTAGGCACATCAGGCTCAAACAACTCCTACTCATGCTAGTGGGTTTCATCTATTTACTGTGGCAATGACAGGTCATGCAGAGGATAAAGGGGTTCAACTACCGCAGCAAGTAACAAATGAATCGTTGTTGTCCTAATGGAATAAAAGAGAGCAGGAGCGAGAGAGTGGGATTGTATCGGAATGAACAAGGGGGTTTTGCTTGCCTGGCACTTCTGAAGATATTATAGCTCTTCATCGGTGTCATCGAACTCTTCGTCGGAACCTCATCTACTGAGAGGGGACAAATACCGGCAAACAAGGAAGAACACAATCAATGCAATGCAACAATATGATGCATGATCATGACATGGAAATATGCTGTGTTTGAGCTAATGCAACTAGCAACATGTTAAATGGAGTTGGTTTGAACCCTAGGTTCAAATTCAAACTTCATATGTGAAATTCAAATGCCACTTAATTGATTTGACCTGATCAGCAGGTATAAGTTGTTTAAACATGCATGAAAATGGTACGGATGGAAACATTGGATTTTTCTGATCATTTTTCATATATAAATTATTTCATTTGGAGTTACGGTTGAATTTCTATGATTTTTAGAAGTTTTGGCTATTTTCTGAAATTTATAAATCATTTCTGATTTATTTTTAATTCCATAAAAGGTTTACTACGTCAGTATCAGGTCATGCTGACCTCAGCAGGTCAACAGGGCTGCCTCTGGTCAAACCTGACCAGTGGGTCCCATTGGTCAGTGTCACTGTGCTAGCTAGAGTCACTGACGTGTGGGCCCAGTCAACGGCCACGTCAGCAAAGTCAACCTGACCTGTGGGCCTAGTGGATCAGTCTAAGTTAAACAGGGAATAATCCCGGGGTTAATTAGGGCATGGGGCCCATCCGTCAGTGGCACACGGTTAAACTAACCACGGGGTTAGTGGCTAAACTAACCTGCCACGCCGCCAACTGGCGTTTAGTCAGCCACCAAATCATGGGCGAGGGAGTCGGGATTTCGCTATGGTGCTCCGTTTGAGCGCGGTTTGCTGCTACGGCTTGCTGGAGCTCTCGCGCATCTAGTGGTGGTTGCGGCAGCAGCTAGGATGGCTGGAGTTGACGGCGGCGAGCATTTCCACGGCGGCCAGAGTTCGGGCACCTGCGGGTTTGGCGTTGTGGTGCACGGGAGGGGGAGCTGGTGGGTTCTACGTGCTCCTGGTGACGTGTGGAGCACGTTGCCGTGCTCGGGAGTGAGCTGCGGTGGCTCTGGTCTCGTCTGCATCATCGCCGGCGGCGAGGAGCTCACGGCTCCGGTGACAAGGGCGGCCAGAGTGCGGGAACGAGCGCGGGGAGGAGGGGGAAAGGTGTTGGAGCTCACAACGATCTTGAGGAAGGACTCAGCGGGCTCGTGGAGGCGGAGACGGCGGCGAATCGGTCAACGACGGTCGTCAGTGCAGAGGACGAAGATGGCCTCGACGACGGTGCTCCAGGGCGTCCAGCGTCATGTGGCTCGGCGGAGAGGATGGGGGCGTCACGGCGGAGCTCGGGGGCACGTCGGAGGGGCTCGGAGATGGCTGTGGCCGTGGGGGAGCTCGTCGGCGGCGATGGCTGCGTTCGGTCGTGCTCGGGGAAGGGACTAGAGGGCAAAGGAGAGAGCAGAGAGTGAGGGAGAGGAGCGAGGGGCCACGGGGCGTCTCCGTGGCGTCGCTAGAGGGCCCAGGGAGGAAGCAGGAGGTGGCCAAGGGCGAGCGCGCATGCGGGCGACACGCCTCTGCCTACTGGCAGAGGTTGAGGACGTCCGCTTCGGCCAGCTGGGTTGGGCCGTGCTAGGCCAGGCCAGGTGAGCGCCAGGTAAAAACTCTCTCTCTCTCTCTCTCTCTCTCTCTCTTCTATCTGTTTTCTGTTCTGTTTGTTTTTTTATTTTATCTTTGCCACTGGTTTTGAAATTGAAAACAGTTTCCAAAAACAGTGCCAAATATCCTCTAATAATTTTATGTTGCAAAATGGGCTTTTCCAAATGGACATAAAATATATCAGAGGTATTTGGAGATATATCCCATATATATTTGGGTATATTTCCAAATTCAAATAGGATAGTCATTTAAATTCAGTGCCCAAAATATTCCACATAAATGTTCACTATTTTTGGTTTGGTCTTCAAAGCCTTGCCAAAATTATCAAACATTTATGAAAGCATGTTGGAAACAATGAATGCAATTTAGAGGGTTCTTGCCCTTCTTTTAAATTGATTTCTGAGGCTTTCACTTTCCTCATTTCAAGTTTCTTGAAATTAAGGGGATGCATGATGCTCACTGATGGAACTATCTGCAAACAATTCCAGGGCTGTGACAACTAACCCCCAGTAAACAAGAATCTCGCCCTGAGATTCAGGACATGAGGTAAGAAGACAGAGGGGTCACAAAACTATCACAATCTTCAAGATCCAATTGCCCTCCTTGAAGAAGTTGAGCCACTAAATCATATTGACCTTGCCGTCTTTGCTTTTGAGATCTTCATTCAGTGCGTTGACGACGGAAAGAAACTCTACAGGAAACGATCTCCTCGAAGATCGAGCACTCAAGGTCAACTCATGGAGTGAGATGTAAGAACATCTCTCAAGCTGTGACACAAAACACATCGAGAGGGATGGGAGAACAAACAACGAGGTTTGATTTGGTGGGAAACAATTCCACGCTAGAGAGATGGTGGATGGTGTCAAGGTGCCGAGGAAATAATTGCCATGATCCCATAGCGGGGCACCTTAGGAAAGGTGACTCGTAGAATTATTCCCTTAAGTGGCAAAAAGAATTACTTTTTATATAGAGATCATTGAGACTCTTTATACCAGCCTAAGGCAATCACAATCGATCGTTTAGCGGAGTTCAAAGGAATGGCATATCCGGATTCGAATGGATGATGTGGACTACCTTATTGAAGACAACGCGATGGATGATTTTGCTTATCATCGGAAATAGATGGGACCCATGGTAGGACCACTTTTGAAGATGATCCTAAACAACAATTACTGAGAAGGCAGCCCATGGGAATTGGCTCAATGGCGGTGCAAGCTGGGAACAAAATGCAACTGTTGGGAATGTTCCAACCATCATATCTGCTTGAGATTCAGATCCGATTGGTGATAGGATACTTCAGACTCAGCATGTCCGAAAATAAAGGTTGCAACACAAATCGACGAGATGACATTGCAAGATTCTCGGGATATGGACTACGATAGCAAGCTCCAAAACATGAGTTGGTTCTGCTACATACATGTGAGAATGTTGTGCAAGACAAGAATGACCACATAGTAGTCTTATAATAAAACACTACGAGTTCTGGTCGGGAATCATCATCAAGGATTTCGAAGTCTTTACGCAAGTCCATGGATTAGATCCCAAGCATAGACTTCTTTTCCTTGAACAAGTCAATCAGTGGCTTGGTGTGCTAGGGAATACATATGGAGTGGAGGTAATTAATCTACCAAACCATAGAATACATTCGCTCATGCATAATTGACTTGGGATGGTACCAGAGGAAATAAAAACAATCTTTCTCGAACTCACGGCGGCAACTTGCACCAAATGCACATGGATTCGAGGAAGTCACTTCTTACATCCAAGCATAGGCTTCATGAACTGAACACGAAGGCATTTCTTACAAAGTTTCCAACACTAGGTTGATGTTCAACATGAATCATGGGGGAGACAAAATGCTGCTGATGGGCTCAACAGCAACTCATCAGAATTCCATATCACTGTACTTCCACCATCATGTGAACGCGGTGATAGCATTGGTCAGACCAAAATATGTAATGGTGTATGCTCGAGGGATCAACCACGAGTAAGACAACATTACGAACATCGTTGGTTCTGATTTGACTTGACGATAGCCCATACTCAAGTCAAAGTTTGGACAAGACGATAGATTCAACAACCGATCACGAGGAACAATCGATGAAGATATCATCTCTCGTCAACACACACACACACACGCAAGATATCCCCTTTGGAGTGAACTAAGTGGATTAAGCTTTTATCTTCCAACTCTCCAAGTTGTTGTTTTAGCTTAACCAATTAGTTCAGAGGTATCTAACACAGATTCTTGGAGAAAGAGTGGTTTATTGGAAAACCAACTTGATCACGAACTCAACATATCGGTCAGGGGACGACCTGGTGATACTTCCGTGAAGATATTAAGAAAATCACGAACGACCGATATCTCTCTAAGCTCGAGAACAATCTTGCTTTTCAAGGCAAGACGACATGATCAGAAGAGTGTGGGATTGACACAGTCCTAACTCATTGATCGAAGAGTGCACCAGAAATAAGGACTAGGTAGCACGATCAATCTTAGGGTGATGATTTAATAACCAACATGCTAAGAATGAGAATATTTTCCATTAACTACCAAGCAACGAGGTTGCTAGGAGTATCGATTTCACACACCACAGTTCACTTGTCAGCATTCCGGTTACAACAACATGGGACCGAGGAATGAATAATGATAGTGAGAAGTATCACTACGTCAAGAATTCCATAAGAGGTGGTGCAATTCTCATGACATTCTTGACATAAAGATGGTAACACTCCAGGTGGAACATAATCAAAAGCTGGATTGGCATTTTGATCTGCGGAATACAACTACTTTGACCCAATCCTAGATATGGATGAGGCACTGGAGTTTGTTTCTCCTAGTCGTTCCAGAATAGAATGGCTTGATAGACCACAAGAATAATAGTCATCGACGAACGAATGCACGCATACTCTTGATTATCAATTGATAGATGGAGGTCAAAAAACAACTAAAGAGGGACAACTCAAAGAAACATATGTTTTTTTTCTGAGTTGTGGATGCATAGATTAGTATGTCGAGCGAAGCTCAACATTTCTTCCGGATAACCCATGCGGAAAGGGTAGAACTGGCAGATTCACAATTATGAATGGAGAACTCCTCAAGAGTACTCTTATTATGATCCTTCGGTTCAGCGAGGAACTTCTGCCATAAGCGGTTCATAGTATTTGGAAGAAGGAAATACCACGAACCTCGAGGACTATCACAAAATTACTAATATCCTAAAGGAACTAGCAAACACTATCAACAGGAGGTAAGTAGGGTGAATCTCGGGTTCAAGAACCCTGGAATAGAATACCTACTATTAAATGGCATCACATGATGCTTTCAAGAATAATGGCCAGAATCATCACACCGGGAACACAAAACATGGCTAGATTACTAGGTGACTCCCTAAAACACCTAGGTTCATAATAATAGCTCCAACATATATGCCGAGGCAGCGGAGTACCTCAACACACTAATTTGTGTGATTAATCTGGCCCAAACGAACATTAGAAACGGAGAGAAGGGATTTGCAAATGCATCAGACTATATAGAAATCTGGGATGACTCGGACAATATAACGGTTGTAAATGCTCAAAATGATTTGAGACATCCTGCAAAATAGTGGCATGACCACTCAACATCACAATATCAAGGTTCTGAGACCAGCTATGAACATACGGAAGTAGTAAAAACTGAACTGAGATTTGAAACTATCAATTCTATAAGTCTATGGATTAGTAACACGTCATCCTGATAGATAGATGAGAAGGCCTAGTTCTTAATCCCCGTAGAAAAGAAGAGGCTGACTCAGATCAGAAGGCCATGAGGTATAAGGAGTAAAAAGAGCCTTACGTTCCCTTCCACAATCAATTCCCTTACATAACTAAAGCATTTCTAGACACAACTTCGACCGGTTTGGCTTGGTAAACCTACATGCGTCAAGCTCGATACCAAAGCTGTCAGACCCGATTCCAGGTCACATCGATCTAGCCGGTAACACCTCATATCACTTTGCGGCCTCACGCACGGTATTCCCACGGGTGTCGCCTTACCATGACCCGGGACCGTTTGCGCCTTTTGGCTCATGTATATGATGTCGCTAGCATCCATATGACAGAGAACACAGGCCGACATGACTAGTCGTGAACCCAAAGTGGCACTAACTTATAGGGACATGCATACATGAATCAACATCGAGCATGTCGGTCGACGTCTTGCGAATCCGGGTTGTAGCACTGGGCTAACAGGACTCCGGGAACCCGGGCTGTAGCAGGCTAGGCAGGACTCCGGATGTCACCGCGTGACATTTCCCCGAAGGGACAGGCACATGAACAAAGTGAATCACATGCCGGCCAGTCAAGTGTTCCAGAGCAGTAGTGCTGGGCTAGCAGGACTCCGGTGAACCGGGCTATAGCGGACTACTATGGCTCATGGAAGCACAAGACTACATTTCCCCATAAGAGAGGCTACCAAGGATAAACAACTAGGTTGTCGGATCCCACACATACCAAGCATTTCAATCATACACACAATATGCTCGATATGTGTAAATACAACATGGCATCACAACATAACTCTACGACTCAATTATTTTATTCAATAGGCTCCGAGGAGCAAGATATTACAAACATGGGTCTCACGACCCAACATTCAGAGCATACAAGTCAAAGCACATGCGGAAGCTTAACATGTCTGAGTACAGACAACTATAAACGAAAAAGGCTGAGAAGCCTGACTATCTACCAGATCCTGCCGAGGGCACAAGATCGTAGCTGAGGTAACAAGCTAAACGTTGAAGTCCAAGCGGAACTACTAGCGAGACTGAAGTCTCTCTGCAAAACATAAAATAGGCAAACGTGAGTACAAATGTACCCAGTAAGACTTACATCAGAACTATCTACATATGCATCGGTATCAATAAAGGGGTGGTGGAGTTTAACTGCAGCAAGACAGCTTTGACTCGATGGCTATCCTAAACTACGACTGCAAGTAACTCTTTTGAGGTGGCGCACATGAGTCCACATGTTCACCATATCAATACACCACTATGGATCCGCTCCCGTCTCCCTACGAGAACGCCATCCATAGCACTCACGCTTATCTTGCGTATTTTAGAGTATCCACTTTCACTTGTCTATGAACTGCTATAGGCAACCCAGAAGTCCTTTACCGCGGACAGGGCTATTCGAATAGATGATGTTAACCCTGCAGGGGTATACTTCTTCACACACGCTCTCACCACTTACCGTCGTTTACACGACATGTACTCGGCAACCTTCAAGCGAAAGCCCAATGAGGGTGTCGGCCACGGCCTACCTAAACACTCAAGTCTCTAGTCCAGGTTTATCGCCTATTCAGGTTCCATCCGCTGGGAGGCCGGCCGAGGTTTCCACATACGGCCCGAACAGAGCAGGGTTCCCGAGACACCAAACGGGCGCCCGGTACACCGTGCCACGGTGTATCTACCGCATCATAGCCCACCCCTAGGGTCAGCGCTATGCACAACCTCCAGCACATATCCTACAAACACCAGAAACTAGTTGCAACTCCTGGACAGAGAACATGGGTGGTTAAGAAGCCGAGAGAGTCAATTAAGGATCCCAATGTGTGGTAGTAACTGTTCATGGATCACAAACGCAGAACTCAGTTCCTGAGGACGGTTTCAATGAGACAACCCACCACGTACTCCTACATGGCCTCCTACCCCTACCTTTACCAAATCGTGTTCACACACTTAGCTCACACACAGTAGGACATGTTCATCACCATTCCAATTCAGTCCCGATGAATCAGACCTGACTCAACTCTAAGCAAGAGGTGCATGACAAACAAGCATGAATGAGTAGGCACATCAGGCTCAAACAACTCCTACTCATGCTAGTGGGCTTCATCTATTTATCGTGGCAATGACAGGTCATGCAGAGGATAAAGGGGTTCAACTACCGCAGCAAGTAACAAATGAATCGTTGTTGTCCTAATGCAATAAAAGAGAGCAGGAGCGAGAGAGTGGGATTGTATCAGAATGAACAAAGGGGTTTTGCTTGCCTGGCACTTTTGAAGATATTATAGCTCTTCATCGGTGTCATCGAACTCATTGTCGGAACCTCGTCTACTCAGAGGGGACAAATACCGGCAAACAAGGAAGAACACAATCAATGCAATGCAACAATATGATGCATGATCATGACATGGAAATATGCTGTATTTGAGCTAATGCAACTAGCAACATGTTAAATGGAGTTGGTTTGAACCCTAGGTTCAAATTCAAACTTCATATGTGAAATTCAAATGCCACTTAATTGATTTGACCTGATCAGCAGGTATAAGTTGTTTAAACATGCATGAAAATGGTACAGATGGAAAGATTGGATTTTTCTGATTATTTTTCATATATAAATTATTTCATTTGGAGTTACGGTTGAATTTCTATGATTTTTAGAAGTTTTGGCTATTTTCTGAAATTTATAAATCATTTCTGATTTATTTTTAATTCCAGAAAAGGTTTACTACGTCACCATCAGGTCATGCTGACCTCAGCAGGTCAACAGGGCTGCCTCTGGTCAAACCTGACCAGTGGGTCCCACTGGTCAGTGGCACGGTGCTAGCTAGAGTCACTGACGTGTGGGCCCAGTCAACGGCCACGTCAGCAAAGTCAACCTGACCTGTGGGCCTAGTGGATCAGTCTAAGTTAAACAGGGAATAATCCCGGGGTTAATTAGGGCATGGGGCCCATCCATCAGTGGCACACGGTTAAACTAACTGCGCGGTTAGTGGCTAAACTAACCTGCCACATCAACTAACCGATGTTTAGTCGCCGGTGACCAAATCCGCGGCGGAGGGAGTTGGGATTTTGCTATGGTGCTTCGTTTGAGCACGGTTTGCTGCTACGGCTTGCTGGAGCTCTCGCACATCTAGTGGTGGTGGCGGCAGCAGCTGGGATGGCCGGAGTTGACGGCGGCCGGAGTTCGGGCACCTGCGGGTTTGGCGTTGTGGTGCACGGGAGGGGGAGCTGGTGGGTTCTACGTGCTCCTGGTGACGTGTGGAGCACATTGCCGTGCTCGGGAGTGAGCTGCGGTGGCTCTGGTCTCGTCTGCATCATCGCCGGCGGCGAGGAGCTCACGGCTCCGGTGAAAAGGGCGACCAGAGTGCAGGAACGAACGCGGGGAGGAGGGGGAAAGGTGTCGGAGCTCACAGCGATCTCGAGGAAGTACTCAGCGGGCTCGGGGAGGCGGAGACGGTGGCGAATCGGTCGACGAGGGCCGTCAGTGTAGAGGACGAAGATGGCGTCAACGACGGCGCTCCAGGGCGTCCAGCGTCATGTGGCTCGGCGGAGAGGACGGGGGCGTCACGGCGGAGCTCGAGAGCGCGTCGAAGGGGCTCGGAGATGGCTGTGGCCGTGGGGGAGCTTGTCGGTGGCGATGGCTGCGTTCGGTCGCGCTCGGGGAAGGGACTAGAGGGCGAAGGAGAGAGCAGAGAGTGAGGGAGAGGAGCGAGGGGCCACGGGGCGTCTCCATGGCGTCGCTAGAGGGCCCGGGGAGGAAGCAGGAGGTGGCCAGGGGCGAGCGCGCGCGCGGGCGACACGCCTCTGCCTACTGGCAAAGGTTGAGGACGACCGCTTCGGCCAGCTGGGTTGGGCCGTGCTGGGCCAGGCCAGGTGAGCACCAGGTAAAAACCCTCTCTCTCTCTCTCTCTCTCTCTCTTTTCCATCTGTTTTTTGTTCTGTTTGTTTTTTATTTTATCTTTGCCACTTGTTTTGAAATTCAAAACAGTTTCCAAAAACAGTGCCAAATATCCTCTAATAATTTTATGTTGCAAAATGGACTTTTCCAAATGCACATAAAATATATCAGAGGTATTTGGAGATATATCCCATATATATTTGGGTATATTTCCAAATTCAAATAGGATAGTCATTTAAATTCAGTGCCCAAAATATTCCACATAAATGTTCACTATTTTTGGTTTGGTCTTCAAAGCCTTGCCAAAATTATCAAACATTTATGAAGGCATGTTGGAAACAATGAATGCAATTTAGAGGGTTCTTGCCCTTCTTTTAAATTGATTTCTGAGGCTTTCACTTTCCTCATTTCAAGTTTCTTGAAATTAAGAGGATGCATGATGCTCACTGATACAACTATCTGCAAACAATTCTAGGGTTGTGACAAAAAAGATGGGGTTTATATCATATTGCATGAGTTTATCCCTCTATATCATGTCATCTTGCTTAAAGCGTTACTCCGTTCTTATGAACTTAATACTCTAGATGCATGCTGGATAGCGGTCGATGTGTGGAGTAATAGTAGTAGATGCGCAGAGTCGGTCTACTTGTCATGGACGTGATGCCTATATACATGATCATGCCTAGATATTCTCATAATTATGCACTTTTCTATCAATTGCTTGACAGTAATTTGTTCACCCACCGTAATACTTATGCTATCTTGAGAGAAGGCACTAGTGAAACCTATGGCCCCCGGGTCTATTCTCCATCATATTAATCTCCCGTCAACAAGCTATTTCTATCGCCGTTTATTTTTCTTTCTTTACTTTTAGTCTTTATCATAAAAATACCAAAAATATTATCTTATCATCTCTATCAGATCTCACTTTTGCAAGTGGTCGTGAAGGGATTGACAACCCCTTTATCGCGTTGGTTGCAAGGTTCTTATTTGTTTGTGTAGGTACAAGGGACTTGCGTGTGGCCTCCTACTGGATTGATACCTTGGTTCTCAAAAACTGAGGGAAATACTTGCGCTACTTTGCTGCATCACCCTTTCCTCTTCAAAGGAAAACCAACGCAGTGCTCAAGAGGTAGCAAGAAGGATTTCTGGCACCGTTGCCGGGGAGGTGTGCACCAAGTCAAGTCAAGATTTGATTTCCCGTCAACGAGCCATTTCTGGTGCCGTTGCTGGGGAGTCTACGCACAAGTCAAGACATACCAAGTACCCATCACAAACTCTTATCCCTCGCATTACATTATTTGCCATTTGCCTCTCGTTTTCCTCTCCCCCACTTCACCCTTGCCGTTTTATTCGCCCTCTCTTTCCGTTCCCTCTTTCCTCGTGTTCCTTGAGTTTGCTGTCGTTATGTCTGAATCAAAAAGGGTTAGGGGTTCTCTCATCTTAGATTAATGCTATAGATAAATGGCCATGTGCTCTATCAGAATAGAAAGATTAATGCTATAGATAATAAGTTTTCTCTTTTCTTCCCTAATACCAAAGATGGCAACACCTAGATCTATCTTCGCTTTTATGCCTAGCTAGGGGCGTTAAACGATAGCGCTTGTTGGGAGGCAACCCAATTTTATTTTAGTTTTTTGTTTTTTGGTTCTGTTTATGAATAAATAATACATCCAGCTTCTGTTTAGATGTGTTTTTGTGTTTTAATTAGTGTTTGTGCCAAGTAGAACCTTTGGGAAGACTTGGGGAAAGTCTTTGCGATCTTGCTGTAAAAAACAGAAACTTTAGCACTCACGAGATTAGCTTCAACTTTTTACTGGAGAGTGCTATTTAGTTGATTCTTTTTGAAGATGATTAATAGATAAATTCCTCACGTCCAGCAGTTTATTTTAGAATTTTTGGAGTTCCAGAAGTTTGCGTTAGTTGCAGATTACTACAGACTGTTCTGTTTTGACAGATTCTGTTTTTCGCGTGTTGTTTGCTTATTTTAATGAATCTATGGCTAGTAATGGAGCTTATGAACCATAGAAAAGTTGGAATACAGTAGGTTTAACACCAATATAAATAAATAATGAGTTCATTACAGTACCTTGAAGTGGTGTTTTATTTTCTTTCGCTAACGGAGCTCACGAGATTTTCTGCTAAGTTTTGTGTTGTGAAGTTTTCAAGTTTTGGGTAAAGATTTGATGGATTATGGGACAAGGAGTGGCAAGAGCCTAAGCTTGGGGATGCCCAAGGCACCCCAAGGTAAAATCTAAGGACAACCCAAAATCCTAAGCTTGGGGATGCCGGAATGCATCCCCTCTTTTGTCTTCGGCCCATCGGTAACTTTACTTGGAGCTATATTTTTATTCACCACATGATATGTGTTTTGCTTGGAGCGTCTTGTATAATTTGAGTCTTTGCTTTTTAGTTCACCACAATCATCCTTGCTTACACACATTTTGAGAGAGACACACATGATTCGGAATTTATTAGAATACTCTATGTGCTTCACTTATATCTTTTGAGCTAAACAATTTTGCTCTAGCGCTTCACTTATATCTTTTAGAAACGCAATTGGTGGTTATATTTTATAGAAATTATTGATCTCTCATGATTCACTTATATTATTTTGAGAGTCCTCTAGAACAGTATGGTAATTTTCTTTGGTTATAAAATTAATCCTAATATGATAGGCATCCAAGATAAAAACTATAAGTGCATTGAATACTAAGAGAAGTTTGATACTTGATAATTGTTCTGAAATATTAAGATGGTGATATTAGAGTCATGCTATTTGAGTAGTTGTGAATTTGAGAAATACTTGTTCTAAAGTTTGTGATTCCCGTAGCATGCACGTATGGTGGACCGTTATGTGATGAAGTTGGAGCATGATTTATTTATTGATTGTCTTCCTTATGAGTGGCGGTCGGGGACGAGCGATGGTCTTTTCCTACCAATCTATCACCCTAGGAGCATGCGCGTAGTACTTCGTTTCGATAACTAATAGATTTTTGCAATAAGTATGAGAGTTCTTTATGACTAATGTTGAGTCCATGGATTATACGCACTCTCATTCTTCCACCATTGCTAGCCTCTCTATTACCGCACACCTTTCGTCGGTATCATACCCACCATATACCTTCCTCAAAACAGCCACCATACCTACCTATTATGGCATTTCCATAGCCATTCTGACATATATTGCCATGCAACTTACCATCGTTCCATTTATTATGACACGCTTCATCATTTTCATATTGCTTTGCATGATCATGTAGTTGACATCATATTTGTGGCAAAGCCACCTTCATAATTCTTTCATACATGTCACTCTTGATTCATTGCATATCCCGGTACACCGCCGGAGGCATTCACATAGAGTCATATTTTGTTCTAAGTATTGAGTTGTAAGTAAATAAAAGTGTGATGATCATTATTAGAGCATTGTCCCATGTGAGGAAAGGATGATGGAGACTATGATTCCCCCATAAGTCGCGATGAGACTCTGGACGAAAAAAAGGAAAAAGAAATAGGCAAGAAAAAAAAGAAGGCCCAAATAAAAAAGAGAAAAAAAATAAAAAATAATGAGAGAAAAAGAGAGAAGGGACAATGCTACTATCCTTTTTCCACACTTGTGCTTCAAAGTAGCACCATGATCTTCATGATAGAGAGTCTCCTATGTTATCATTTGCATATACTAGTGGGAATTTTACATTATAGAACTTGGCTTGTATATTCCAATGATGGGCTTCCTCAAAATGCCCTAGGTCTTCGTGAGCAAGCGAGTTGGATACACACCCACTTAGTTTCTTTTGTTGAGCTTTCATACATTTATAGCTCTAGTGCATCCGTTGCATGGCAATCCCTACTCACTCACATTGATATCTGTTGATGGGCATCTCCATAGCCCGTTGATACGCCTAGTTGATGCGAGACTATTTTCTCCTTTTTGTCTTCTCCACAACCACCATTCTATTTCTCACATAGTGCTATGTCCATGGCTCACGCTCATATATTGCATGAAGATCGAAAAAGTTTGAGAACATCAAAAGTATGAAACAATTGCTTGGCTTGTCATCGGGATTGTGCATGATTTAAATACTTTGTGTGGTGAAGATAGAGCATAGCTAGCCTATATGATTTTGTAGGGATAACTTTCTTTGGCCATGTTATTTTGAGGACATGATTGCTTTGTTAGTATGCTTGAAGTATTATTATTTTCATGTTAATATTAAACTCTTATCTTGAATCTTTCAGATCTGGACATTCATGCCACAACAGAGAGAAATACATTGAAGAACATGCTAAGTAGCATTCCACATCAAAAATTCTGTTTTTATCATTTACCTACTCGAGGACGAGCAGGAATTAAGCTTGGGGATGTTTGATACGTCTCCAACGTATCTATAATTTTTTATTGCTCCATGCTATTATATATTCTATTTTGGATGTTTAATGTGCTTATTTATACACTTTTATATTATTTTTCGGACTAACCTATTAACCGGAGGCCCAACCCAAATTGCTGTTTTTTTGCCTATTTGAGTGTTTCGCAGAAAAGGAATATCTAACAGAGTCCAAATGGAATGAAACCTTCGGGAGAGTTATTTTTGGAACAAACGTGATCCAGAGGACTTGGAGTGGACGTCAAGAAATCACCAAGGAGGCCACGAGGCAGGGGGGGCGCGCCCTCCACCCTCGTGGGCCCCTTGTGGCTCCACCAACCTACTTCTTCCTCCTATATATACCTATGTACCCCCAAACCATCGGGGAGCACCACGAAAACCTAATTCCACCGCCGCAACCTTCTGTACCCGTGAGATCCCATCTTGGGGCCTTTTCCGGCACTCCGTCGGAGGGGGCATCGATCACGGAGGGATTCTACATCAACACCATAGCCTCTCCGATGATGTGTGAGTAGTTTACCACAGACCTTCGGGTCCATAATTATTAGCTAGATGGCTTCTTCTCTCTCTTTGGATCTCAATACAAAGTTCTCCTCAATCTTCTTGGAGATCTATTCGATGTAACTCTTTTTGCGGTGTGTTTGTCAAGATCCGATGAATTGTGGGTTTATGATCAAGATTATCTACGAACAATATTTGAATCTTCTCTGAATTCTTTTATGTATGACTGGTTATCTTTGCAAGTCTTTTCAAATTATCAGTTTGGTTTGGCCTACTAGATTGATCTTTCTTACAATGGGAGAAGTGCTTAGCTTTGGGTTCAATCATGCGGTGCTCGATCCCAGTGACAGTAGGGGAAACGACATGTATTGTATTGTTGCCATCGAGGATAAAAAGATGGGGTTTATATCATATTGCATGAGTTTATCCCTCTACATCTTGTCATCTTGCTTAAAGCGTTACTTCATTCTTATGAACTTAATACTCTAGATGCATGCTGGATAGCGGTCGATGTGTGGAGTAATAGTAGTAGATGCAGGCAAGAGTCGGTCTACTTGTCACAGACGTGATGCCTATATACATGATCATGCCTAGATATTCTCATAATTATGCACTTTTCTATCAATTGCTCGACAGTAATTTGTTCACCCACCGTAATACTTATGCTATCTTGAGAGAAGCCACTAGTGAAACCTATGCCCCCCGGGTCTATTCTCCATCATATTAATCTCCCATCAACAAGCTATTTCTATCGCCGTTTATTTTTCTTTCTTTACTTTTAGTCTTTATCATAAAAATACCAAAAATATTATCTTATCATCTCTATCAGATCTCACTTTTGCAAGTGGCCGTGAAGGGATTGACAACCCCTTTATCGCGTTGGTTGCAAGGTTCTTATTTGTGTGTGTAGGTACGAGGGACTTGCGTGTGGCCTCCTACTGGATCCGCTTGCACGTTAAAAGGGGGGCGCCTGAGCATCATGACTCATGGGCTCTTACTGGCTCTCCAGCCCTCACCCCCTGGCCTTGGTCCACGGTATCGCGACCTGTCATACCAGTGGCGGCTGAGCTCGCTCGAGGGCCGGGACCTGAGGATGTAGAGCATTAAGGAAAGCGCGGGGGAGAGGAAAGAAGCTTGCGAGGACCCAACCCAGCAACACCTCAGTTGCCGTCGCACATGCACGGCACCTCATCGAACGCCGCTCCAAACCCACAAGATAAGTCACGCAAAAAACTGATCCGACTCAGCGCTAAACCCTCGCCATCGCTGCTCACACGGCAAAGCTGCCTACCTTTCTTGCCCAGCCGGAGGCTGCTTGAGTGCTAAAGGGACCTCCTGAGCATCGCGACTCAGGGCTCTTCTTGGACCTCGGGCCGCTCACCTCCTGGCCTTGACCACGACATCGCGACCTGGCATACCAGCGATGGCTGAAGCGTACCTGGGGACCGGGACCTGTCAGCGCAGAGCACCAAGCCCTCGTGAGGAAAGAAAGAGGGAGCTGAGCCGGGACAGAACAAGCATCTCGCACTGATTCATCATAAAGATATAATATTCACAAAAAACATGGCCAACGCCTTACATACCCCCGTGGGGTGCTAATTCGATTCTTCACAGGAAACAAAAGGTAATCCTAAGGAACGCCGACTACGCGTGCCTCCGCAGGAGACGCCATCATCAACAGTGGGCCGCCATGCGCGAGCGCCAACCCCATCCAGATCACCAGCGCCGGCAGCCTAAAGCGCCCGCCCGGCTCCGAGCACGGCGCGAGCTCGGGGGCTCGTAGCTGTCGTCGCTCGTCTCCAGAGTCGTCAGAAGCTCGGCGAAGGCGTTGGACCCTCCGGCCCCTTCGCTGCTGCCCGAGGAGCTGCCGAGGATGCGACCCGCGGCCCTAGTCCTTGCCACGGCGATGCCCCGGCCGCCCTTCTCGGGGCAGCATTCCAGCCGGCGTCCTTCCGCGTCGAAGACCTTGAAGAACATCAAGGAGGCGCCGTCGTATTCTAGGTGGATCACGAGGGCGCCCCCTATCCGGCAGACCCGGGCGATCTCGCCCTAGCCACGGGTCATGTAGACCTTGCCCGGAGCGACAACCTCAACCTCCGCTCCGGTCACAGGGGTGTTGCAGTCAGCGTGCTGCAACCAGAGATCAAGAGGACCCCTCGACGGGATCTCGAAGGCGAAGGAGGGAGGAAGGCGAATCCAAGATTGAGGAGGCATGGCGGCGTGGAGCACAAGCTCTTGGGAGGAGCCCTCGGCATGGACTCCAGGAGGAACGACGCGCACCGCCGTGACCCGCCGGCGCCGACGGCAGCGTCGTCCGTGTCGCTCGGCATCTAATTTTCCAGGGCCCTTGATGCGGGCGTACAAGGGCAGCGGGAACCCGAGCGGCGGCCGCTTGTACCAGGTTCTCGACGCCTCCTGCCGGGCGCCCTCATCTCGGCGGCAGAGGACTAGCCGTTTCTTCGGCGGAAGCGGGTCGGGACCCTCTCTAGGGGCTTTTCCCTTCTCTTCTGCAGAAAACCGGCGGATCGGAGCCATTGTCACAATGTGGAGCAAGGGCGAGGATGGAGAGAAAGGAGTAGCAAGAAGGGATGGACTGGAAGGGCTCGCGCCGTTCCGTATTTATAGCCGTAGGAGGCCAACCGTCGGCCTCCACGATCACAGGTAATCATGACCCATTTCTGCATGCAGGGACTTGTGAAGTCATGCGGTTGCCGAGGCGTCGTGGGGAAGCAGAGACGCCCAAGTCCAATCAATCGCCACACGGCGCCCAAGGCCGCAGGCTGCTGGGGCCCGTGGTGCTTCGCACTTGCCCCTTCGCTTCTCTGCTAAGCCAAGTTCGGGCGCGCCTTGGGCCCGGGGGCTACTGTCTGCGTTCTGGGAACGGGGGTCCCCAGACTTGCCTGCCTGCGGCCTGCGGCGTGGCTCAAGTGGGGGCCAGCGCGGCCCAGCTTCATCAGCTCAAGCTCAAGACCCTCGCGAGGGGCCAAGCCTCGCGGGGCGGACGACAGGAACCTTCCTCAGGAGCAGCCTCGTCAGGCAGGCTCGCGAGGAGGTGGAGAGATCAAGGCAGGGTACCTCACGAGGGTGCCCCGTGACGCAAGCCATGACGATCGAGACCAGGCGGGCGCCGGCTTGCAGTGTCCTCGTTTACCCTTTGGTGCAAAGGAGGCAAGCACAGGCCAAGGCATCAGGCAAAGGTTACCGCTTCAGTGCAACAAGACCAAGATCAGCAGAACGGCAGGACAGAGGTCATCATGGAGCCCAGGACGGCGTCACCATCAGAGCCTTTGGCAGCCGAAGACCAACTTTAGTCAGGATAAGTGTACTAGATGTTCCACTTCAAAATGGCCAATTGTTGGCGCCCTTCCCGCTCATTATTTGGGAAGAGGCCCAGGGCCTCCCTCTATAAATAGAGCTAGCCACCACAGAGTAGGAGGGGGATCGAAAATCTGAGGAGATCTGGAATCCAGACCTTAGAAGCATAGCCAGAGAGAGAGAGAAGCGGTCGAACTCACCCAAGCAGTTCACCGCACCAGCTCAAGAACAGCCCCTCACGAGGCTGTTCCTCCCTTGTACTATTTATCATCTGCCCCAGAGGCAATCCACCACACCACACACTGGAGTAGGGTATTACACCACAATGGTGGCCCGAACCAGTATAAATCTTGTGTCCCTTGTGTTGTTCTTCATTTTCTAGCTTAGATTCCTTGCAAGCCATCGACACGCGAGCTGGTAGGGGAAAGATCTTCGTGCGCACCCCAGAGTTCGAACCTCAAGGGTCTGCCGGAACCCGAAATCCGACACTGAGTGGTCCTGGTAATGAACTCCTAAGCGCTGGGCGCTCCTCGTCTTGTGTCCTCCTGAGGGAGACATGCCATAAAGCACTCCTCTAGATGGTGTCCGAGCGCCTCCCTCGTGACGTTGGCAAGGTCTGAGGCCCTCCAGAAGAGAGCCCCCGAGCCCTGCCCGAGAAGGGCGCCGAGTGTGCTTTCCTATGCGATGGAGGGAGGTACCCAGGTGCGGACGCCGATCCAGTCGTGGCGCCGCTTGCCTGAGGCCCTGCACGGAGCATCTGCTTCTTCTTCTTGGGGGTGGCCTTAGGAGGGCAGTCGCCCTTGCTGTCGGGGTCGTCGATTGCTGCAGCCTGGAAGGCACGGTCGAGGGAGCACACCGCATCTCTTTCTTCGCACGGGACTGCGATGATTCCGCCACTTCCTGGTATCTTGAGGACATTGTAGCCGTGATGGGTCACCGCCATGAACTTGGCCAGGGCGGGGTACCCGAGGATTGCATTGTATGGCAGACGGATGTGGGCGATGTCGAGGTCGATGAGCTCGGTGCGGTAGTTGTCGCGCTGCCCGAAGGTGACTGGGAGGCGGACCTGTCTGATCCGGGTGGTGGAGCCGTCGGTCACTCCTGAGAAAGGCTTGGTAGGCTGAAGCTGATCATACAACACTTGGAGGTTGTCGAACGTGTCGATGGACAAGACGTTGAGCCCTATTCCACCGTCAATAAGGGTCTTGGTGACTTGCACGTTGCTGATGACTGGCGAACAAAGCATCGGGAGGGTGCCAGCGGTAGCCGCGCACTTGAGCTGATCTGCCGAGCTGAACGTGATGGCGCACTTGGGCCATCTGAGCGGGCGCGTGGCCTTGAGCTTGGGGAGGACTGCATTCACTTCACGAGCAAACTACTTGAAGATACGCTGTGAGGCTCGGGCTTGAGCTCCGCCCAAGATGCAGGCGATAGCACGCGGCTCCTGGAAGCCCCCAGCCCCCTCGTCTTGATGGTGGTCGCCATTCCTTCTTGGTGGTGGCGGTAGTGAAGGAAGGCCAGCGTTGCCCTGAGGATGATCCTCATGAGGCTGATCCCTCCAGGCACCCTCGCGAGGCTGATCCTGCCAGCGGTCCTCCCGAGGCCGGTCGCGCCACTCCTGGCGCGGGCCACGGTCATCCCAGCATCCGCCACCACGTACTCCTCCTCGGTCGTAGCCCCGGTCGATGCGCTCGGGGCGTCGACCGAAGCGTCCTTCTCGAATGGCTCTGAGCTCTTGACAGTCGCTGGTGTTGTGGCTATGCAGGTTGTGGAAGGCGCAGAACGGACGGCTGCTCTTGGATGACTCGGGTTGGTCTCTGCTGTGCTTGGTGTCCGGCTCCGCCGCGAGTACGGCTGCTCCCTTGCGCTTCACGTCCTTGGCCTTGGCTTTCTTCTCCTCCGGGACCGCGGCCGGTAGCTCGAGGAGGGAGAGGCGCCCCTCCTCAGCTCTTGCGCACTTGGTCGCCAGGTTGAACAGCTCTAGATATATGCACAACCCCTCGTGGATGGCGAGCTCCTCCTTCATCTTGACGCCGCGGACGCCATCGGAGAACGCGGAGATGATGGCCTCGTCCGTCACCTTGGGGATCTTGAGGAGAACGTTGTTGAAGCGCTGGATATACTTCTGGAGGGTCTCTCCTGGTTGTTGCTTGACGCGGCGTAGGTCACCCGCGGCCGGTGGGCGGTCGCGAGTGCCCTGGAAGTTGGCGAAGAAACGGTCGCGCATCTTGTTCCAGGAGGATTTCGAGCCTGGAGGCAGGTTCAGGAGCCAGGAGCGGGCACCATCCTTGAGAGCCATGGGGAACCAGTTCGCTATGACTTTCTCGTCGCCGTTGGCCGCCTTGATGCTCAGCTTGTAGAGCTGCAGGAACTCCGCGGGGTCGGGGGTGCCGTCGTAGCGAGGAGGCAGATCCGGCTTGAACTTGCCCGGCCAGGCGATGCTAAACAGCTCAGGGGAGAAGGCGCGGTAGCCTGCCGTGGTCGCCGGGACTCTGTGCTGGTGGAGAACTTGTCCTCGATGGGGTCCGCGCACCGCCGCCGCAGGCGGCACGCGGTCTTGCCATGGTGGCGCAGGGAGCGCGGGGGTTCTCTCGTGGCCGAGGGACTTCTTGGCAGCTTCTTTCTTCTTGCGCGGGCGCCGGACGCGGTAGGTCACGCCGTGGGGCCGCGCGCCTTGGCGCCAAGACTCTGTCTTGGGGCAGAGGTGGTGGAGGCACTCCATGGGCTACGCCACCCGCGGCTGGCGGAGGGCGAGGCAGCAAGAGGGACAGCACAGGGGAGCCCCCTGCGGCGCTGACCATCTCGATGATGCGGTCGAGCCAGTCCTCGTAGAGGTCGTCGACGGGGTGGTAGCGCAGGAGCTCGCGCGCCATGCACAGCACAGCCTGCGCGTCCAAGGGAGCGCGACAAGCGTGGGATGACGAACCGGCCGGGGTCAGCGATGGAGTGGCGGTGTGGCGGTCCCGCCGCACCGAGGGGTGCAGCAAGGAGGCTTGCTGCTCGTTCCCTGCCGGGCTGGTGGCGGCAGGTGACGGAGAACGACGGGGTGGCCCTCTGACGGGAGCCGTCTGAGCAACGCGGGCGGTGAGGGCAGCCCGGCGCTCAGCGCGAGCTCGGCGAGCGTCCTCCATGGAGACGAGGAAGCAACGGGACGCGAAGTGACGAAAGGAAAGCTTCAGCGCACCCCTACCTGGCACGCCAAATGTTGGATCTAGGGTTCCGGCAAAACCCTCAAGGTTCGAACACTGGGGTGCGCACGAAGATCTCCCCCTATCGATCCACGCCCTAACCTCGCTAAGATCTCAATGACTAGCTCGACGAACTCGCAACACAAAGGACACAAGGATTATACTGGTTCGGGCCACCGTTGTGGTGTAATACATTACTCCAGTGTGGTGGTGGTGGATTGCCTCTTGGGCTGAGGATGAACAGTACAAGGGGAAGAACAGCCTCCTGAGGCGAGGTGTTCTTGTGCTTGGCTAACTTGTGTGGGTGAGGATGATCTCAATCAGTTGCCTCCTACGGTGGTGGCTAGTCCTATTTATAGAGGCCCTGGTCCTCTCCCAAAATATTGAGCGGGAAGGGAGCCAACAACGGCCAATTTGAAAGGGGACAGCTAGTACAGCTTATCCTGACAAAAGTGGTTTTCGCCTACAAAAGGCTCTGGGGGTGACGCCGCCTTGGGCTCCATGGTGACCTCCGTCCTGCCGTCCTGCTGGTCTTGGTCTCGTTTCACCGATATGGAAACCTTTGCTTGACGCCTTAGTACTCCTCGCCTGCGCTTGCCTCCTTAGCACCAAAGGGGAAACAAGAACACTGCACGCACTGGCGCCTGCCTGGCGCCCGCCTGACCTCGATCGTCATGCCTCACGTCACTGGAACCTCGCGAGGTTTGCCTTGCCTTGATCTCTCCGCCCCTCACGAGCTAGCCTGGTGAGGCCGCTCCCGAGGAGGTCTTGCGTCATCCGCCTCGCGAGGCTTGGCCCCTCGCGAGGGTCTTGAAGGCTTGTTGGTGAAGATGGGCCGTACGGGCCCGCTCGTAGAGCCACGCCGTGGGCCACAGGCAGGCAAGTCTGGGGACCCCCTTCCCAGAACACCGACAGTTTTCCCCTCTTTGCCCCCAACAATCTTCCCCAGAGCCCCTCCCCTTCCCCTCCCCGACCGCCCCCAACCACGGCAAGCCGCCAAATCTATTCCTCGCTGCAGCGGTGGACCTCACACCCCGACGGATCTACCTTCCGCACCTTGGAACCCTCAACTGCCAACTCACCACTTCACCGGAGCCGCTTCAGCGACTGGCTTGTCCACCGCTCCAGATCTCCTTGACCGCCATCATGGTCCACCGCACCGAATCTGCTTAACCGGCACCCTCATCCACCACAGTGTAGGCCCTTCATTGACTCCCTCTTCCGTCCCTTTGCTGGCCCTTCATACAAGCCCTCGTCCGCCGCAACAGATCCGCCTCCTTTGAAAGCAGCCTGCAACGCGCCGAAGCCTTCATCCACTGCACCGGACCCGCTCCACGGATGCCATATTCAACTCCACCGGCCCTGCTTTACCGACACCGTAGCCTCATCAGGTTATTTCGATTTGTACTCCTTCGGATTTTCTCTTTATCGTGGAACTGTTCACTTACCATAGATGAGCTTTCTTGTATGTCAACATGTGCCGCAACCATAGCACCAGAGCCGCTTTAGCGACGGCGACCGCCGGCCCAAACTCAACCGCAACACGAGCACCATCGACAATCCTTAGCTATCAAGTATGCCAATGATACCCATACGCCGACGAGAATCAGGTACTATTATCCAATGGCCGCGCCTACGTTCACTTTCTTAGCATAAGCGTCGCACCTTTGAATTTCTTCAAGTCATCATTCAGTTTTTCATGAGACGCGTTATTCTGCTTTTGCACTCAGAGGGCCATACTTACGGCAAGGAACATGTTACATGTGCTAAATTATATACCAAAGGGTCCAAAGGTACATATAGTTAATATGCTTTAGTTTTGTCCTAAGTATTACTGTACTTCCTAGATATCACTGCCTACTATTTTACTTCTTGCATGCTATATTTATGATAATGGTGTTGTTTTGATGCCACCTGTTGGTTCCATCAGACTGCTTCATGTTTTCTATGCTTAATTACACATCAGCAAATTAGCATGTGGTTCCGCTGGTTTTTGTTCGTTTTACCCTACATTTTCTGATGCTAGCTATTACATCACTGCTCCAAGCCTCTGTTCATTACTTTTTTGTGTGTTCTTGATCTTCCCAAGTTGCATGACTAATTTTATGCTTCTATTAATTATGGAGCTGCCAACCCCATCAAGCAAAATATTTGTTCTTTTGGGGCTGGCACCTAGAACAAGCATAAAAATAGAGGGAAGCAGATATATTGTCGTGTATGCACACACCCTTCTTTCATTAGTTTAGATGAACCATTGATGATCAATTCAAACCAGTGCATGCGATTAAAATTAATTTTACCTAAATAGAGGGTGCAGAATAAACTACAACAAGTAGATTTGCAACCACAGGATGCTGACGATATCTTCAAAGAACATTGCAACAGCAGCGAGGCTTCATAGCAACATATGGTAAGCCAGTGTGTTTTAGTACATGTGAAATGTAATGCGTATGGGCTGCTTTCTTGGCTTTGCATGTCGGTGTAAAAACTGGCGGATCTCGGGTAGGGGGTACCAAACTGTGCGTCTAAGGTCGATGGTTACAGGAGACAGGGGACACGATGTTTACCCAGGTTTGGGCCCTCTCTATGGAGGTAATATCCTACTTCCTGCTTGATTGATCTTGATGAATATGAGTATTTACAATAGTTGATCTACCACGAGATCCTAATGGCTAAACCCTAGAAGCCTAGCCTGTATGACTATGGTAATGAGTATCTCCTTTCCGGACTACACCCTCCGGTTTATATAGACACCGGGGGGATCTAGGGTTACATAGAGTCGGTTACGAAGAAAGGAATCTTCATAGTTGATCGCCAAGCTTGCCTTACACGCCAAGGAGAGTCCTATCTGGACACGGGTACAGTCTTTGGCCTTCATGTCTTCACAGCCCATCAGTCCGGCCCATGGATAACAGGCCAGACGCCCGAGGACCCCTTAGTCCAGGACTCCCTCTGTAGCCCCTGAACCAGTCTTCAATAGCGAGGTGTTCGACACACAAATTGTCTTCGGCATTGCAAGGCGGGTTCCTCCTTTAATGGTTTCCAATTAATGTATTCGGTCGTAGATTCAATGTCTCCCCTTGGCTTCTGCGCGTTAATAACCTCGTCTTCCACGTGTCGAGCGAATGCGGGGGGTCAGGGTAGTTTTGCAAATAACACCCCGTTCAGGCCAGGAAGAGCGCCTATTTAAAGAGATCGGATCTTAGATTCATTCAGTATCCCGTGGAGAAAAATCCCCAAATACTATTAGGAGAAGCCATTCCAATATGGCTAGCATTCCCAGTTCCTCCTTTGACTCAGAGAGAGGCGAGTGGGAGAGGTGCTCAGTGGCCCATAGCCAATTAGAGAAGCTGCAAACGCAGGGATCTCTTCCCCCTGCAGATCTGGTCCCTGTTCGAGCAGGGATAGCTTCCCTTAACGGTGAGACCCAGGCGGAGGATTTTCCCAATCCATCCGGGGGGAGCGAGTTTGTTTCGTCCCTTATCTGCTAAGGGGCGTTGGGTTCCCAATCCACCCGTTCCTCCGGGGGCTTCTGGAATATTACGGCCTTCAGCTGCATAACTTTACTCCCGCCTCCATTCTGCATATTGCGGGCTACGTCGCTTTGTGCGAACTGTTCCTGGGCATTGAGGCCCATTTCAAACTGTGGAGAAAGTTGTTCTGTCTTGTCCCGTGCAACCACCAGGGGTCAATATTTGAAGTGGGCGGAGCCGAAGTATGGCGCATCGCCGATACCGGATACCTGTCCGGCACACCAAGGAAGGCATCTGAAGAATGGCCTTCCGAATGGTTCTATATAGAAGACGTCGCTCTTCCCGACCTAGTTCGCAAGGGTCTCCCGGAATTTGCAAGCGTTTCACTGAAGAAACGTCACAGCTGGCATCCCCAAAGTCTTGAAGGGGAGGACAGTGCGGAAGTTCGTCAGCTCCTGGGCAAGATAAGGATGCTTGCCCAGTCTGGTTTTACAATAGTAGAGGTAATGGCGACCTCCATAGTGCGAGGGGTTCAGCCACTTCAATACAGAGGGCTCCCAATGTGGAACTACAATGGGGAGGATGATGCCTCCTGTTGTGGTCGGAAAGGTCCGGACACCCCCGCCGCTCTAGCCAAGATACTGGCCGAGCTATTCAAAGGGGAGGAAGAAGAATTTCTCCACATCAATCACAGAGATGGGTACTCCATGTACAACCCTCCCAGCTGGGTAAGTCCTAACCCCTTTGCTTTTATTCACTCTGCTCTCTTAGCCATTTTTAACGAATTCTCAATCCATTTATTTTGAAACAACACTGGCGGAAGGTAACTGAGGGGCTTAATAGCCCTGCCCCACAGCCGGAGAACCACAACCGGGAGCTTGATCCTGGGTTTGAAGAGGACCCGGATATATTCGTTGTACTCGTGGAAGGGGTGTTTTACCAGGCGAGCTATGATGGCACGGAAGTGGCCATCATCGCCGATTATCCTGGTCTTCTTCTAGCTTCCCACGTAAGTAATCAGGAGAAATCCCCCTCGAAAGAGTTTCCTCGCACTACCTCACCCACCGCACTGTCTCATGCTTCAAAGGGGAGGGTTCAGCATGTAATGCTACGCCGGGGATGACTCCAAGAAGAGCGGCTCCCGCGCCGAGCAAGGCCTCAAAAAGGAAGGTCGGCGAAGACAAGGCCGGTCCTTTGTCGAAGAGGTACGGATTTGAAGGTATGCTTTAGCAGTCGTACCCAACCATGATTGTTATGTTGGTCCTGTATCAGGAAAAAGGTTCGCCGAACTATGTTCGGGGATCCGGCCGGTCGCACTGCCAACAACCGGGATTTAGATCCCACCGGAGAGGTGGGGGCCGCTATGGGGACAATGCTGGACTGTCCTTCGGCCGAGGGTTCGGAAGATATGTCCGTTACCAACTCGAAAGTAGAGAGCGCCATGAATCATCGCCGCTGCAGGGCTGTCTTACGAGACCCCAAGTTCTCGGGAGAGGCATTCAATGCATTCAGCTCGGCTGATGCATACATCCGAGCTGCTCGAGATGGGCTTAGAAGAGCCACAAAGAAGCATTTGACAGATGTGCAGGTAAGTTTTCTTTGTCCGAAAAGGATAACCATATGCCCGTAGCCCCCGAGACTGAAAGCAGTTGGTACAACTGATTTAAGGATTGTTGTATAACCAGGTCCTTACGGAGAAGAATGGCCTGCTAGCCCAAGAGCTGGAGCAGTGTCGGGCACAGCTAAATGCTTCCACCCCTGAACTGGAAAACTTCAAGAAGGCGTCTTCTGGTAACATTACCCTCCGTTGAGGAACAAATAATTGTATACCAACTATACTAATATTGTTGCTGATTGCAAAATAGGATCGCCAGATCAACTTGAGGAAAAGTTGAAGGTCACCCAAACGGGAGAGAAATAGTCGAAAAGGCTACATGCCGCAGGCGAGCGTGTGCTTACCTGAGTCAGAGGGGAGAAAAACAAGCTTCGGGATTCCAACAGTACATTGGGCAAAGAATTGAAAGATGTGCGGGCCCAGCTAGCCGACTCCGTGAAGGAGAACAAGAAGCTGCGGGGCGGCATATTAAGTATGTTTCTGAACTACCTTTAGAGTAGTTCGGAGATAAATGGAACTGATATAGTTATGGTTGCAGGTATATTGACGGGCCGTCCTGAAGAGGAGGTGTACGGATCATCAAGTGATCTACTGCAAGGGCTGTCGCAAGTGCACGAACAGGCTCGGCTGGCGATGCGGAGTGTTGCCAAGGCCCTATGGCCATCTGCCTCCCCTCCAGGAAGTATGGAGAAGCTTGTAGAGCTGTTCAAAGGAGCGCGGCGGCGTATCCGACTATGGAAGATATCGGCCTGCCGAGAGGGTGCACGAGAGGTCTGGGCCATGGTGAAAATGCGATATACCAAGCTGGATCCTAATCACATGGCCCGTGTCGGACAACTAGGGTCGAATGGGGAAGAAATTCCCGTTAGTTTAGTATATGACCAAGTAGAGGTGGCCGCCAAATATTCCCAACAGGATTGTAAGTTAGACCGCCTGTTGGATGGCGTAGAGGAGGAAGTGTTTGAGTCCAAGTGACTATGTACTTTCCTTGATATATGTAACTCTAGCTGAATTGTATAGCATTTGTCATGGCAGACCTTTTCACTTCAACCTCCAGTCCCGAAGGTGCAGAGTGTTTCCGAATACCCGCACGGCCGAATAGACCGGGGTATGCGTGGAAACTAGGCGTAGGGGTCATAGTTGCTTGAACAAACAAGTTGTATCCAGCTAGCTATGTTATATTACGTTGAGATTGTAAGAAACATCTTCCAGAGAGAATAATTCCGTTAAGGGTTCCTTTCCCTGGGTGTGCATGCATTAGTGTACATGCCCGAGTTGTGATGTTAAAATCACAGTGTGTATAACTTCTGCGGTTCACAATGGAGTGAGTGCAAAAACATCTTTAATTAACGGACCGAATATTCCCTTAAGAACGCTAGCTTTCGGCTTCACCCAGTCTGAGGTACACATCCGGATGACCCGGCAGTAACAATCGCAGAGGTGCTCCCTTTATGCCCTAGCCGAACTAACGGGAACGTAGGGCATAAGCACAGGAGCCAGGCAACCCAGCTTGGCCAAAACTTAAGTCATATTGATGCATATAGTGGCGAAGAAAAGGTACATATGGAAAAACGCATATGTGAAGAGCTTGATGCTAAAAAAATAATAAAAAGCTTCTGTCCGAGAAGCCCCCAGGTATAATGGACGTACATATTTAAGGATGTATGCGTCAGGGGTGTGCGGTCTAGCCGTACGAGAGCTTTAAAGCGAGAGAAAAAAGAATAGTCAGAAAAGAGAGAAAAAATAATGGAAACTACAGCGGAGGAGGAGACGAACAATGAGTTTGGCGCTAGGCATAGAATCTTCGGAGTCTGGCCGCGTTCCAGGGGTTCGGCTTGAGGCGATGGTCTCATGCATCACGAAGACGGTACGCTCCTCCGGTGAGAACTTCGTCAATTATGAAGGGACCCTCCCATTTGGGCTTGAGTTTGTCCTTTTTCTTCTCCGTCAGGCGTAGAACGAGTTCGCCAACATTGTAAGTCTTGGCCCGTACTTCTCTGCTTTGATATCTTCGAGCCTGCTGTTGGTAAAATGCTGAATGGGCTTTTGCGACATCGCGCTCCTCCTCCAGGGCATCTAGGTTGTCCTGCCGATCAAGCTCAACTTCTCTCTCTTCGTACATATGCACTCGAGGTGAGTCGTGAATAATATCGTAGGGCAATACAGCCTCCGTGCCATACACCATGAAGAAAGGTGTGTATCTGGTAGTATGGTTGGGCGTGGTCCGTAGCCCCCAGAGTACTGAGTCGAGCTCCTCAACCCAGTGCTCGTCTGATTCTCTCAAAGACCACACTAGCGTGGGCTTGATGCCTCTCATAATAAGACCATTGGCTCATTCGACTTGACCGTTGGTTTGTGGGTGGTAGACGGAGGCGTAATCGAGTTTAATGCCAAGATTAGTACACCAGGTTTTCACCTCGTCGACTGTGAAATTAGAGCCATTGTCGGTGATGATGCTGTGTGGGACACCATAACGGTGCACAACACCGGATATGAATTCTATCACTGGCCCGGACTCAGCCGTTTTGACCGGTTTGGCCTCTATCCACTCAGTGAATTTGTCCACCATGACCAACAGATATTTTTTCTTATGGCTTCCCCCTTTAAGGGGTCCAACCATATCCAGTCCCCAAACCATGAAAGGCCAAGTAATGGGGATAGTTTGTAAGGCAGTTGGGGGCCTATGGCTTTGGTTGGCGAGGAGTTGGCATCCGATGCAGCGTTGGACAAGGTGATGCGCGTCTGCTCGGGCCGTCGGCCAATAAAACCCAGTACAGAAGGCCTTGCTAACAAGGGCCCGAGCTGCGGCTTGGTGTCCGCCGAGACCAGCGTGAATTTCCGCTAAAAGCTGCTGCCCCTCTTCCTCGGAGATACATCTTTGAAGTACTCCGGTAGTACTTTTCTTGTAGATCTCTCCATCGTGAACCTTGTAGGCCTTCGAATGCCGGACAATGCGGCGAGCCTCATTCTGGTCTTCGGGAAGCTCCTTCCTATTAATGTAGGCCAAGAAGGGTTCGGTCCATGGGGCAATGACTGCCATAATGAGATGGGCCGATGGTGTTATTTCGATGGCTGAGCCCTCGATGTTATTGGTGTGTTCGGGATTTGGGGCTGTGTTCGGATCTGGACTGTTGTTGCTGCCCTCCCCTTGCCACACCACTGATGGCTTGAAGAGCCTTTCCAGGAAGATGTTGGGTGGGATGGGTCGCGCTTGGCGCTGATGCGAGCAAGGACGTCTGCTGCCTGATTACTTTCTCAGGCGACGTGATGAAATTCGAGCCCCTCGAACCAAGCCGACATTTTTAAGACGACATTAAGATAACCTGCCATCTTTGGATCTTTGGCATCAAAGTCTTTGTTTATTTGAGATATTGCAAGGTTTGAATCCCCGCGCACTCTAGGCGTTGTATGCCCATGGATATGGCCATCCTAAGACCATGCAATAAGGCCTCGTATTCGGCTGCATTGTTGGAGCCTGTGTATAGTATTTGGAGTACATACTGGATGACATCTCCAGTGGGGGATGTTAACACGACTCCCGCTCCTAGCCCTGCCGGCATTTTGGAGCCGTCAAAATACATAACCCAATTGGAATATGCGTTGTACTCTTTAGGGAGTTCGACCTCTGTCCATTTGGTGACCAAGTCAGCCAGTACTTGGGATTTGATGGCTCGACATGGCTTGTATGTTATGTCAAATGGAAGTAGCTCTATGGCACATTTGGCGATCCGCCCCGTGGCATCGCGGTTGTTTATTATGTCATTGAGTGGGACTTCAGAAGCCACCGTGATTGAACACTCCTGGAAGTAGTGTCGTAGCTTGCGGGATGCCATGAAGACCACATATGCTATCTTTTGGTAATGGGGGTACCGGGATTTGCATGGTGTGAGGACAGTAGATACGTAGTATACTGGTTTTTGAAGCGGGAATTTGTGTCCGTCCTATTCTCGTTCAACGACGAGCATGGCGTTCACCACCTGATGTGTTGCCGATATGTATAGCAACATGGGTTCGCCAGCGTTTGGTGCGGCCAGGATTGGGTTGCTTGCTAGGAGGGCCTTTATTTCCTCCAGTCGGCAGTCGCCGCGTCTGTCATTCAAAGTTATCGGTGCGCCATAAGAGGCGATAGAGTGGTAGTGCCTTTTCTCCTAATCTGGAGATAAAGCGACTTAACGCTGCCACGCAACCAGCTAGTTTTTGGACTTGTTTGAGGTCTGTTGGCATAGCCAACTGTGACAGAGCTCGGATTTTAGCTGGACTTGCTTCTATTCCTCTATCGAAAACGATGAAGCCTAGCAGTTTTCCAGCGGGGACACCGAAGACACACTTTTCCGGGTTGAGTTTAATGTCATACGCACGAAGGTTGTCGAGTGTAAGACGTAAGTCGTCTATTAATGTTTCGACGTGCCTAGTTTTGATGACGACATCATCGACGTAATCTTCTACTGTCTTGCCGATCTGCTTCTCTAGGCATGTTTGAATCATGCGTTGGTATGTGGCGTCGGCGTTCTTGAGCCCGAAGGGCATGGTGTTGAAGCAGAATGGCCCATATGGGGTAATGAATGCTGTTGCAGCTTGATTGGACTCCTTCATTTTGATTTGATGGTATCCGGAATATGCATCGAGGAAACACAGTGAGTCATGTCCTACGGTGGCGTCAATGATTTGATCAATGCGGGGGAGGGGGAAGGGATCCTTAGGACAAGCCTTGTTGAAGTCTTTGAAATCGACACACAGGCGCCAGGATTTGTCCTTCTTTGGTACCATCACCAGGTTTGCCAGCCAGTCCGGATATTTGATTTCTCTAATGAATCCGGCCTCGATAAGCTTGGCCAGCTCCTCCCCCATGGCTTGTCGCTTGGGTTCGGAAAAGCGTCGCCGTGTTTGCTTGACTGGTTTAAATCCCTTTAATATATGAGGCTATGTTCGGCCAGCTTCACTACAAAAAAGTACACTTCCGTGATGATACGTGTTTGTCACAGTAGGTCGCGTTTTTTGTCATGCATGTACATCCATGACAAATTTATGACAGAATCAAGATAGTCATACCCGTGCTGTCATAGAAGTGTTCCATGACATTACCAAAATTATCATCACGGAAGTGTCCACTTCCATGACGATAAATCGTGCATCACAGAAGTGCTTTGGTCAAGGGTGACCGACACGTGACATCCACCATAACGGAACGCCGTTAAGCTATCGGGTCGGTTTTTGGATCCGATAACCCGTTAACAGCCCCGACCAATGGGGATTTTCCACGTGTAAAATCATCATTGGCTGGAGGAGACACGTGTCAGGTCCGCGTTGTACAAGGTGTCACTCATCCAATGGGCGAGACGCGCCTATGATATGTTGACACGTGGACCGCCCATCAAGTTTAAATGGGCCGCCCAACCGAAGGCCCACAAGATTTTATGACCATAATGGGCGGCCCAACTAAAGGCCCACGAGATTTTGTGGACCATAATGGGCTGGCCCAGCTAAAAGGCCCACAAGATTTTATGGGCATAATGGGCCGTCTGTAAAGGCCCACAAGATTTTTGTGTGCCATAATGGGCGGCCTGTAAAAGGCCAACAAGATTCTTGCGGATCATAATGGGCCGGCCCAGCTAAAGGCCCATGAGATTTCACCGACATTAATGGGCCGGCCCAGCTATAGGCCCACAAGATTTTGAGGACCCTAGTAGGCCGGCTCATTAACTGGCTGCCATCTTTTGGGCCAAATGCCGGCCCATATTTGATCCGGTCCATTAATGGCTCACACGCTCAAGCCTAATAGTGGCCCATATGAGATCCGACCCGTTAAAAGCCTACCATGTTCGGCCAAATTACGGCCCGGATCAGTCCGACCCTTTAAGAGGCTTTGGGCTCAATTATGGCCCATATCGATTCGCCCGTCAACCGGACACTTGTGCTTTTGGGCCCACTTGCTAAAGGCCCACTTAGTAATTCGGCCTGATATTAGTTTTGGCCTGTTAAGGGCCTGTTTAACATTTCGGCCCTATATTAATTTCGCCTGTTAAAAGCCCGTCATATAGTTGGGCCTAACTACGGCCTGGTTTGCATCCGGCCTGCTCGCAGCCGATATCTGATTGGGCCAAACAAGGACCAAGACAATTTTGGCCTGTTAAAAGCCCGTGATTTGATTCGCACAATCATGGGCCGGGGTTCATTTTGGGCTGCTGCCGGCCCGTGAGCTGTTCGGCATGTTTCAGCCCAACCTACATCGTGATTGCATGATGGCCCGATTATGTACCATAATTTTACGGTTTGGCCGGTTTACTGCGAAGACATGATATATATACAGTAAAATAACTGCAGCATCGTGAATAAGAAAAAACATAGAATATACAATAAATAAATTATGACACATTACATCAACTTGGCATAAAATTTCGCCACTATGATAATAAAGCACAAGCAGACAAATAGATTACATACACTGGGCATCAAAGATTGCCACCAAAGGCAAATAAACACGCCGACAAAATAATATACAAAACCGACAACACTTCAATAGAGTTCAAGAAAGGTTAGCCTATTTGGGAGCTGCAACGCAAGCGGTGAGCAAGATGATGAGATCCGCTTGTTCAACACTTATATCTTCCTCACTCTGAAAGATAAACAAGCAGACATGATGACAGGTTTTGCACATAAAAGTATCGATCTTGACAATTCATCACATTTCTTACTGACGAGTAAAGTGACACAGTTTAAAATTGCATTAACACAATATGGTATTGTTCAGGTCAAGACATGGCAGGAAATGACATTGTGAAGGAGTTGGCAGCTTCATGACACCACTGGATTATAGATCAAGAACTCATAAGTATCAATGGTTAGTGTGTTGTCAATTTATACCATTTCAGATTGACAAATAAAGAGACGGTTTAAATAATAGTAGAATGATATGACATTGTTCATAGTTAAGACATTGCAGAATATGACTTTGTGCTGTAGTCGGTAGGTTCACCACACCACTGGATTACGGATGAAGACTAGAAGCATACATGCAGTGCAAAAGAAGATCACTTGCTCTATATAGTTTAATTTACATGGTATGAAGAAGGAGCTTGGTTGTACAACTGAAAACTTAAATTGAGAAAGGACAAACTTTTGTTTATGAACTACATAATAAAATCTAATCAAGCAATTTGATGCAAACACCAAAAATAAACAGCTGTTGCAGTCATGCCTAACCAAATATATACAACAAAGTTTGGAGGCTTGAGATGGACAAACTTACATTATTGGTGAAGACAGGCTCTATAAAGGCCTTGTCCATGCTGATGGGGGGGGGAGCAATTCAAGAAGTTTGCCATAGAATCTTCTTCAAAAGTGAAAGTGCAACTATCCCTGGGTGGTTTTGGTAATTCCTAACAACATATAGCTCATTGAGCTAACATTATTCCAAGATAAATATTTCAGGAAAACCTCAATGAATGGCATGGCATGGATGAGGAAAGTGGACCCCTCAAAATACTAAGGACAAAGGATTGGCTCAAGCTTCAAGTACAAGACTCTACATTTTATATTTTAGTGATCCAAGATCACATTGAGCCCATAGGAAAAGCCAATACTACCAAGGAGGGATGAGGTGTTGCTTAATGAGGTTCTTGCTTCAAAGTGCTTAGTGATATGCTCCAAAACCCTCAACTACCTTCCCACATGCACATATGACCTAAACCAAAAGTCAAACTTGGCCCCACCGATTCTATCTATCCGGCGCCACCGAGTTCAGATGTCATAGCCACTGCCACAAACCCTAGGCAAATCGGTTTCACCGATAGGGATCTCGGTCTCACTGAGATGGGATTGTAATCTCTCCGTTTCCCTTCGTAACGTTTCGGTTCCACCGAGATGAGCGATCGGTCCCACCGAGATTGCAATGTAAACTATATGTTTCCTTTTTGGAACGTTTCAGTCCCACCGAAATGAGCGAATCGGTCCCACCGAGTTTACCTGACCAACTCTCTGGTTAGCTTATTACCAAATCGGTCTCACCGAGTTTGTGTAATCGGTCTCACCGAGATTACGTTATGCCCTAACCCTAACCATATCGGTCCTACCGAGTTGCATGTCAGTCCCACCAAAAATCCTAACGGTCACTAGGTTTGCTAAATCGGTCCGACCGAGTTTCTCAATTCGGTCTCACCGAGATTGGTAAATTGTGTGTAACGGTTAGTTTTTGTGTGGAGGCTATATATACCCCTCCACCCACTCTTCATTCGTGGAGAGAGCCATCAGAACGAACCTACACTTCCAATACACATTTTCTGAGAGAGAACCACCTATTCATGTGTTGAGGCCAAGATATTCCATTCCTACCATATGAATCTTAATCTCTAGCCTTCCCCAAGTTGCTTTCCACTCAAATCTTCTTTCCACCAAATTCCAAATCCTGTGAGAGAGAGTTGAGTGTTGGGGAGACTATCATTTGAAGCACAAGAGCAAGGAGTTCATCATCAACACACCATTTGTTACTTCTTGAGAGTGGTGCCTCCTAGATTGGCTAGGTGTCACTTGGGAGCCTCCGACAAGATTGTGGAGTTGAACCAAGGAGTTTGTAAGGGCAAGGAGATCGCCTACTTTGTGAAGATCTACCGCTAGTGAGGCAAGTCCTTCGTGGGCGACGGCCATGGTGGGATAGACAAGGTTGCTTCTTCGTGGACCCTTCGTGGGAGGAGCCCTCCATGGACTCGCGCAACCGTTACCCTTCGTGGGTTGAAGTCTCCATCAACGTGGATGTACGATAGCACCGCCTATCGGAACCACGAAAAAAACATCCGTGTCCCAAATTGCGTTTGAATTATCCAAATCCTTCCCTTTACATTCTTGCAAGTTGCATGCTTTACTTTCCGCTGCTCATATACTCTTTGCATGCTTGCTTGAATTGCATTAAGATTGCTTGACTTGTGCTAAGATAGCTAAAATCTGCCAAAGACTAAAATTGGGAAAAGGATAAGTTTTTATTTGGTCAACTAGTCTAATCACCCCCCCTCTAGACATATTTACGATCCTACAAGTGGTATCAGAGCTTTGGTCCCCATTTGCTTTGATTTCCACAACTTTTGGTGGTCATAGCCTTGGTTTCACAACCTAGGAGAGTATGGCGTCTAGCGAGGGAAATTATCACCGTAGAGGTCCTTACTTTGATGGTACTAATTTTGCTAGTTGGAAGCATAAGATGAAAATGCATATTCTTGGACATAACCCTGCCGTTTGGGCTATCGTGTGTATTGGCTTGCAAGGTGAATTCTTTGATGGGAGAGAACCAAACCGTGAAGCTACCGCGGAAGAGTTGAAGATGCTGCAATACAATGCTCAAGCTTGTGATATTCTCTTCAACGGATTGTGCCCCGAAGAATTCAACAAAATCAGCCGCCTTGAGAATGCAAAGGAAATTTGGGATACTTTGATTGATATGCATGAAGGTACCGACTCCGTCAAGGAATCCAAGTTGGATGTGCTTCAAAGTCAACTTGACAAGTTCAAAATGAAGGATGGTGAAGGTGTCGCTGAAATGTACTCTAGGCTTGCTCTTATCACAAATGAGATTGCCGGCTTAGGAAGTGAAGAGATGACCGACAGATTCATCATCAAGAAGATCCTAAGAGCCTTGGATGGAAAATATGATACCGTGCGCACATTGATCCAAATGATGCCAAATTACAAAGATCTCAAGCCAACGGAAGTCATTGGAAGAATTGTTGCTCATGAGATGTCACTCAAGGATAAGGAGGAACTTCACAACAAATCAAGCGGTGCTTACAAAGCCTCATGTGAAGCCCCAACATCATCAAGTGAGAAACAAACCTTCAATGAAGAATTGAGCTTAATGGTGAAGAACTTCAACAAATTCTACAAGAGTAGAAGCAAAGAGAGAAGCTCCAAGTCAAGGTCCTACAACGACAAAAGATCTTCTAGTCGAGAGCGTAATTGCTACAATTGTGGAAGACCCGGACACTATTCAAATGAGTGTATGACACCCTACAAAAGAAGAGAAGATTCTCCGAAAAGAAGGAGTAAGAGAGAAGAATCACCACCTAGAGAGAGAAGGAGTAGAGATGATCGTTATGAATGAAGACCCTCACGGAGAAGCAAGGATTCGGAAAGGAAGGATAAGTCATCAAGGAGCTACACAAAACAAAGACATCAAGCTCATGTTGGTGAATGGGTATCCGGCTCCGACTCCGACAACCACTCCGAGAGAAGCTATCACTCCGACTCCGAATATACTCAAGATGAAGGTGTTGCCAGTCTAGCACTTGTGTCAACCAACTCCTACAACATATTTGATTCACCTAATGAAGGAATTGGAAGATGCTTCATGGCTAAAGGTCCAAAGGTAACACATCCCGAGTATGTTGATTTCAATAGTGATGAAGATGACTTGTTAGGTGATGATGATTTACTTGTTGACAACTCTAGTGATGAATACTATGATGAAACGTCAATTAATCATGCTAATCAAGATAAAAGCGAATGACAATGATAAGGAGAAAATTGAGCTTCTAACTAAAGAACTAAACACTCTTAAGTTAGCTCATGAAACTATCTTAGGAGATCATCGAGAACTTTTAAGGACTCATGAGAAGTTACGCTTTGAAAAACTCAACCTTGAGCAAGAGAATGAGTTCTTAAAGGCAATCAATGATGATCTTCGCAAGAAAAGTTCTTCTTACATTGCCAAGCGTTTTATCTTATCCACTTACATGCCTCAAGTCAAGTCTAGTAACAAGAACAAGAAGGATTCTTCCTCTAGCAGTAACAATAATCATGCTAAATCCAATGTTGTTGCTTCTAGTAGTTCTCTTGATTCCACTAATGATTCTCTTAGCCAAGTTACACTTGAGCAAGAAAATAGCTTATTGAAGGGAATTATAGAGAAAGGTGTTTACAAGAGCCTTGCCGGGAGTAAGCAATTTGAGGAAATTGTACGCAAGCAAGGAAGGCACCGGAAGAATCAAGGTATTGGTTTTGAACGAAAGTTCAATGCCAATGGAGTTGAGTGGGAAGAAGATCAATACCCCAAGACGAAGTTTGTTCCCCAACAAGAGAAGTATGATCCTACTTCTTTCAAAGGGACACAAGCTCAAGATGATCTTCCACCACAAGACCACTAGCAAAAAGCCAAGGACAAGCTTCAAGAAGAAATTGATGCATTTGAAGAAGCTCCTAAGGCCTTGGTCAAGTGGATACCCAAGACTACATCAAGTTCCACATCATCAAGTATGGCTACAACTCCGAGGATTCCCATCAAGATGATGTGGATCCCAAAGAAGAAGAACTAGAGAGTTCTTGAGGGTGACTCATCAACATATTTCACTCATATCATTTTGGCAAGAACAAGTGCAATCAACTTCCACATCTTGCACTAGTTTAAGGAGTCACAAACCCTCTTGTTGGTAAGACAAGGGACAAGGTAATCTAATGCTCTCATAGGCATTATCTCGTGTGTGCATCACTCTATGTCTATGGATATCCTTGCTTGTTCCTTGTTGGACTAACCCGTGTAGGTATTGAAAGTGCAACTCACTCCAAGGGATGGTTCAAAATGATCTACATCAACATTGAGCATCCACATCTTCAACACCTACATGAAGTTATCATCGACAAAACCCAAGGTTAGTTCATCCCTCTTAGGGGGGATCTCACATCTAGAGGGAGCTTTACTCTAAGAATTGAGCTAAAGCAACTCTAATGGTGTGAACACAACAATGCATTATGTAAAAGTGGTAACCCCACTTGAGCTTAAATGATGAGTATGACCTATGATCAAATGTTCTCATTTGACTCCTAAGTCAATATGCTCATATATAGATGACCTAGTCATCACCAATTGCTTGATAGATGCTAGAATTGGTTGTGCATGCTTTGCCACATATTTCATTTGCCATTTTATTGTGTGAGCATGTTGGTTGCATAATTTACTCATTCGAGGACACCCACTTGTTGTTTTGATTGATTGCCTTCTTTTTATTTTGCCAAGTGGATGGACAAGAATGCCTAAGAACCTTCTCTAGCTATCTATGCTCTTCTTGTCTCAAACTCTATTCATGCTACATCACAAAATTTGATCAAGTCAGATTTGAACCACTCTGTGTGAGGAGCACTCGGAGTCCCCGATTCTTCATAGACTTAAACTTCCAAAACTTCTTTGTGCGTTTCGGTCTGACCGATTCTTCCATTTCGGTCATACCGAGATCACTAAGTCGATCTAGGTTTTCAATCTCGGTGCAACCGATTTGAACTTTCGGTCACACTTAGTTGCGAATCGGCATGCTGCTATGCATCTCTGTGCCACCGAGTTGTTCCACTTGGTCACACCAACAGGGTCGGGCTATATATATGCACGGGCAAAGTTTTGGAATTTTTCTCTGAACTCTTTTGCCCACGCTCAGCCTGCTCTGCCTCCAGGGTCTCTGGATCGTCCTCCTCATCACCAGCTGCCTCCTACCGCTGGTCTCCGCCGCCGTCAATAGAATTCATCTCCGCCGTTGCTGCCGTAGCGAGTTCATCGCCGAACTAGGGTATGAACTCGATCACTGTGCTATCCTTATCTGATTCCTAGCACATTGTGTTCGCCATGAATCTTGCCACGATTGAAACTATCCTATCCAGTCAAAACACTCCGTAGATTAGAGATGAATTGAAAATTTAGGGTTAGGTTTCCGCTGAAACCATCTCGGACCAACCGAGTGGTGGAACTCGGTACCACCGATTCGGCCCAGGCCATTGCACATGTAACTCTTGGTCTGACCGAGAATTGCAAATCGGTGTGACCGAGTTCAGGACTTTGTGAAACCCTAGCAGTCTCGGTGCCACCGAACTGTGACTCGGTCTGACCGAGTTCGCTAGTTTAGGTTCCAAAAGCTTCTTCGGTATCACCGAGTTTACAAATCGGTAGATCCGAAATGCTTTCTATGGAAAACTAAAACTAAGTTTTTGACTCATTCTTTCGCACAAACCTCTGTATTTTGTGATGCTTATCCACTCTATCTCATCTACATCTACTCACAGGGCCAGTTGTCAGCGATTGCAATATGTCTGATCAAAGTGACAGCCAGAACAGGGAAGAGGAGCAGGTGCATATGAGTGAGGGCACTAGTCCCTCTAGCAGCTATGATGAGGGCAGCAGGAGCACCCCAAGCAACCTACCCAAGGCTGCCACCAGAGCCAGAAAGAAGAGAACTTCAGAATCTGAGGATGAAGACTATGTGGCAGTTGAGGATGAGGCCACTTCCAAGAATAAAGTGCTCAAGAAATAATATAGCTCAGTTGCAGCAGCCAAGCCAGGTCTGAAGACCAAAAGGCCAGCAGGAAGGATTCCCATGTCTAAAGCCAGAGCATCCACTCAAGTATCTCTGGAACCTGCAGAAGGGAAGAAGAGGAAGGAAAGGGTCAAAAAGACCATAGCCAGAGTTATTGGAAAAGCTTCCATAATGGAAGAGGAGGAAGAAGAAGAGGATGCTGCACCAGCACCCAAAGCTCAGAAGCTTATGGGTGATGCTATTAAGTCAGGGGCTGCTTCATCTAAGCCCAAAGTAGCACCCAAGACTGCCTCCAATCCCAAGTCTGCACCCAACAGGAGTACTAGGAACATTCCAGCTGCTGAAAAGAATAAGGCCCCAGTGCCTAAAACTGTTGCTGAAGAAGAAGATGATGAGACTCATGTTTTGAGAAAATTGAAGCCTAAAATTCTAGATCATAATGATGCTCATCCTGTAGCAGAAAACATGAAGATCAGGAAGGACTCAGGATTGAGGCTATGGAGAGAGACAGATCCATATGCCACCAGAAGAAGGACTACTGTAGACTACAAGTTCCATACAAAGGAGCAATAGGATTTCTATGAAACAGTGTTGCTTGACAAGAAACCAATAGTATGTGACATGAGATGGGTCAACTGGGAGTACATCAAGGAACATGAAGAACACTATCCTGGAGTATATGACAGCTTCAAGGCTAGTGGAGTTGATGAGTTTGTGGCTCAGAAGCTCACAAAATGGAATGATGAGCTTATAATGCAGTTCTACTCCACAGCTCACTTCTACCCAGATGGAGGATAGTCTGGATGTCTGAAGGCACTAGATACCCGATGTGATGGCAGAATGGGCTCAGTTGATCAATGCCCCAGAAGAACAAGAAGATGACTTGGATGTCTATGCCAAGAAGAAGAAGGATCACAACTCCATGGCTAGCATGTACAAGGAGATTCCAGATGCAGACCTTGAGACTCACTAGTTTGGGTTAGTGAAACACTTGCTGTCAGGACTGCCTACAATCAATTGGATCCTCAGGCACACACTACTGCACAAGTCTGGTGATCACAGAATGATCATAGGTCACTCCATCAATCTGCTACATATATTTGATGTGCCACAAAAGTTCAAGGTTATGAGTCTTATAGTTGAAACTATCAAGAGGACAACTGCTGACCAAAAGAGAAGTTGTGGATATGCCCCACAGATCCAGGAGTTGATTAACTCCAAGATGGGCACTGGCACATACTTGTTGGACAAGGAGCACATGCCTATCTATCTAGAATTTGAGGATAACATTGTGGTTATGAATGAAGATGAACCATCTTCTGTGCAAGCTCAAGCAAAGAGGGAGAAGGCAAGGACTGAGAAAGCTGCAAAGATGCCAACTGGATGAGGCATCTCATTATCTTCTGAAGAGCAAAAAAGATCAACTTGGCTACTTGATTGCATCCACTCTGAGGATTGAGAAGGGGCTGGCCACCTTGACTCAAAACCAGGAGAGTCTGGAAATGATCATGGAGCAAAAGTTCTATGACATGGATGTGAAGATAACTGAGATTCAGTCTACTGTGGAGCAACTTCAGGATGATATGCAGGAGAGGAAGGGCAAGGCAACCACGAATGCTGTTGCCAGAGTGCCTAGAGCTCAGAGGTCAGCTGCAATGCCAGTTACAGAAACCAGAGCCACTTCGTTACCCTTCGTGGGTTGAAGTCTCCATCAACGTGGATGTACGATAGCACCACCTATCGGAACCACGACAAAAACATCAGTGTCTCCAATTGCGTTTGAATTCTCCAAACCCTTCCCTTTACATTCTTGCAAGTTGCATGCTTTACTTTCCGCTGCTCATATACTCTTTGCATGCTTGCTTGAATTGCATTAAGATTGCTTGACTTGTGCTAAGATAGCTAAAATCTGCCAAAGACTAAAATTGGGAAAAGGATAAGTTTTTATTTGGTCAAGTAGTCTAATCACCCCCCCTCTAGACATACTTTCGATCCTAAAAAAAGCATTGCCTTTATTCTAAATTTTGTTAAGAGTAAATATAGATGTGATAATATACGAAAAAATGGAGAATATTTAAGATAAGATGAAGAGTGATGCTACATAACCAAGTAGCTATAAATGTAAGTGCAGCGATACAGGCAAAAGGTACAGTCAAGAGCAATGCACAGCTAAACTTCTTCAGTACCAACCTTATGGTAAGAGCAAATATAGATCTGATGTGTAGAAAATGGAGGGCAAAGGAAATTAAGTTGCAGAGTGATGGTACATGAACAACTACCTGTCACTATAAGTACACTGGTAAAGGATAGCATGTACTTACAAGAACAATGCAGAGCTAAAAAAACATTGGCATTGGATATATTCTACACTAATGTAACCATTCATACAGATGAGATAATTTAGAGCGAACAATTGATAAGCAAGCTATCATGCATACTGCTGTCACACAATGAACCCGGTATGTATGCAAATACAGTGATACAGGACAACAGGTACTAACAAGAGCAAAGCAACGTGCAGCATATTTGCGATATCCTGTCTTTCATTTAAAACCGAATTCTTCTTCGAGCAGATTTCACGCAAAAAGATCCGTAAGGCACATGCAGAAAAGTAGAAGTTCAAATTGTCATGTGATTTCCTGGGAACGAGACCAGTGCATAACAAGGTTTTTCCATTCAATGTCTTCTAAATTTAGCACATGAGACTTCACCGGAAATTCGTTTATAGACTTGCCATCAAAGTGTGATTTCCTCAGGTAACACCGACGATCTTTCTTTGCAATGCTTCTTTGAAAAGCACAAGCAAGCTTTGCTCGTCATGACTATCCAGATTGACCCTCGCCTAGTTACAACAATGTAATGTAAATCATTGATGTGTTCAATCAGTAGAAAAATAGGAAAATAATAACCATGAATAATAGCACTTACACGTAAGTTGGACAGGAAGATGTGAAAATGGTGTTTTTCTTCACAATAATCTTCCCATGATGGGAATATATGCACGTAGCCCCTAACAACATTGGAAGCATTGTCTTTTAAATTAGGAATAAATGGAATGGGGTTCCAATCTGCAGGAATTGGCCGTCTCTGCAGTTGGGATAGGTCTTCGGCCAGTGGACTTGCTGTACTTTTTGCTGGAGTGGGATTTTTTTGTGGTACTACTGGTGCTATGGCAAATGAAATCGGTATACCTTTTGCTGGAGTGCAGGTCCTATGTAGTGGGGCTAGTGGTGTGGCCAGTGAAGTATGGGTACAGTCTGCTGGAGTCGGTCCTACGTTTTGTGTCATTGGTTGTACAACCAATATAAGTGGGGTGTTGTCTGATTTCTCCGGCACCACCACGTTTTTCAAGGACTTTGCTGGTGCTCCTTCAGGTTCGACAATCACCCTCTTCCTTTTCGATGTCTGATGCACAAGAACAACATTTATGATGACAGATGGAATATGTATTGATAATGGATGGGCATGGCATCTCGACATATATGATGAGTAAACTAAGCAGATGGCGGTGCAACAAAGTAGAAGAAATGCAAGACAACATATGCAAGATACCCGCAATCAACAAAACATTGCCAAATTAGAACAGGCACCTTGATGGGTGAACAGGATGCACCATCCGCCTTTGACTCCTCGAGGTGAGAATAGTCATTAGGATCATATTCTAACAAGAATCAACAGTGGGGAGCGATGAGTTTACGTTGCATCTGTAATGGCACTCAATGCCTTGGTGCCAATTTTGTAAGTCATTGCAGTGTTTAGCTTCAAGAGTGGACTGCCGCTAGTGCGGCACAAAGCAGCTACACAGATCATAGTGTAGATATAACGGGAAAACCTTAAGCATCGAGTAAAATCAGCAAAGTGGAACTTCTTTGGAATATATGTGCTATTATTGCCGGTGCGGCTAGAAAGGCTTTGATACCAGCTCTCTTCAAGTGAAGGTGCGGTCTTTGTTAATATCAGTGTAACTCTCAAAGGCGACATAGCTCCCGCATTTCCTTGCTATTCTTATAGGATTCAAGTGGGCAGGCCACTACAAATCATATTCCTATGTTTACAAGATCCCTACGAATCAAAGAGGCTCAAAGTGTCCATCACAACCGACCGTATAGACCTCTACCGCAAATGTCCCTGCTCATCTTCAATTACAAGGAACATATTTGTACTACTATCATACTCCCTCCGTTCCAAAATATAAGTCTTGGTAGAGATTTCCACTATGGATCACATACAGATGTATCCAGATACATTTTAGTGTGTAGATTCACTCATTTTGCTCCATATGTAGTCCATGGTGGAATCTATACAAAGACTTGTATTTAGGAACCGAGAGTGTACATATTAAAGAAGAACGGAAGAGGAACATGGTAAAGAAGAGCAAGCAGATTTTGGATAATAAAATGTTGGTTGCGCAGTGCCCACACATGATGAACCAGAGCGCATTAAGAATGCAACTCCTAGCTGTCTCTCGACCATTTCAGGCGGTTGCATGAAGATCCTACGTCTCCTAACCCTTCTTCTTCCTCGTCTCTGATTCTTCCCATATAGAACACCGACGGGTCACGGCCGGACCACCCCACCCCCACCGCCTGTGGTTCCTCCGCCATCCCCACCCCCACCCCCGCCCCCAACCCCCACCCGCCGAAGTTTTTTTCGCTCGGCGAGGCCCCACAACCACCCGAGCCCTTCGATCGACCGCGAACTCCGCACCCAATTTTGAAATTTAGTCTAATGTGATTTAACTAGTGTGGAATATAAAAGGGGAAAACCATAAGCATTGGGAGTATAGTGTTGAGCGTGCCATGGCAGATCTGAAGGTGCAAACCGGACAAAGGCAACTTCGCAACCAAGACAAGAAATTAGAGTAAAGCAGTGGCGATCTATTTTCTTGCTGCAATAAATAAGTTGAGCAGATACGAAAGAGTACCACCTCTGGTGCGGCTCCGTGTACGCATCTGCCGAGAATTTGACGGTGCTGCGGTAGCGATGGCTGTCGGCGGCGTGGAAGCAGATCTAGGAGGGTAGACGGTGGCAGCGGGGCGCAGTGGATGAGACGGTCGTAGGAGCGGCGCCGGCAAGGTGGACGACGACGGGGATGAAGCGAGATGACGAGATGCAAGGATCCCGGTCTGAAGCCGTGGATGAGAGAGGTCGATCTCTTGTAATGAACGTCGGCGTCGGGGTATCAGCTCCGGCATGGTGGAGGAGGACGGCGGTGGATGGGGTGGCTGACAGCGGCGGACGGAGGAGGGTGGGGTGGAGAGGGTGTTTTGGCGCCCACGGAGTACGAATGGGGAAAAGGGAGGTAGAGAGGAAGGGGAACCATGTATTCAGGGCGCACTTGTCTCAAATGCGAGGAAATTTACAAACTTAGCCCCCGTTTCAAATTTCTAGTACATCACAGCAACATTAGTCGGTTGGGGATAGGACGGTAATCTCGCATACAAGAATATTTGCCGATGAGAGTTTGTTTTTGGCGCCCACCGTGTATGAATATGAATCGGGAGGAGTCGATTTCGGTAGGGGACACACCGTGTTTTGGCGCCCATCGTGTATGAATTCGGGTGAGAGGCGGTTACGTCACATTTGGGTGAAATTACAAACCTACCCCTATCGAAACCTATAGAAATCCAGCAGATAGGCTTTGCGTGGCAAGGATAGGCAGTAGTGATTTCCATCTCGCAGATTTTGGTTTCGGGCGGTTACTGCGACTTTCCCCGCTTCGTTCAAATTTTGCAGAGTGCACATTTACCGTGCCAACTCAATTCGAATCCCGTTTGTATTCTATTTTTTTCGGGCGGGATCCATTTTCAATTGGAATTACATTCTATATACATCATTTTTATATATATACTTTCAAAAGCACAACACCATTTATACATAAATATGGTTTACAAATGGCATGATCTCAGATTCATAAGGTTGTATCCATCAATTTGGATTTTCAAATATTTGAAACCACTTTATGTTGAAATCCAATGTATGCATTCCTCGCTAACTGTCTCCAATTAATGTGTGTTTCATGCGGGTTTTTTCTTCTCAAACATGTATAATGTGTTTCACACACGCAACATATAGTGTAATCCCGTTTAGACATTAACGCATATAAACCATGCATTGTTTGTAATCAAGAATCTAAGGATCACCAATATTGATAAACTATATAACATTACACGTGTGCCCAAATTCAAATGAATATGCATGTTTGATACACCAGTTTGCGTTATGATATTATCGATGCCGTGATCTCCAGTTTAAATATTTGAATCCCCTTTAATCCAGATATTCGTCTCATATAGCTATCACTCATGCTTATATAGGACTATCTCTACGGACCTATCTGGCGTTCATCGTCTCTCAGGTATTTCTCGTGCTACCTGTATGTCGACAATGATCTTTTATCTTCATAACACACTGATGGTACTCTCTCTCTAAGTAAATCTCGCTCCCTGCTATGTGTCTCTAACTATGATTCTCCATGTGGAATCTCTTTCTCTCACACAAACACAAAACTTTGTCTCCCGGGGTCTCATTTCTCTCTACTATTCCCAAGTGTGCCACTCGCACACCCCTCATACAGAGATGTCTTTCTCTCCTTAGATATGAGAACCTATGACTCTTCCTCTTCAATATCTCTTTCTCACACACAAAACATAAACTCTATCTCCCAGGGTCTCATACTTATCCATTGTTCTCTTGTATGTCGCTCACACACACCCTCTCTCCCTAGAGATATCTTGCGTTCCCTCATATGTCTCTCTAGCTATCACTCTCGTTGTGAAATATCTTTCTCTCTCGCAGACACAAAACTCCATCTCTCTGGATCTCATTTCTCTCTGATATCTGTTTGTATGTGACTCACATGCACCCTCTCTCTATCTCTCTCACACCCACACACATAACCCAGCCTTCTGATCCACTCGACTCCTATCTCTAACGCACACTAGCTAGCATCTTTATATTTCTATTTATCTGTTTCTCCATCAACCTTCTTTCTTGGTCTCACTCTTGATTCCCATCACGCACACTACATATGTTTCTCTCTACATGCAGTCAAGTGCCTTCTCACACACATATATAACTTCACCCTTTGAACCACCCGGCGGTCATCTCCAACACCCAAACTAGCGGACGTCCCTCTAGCTAGCATCACCATCTCTGTATCTATTTGTAGTTTCTCCATCAACATTTCTTTCTCGCACGGAGTCTTGCTTCCTATCACCCACACTATATATGTCTCTCCATACATATGCATTTATAGGTTGGTCTCTTTTGCACAATCGTTGCACCTCACTCCCTCTGCTCGCCATAGATGCATGCTCCATTACGCCACTATCTCTTAAAGACAAAAACACATGCTCAATTGTCGGGCCTTCTTCCCTGCATTCTCACATGCATGCATATTGTCATACCGATCCGTCTCTCCCATGTCGTTGATCTTATGAATTATGTCTACTTTCTTTTTTCTCGATCATGCGCGCGCGCGCATACACACACACATCCCACGTATACATGTATACCTCTCACACATGCACGTTCAAGGTCTCTATGTCTCCATACGTAGTTAATTACCCTCAATCCTAACGCCACATCGAATCGTTCTCCTCTTTTGTGCACATAACTTCTGCCCGGATGGGTAAAACACACACTCACACTTAACAATCTCCTTCTAGCTACCCCCGCCACTCACTCTTCCCCTATATCCCCGAAACCAATAAGACCATTGTCGGGGAAACTGATCCACGAACACCTATTGGACCGGCGGACCGAGCCCCTTTCGGTTCGGCGGGGGGCGGAGATCGCACGAAGAGCGGATCGAGGCGAAGCACACTAGCAGTTTACCCAGCTTCGGAGCTCTCCGGAGAGATAACACTCCTCTTTGCTGCATGTCTCGAGTGTATTGAGTTCTTGCTCGGGGCGCTGAAGTGCTCTGGTACACATTAGCTGCTAACCAGACCGGCGTGAGTGTTTTCTGCCTTGAACCCCTTCTACGTTGCGCATGGGCCTCCTTTTATATGCTAAAGGGTCTCAAGCGGTGGCAACATAGCCAAGGGTAAAAATGGAAAAGGAATTGCGGTTGGTACAACTACCATGTACGATGTATCATACCTAACCACGACGGCAGGGGACAAAGGCATTAAATGCCCGTCTCGTCGCCCAAATAGTGCAAAAGGGACCGTCGGGGCGCCACCGCTGCCACGATGGCAATCTTGTCGGCGTCGCTTGCCACCGCGCACCGGCTGCACGACCTCTTGCCACGCCAGCGCTGGAAAGGTCCTGTATGCGACATGTTGGTGGATGTGCTTTGGAGCGCTGGTCTGAGTGGTAGTTTGCCGCAAGCGCCTTGCCGCGGATCGTTGTCTTGTCGCGTCCGAAGCTTGTCGCTCCACGAGGGCCTCGCCGGGGCTGCGTGTACGTCATGCGGCAAGTTCCTTGAGATGCCTTGGTTGGCCTTCCCGGCAAGCTCCTCTTGCCGGGGCCTTGTCTCCTGCCGGGCTTGAATACTTTGTTCTTGAATGGCTCCAAAAGAACCACGGAGGACCTTGGCGGTCACCCGACAAGCCTTGCCGCGGGGTGCTGCAACTGCCCGTGCACAAGTTCGGGATACTAGGGTACCCCTACTCTAGTACACCGACAGGAGCCCCCGGGCCTGGGCCACAAACGGTGCCGAGCGTTGTTGGGCCAGGCCCAAAACAGGGCACGGGCACGCGCGGCCTGGGTTACGCCGTATTTCACTTTGTATCCACCGCACCCTCCCCGAACGGCACGCGTTGAATGCGGCGTCGTGGGAGAGATCGTGGGTGGTTTCTTTATTCGGAAAGATGGAACGTCTGCCCCCTCCCTCTTTATAAGCAGGGGAAACAGGGGAAGTTCGCCCATCTCGCCGGTTGCCATTCCAATCTCAAAAACCTCCGCCGCTCCCCCTTTCTTCCCAAAGCTGAAAAGAGAGCAGCGCTCCGCCCCCATCGCCACCGGCACCACCAACGCCGTCGATCTCTCCCACCACCTCCGCCATGGCTCCGAAAGCCGGGAAGGTTGTGAAGTCGGCCGAGGCGCAGCGGCTTGCGGTGCTGAGAAAGGAGCGGGCAACCTTCCCCCCTCAGCTCGCCGCGAAGGATCTGAGGGAGTATTACTACCTCTTATGGTCGACGGAGACGCGAGCGCATCCGCGCACGAAGGTACTCCCAGCCCCCGCTTCGGAACTGGCTCCAAATGGATATCCCTTCTTCGCGTTGTTCTTCTACTGCGGGCTCTGCCCGCCTTTCTCTGAAGTTTTTCAGCGACATTATGAACACCCTACGGTTCCGCCTCCTTGACTTCACCCCAACGCCGTTCGACCATGGCAGTTTTCGCACATCTCTGCGAAAACTTTGTGAGTTTATCCAAATGTTGCTCTTTTCGCCACTTCTTTATGCCCCGAGTTGAGAGAGGGAGCCTTTATCCGGCGGAATCGCCTGGATCTCGAGAACTGCAAGAAGGAAGCTTATCTGGAGGAGAGCTCCGCAGCAAGTGGGATGAGTGGAGAAGCGGTGGTCTTTGGATTGTCGAGGAGAACCCGCAGCCATTTACCGCCAGCGCCAAGTCCTAGTAGCGTCTGGCAACGATTGAACAACGTGGCCCGGAAGACGATAGGCTGAAGATTGCCGTCACCGGATCCCTCGCCTCGGGCTTGCCGGAGCTCACCGTAAGCGCCGTTGGAGCAGATTTTCTTCGCCGCCGCGCCGCCCCCTGCGGAGAGGAGGAGACCCACAGGAGTTCCGAATGCGGCGGATATCATGAGGCTGCGCTCGGGCCTCAACTTCAACTTCACCGTCACAGGAACTGGATGCGATGCTTACGAACTGTTCAAGCACGATGCTCAACATCCCGAAGTGTTCAGGTTGCCGAGCGGTGTTGTTCCGTTGTGCAACAACTCCTCGCTCGACCGCATCCGTGCAATGATGCCGCTGTGCGATTCGCATGGAATTGTCCCAACTTGGCAAGAGCCTGCAGACGACGTCGTGCGGGAGTTCTTTGATGGCTTGGTAGAAATGCCGGTCCGCTCCGATGAACAGAAGGGCCTTACTCGCGACACCACCGATGCGGAGATGCAGCGCATCGCCACTAGGCTGGAAGAGGTGGCGGCAGCCGCTGCCGCGGGCGAGTTTGGATTCACCGTGGAGGAGGTAGAGGTTGCAGAGGCGGCAAGCCTTGCCGAGCGAGAGGAGCTTGCCGGCGAGGAAGAGCTTGTCGAGCCTGAAGCTGAGTCGAGCGAGCCCGCCGAGGGCGCGAGCGACTCGTTGAAGATCGACTCCTCCTCTTTCTCACCTTCAGACAGCTTGCCGCAAGCGGAGCCCCCAGCTCCACCAAGAAGGTGTCTCCGCAAGGCCGGGGACGTAGCGGGGCGGCAGACAGGTCAACAGCCCACACAAGCGACGCAGCTCCACTGCGTGGCAAGCACTGTTGCAGCGGGAGCACCTCACGCCCGTTCTTGGCAATCAAGGCGGGCCCTCCCGGGACCACCGCTTCAGCCCCGCCAAGCAGCCAGGACCTACTCCTCCGCCTTGTCGCGCCCGAAGGTGGGCGGACTTCGACCTCTCCGCTCAGCTCCGACGAGGAAGAGGAAGAGTAAGATTCTTTCTTTGTACTTGTAGTTCTTCAATTCTTGCTGTTTTGTCTTGTATCTGATTTGCTTTACTCTGAACCCATTCCTTTTCGGGACTCTGGCCCGGAGCGCGAAGAGAGCCAAGGTCCGGTGATTGTCATCGAGGACGAACCCACCGCGACAGCAGGTGTGTCCGAGACCGCTTGCCGGACCCGCAACTATCCCTAAAGCAGCCCCCAGTAAGTATATGGTTTACTTCCTGCTGTTAGGCGTGCATGGGTGCTCTTTCTTCTTGACATCTCGACTATTGGTTTTGCGTGGGAGCAGAAGCAGTCTCACCAGAGTGCCGGAAGCCGCTCCCGACATGCCATCTGCTTCGACTACACTGCCAAGGGAGGATTCCCCGGCAAGGGAGAATTCTCCGGCAAGGGATAGTTCTCCGGCAAGGGACAGCACCAGCGACCCCCCGGTGGCGGAGACCATGACTGCAGATCCTAGTACAGGTAATCCTCTTGCTTGAAAACTCCCCTTGGGTTCTTCTTCTTCTGATTTTCTTTTTGAATATTTGCTTGACTTTTCTTCCTTTTCCTATTGCCGTGTCTATCTCGCCACGGAGCCGATGGAAACCGAGGTCGCCGGTGAGGAAAAGCAGCTGCAATACCGACGACGCCGCTGTCACCAATGAAGAAGCCGGCGCTGATGATCCTGCCGGCGGAGAGGCCGCCAAAGCTGCCGCCACAGAAGCTGGCGAGGGGTCCGGCGATCGCACTGACGGCCCCGAGGCCGCAGGAGCGTCAGGCGCTACGCCGACCACCGATCCCTCCGCTGCTGCTGCAGCGTCAGGCTCCGAAGAGCCCCAGCCCGACGCTTATTTGAAGGTCGGCGATGGCGTCTTCATCAAGCTCCCCTGGGCGTCGAGCTCCAGGGCGCCAATCGAAGGAGAAACCTTCGATGAAGAGTTGCTCGCCTCCGCTGTGCTGCCGCTGGTCGACGCGCCGGACAGCAGCAGCCGTGGCGAGGAGGAGCGGTGATCACGGAAGCTGTTGTCGCTCTACCGCGCCCGACAGGCCAAGCCGGTATCCCGAGAAGCGCTTTGTTGCGGCGGGAGTGGACATCGAGAAGCACGCGGAGGAGCTCCGGCCTCAACCAGGAAGCTCTCGGTCCTTGGGAGAGGAGCGGAACAACTCGCCGAGGCGTAAAGCCTTCCTCCTCGAGAAGGCTGAAGTTGAAGAGCAACAACGGCTTGCTGCCGAGAAGCTGTCTGCGCAGGAAGGCGAGTTGGCGCAGCGGAAGGTTAACCTTGACAGCCACAAGGAGGAGCTTGCCGCGCGCGAGCAAACATTCGGCGGGGCTCTCAAGGAAGAAGAGGATGCTGCCGCAGCTACCGAGGCCGCCAAGAAGGAGCTAGAGACGAAGGTGGCGCAGCTAGAGGCCGATCTCAAGGTGAGCGGCGAGGAGCTTGCTGTGCTCAAGCGTGAGCGCGAGAAGGACGCCTACACCCTTGGCGAGCTGCAGGGTCGTCTCGTCGAGAGGAGCAAGGAGCTTAGCGCCGCCAAGGACTCCAATGCAGATCTTGAGTTGAAGCTGGCTACTTTGACCAATACGCTGGACGACGCCAGAGAGCAGGAGGCGGCCTTGAAGGAGAAGATCAAGGCCGACGAGGCGCTGCTGGCGAGTGCTGCTGCCGCCCAGAACACTTTTAGGGAGAACGTGGAGCACTGGACCGAGGGTCTCGTGGATGTTGCCGTAGCCATCGGCGAGGAGTGGCGCACTGGGATGGAGGATCTCGGGTATTCCTCCGATGAGCACCTCCAACCCAGCGCCAAGCTTAGCTTGTTCTTCAAAGGCGTGGCGACGGCCCTCCAGCGACTCCAGGAGAAGATCCCAAATCAGCTGGCCGACGAGTCGCGCCAGATCTGCGAGGGAGCTCTTCAAAAGGTGCTGGTGAAGGTGGCCTTCCGCAACCCAAGCCTCAACCTCACCAACGTCCTCAGGACCTTGATGCCGGATGCTGATCTGGAAGCGCTCAAGACCCTTGTCGCACCCATTGTGGACAAGGTGAGCGAGATCAAGAGGGTTGAGGGCGATCGCGTAGATTAGGCCGTCTGTTTTCTCTTTTTCTTGTCGCTGCTGGTCATGTTATGAGAACAATCTGTTAGAGCTGCGACAAGCTATCTTGTAATATGACTCTATTTCGGGTAACGATTGCTATGTTATTTCCTTTACTTGATTCCTTCCTTTATATTTTTTTGCCCTACGCTTTCAGGGAACTTGTCGGCTTGAGCACCTTAGCCGTGGCGCTTAAGTCTTGAGACGTCGGCAACTTCTTTGGCGGTGCCGCTTCTGACAAGAAACCTTATTGCAACTAGTCGCGGCTCACTTAAGTTGTTGAGCGGACTCGAAACAAAGTAAGGCGCAACTAGCTACGAGTTGGTTCCTCTGCGCACAGAGTTTTCCATACAAAGCACGGTCGTTCGAGGAAGATAACATAAAATTTTTAAAACTGATTGCTCAAACTTTAGCAACTTAGCTTTTAAGTCGTTTTCTTCCGGTGGCGAAACTTCCTTGAATGACGCTTGGTCCACACCATTATCTTCTCCTTTCCCCGGCAAACTTGTGGGCGAGGGAACCTTCCTTTCTTTGAGAAAGAGAAAGAAGAGAAAATAAAGATATGGAGCCTTACGGCTCGTTATTGCTTACCGGGGGTAGGCGCTGCACAAAGTGTCAGATAACGCATGCAAAAAAAAGAGTAGAAAGCACGAAATTGACAAGATGTGCGGAGCACATGAGCTTTACTTATGCACGGGGTCTGCGCCCGGCTTCGTACAAAGGATTACATGCAACATCGGCAAGACTTGTACAAAAGGTGGTTGCCGGAACAGGTTCCGGCAACCGCGCTTCTGAGTAAAACTTACGAAGATGCTCAATGTTCCGGGAGTTGCTCACCGGAATGCCATCTTGGTCTCAAAGCGGACAACGCCGAGGCCTAGTGACTCGTTTCACCCGGTAAGGGCCTTCCCACTTCAGCGTCAACTTGTTGGAATTCTTGGCGGACTGAGCAGCGCCAAGAACAAGGTCGCCTTCCTCGAGACTTCTGGCATTAACTGCGGCTATGGTAGCGGCGCAAAGCTTCTTGTATCGAGCAGCTCGTCTGGCCGGCTGAAGGCGGTCCTCCTCAAGGAGCAGCGCGTCATCTTGTCGCGATTGCTCTTGCTCAAGCTCATCATAGCGAGCACTCGAGGTGACCCGTATCTGAGTTCCGTGGGGAGAACTGCCTCTGCTCCATAGACTAGAGTGAAAGGTGTCTGGCCAGTGGCTCGATTTGGCGTCGTCCTGATCGACCAAAGAACAACCGACAGCTCCTCAATCCAGTTCTTTCCGCACTTGTGCAGCCTGTCGAAAGTCCTGGTCTTGAGACCGCGCAGCACTTCAGCATTCGCCCTCTCCGCTTGACCGTTACTTCTCGGATGAGCAACAAAAGTGAAGCAGACCTTGGCGCTAAGATCTTGGACGTACTGCATGAAGGTGCGGCTCGTGAATTGCGTGCCGTTGTCGGTGATGATCCTGTTAGGTATCCCGAAGCGGCAAACAATCAACCTGAAGAACTTGACTGCCGACTGTGCTGTCACCTTCCTCACTGCTTCCACTTCTGGCCACTTTGTGAACTTGTCGATTGCAACGTACAAGTACTCAAAGCCCCCGACAGCTCGGGGAAAGGGGCCGAGGATGTCGAGCCCCAGACGAAAATGGCGAGGATAAAGGGATTGTCCGGAGAGCTTGAGCTGGCTGGTGTATCTGCTTGGAATGGAATCGCACGCTTCACACTTGGTTACTTGTGCGATTGCATCCTGGAGGCTGTCGGCCAAAGAAACCTTGCCGAACACTTTCTTTGGCAAGTGCTCTTCTTGCCAATGTGGTGACCGCATATGCCTCCATGTATCTCGCCAACAGCTTTTGTCCGTCTTCCGGTGAATACACTTCAATTTCACGCCGTTGAGTCTTCTTCTCGCATTAATGTGTTGTCGACAAACTGGTACATACTTGACTGCCGGGCTACTCTTTCCGCTTCTTCTTGCTCTTGAAGTTCTCTCACACTGAAGGAAGCGGACAATCTGCTGTGCCCATCTTTGGAGCTTGCGGCTCGACAACAAGGACTAAAGGCACATTAAGCTCTTGCGGGAACATCCGCTTCTCTGGCGAGAACACTGCGGCTCAGCCGAGCTTGACGTTCCCCGACAAGCTTGCCAGAGCAAAACTTGTCGGGGCGTGCGCTTCAACGGAACAAACCCTAGGGCTTGCGAAGCAGATCTCCTCAGCACCCTTGGTGTTGATCTTGAGGACCTTCTTGGCGGCGGCTTCGGGGAGCTCTGCCGGAAAATAGTCACTAGAAATCAACTTCCTCTTCTTGCTCTGTCCAGTTGATGGCGTTACAGACGGTTGAGTCAGTTTGAGCACAAAGATCCCTGGTTCCACAGGTAACTTAAGTGCGGCGCACTTCGACAGGCCATCAGCAATGTCGTTTTGAGCTCTTGGAACATGTTCCATCTGTAGGCCGTCAAAGTGTTCTTCTAGCTTTCTCACTTCATCAACGTAAGCTTCCATCAACGGACTCTGATAGTTCTTGTTCACTTGGCGGTCGACAAGCTGTGAGTCACCCCTGACAATGAGCTTCTTGATCCCAAGGTCTGCTGCGATCCTGAGACCGGCAAGCAAGCCTTCATACTCTGCGATATTGTTCGTTGCCTGCTCCTTGGGAAAGTGCATCTGGACTACGTACTTGAGGTGCTCTCCGGTGGGTGCAACAAGTAGCACGCCCTTACCGGCGCCTTTGCGATGAGAAGGCACCATCAAAGTACATCAGCCACTCTTTGCTTGCCTCCTTGGCCAGGGATGCTCGTTTTGGAATTTCTTCATCTTGTGTTGGCGTCCATTCTGCTATGAACTCCGCCAATGCTCGCTTTGGATAGTTGAAGTGCTCTCAAACTTGAGGCCAAAGCTTGGCAGTTCGTGCCCACTCGACAATCCTGCCCTGCTTCTGGATTTTGCGATTATCCTCTTGACGAAAAGCAGTGGACGATCGTTATCTCATGTACTTGGAAGTAATGGCGCAGCTTTCTCGAGGCCATGAGAAGGCGAAAAGCAATTTCTGCACACCGTAGTACCTTGACCTAGCCCCATGCGAAGGGAACCGACAAAGTAAATGGGCGCTACACCATTCTTTTCTGCATCTTCTCACGCAAGTGCAGATCCATCTTTGTCGGGACCAGAGCTTGCGGTGAAGTCCCCTGCTTGTCATTTGGATGCATCTGCCGTGGTTGCTGGCTCATCATCCGCCTCCCTCTCCGCTACTAACGCAGCACTAACCACTTGATTGGTTGCCGCTATATATAGCAACAACTTCTCTTGTGGCTTAGGTGTGACAAGTGTTGGAGTGGAGGACAGGTATCTCTTTAAGTCCTGCAGTGCAGCCTCCGCTTCCGGAGTCCATTTCATTGGACCTGCCTTTTTCAAAATTTTGAAAAATGGCGAGGCTCAGCAGAACCTAGAGATAAACCTCTTTGAGAGCAGCTACATAACCGCAAGTCTTCGTACATCCTTGGCGCTTTGGTGCTTCAATCTGCTCAATGGCCTTGATCTTGTCGGGATTGGCTTCAATCCCCCCTTTGAGACGAAAGAACCCGAGAAGCTTGCGGAGGGGACTCCAAACACACACTTCTCGGGGTTAAGCTTGAGGTTGATCTTGCCCAGATTTGCAAAGGTTTCTTCTAAATCTTGAATCGAGTCGCCTTGTCCTTGCTCTTGACCACTATGTCATCCATGTAGGCTTCCACATTTACGTGTATTTGCGGCTCAAAAGCGTCATGGACTACCCTTGCAAATGTTGAACCAGCATTCTTTAAACCGAAAGGCATCCGTCTGAAACAGTATGTGCCACATGGGGTGATGAATGCGGTCTTCTCCTCATCCTCTTACGCCATGAAGATCCGATGGTATCTCGAGTATGCATCAAGAAATGAAAGCAAGTCACATCCGGCCGTGGAGTCAACAATGCAGTCGATGCTTGGCGGCAAGGGAAATGGGTCTTTGGGACAAGCTTTATTGACATCGGTAAAGTCGATACAGAGCCTCCATTTCCCGTTTGCCTTGCGTACGACTACAGGGTTGGCCAACCACGTGGGATGGAGCACTCCTCTGACAAGGCCTGCTGCTTCCAATTTCTTGATTTCTTCTGTGATGAATTCTTGGCGCTCCACCCTTTGCACCTTCGACTTTACGCTTGACGGGCGCGCGCATGAGGACAGACGGCAAGATGGTGCTCGATTACTTTCACAGGAACACCGGGGATGTCGGGGCGGTTGCCACGCAAATACGTGAGCGTTACCGCGAAAGCAACGAGCGCGCTTTCCTATTTAGGGTCGAGAGTGGCACTGATGGTAAAGGTACCACCAGCGCCATCCTCCTTGGAGGACACCTTCTTGGTCTCTGGTGGAGCTGCCATTGTCTTTTTACACTTGCCGGTGGAGCTCGATGGTGCGTCCTCGACGGTAGTGCAGCACTCCGAAGAGGTGCGCTTGCCGGAGTGGGCATCAGAACTCTTGCCGGACTTGGTCTTCTTCTTCGCCCCGGGAGCTTCAACGGCAATTGACTTGCGATCTGTTGTGGCTGTTGCTTCTCGGTAGATCTTGTCGGCGCAGATAAGAGCATCCTTCTTGTCGCCAGGGACAGAGATGACACTTATCGGGCCTGGCATCTTCAGCATGTTGTATGCATAGTGAGAGGCTTCCATGAATTTGGCGAGTGCCGGACGGCCGAGTATCCCATTAACAAGGCAATGGAAAGTCGAACGTCGAAGTGACCCTCTCGATTCGAAGTTCAACTCATTGCCAAATGTCACCGACAACGTGATCTTTCCCTTGACTTGCTCCTTCCGGATTGATTCCTTGGAATGTGCGGTCTCTTCGAGCTTCGCCATCGGGGATCCGGAGTTTCGGAGTACCGCGGAGGAGATCAGGTTCAAGCCGCCCCGCCGTCAACTAGCATCTTAGTGACCTTGAGGTTGCGGATAGTTGGTGAAACCAACATCGGCAAGCACCGACCGCAGATTATGCGATCGGGTGATCCTCAATATCAAATATGATAGGCGTCTTTGGACCATTTCAGAGGCTTGCGTGACTCGACGGGTGGTTACGCCGCATTGACTTCCGCACCCACCGCTTGAGCTGGCGGTGTGAAGTATCTGAGAAGCACCGCCCGTCAACGCCTGTGACCTCTCGTGGCTTTCTGGAACTCCTGCTCATCGGTCTCGTCAACATCCATATCTTCATCGTCGTTGTCATGTTCACCCTTGTCGCGACCGCGGGGAGGTCTGTCTCCTTGCCGCTGCTTGGCCTTGCCGCGACGTCCTCCTCGGCCGAGGCGTTTCTTGCCGGCTCCTCCAGCACCTTCCTGGGCCTTCTCCTTGTCGCGTCGTTCATATTCAGCCTTTTGCTGCTCGACAAGCTGCTCGACCTTCTTGCAGCTCTGGAGGTCACGGCCCTTGGTGCGGTGGATCTTGCAGTACTGCTTGTAGGTGCCGTCCTGCTTGTCGGCGACCGCCACAGCCTGGTAGTTGGAGCCCGCGGCAATCTCCTCGCCGGAGCTACCAGCCTTGGCTTTCTTGGTGCCACCTCCGTTGCCGGACTGCTCAACGACTAGCACATCTTTGCCTTTCTTCTTCCTGTTGTTCCGCCGCCAGTTTTTCTTTGCCGGGGTAGCCTCCTCACTATCAGATCCTCCCGCTTCTGTATTTTCTCCGGGGAGTTTCCTCCCTTCCTCATCATGTGCACACTTGTCGGCCAGGGCATATAGCTCACTGACGTCTCTGATCTTGCACATCGCTATCTCCTCCCGCATCCTGCGGTTTCGCACGTTCGATGGAGCAGCGCTGATTACATGGCGGGGTGGACATCTGGGATGTTGTCTTGTGAATGTGAATGTACTTGCGGGGCTCTCCTTCCTTCGGGCGGCGGATGAAGGTCGCTCTCTTGGCCATGAGGCTTGTGGCGCTGTAAAGCGCCGACAAACTGATGGCATAGGTCTGCCCAGGAAGATATGGAGTTGTCCGGCAAGTGCATGAGCGAGATCGACATTGGGCTTGAGCACCCGGTGAAGTAGTTGGCGAGATCTTGTCGTCCCGCCCGGCAGCTTGCACCGCGATGGTGTAGATGCTTAGGAACTCCGGCGGGTGCGACTTGCCGTCGTATACTTCTGCAGTGCGTCGGCTTGAAATTCTTCGTGGTGAGCCCTTTGGACTTGCCGCAGCTCACGAGTGAACGCAGGGCAACCCTAACAGCGTCTGACAAGTCGCTGGTTCCCCTGGTGCATGCATGTCGACAGAGGGCCCGGTAGCGTTGGTCCGATTGACGCCCGCGCTTCTCTTGGCGCTCGATGCGAGTTCGGCGTCTTCTTCTTGTCGTTCGTGAAGAACTTGGCGCTGATCGCGACGAGCTCGTGGATCTGATGATGCGGTGGAGTCGGCCGAGGTGGATCCGTGAGTCGGCGATCTTGGCCTTCGAGGTGGAGGGTGCATGGTGGTTGCACCCCCACGGTTCGTCGCCATCAGCTCGTGGATCGGCAGTCTGTCGCGGCGGCGATGTACTCGGCTGCCGCGGAGTGTCGCCGTTAGCAAAGCCGATGAGACTACGAATGGTGGCCCTCCATTCATCGATCTTATCTGCCGTTGGAGGGTAATCCGAGGCGATTGAGCTCGCGCCAAAGCTTCTGCTTTGGAGTGGCGGGCGGCGATGGCGAGCAACGGCGAGGCGGGATATGCTCGGACTTCTAACTATGTTAGAAGGAGCGATATCCGTCGGCGACCGTGCCTCGCTTCGTGCCGACATGTTGGCATGCATGCTGGTCTTGAGCACCCGAAATCCACCAGCTCGATCTTGGCCCAACGAGCGTATGGCACTGTGAATACCATGACGCTGTCGGTCCCGCGCCTCCTGAGATGGGCGCGGTGAATGTCTGGACGCCGAGGTCTGCGCAGCCTTGTCCTTGGACCTGGCAGCACCGTGGGCTCCCTCGTCGATGCCGTTCTTCGCCGGCGTCTACCCCACCACCCGTTTGCTCCGGTGGTGGTGGGTTCGGCGATGGGCCGGAACAGCTGCCGAAGCCTTCTTCTTCGGTGGCATGTCGATGAAGAAGATGAAGATCTAGCTTCGTGTGAGCGTCGGATCAGGTTCACACAACCTCGGCGCCCCTACCGCGCGCCAAAGATGTCGGAAAGCGATCCACGAACACCTATGGGACCGGCGGACCGAGCCCCTTCGGTTGGCGGGGCGGAGATCGCCTGAAGAGCGGATCGAGGCGGCACACGAGCAGTTTACCCATCTTGAAGCTCTCCGGAGAGATAACACTCCTACTGCTGCATGTCTGAGTGTATTGAGTTCTTGCTCGGGAGCGCTGAGTGCTACAGTACACACTAGCTGCTAACGAGACCGAGCGTGAGTGTTTTTCTGCCTCGGAACCCCCTTCTACGTTGCGCATGGGCCTCCTTTTATATGCTAAAGGGGTCTCCGACAGGTGGCAACGTAGACAAGGGTAAAAATGGAAAAGGAATTGCGGTTGGTACAACTACATGTCTGATGTATTATACCTAACCCTGACGGCAGGGGACAAAGGCATTAAATGCCCGTCTACGTCGCCCAAATAGTGCAAAAAGGGACCGTCAGGGACGCCACCGCTTGCCACGATTGCCGGCAATCTTGTCAGCGTCGCTTGCCACACGGACGCTGGCCGCGCCTGACCTCTTGCCACGCGCGCTGGAAAGGTCCCGAGCGACACGTTGGTGGATGTGCTGGAAGCCTTGAGTACTGAGTGGTAGTTTGCATGACAAGCGCCTTGCAGCGGTCGTTGTCTTGTCGCGTCCGGAAGCTTGTCGCTCACAGGGCCTCGCCGGGACGCGTGGCACGTCGCGGCAAGTTCCTTGAGATGCCTTGGTTGGCCTTCCCGGCAAGCTCCTCTTGCCGGGGCCTTGTCTCCTGCCGGGCTTGAATACTTTGTTCTTGAATGGCTCCAAAGGAACCACGGAGGACCTTGGCGGTCACCCGGAAAGCCTTGCCGCGGGGTGCTGCAACTGCCCGTGCACAAGTTCGGGATACTAGGGTACCCCTACTCTAGTACACCGACAACCATCCCTTTGTTTAATTCCCGCCTACATGCACCATCAATATATAGTAGTCTTCCTCGGTGTCTCTCGAACAAACACGTTCTCTCGATGTCGACTCCTCTCACGTGCACACACCTTCTCTTCCCTCTCTACGGGCATTTTCTCTCTCGCACCCCAGCGTTGGTGGCCTCTTCCATACACATCACCTCTCTATGATGAAGCCATGCACACTTAAATTACATCTACCACAGAGGACCCCACGACACACACACACACACACACACACGCACGCACGCACGCACGCACCCCCCACACACACTAAGACTCCATCTCTCTCTCTCTCACACACACACAAACTAAGACTCCATCTCTCTCTCCTCTCTCTCTCTCTCTCACACACACACACACCCCACACACACTAAGACTCCATCTCACACACACATGCTCTAGGCGGAGCATTTGTTCCTACCACCCTTCATCCAACCTTACCCGTATGATAAACAATCACCTTTATTTACTTGCATAACATGGACAAATTCCACTTTACTTTAGTAGTCAGCAAATTTATCATCTGTACCCTTATAAAAAAACAAGTTGGCGGTGATGGTGTGCCTGCCATCTTGTAATACAGACCGTATGATCTATATCTGAGGATAGAAAGCAAACTATGATAATTTTACAAAAGATACCCGCACCTCTCTCCACATCATTATCTCCCGCAACCTCATTGCTCAGCAATTAAAAAAAGAATAAGTCTCTGGAACAATCTAGCATGCATGGTGGCCGCTGCCGCCTGCCGGCGCCATCCGTCCCCATGCCTCCACCCATTCCGACCACCAGTCACCACCACGCTCCATTCCTCCTCGCCTTATCTCTCATCTTTCATTTTTTCGATGACATTCTCGAGATACCAGTTTTCTGATAAAATTCTCGAGATATCATTAGTTTTTACACATGGGATTACTCCTGCATGGATCACTCACAACAGGTGTTTTTTAAAAAAATGCATATTGATGTTCCATGCAATGCACGAGAATCTTGCTTGTAATTATATAACGCAAATCACGAAAGGTGAAGTGACTTTTTGACACAACCACGTTAACATGGCCACGTAAATCACTAGCTAAAGTAAATACCATTATACTTATATCCCGATGGAAAAGGTTGAGTACATGTCCGAAGAGTAGAGTCGCACACGCCAGCACTGCCTCTCGTAATCTCTCTCACACACACACCGATTACGTGGCGCCCTTAAGCGGAACACGTATTTTACAATTTGTGCACCCGCGGGTACACGTGATGCTGCGCATTTATTTAAGCCAGAAGGCGAACCCAAACAGTAGATGCATTCATTCCCCTCCTGCCGCCTCTTCTCTGGTCGCCGTCGCCCGGTAGCCATGGGCCGGCCGAAGGTAACAACATATGCCATACTCCCGCCAGAGCGACGCTTTAATATGGAAATTTTAGTGGTCATGCATGCATATTTTTGTGCTAGCACTCCTATATAAGGGTTGACCGGTCGCTTTCCGCGGACGTGCGCGGGCGGTGGAAGAGGAAGGAGAAGGGAAGCGGGCTGTGGAGTAATGTTTTTTACCACAATTTCTTAGGAAAGCCCAGGTGCAATAATTGAGTAGTTTTGCAAACTACCAAGATTACACCAAACGGTTCAAAACCTATACTCCCTTGCCGAGCGCTTCCTCATGAAACGGCCGTCGCCTGGGCGTCGATTACGCATTAATGCCTGGCCAGAGCGGAGGCGACCTCTCACCGGGCGCCCGGCTTTGAAGTGGCGCGACGGCCGAGAGCGCCCGCTTCCCGCACGCGATCGCTCACGTCGAGACTGCCATAGGCCCTGTTTGGATCCATGGGTTAGAGTTAGTTTGAGCTAGTTGGGGCTCAAATAGCCCTAAAGTATCCAAGCATGAGGGTTTAAATTGGAGCAAGTTGCACCGAACCCACCAAAAAAAACTATCCCACCGAAGAGGTGCTAACTGGAGATAGTTCTCATTGGGACCACTGAAAAATCACTTTTTTCTCTCCATGAAGTGCATTTATTGTCAATCTAACCCTGTCACCCAAACACCTCTTTGGCTACAGTTAGTTCAGGGTTAGTCATGAGTTAGTCTAACCTCTAGCTAAGTTAGAGTATCAAACAGGAGCAATATAGGACATGCAAGTTGCTCAAAGCATACAGGCAAATTCGTACGTGAAAGGAATTTTTTATTTTTGAAAACAGAACGTGAAAGGAATTTTTTTAGAATGCTCTTGGCATGTCACTAACATGTGGTAGTTAACCGACCTCAATAGACGGCAGAAACGCCAGCCCGTCGCACTTTGATATAGAGACGAGGAGGGAGAAGCGTACATGCTGCTGGATTAGTAGAGATAGGTGTCGCACGGAAGCCAAGAAATATGGTGATAGCGTGGGTTAGCCATGTACTAGTATGATGTAACTACACTGGGCTGCCGTGTTTCGTACTCTTCCATCCTTTGTGGAGATGATTGGTTAATTTTATATCGCTGAATAATATTAAATATTATGAGTGCAGACGCTCCACCAAGAGGTTCCTTGCTCCTTCTCGGTCGTCCGGAATCTATGTTCTTCCACTCTATTTTTTTTACGTGAGCTTTGTTCATCCTTTTGCCAACATGCGACACATCTAGCATCAAGGTGCACGTGTTATGCAAGGATCGTTCCATCCATATGAAGAACACGTGGGACTGGAACTACGAGACGGACATGTACCCAGGAGTGGACGTACGAACCTAAGTAATGTAGCACAGTAAGTGAAGTAGAGAGGCACAAATGGTATGAACATGTGTGGCATACAGGGTGTGTTTGGTTGCGTTCTCGTCTCAGCATAGTTGTTCCCTCTTCATGCATGCTTGATACGTCCATTTTGCATCATGCTTTTATATCGATATTTATTGCATTATGGGCTGTTATTACACGTTATGTCACAATACTTATGGCTATTCTCTCTTATTTTCCAAGGTTTACAATGAAGAGGGAGAATGCCAGCAGCTGGAATTCTGGGCTGGAAAAGGAGCAAATATTGAAGACCTATTCTGCACAACTCCAAAAGTCCTGAAACTCCACGGAATATCTTAAAATAAATAAAGAAAAATTGTTGCCAAAGATGAAGGCCAGGGGGCCCACACCCTGCTCACGAGGGTGGGGGCGCCCCAGGCGCCCCTACCTCGTGGGCCCCCAGTGGCTCTCCGATGCCCATCTTCTCATATATGAAGTCTTCGATGAGAAAAAAGCGAAGGAACCTTTCGAGGCGAAATTCCGCCCGCCAGAGGCGGAACCTTGCCGTAACCAATCTAGGGCTCCGCAGAGCTGTTACTGCCGGGACACATCCTCCCGGAGGGGGAAATCATCGTCATCATCATCATAGCGCTCCTCTCATCGGGAGAGGGCAATCTCCATCAACATATTCACCAGCACCATCTCATCTCCAAACCCTAGTTCATCTCTTGTATCCAATTCTTCTCTCCAAGTCCGGGATTGGTGCTAGTAGGTTGCTAGTAGTGTTGATTACTCCTTGTAGTTGATGCTAGTTGGTTTATTTGGTGGAAGATCATATGTTCAGATCCTATATGCATATTATTACCCCTCGACTATGAACATGAATATGCTTTGTGAGTAGTTACATTTGTTCCCGAGGACAAGGGAGAAGTCTTGCTATTAGTAGTCATGTGAATTTGGTATTCGTTCGATATTTTGATGAGATGTATGTTGTCCAGCCTCTAGTGGTGTTATGTGAACGTTGAATACATAACACTTCACCATTATTTGGGCCTAGAGGAAGGCATTGGGAAGTAATAAGTAGATGATGGGTTGCTTGAGTGACAGAAGCTTAAACCCTAGTTTATGCGTTACTTCGTAAGGGGCTGATTTGGATCCATATATTTCATGCTATGGTTAGGTTTACCTTAATACTTTTGTTGTAGTTGCGGATTCTTGCAATAGAGGTTAATCATAAGTAGGATGTTTGTTCAAGTAAGAACATCACCCAAGCACCGGTCCACCCACATATCAAATTATCAAAGTACCGAACGTGAATCATATGAAAGTGATGAAAACTAGCTTGACGATAGTCCCATGTGTCCTCGGGAGCGCTTTTCCTTATATAAGAGTTTGTCCAGGCTTGTCCTTTGCTACAAAAAGGATTGGTCCACCTTGCTGCACTTTATTTCCTTTTGTTACTTGTTGCTTGTTACAATTTATCTTATCACAAAACTATCTGTTACCACTTATTTCAAGATTTGCAGAGAATACCTTGCTGAAAACCGCTTATCATTTCCTTCGCTCCTCGTTGGGTTCGACACTCTTACTTATCGGAAGGACTACGATAGATCCCCTATACTTGTGTGTCATCAAGACTCTTTTCTGGCGCCGTTGGCGGGGAGTGTAGCGCCTTTGGTAGGTTGAATTTGGTAAGGAAAAATTTATATAGCGTGCTGAAATTTACATCACTTGTTACTATGGAAAGTAATTCTCTGAGGGGCTTGTTCGGTATCTTCACCCCGTCCGATGAGAGCAAAGAGTTGCTCCTCAACCTACTGAACCTATTGAAAATGAAACTCCTTTTAAAATTCCTTGGGTATGATGGAAAAACTGCTAGCTAATCCTTTTACAGGAGATGGAACAAAGCATCCTGATGAGCACTTAATATATGTGGATGAAATTTGTGGATTATTTAAGCTTGCAGGTATACCCGATGATGTTGTTAAGAAGAAGGCTTTCCTTTTATCTTTGAAGGGAGACGCATTGACATGGTATAGGCTATGTGATGATATGAGGTCATGGAACTATAAAAGATTGAAATTGGAATTTCATCAAAAGTATTATCCTATGCATCTTGGTTCATCATGATCGCAATTATATATATAATTTTTGGCCTCGCGAAGGAGAAAGCATCGCTCAAGCTTGGGGGAGGCTTAAATCAATGTTATATTCATGCCCCAATCATGAGCTCTCAAGAGAAATAATTATTCAAAGTTTTTATGCTCGGCTTTATGATAACAATCGCACCATGCTCGATACTTCTTGTGTTGGCTCTTTTATGATGAGACTATTGAATTCAAATGGAATTTATTGGATAGAATTAAACGCAACTCTGAAGATTGGGACCTAGACAAAGGTAAGGAGTCAGGTATGACACCTAAGTTTGATTGTGTTAAATCTTTTATGGATACCAATATTTTCCGTAAGTTTAGCACTAAATATGGACTTGACTCTGAGATAGTAGCTTCTTTCTGTGAATCTTTTTCTACTTATGTTGATCTCCCCAAGGAGAAGTGGTTTAAATATCACCCTCCCATAGAAGTAAAAGTAGCTGCACCTATTAAAGTTGAAGAAAAGACTGTCACTTATAATGATCCTATTGTACCTACTTCTTATGTTGAGAAACCACCTTTCCCTGTTAGAATAAAGGATCATGCTAAAACTTCAACTGTTGTTCGTAAAAGCAATATTAGAACTTATACACCTCCTGCGCAAGTTAAAGTAGAACCTAATATTGCTATTGTTAAAGATCTCTTGTCTGATAATATTGATGGGCATGTTATTCAATTCTACGGTGAAACTGCTAGAATTGCTAAACCGTGTGCTAAAGATAAACATAGGCCTGTGGTAGGCGTTCCTGTTATTTTTGTTAAAATAGGAGATCATTGTTATCATGGCTTATGTGATATGGGTGCTAGTGCTAATGTTATACCTTATGGTTTATATAAAGAAATTAAGCATGAAATTGCACCTGCTGAGTTAGAAGATATTGATGTTACAATTAAACTTGAATTGTTAGAGATGTTGAAGTCTTGTGTGGGAAAACTAAATATCCTACTGATTTTCTTGTTCTTAGTTCTCCACAAGATAGCTTTTGTCCCATTATATTTGGTAGACCCTTCTTGAACACTGTTAATGCTAAGATAGATTGCGAAAAGAATGTTGTTACTATTGGCTTGGATGATATGGTTCATGCGTTTAATTTCTCTAAATTTAGTAATACACATCATGAGGAAGAATTGCCTAGTAAGGATGAAATTATTGGTCTTGCTTCTATTGCCGTACCTCCTAGTGATCCTTTAGAACACTATTTGCTAGGCCATGAAAATGATATGTTCATGAATGAAAGAAGGGAAATAGATGAAGTATTCTTTAAACAGGAACCTATTCTGCATCACAATTTGCCTGTTGAAATCCTAGGGGATCCCCCTCCATGCAAGGGTGATCCCGTGTTTGAGCTTAAACCGTTGCCTGATAATCTTAAATATGCTTATCTTGATGAAAAGAAAATATATCCTGTTATTGTTAGTGCTAACCTTTCAGAGCATGAAGAAGAAAGATTATTGAAAACTCTGAAGAAGCACCGTGCCGCTATTGGATATACTCTTGATGATTTTTAGGGTATTAGTACCACTCTTTGTCAGGATAAAATAAATTTGGTAGAGGATGACATACCAGTTCGTGATCCTCAAAGACTTTTGAATCCTAAAATGAAATAAGTGTTAAGTTAAGAATTACTCAAGCTTACGGAGGCAGGTATAATTTATCCCGTTCTTTGATAGTCAAGGGTAAGTCCTGTCCATTGTGTCCCTAAGAAGGGAGGTATTACTGTTGTCCCTAATGATAAAGATGAATTGATCCTGCAAAGAATTATCACAGGTTATAGGATGGTAATTGATTTCGCAAATTAAATAAAGCTACTAAGAAAGATCATTACCCCTTACCTTTTATTGATCAAATGCTAGAAATATTATGCAAACATACACATTATTGCTTTATAGATGGTTATTCTGGTTTCTCTCAAATACCTGTGTCGGCTAAAGATCAATCAAAGACTACTTTTACTTGCCCCATTGGTACTTTTGCTTATAGACGTATGCCTTTTGGTTTATGTAATGCAGCTGCTACCTTTCAAAGATGTATGATGGCTATATTCTCTGATTTTTGTGAAAAAAATTGTGAGGTTTTCATGGACGATTTTTCCGTCTATGGTTCCTCTTTTGATGATTGTTAGAGCAATCTTGATCGGGTTTTGCAGCAACGTGAAGAAACTAATCTTGTCTTGAATTGGGAAAAGTGCCACTTTATGGTTAATGAAGGTATTGTCTTGGGGCACAAAGTTTCTGAAAGAGGTATTGAAGTTGATAAAGCCAAGGTTAATGCTATTGAAAAGATGCCATGTCCCAAGGACATCAAAGGTATAAGAAGTTTCCTTGGTCACGCCGGATTTTATAGGAGGTTCATTAAGGACTTCTCAAAATTTTCTCGACCTCTGACTAATTTATTACAAAAAGATGTACCATTTGTCTTTGATGATGATTGTGTAGAATCATTTCAAATACTTAAGAAAGCATTAGTCTCTGCACCTGTTGTTCAGCCATCCGATTGAATTTACCCTTTGAAATTATGTGTGATGCTAGTGATTATGTCTTTGTAGGTGCTGGTTCTAGGGTAAAGAGTTGATAAGAAATTAAATGTTATCCATTATGCTAGTAAGACTCTAGACAATGCTCAAAGAAATTATGCTACTACTGAAAAGGAACTTTTAGCAGTTGTATTTGCTTGTGATAAGTTCAGACCCTATATTGTTGATTCTAAAGTAACCATTCACCCTGATCATGCTGCTATTAAATATCTTATGGAAAAGAAAGATGCTAAACCTAGACTTATTAGACGGGTTCTCTTGCTGCAAGAATTTGATTTGCATATCGTTGATAGAAAAGGAGCTGAGAACCCCGTTGCAGATAATTTATCTAGGTTAGAGAATGTTCTTGATGACCCAATACCTATTGATGATAGCTTTCCTGATGAACAATTAAATGTCATAAGCACTTCTCGTAGCACTCCATGGTATGCTGATTATGCTAATTATATTGTTGCTAAATTTATACCACCTAGCTTCACATACCAACAAAATAAAAAGTTTTTCTATGATTTACGACATTACTTTTGGGATGGCCCACATCTTTATAAAGGAGTAGATGGTGTTATTAGACGTTGTGTGCCTGAGCATGAACAGGAACAAATCCTATGCAAGTGTCATTCCGAAGCTTATGGAGGACACCACGCTGGAGACAGAACTGCACATAAGGTATTGCAATCTGGTTTATATTGGCCTACTCTCTTCAAGGATGCCCGTAAGTTTGTCTTATCTAATGTCAAAGAATTGGTAATATTAGTAGACGTCAAGAAATGCCTATGAATTATTCACTTGTTATTGAACCATTTGATGTTTGGGGCTTTGATTATATGGGACCTTTTCCTGCCTCTAATGGATATACACATATTTTGGTTGTTGTTGATTACGTTACTAAGTGGGTAGAAGCTATTCCAACTAGTAGTGCTGATCATAACACTTCTATTAAAATGCTTAAGGAAGTTATTTTTCCGAGGTTTGGAGTCCCTAGATATTTAATGACTGATGGTTGTTCACACTTTATTCATGGTGCTTTCTGTAAAATGCTTGCTAAATATGATGTTAATCATAGAATTGCATCTCCATATCACCCACAGTCTAGTGGCCAAGTAGAATTGAGTAATAGAGAGCTCAAATTAATTTTGCAAAAGACTGTTAATAGGTCTAGGAAGAATTGGTCTAAGAAACTTGATGATGCATTATGGGCATATAGAAATGCATATAAGAATCCTATGGGTATGTCTCCGTATAAAATGGTTTATGGAAAAGCATGTCACTTACCTCTCGAACTAGAACGTAAGGCATATTGGGCTATTAAAGAGCTCAACTATGATTTCAAACTTGCCGGTGAGAAGAGGTTATTTGATATTAGCTCACTTGATGAATGGAGAACCCAAGCTTATGAAAATGCCAAGTTGTTTAAAGAAAAAGTTAAAAGATGGCATGACAAAAGGATACAAAAGTGTGAGTTTAATGTAGGCAATTATGTATTGCTATACAACTCTCGTTTAAGATTTTTTGCAGTAAAACTTCTCTCTAAATGGGAAGGTCCCTGCATTATCGAGGAGCTCTATCGTTCCGGTGCCATAAAAATCAACAACTTCGAAGGCACAAATCCGAAGGTGGTAAACGGTCAAAGGATCAAACATTATATCTCAGGTAATCCCATAAATGTAGAAACGAATATTATTGAAAGCTGTAACCCGGAGGAATACATAAGGACACTTTCCAGACCGTTTCAGACTCCGAAAAGGAATATGTATGTGGTACGGTAAGTAAACCGACTCCAAAACAATTTTTAAGGCAATATTTCTCCGTTTTGGAATATTTAGAAAAATAGAAAAATAAGTAGCAGTCCTGGAAGGACATGAAGGCCCCACGAGGGTGGTGGGCGCGCCCTACCGCCCTGGGCACGCCCCCTACCGCCCTGGGCGCGCCCCCTACCTCGTGAGCACCTTGTGTGCCCTCGGACTCCGTTTTCTTGCATGATACGTATTTTGGTCGGTAAAGTTCATTATATATTCTCTCGAAGGTTTTGACTCCCGTATCACTCAAATATCCTCTGTTCTTGTTTCGAGCTGTCCTACTGCAGATTAGATCAACATGCCATCCCAGGATTCGGAAGGAGAAAGCTACGTGGATGATTACCTAACAAATCCTAAGGTCTATGGAGATGTGGAGCACGATGGTTGGACCACGGAGGAAGAAGAGGACTATGAACCTAAAGGGAAGGAGGAGACAAGCTCAGATGAAGATGAAGCCACATTACCTCAACCTGGGGACATGCATTTGGAGTTTAAAAAGTCAAGTCTCCCTGATAGGGTAAAGAAACCAAAGTTTGAGTTTATCCCTTTTCGTCTCTTGCAGGAAAATAAGCAGGACCTATGCAAAAAGATATTAACCCTGGAGTGGGAGATCGATGATCTGAGGGATCAAAATGCCGTCCTCAAGCGCAAATTAAGGGAGAAGTCTATGCCATCAACTAAATCAATGACATCTCCACCATCTTTTCCGACAAAGAAGGAGACATAATCACATGGGTATGGGCACTCCCCTTGGCAACTTCCAAGCTTGGGGGAGGTGCCCCGGTATCGTATCACCATCACAACTTCTATCTTTACCTTTTTTCTTAGTTCGATCCTATTAGTAGTATCTTGATCTAGTAGAATAAAGTTATGGCATGATTTAGTTATGAGTTTTGCTTTATGATCTCTCTATGTAATCGAGTCCGTGAGCTATATATATATAATAAAGTTTAGTTTTGAGTCAAGGGCTTGATTATTTTGCCATGATCTTGGGTGAATAAAAGAGTAGAAAGAAGAAAAAGAATAAAAAGTAACATAGAGTTCATATTGATCTTATTGAGAGTAATGACTTCACATAGAAAGAGTATGATGATTAAAAGTTGTTGGGAGTTGGCAAATATAGCTTTGGTCATCGTTGCAATTAATAGGAAGTAATAAGGAAAGAGAGGTTTCACATATAGATATATTATCATTGACATATTTTATTATTGGGAGCACTCATTAAAATATAACATGCTAAAGAGTTGATGTTGGACAAGGAAGACAACATAATGAGTTATGTTTTCTTATATCTAAGATAAAGTATGTTGTCATGGATCCTCTAACATGTTGAGCTTGCCTTTCCCCCTCATGCTAGCCAAATTCTCAGCACCAAGTAGAGATACTACTTGTGCTTCCAAATACCCTTAAACCAGTTTAGCCCTGAGAGTCCACCATATCTGCCTATGGATTGAGTAAGATCCTTCAAGTAAGTTGTCATCGGTGCAAAGCAATAAAAATTGCTCTAAATATGTATGATTGATTGGTGTGGGGAAATAAGCTTTATATGATCTTGTGATACGGAAGTAATAAAAGCGACGGACTGCATAATAAAGGTTCATATCACAAGGGGCAATATAAAGTGACGTTCTTTCACATTGAGATTTTGTGCATCCAACCATAAAAGCGCATGGCAACCTCTGCTTCCCTCTGCGAAGGGCCTATCTTTTATTATTATCCTCTACCTTATGCAATAGCCACGGTGATCTTCACCTTTCCTTTTTCATTTTATCCTTTGGCAAGCCCATCATGTTGGAAAGAACATGATATATATATCTAATTGGATGTAGGGGAGCATGAATTATTATTTTTGACATTACCCTTGAGGTAAAAGGTTGTGGGGCAAAACTATAAGCCCCTATCTTTCTCTGTGTCCGATTAAAACTCCGTAACCACAAGTATTGCGTGAGTGCTAGCAATTACGAAGGACTAAATGATAGTTGAGTACGTGGACTTGCTTTTAAGGTCTGACATAGACTCTTTCCGATGTTATGATAAATTGCAATTGCTTCAATGACTGAGGTTATAATTTGTTGGTGCTCAATAAGGTTTCTGATTCATACCTTTGCATTGTGAAAAGATCATCACTTGAACATAAGTAATCATATGACAAAATCTATATATGTTGCTTTTATGAGAATAATCATGATGCCTTCATGTCCGTATTTTATTTTTATCGACGCCTCTACCTCTAAACATGAGGACATATTTATTGTTATTGGCTTTTCGCTTGAGGACAAGCGAGGTCTAAGCTTGGCGGAGTTGATACGTCCATTTTGCATCATGCTTTTATATCGATAATTATTGCATTATGGGCTGTTATTACACGTTATGTCACAATACTTATGGCTATTCTCTCTTATTTTACAAGGTTTACCATGAAGAGGGAGAATGCCAGCAGCTGGAATTCTGGGCTGGAAAAGGATCAAATATTGAAGACCTATTCCGCGCAACTCCAAAAGTCCTAAAACTCCACGGAATATCTTAAAATAAATAAATAAAAATAAATCGCCAAAGATGAAGGCCAGGGGCCCACACCGCCACACGAGGGTGGGCGCCCCCCCGGGGCGCGCCCCTACCTCGTGGGCCCCCTGGTGGCTCTCCGATGCCCATCTTCTCCTATATGAAGTCTTTCGATGAGAAAAAAACGAGAAGGAACCTTTCGAGATGAAACTCCGCTGCCACGAGGCAGAACCTTGGCGGAACCAATCTAGGGCTCCGGCAGAGCTGTTCTGCCGGGGACACATCCCTCCGGGAGGGGGAAATCATCGTCATCATCATCACCAACGCTCCTCTCATCGGGAGAGGGCAATCTCCATCAACATCTTCACCAGCACCATCTCATCTCCAAACCCTAGTTCATCTCTTGTATCCAATTCTTGTCTCCAAGTCCGGGATTGGTGCTAGTAGGTTGCTAGTAGTGTTGATTACTCCTTGTAGTTGATGCTAGTTGGTTTATTTGGTGGAAGATCATATGTTCAGATCCTATATGCATATTATTACCCTCCGATTATGAACATGAATATGGTTTGTGAGTAGTTACGTTTGTTCCCGAGGACAAGGGAGAAGTCTTGATATTAGTAGTCATGTGAATTTGGTATTCGTTCGATATTATGATGAGATGTATGTTGTATAGCCTCTAGTGGTGTTATGTGAACGTCGACTACATAAAACTACACCGTTATTTGGGCCTAGAGGAAGGCATTGGGAAGTAATAAGTAGATGATGGGTTGCTAGAGTGATGTAAGCTTAAACCCTAGTTTATGCATTGCTTCGTAAGGGGCTGATTTGGATCCATATGTTTCATGCTATGGTTAGGTTTACCTTAATACTTTTGTTGTAGTTGTGGATGCTTGCAATAGAGGTTAATCATAAGTGGGATGTTTGTTCAAGTAAGAACATCACCCAAGCACCGTCCACCCACATATCAAATTATCAAAGTACCGAACGCGAATCATATGAACGTGATGAAAACTAGCTTGACGATATTCCCATGTGTCCTCGGGAGCGCTTTTCCTTATATAAGAGTTTGTCCAGGCTTGTACTTTTCTACAAAAAGGATTGGGCCACCTTGCTGTCCTTTTGTTACTTGTTGCTTGTTACAATTTATCTTATCACAAAACTATCTGTTACCACTTATTTCAGTACTTGCAGAGAATACCTTGGTGAAAACCCCTTATCATTTCCTTCTGCTCCTCGTTGGGTTCGACACTCTTACTTATCGAAAGGACTGCGATAGATCCCCTATACTTGTGGGTCATCAATGCTCAACTCAACACCCATCTTCATGCATGCTCTCTTCATGCATGCTTATAGTGTATTTGTGCTAAACTTGTGTGGACTCATGCACCCTCCATACACTCTACCAAACACCCAAAAATAGGTCGAGAAGGGAACTCTTGGGCGGCATTTGTCTCTTACTACGTACTACCACCAAATGTTGTACATGCAATGCACGGTGATGTTATGGAGTACGTGACTAAGTACTCTACCACTACTATATTAGTTGGAGGCACATATTAACTTTTATATTTGTTTACGTGTATGCCCCGAGACCTTCCAACTAGACGTGTCTTTCTCTCCAGGTTGCACTTTGTATCGTTCATACCACTAAGTACTACTACGTGTGGTCTCCGACCCAGAAGTGGAAGAAGTGGAGACGCTCTACCACGCTGTTCCTTTACGCTGGGCTCTACCACGCTGTTCATGTCCCACTCCTTTCACGACGCAGGGACATCCAAGACGCGTGCCGTGTTTGGCACCCTTCGTCGTAAGAGTTGAAACGCTAGCATTCATCAGAAATAAAAAATAATTATAAATCAGCAGTGATACTATTTTTTTGCGAACCAATCAGCAGTGATACGATACCACGCGGTTTCCTTGCTCCTCGATATCGGAAAGAATACTTCCGTTCGCCAACATGTGGGACGTCGACCATCCTGGTCCACTTGCCATGCACGCAGAACTCCAAGGGAGAGTCACCCAGTCGTCGCGCTTGATAACAATGACTAATGAGCCGTCAAATCACATGCCCACTTCCCACTTTGAAGTTGCTCGGACGAAGGAACCATCATGACTTCGTTCAATTCCGCTTCTCGAAGAAAACTACTGTACCAGCGATCGCTAGCTACAGAGTTACTCCAACAGAGGCCTCCTTTCGTTCATAGGATAGGAATATGAAAATCATAGGAAGTGAGATGACATGCATCTCAATTCCTATAGAGAAAGAGATGCCATTTGATGCTTAGGATAGGAATTTTTCCATTTAGTCTAGGCTAATGTACTGGTAATTTGCTCTAAAAACTACAGTAGTAACTAGTAGTACTGGTACATGCTCGTACTCAGACACAGACACACAAACTAACTACTAGTACTACTACTTCTCACATGATGGCCAGAGGCCGTTGTTCTCCTTCCCGGCTTAGTCGGCGACACCCCACCGTGCTTGGATCTCCGCCGACCTCTCCGCAGCAGCGCGTGCGTCCTCTTCTTTCTTGCGGTGACGAGCCTCTCTTTTCTTGAGTTCTTTCTGACTTTTCCGCTCCCTCTGTGCGGCTTTGGCCGCCTCTTGCTCTACCGCCCAGTCGGCCTTGGCAGCTTCAAATTCCGCCCACATAGGTGTGAGGTCGCGAGCGGCGATGAACTCGGCACGACGGGATGCCACCGCTTGCCTACCATTCTGTGTGTGGTCGTGGGCGGCGAGGAACTCGGCGCGGCGGGATGCCATCGCTTCCTTACCGGTTAGTCTGCGGCGAGGTGGCATGAACGACGCTTGGTGACAGCTCTGGGGTGGAGTGGCCGGACAACCATAAAGTGCATTGGTTTGTCAAGAGCTCAAGGACAGAAGACGAAGGAAATTTGGATTCCCCTTCATTCCTGGTCATTTATTACCGAGTAAAATGCATTGGCGGTCATTGAACTTGTCTTGATAGCTCACTTTGATCATTGTATACAAGATATGGTGATTATACGGTCACTGGCTCAGCGTATAGCTTCGTATTTGTTTGGTTGACCAGTCAAACAGTCCGCATGCGCCTCATCGGCTCGTGTTCTTTATCTATCTATCTATGCGGGCCTACTTGTCAGTGGAGAAAGAAATAAAAACCAAAATTATGCGTATGTGACATTACTGTTTAGACGTTTGCTGGACGCCTCCGCAAACACCGAGCATGTATTCACCTGGCTCAACACCAACGGTCATACTCGTGACTCGGCGCCTTGCTCATGTATATCGTTCATCACAACGACAATCAATAAAACAACCTAGCTAGAGAGGGTACTATGGTGCGGAGTATGAACTATCGTGAGCAACCGATCATAGTGCCACTGCACACGAGTGTGTGCCTGATCGATTCGCCCATTATTCGTAAGTTATGTATGGTTGTGTGGTGTCTAATGGTGGTCGTCGAATGCTAGCTTGCGACAAGAGCGGTTGCATGGACACCTGGTTGTCAATACGTGCCGCATACGCTTCAAAGGCTCGTCATCCATGAGTTCACATTTTACCACCACACCAGCGTCTGACCGCCCCTGGCCTACCGAAACCCCTTCCATTGCTAGTGAGCACTTCCCGCCTGGAACGATCACCGTCTCTCCAGAATGTCAATGCCGCATTCACCGGCCTTAACTGCAGGTGCAGTTGGTATGTCACTGACATGCGGGCCTGATGCCCGTTGGGCCCACATGTCAGTGAGACAACGCACCTACGGTTAAGTCACTGAAGCAGTGTCCGCATTCATGCCTGACGCGACCTCTCGCTGGCGCCGGCACTGCAGCAACGCGACGACCGAGAGAGCGCCACCCGCGCGGCATCCCGGTGCAAACGACTGCTCCGCGTTAATGACACCACGACTGTCGACGAACCTACTCCAGTGCCAGCCGTCCATCCGTCTATCGCGGCTCATTGCCATTCGCCCGCTATATTAACTTGAGCCCCAGCTCCCAGCCATAGCCAAAGGCCCACACTCATTCTCCTCCGGCCCCCTCCTTCTGTTGGCACCACTCCAACCATGGCCTCCGGGCACTCCAAAGCTCTCTTGGACGTCGTCGCAGGAAGCGGAGCGAAGGACATCGGTGGCTCCGCTCCGGGCGCGCTCCAAAGCTCTCTTGGACGTACTCTCGCAGGAGCAAACGAAGGAGATCGTAGGCTCCCCCCGGCCGCCCTCCGCCGCCACAACCACGAAGCCGGCGCGCGTGCGCGGGCACAGCCGGCAGCGAGGAAGAGTAGTACACGGTAGGTCGCCACCGCTCTGGTCCCAGGAAGGCCACCGCTCCTCCACTCAGTCAACGCCAAGCTTGGTGGGTTAAAAATCGGCGGCCGATTAGCCGCTTGACGACAACGTGGAGGCAGAAATCTTCATAACCTTGTGCTCCGGAGGAGGAGCTTATCGAGGCGGATAAGGAGGAGGCAAAGGCAATGGCCGGCTTTCTCGGGTTCATGGCCGGACATGGTGGTCGGGGCCCGGCGATCATTTAGATTGGGTTTACAATAGGTTTTAGTACGGTTTGTGCGAAATATGTAATGAATTTCGTCTAGTTTATAGGAAAAGTTCTCGAAATGTAATGAATTTCATCCGGTCAATTTGAAATTTGCTTTGTTTGCACGAATTTTGTCCGGTTAGTTCATATAGTTGTCGAAAGGTATGCGGGCAGCATTGGATGGCATCCATCAGTGCCCTCGGACAGATGCCGGTGTAAATTTGAGGGCCAGCGCTGGAGATGCCCTAACTATCATGCTATAATCGCTAACAGTGCTCCATTATTTCACAGGAAACAGTTATCCCTTCATCAAAATTAGATCCGCCGTGTTTCACACTCCTCCCACGTAAGAGTGTAGACTCTTGCTTACATAAAAATGGAGCAAGTGGACGGCACTGTAGCACGTCATATCACTCAAACTAGCCCGCCTAGCACGCGGAAAGCACCGCCTCGCTATTTTGTTTTGGATTTCTATCAATCCATCACACAAAATGGTTACGCTTTGCAAGTTCAAAAGGAAAAGGCGGCACACTTACAACTCGTACGTGTCGCGTTCACGTCGCACCCCCGACAGTCTGGCTCGCACGCCGCTCACCAGAGGGGACACACGTTGTCTTGCATTTTCACTGACATGTGGGACTCCAATTGAATAAACCGTCGATAGCCGAAATCTAATCGCTCGGCAGGCGTCGGCTGAGAGGAGAGAGATGGGGGAGGGAGAATAGATCGCCCGCCTGCCGTGCACGGACTCCAAGAAATATGTGGTGATAATGTGAGGTGGGCCGTGCGGGAGTCCGCACCGCTTCCAAGCCCGCTTCTTAGCGCCCTGGCCCACTGTAACCCTCCCCACCCCACCACCTCCCATGCGCTCCCCCTCATAGGCCAGCTGCCCGCATTATAGCAAGTAGTACCAGTAAAATTCTGGGCTATAAAGGGCATGTACAATGGTTGATAAGATAGTCTTATCGTAAGTCTTGCATTAATTTAGAGATGACAAAAACATGTGTACAATGGATCATCTCTTATCCTTATCTTCAATAACTAGTTATTCCTAGAAACATGGTGAAACATATTGTGCTAAGAGACCATCTCTTGTCTTCTCGACAAGCCCGCTTATGTGGAGGAGAGAGAGGCATTGACAAAGTCAATGAGTGGGATCTGCATGAGCCTGTCTCTACACGTGCTCGTAGGTATAAAAAAACTAATTCTAAAAAAGAGGCAGAAAAAACAATTGTGTCTAAAAAAGAAAGGTAAAAAATTTTTGAGAGGAAATAGATAGAGAGAGAGTGAGAAAAAGTTGTAACCTTATAGTCAACAGTATGGTAGTGTTACATGAGGAAGGAGGGAGTGGTGCACATGCCAAGTTCACTGGGCTGCCATGTTTCACACTCCTCCGTCGTAACAGTGGAGACAATAGGTTTCATCAAAAATAAACAATGAATACTCATTGCTCGTCCACTATATCAGAAAGAATACTTTCATTCTACGACATGTGGGACGTTGACCATCCTGGTCCACCTGCCATGCACAAAATTATCCTGGTCCACCTGCCATGCACAAAGTTAGTCGGACGAAGGAACCATCATGACTTCGTTGAATTCCGCTTCTTCAAGAAAACTTACTGTACCCGCAATACTGCTACCACACGCGAAGACTGGACGGCACTGTACCACGTCATATCACTGAAACCCACTAGGCCAAACTAGCCCGCCTAGGTCATCTATTTTGGAACGGAGGGAGTACGTCTGCCTGCTATGATTTTGTGTTGCACATTCTCTGTACTTTTTCTACGATTTTCCTACCCTATGAACCAAATGAGGCCTAAATGTATGTCGACTATTGTCTGATCGATCGCTAAGCCTACAATTTTAGGAGCTAGGGCTATTGGTCGATCGACGAGGGATAAGTATAAGCGTACCACGAGCTCATCATCCCCAACGTTTCTCTTCGGTGAGTGTTTTGCAAGTACTATAGCTCGCACAGTAGCTAGCCTACTAATACCAAGAATCATCAAACAAGCCCTGCTGATATGATAAACAGTTCAAACTTACATCTAAGCATGCCATATATTACATCAAAAGCAGGTGAGGACACATCTGTTTCCATAACTCGGAGAGGGTTCGCATGATTCATCGCATGATTCACTATCAAACAAAAGTAGCAAGATCCGCCCACACAAGACAGTGCACTAGCCCTAAGATGGTTTGATAACACGCATCGTTACGGTAATTAAACACGTGGCAATGCAAACTACCTCAAGGATTAGCGCGACCAACTATTTCTTGTCATCGATCTCTCGGGCAATGACCACAAAGACGGACAATGCATGGGAATCAATTTCTGGGGCGATGTCCACAGGACTGACCGCGACATCAGAATCGATCTCTAGGGCGATGTCCACAAGATGGACAGCGGCATCAGAATCAATCTCTGGGGCGATGCCAACAGGACGGGCCACGACATCAGAATCATATAGGGCGTCCACCGGCACCTGCACAACCCTAACATATTAGCAAGCACATTGCAAATAATCAAAAACCACAACTATGGTAATAAGCCATTATTTTTTACCTTGTGCAGCTCACCGGGGGATCTCGTCCCTCCGGGGGCCATCTCCTTGTCCTCGATGGGGGCCATCACCTTGCCGGGAATATCGCTTCTCAACGGCGACTATCTCCTCAAACTCGGTCTTGAGCCTCACATAGGTGGCAATCAGAGTTCCTGGGGTAGGCACGGTGGGGCCCTTGCTATTCTTCCAACTTTCTTTGAGGAGTTCATCCGCCAACGTCCTCAAGTCTTTGGCCCGCCAACACGGTCAACTCGTTGGTCGGTGCTCGCTTCCTGGAGATCGCTGTCTCCAGTGGGTTGTCCACCGGCAACTCTTTGCCTAGTGCTCCAGGATCCATCAATGAACTGACAAACAAAAAGCAATCGAAAGGAAACCACAATCGCAATGAAAACGGGAAAAGAATAGGATGTGAGAATCGGTCGGTGCTTCGCAAAAAGAAGATTCTTGGAATGAAAATATAGCAGCATAACCGATTCGCCCACCTTTCCTTCGCCGGCATGTAAGAAAAATGGCGAAGTGAGTAGCACAGGTGAGCTTTTCTTCAAGAAAGGGAAGAAAGGTCTTGAACGAGCGTTCCAGTGAAATGATGGTTGCTTCGTCCAGTCCAACTTGGAGGCCACCTTACCACTGCTGGTAAAGGTGTGGGTTTTGTGATATGACGGGTCATGACGGCCACACCGAGGTGACAGGTGAGTCTCGACTGTAGCACCTCGCTGTGATTTGGTGGATGGCATGCGGGCCCGGATGCTTTGAAATGTCCCGCATGTAGATAGAGCGGCTAGTCATATAGGAGCGCTCAATATTGTGCACCGTGACCAAGGCGGAGAGGAAAACGAGAGAACTACGTAATTAATGCATGAGTTTAATTAGGGTAGTTTTGTAAAGTACGAGATATATTCCTCCAATCGAAAAATGCCTTGGTTCATGAGATTTGAGATTTGAGCCCTATAAACCGGAAGGGAGGGAGTACTGCACACGGTGTAGTCTAGTCACTTGTTGAAATCTCTAGAAAGGCAAATACTCCTTTCCGGTTTACAGGGCTATACTACTCCCTCCGTCTAGGTGTGTAAGTCATCTTACGAAAACACAATAGTCCCAAAACCCTTAGGCGCGGTGCATTAACTTCTACCTTGTATCTTGTTTCTTGACATATCAACCAATAAGAGATGAGAGGTGTGCATGCTTTTAATGACTTGCAATGGCTAGTTCATTGCATGCAATGCTATTAATTAGCAAATAAACATTGGTGACCCTAGGAGGAAACAATGCTAAGCGCGTGGACCTATGCAGAATGAGTATCAACCAATGGATAATGGAGTTTAATTATTAAACAATAGCAATTTTGTCTCATGCAAGAGCCTGGCTAGTACTCCAAGGAACCGCACCACGCGAGCGTTCGCAACTGCCATGTTCGGGTTGCGCTTGGCTCTTCACCTCTTCGAGAAGACGGACAATGATGTTACTCCTACTTCTACAGTATCGAATCCACTGCTGCATGCCCGTCCACCTCGCGCGGGAGGGATAGCGTGTAGCGAAAGCTTCTACTTACTGCTCCTGCCTTTGCGTCTATGACAGGTGGGCCCAACAGGTGGTTGGCCCTCCTGTCATGCAGCCAAAGGCAGGTGCAGTTAAGGCACCGGAGCTCAGTCCGCGAGGGAGAGGGCGTTGTAGTAATCAAATTTCTCGGTCTTGTACGAGTTGACGCGACACATCAAAGCACTGCACTCGATATAAGTCTTTTACACATTTCAAATGGGCTACTTGTATGTAGGAGTAGACATATTCTGCTTCGTATGTAGTCACTTGTTGAAATCTCTAAAAGACTTATATTTGGAAACGGAGGAGTACAACATGCATGCATGCATGCCGTGACTTTCCTTTTGATACTTGCATGTGTTGATTTGATGCACCTTGCCAAATTTTGACTATAAATTTAACTAACCAAATTTTCATGCATGTCACAAAAAATTACGGGGCTGTTTGGATTTGTGACTATGTTTGTCTTATGTTGCCACATTATTTTTCCCACACTTGCCACACTTGCCTAACCTGAGTTGCTCAAATTGTTAGACACACTTTGGCTTGCCTAAGGGAATCTTGCCACAATTTTTGTGTCTATGACATGTGGGGTTCACTGCTAATAAAACAAATTCTTGTCTTAGGTGTGGCTAATAAAAAAGACTTATAATTTGAAATGGAGGGAGTAGAAAATATAAATAATAATGCATGTTGGGGCAACCCACGTTTCCGCTAATTTTAGCCGTGGGCTTGTTCACAATTTTTACAAGGGGGTGGTTGTTCATTTAATGGAGGGACTTGTAGTACCAGACTTGAACGATACAAAGTGCAACATGGCACACCGTAACACCACTTGGAACAAGCGGGTAGCTATCTCAAAAAACAATCAACAACTAAAAAAACGCGACCTGGCATGTAGTAGTACACAATTTTAAACGATTGTTTTGATGGAGTGAAAAAAGGAAAACTACCCCACTACATATATATAGGCCGGAGCCTCCGCGCTTGCTTGCTAGGTTTTCTCTATTCATACACTCTCATCCTCTCTAGATCTAAACAAGATAGGGGTGGTAACACTGTCTTTCTCCCTTCAAAAAACACTGGCTTTCTATCCTCACCGCTGGTTACAGATCCGGACATATCCCCCTCCGCCGGTGAAGGGGAGGAGGGGCAGCGTTTAGGCCGTCATCGACAGCGAGGGAGGAGACCCACTGCCGGCCACACCGTTATCTCTGGCCGAGCGCCGGTGCAGGAGGTCCTTCGATCCCTTCGTTGTTTCCTGTGGGCGGATCCGGCCTCCCGCCGCTCACCTATCCACATCCTGACGACCTTCAGGTATATCTTTGTTCGAAACCGCCTTAGCTCTACTTCCCCAGCTTGCTACGTCGCTGCATGTGCATCATTTTATACCTCTCAGCCCCTCTCGATCGGATGGTCCAATGTCACATATTTTCTTCTTCTATTGTTAGAGGTAAATCTACTTCATGGAGTCGAATCTTGTACTCCCTCTGTCCGAAAATACTTGTCATTGAAATGGATGTATCTAGATGTATTTTAGTTCTAGACACATCCATATTTTGATGACAAGTAATTCCGGACGGAGGGAGTACTTGGTTCAAACAAGAAATAAAGTGGGGTGGGGGAATTTAGTATGTACAGCGGACTTGGTACAAACAGGAAGAAAGGGAGTGAAAGTAGTACAGACTGGTCATCCAACCGGTCTCTTGGTCGAAAAAGGGAAATATAGGGGTAACACTGCATACGATTGGTATGACCAGGACTAGATTTGCTATCCACACATAGGAGTAGGTGGCTAGAGTGAACAAAAATGGGACCAACCCAGATATGTTTCTTGGATGTTTGTTTCTCGGGGCAACAAACTATGAATCACCACTTTATGCCCCTGTTTACGTACATGGTGCTTTGGGACTGGTGCACCCACTGACCCATGCCCTTATACCAAATATTTAGTTGTTCTTAATCTAATGTCCCTGGTAAAAACGAAGCCATGCCACTGTTATAAGCCATGACAAGTTTAGCCAAATGTTTTTGCCTGTAATTGTTTGAGACTCTAACTGTTTCCTCTATGCCTTTTTGTGCAAATAGGGATATCCAATTCACCAGGTTGCTGTTTTGACCTTTTGGTGCATTGCACAAAACTCTTCTTAAAAGAAGTGACTTTTGTGCTGTTTAACTGGAATGTCAGAATGGAATAGTTGGTTCATTTTGGTGGAACTGCACAAAGGGAGATCTGTGTTCCAATCCTCATCATTCATATTGGTGCCATAACCTTCCTTTAGGCAAGAATGGTATTTAATGCATGTGTTCATCTCTATTTTCCGACTGCCATGGGAAAATAATGTTGTTTTTACTAGTACACTTGTACTCCCTCACTGACAAAACCAATTCTGAATTAGTAGGCCAATCATGTACTTGGTTTCACCAACTGGTGAGGAGAAAGAGAAACAGAGCATGAAGAGGAAGAAGAAGAATAAGCGATTGCCAAGGCGATCTTGCTTTGAAGCCAGAGGCCTCGGCCGAGGCCATTCAAGGGCTCCGACAGCGACTACCTTACATGTGAGACGATCCTCCAGGAGCCCTTCCACTTCATTGTCTCACTTAATTAATTAGGAGTACTTAAGTACCACTAATTTATTACTGCCTAATTTTCCTGTTGGAGTTAAACCAATCTTTAGTAGGACCCTATGCTGAATCATGTTCGTGTGTATGTTTGTCTATGGAGGTGAATCATGTGGTGGAGCAGGGAGGGAATATTATTAGTGTCATGACATAATAGTGCTATTGTTTTGCATGTCAATTTATTCAATGAGGCAATGTTTTGCGCATTGTCCATCATGAATTTGATGCTACTGTTTGAGTAATATGCTAATGTCTTCCTATCCTTTCTCACTAAGCTAATGAAGGTTTCACCTTGTTCCTACTTGTGCAAACAGGGATCATGTTGTGCCAATCATACATTTTAGTGGAACTACACAAGACAATACAATGAATCGTATCCCAGCGATTGCTTTAACTCACTGGAAGTTCCTACTAATCTTCGATATAATCTCAAGACCTTTGGTAAACAAGAGTGATTTCTACCATACATTTGAAGTGCACAAAAATATATACTATTGTGTGATTCCAAGTGAGTGCTTTATCATCTCTTATGGGACTACATGAATAAGCTTTTTTCTCAGGTTGGTACGGGCCTAAGGCCTTCATCCATATTAGTTTGCTATCATCTCTATTTGTATCGTTACTCTTGTCATGAGAAACTCCTTTATCTTTGCACGTTAAAGTTTTGCAACCTATGATAAATGGCAATGCTTTGAGTGTTGAGTTGAGCTAATTGGCACTGATTAAATAAATTAATACCTCTCTTTAAGCAAGACTACTATGTTGCTAACTTTACCCATTAAGATAATGAGGGTGCTTCTATTTGTTAGTGTATGTTTCATCCACTAGTCCCACTATTACAGTAATCTCACTCTCTCTCAATATATGTGCCAACAGGGATGCTCGATTTTGATGGAACAGCACAAAAACTTTGGGTGCTTCATTGCCTCGACAGCTTCCGTCCTTTCCTGTCAGTCGCGAATCTCCGCTTGCTTTCTTCCTTTCTTTGTCGATCGCTATGGCTTATCTCGGCTTCCAGTCAAAGGAAATAGTAATTGATATGCTACCTCACACAGGTTGGTACTCGTCTTTATCCTAATTATTGTGCCTGTCATATGTATTGGTAATTTGGTGTTGTGCTACTGTTTGCCGATTTCATAAAGGAGTAATTTGGAGCCTGAACTCGCAGGCAAATCATTACATCGGGTGATTTCAGTAGAACTGCACAAAATGATCAGATGGACAATTACTTATGCTGCTGCTATGTACTCCAAAGTTCACTCAGACAAGCATCGATATTGACAAAAAGTGCCTATATTCATTCGAGTATCAACTGGCGTCAACCAATTGTCAAACTCCAAGTATTAGGAGAGTGAACGCCAAAATATTGCTTGGTGCATAGCCCGAAAAAACGCAGTCCAGTCTTTGGTCCCAACTTGTGCCTTTTGGTTATCGGCACATATGGTAGCGAACTATATGTCATGGAGTCTAAAGATTCTAGACAAGTTGGTTGACGCGTATATTCATCTGGCACTTAATCAGTCTGCACGCCAAGGATGCTCCATTTCAGTTGAACTGCACAAAAAAATTGGGTGGTTCATTTTCTCAACCGCCTCCTTTCTCGTCTGCAATGTAGAATTTTGGCAAGATACAGGACCAAGATGAGCCAAGAACTAGTTGGATGAAAGCAAGGGCCAAGTTGCTCAAACCTCCCTCGACACGAGGCCACTATTTGAGGATAAACCTACAAGCAAAGTTCAGATTATGCATGCTTTGCCTCTTATGTACTCGAAAGTTTACTCGTACAAGAACTAATTTTAGCAAGAAGTACCTCCGATTGAACACCATTTACCAGTCTGTACCCTAGGTAATTAAAGTTCGTCCATGGATCATATTGGCTATGATCTCAATCATTTGGATGCATAAACATACTGAACATGTGTATATCTGAATCTTTTTGTGAATTATTTATGAATATTGTCGTGTGATCTGTCAATCATTTGGATGCATAGATATGCTGAGCTTGTGTATATATGAATCTTTTGAGTTGTTGATAGTGAATGTTGGCTATGAATATGAACGTGTCCTGTGAACCTGAGTTTGATATGAGTGTTTACCTTTTCTATTGTATTTGTGTGTGAACTTGTTAGTATGCCTACTGTGGGGTATAAAACGCAGGTCTCTTATAAAAGTAATGCTGTGTCCAATTTATGTTTTCCTTCTAACCACGTTATATATATTTAAATTATTACTATTATTGTATATTTTAAAGAGACTTATATATACATTATAAAAACATCCCACCTGTTATTAACTTATAAAAGTAAATGTTTAACAGAAGTTGGCAAGGAAAATCCTGGTTGTTTTTGACTCACAGGCTAGGAAAATCCTAGTGATTATGCATAAAAGCTTGCGAAGATTTTAAGGACCAATTTAATAATAACACGCTCATTTTTATTTTGAGCAATAAATCGCTAATTTCTTAATTTATATATATATATATATATATATATATATATATATATAATGTGCCTCTCGGTTTATTCTTTGATATTAATTGCTCCTTCTAACATAACATTATATATACAACGAGCCCACCTAATACGTGTATTTCAAGGAAGTGCAAATGGGCTGGGATTTCTTAGAAAATATAAATGGGCCTGATTGACGCGATATTATTTGTTCACCCAGCCCAAAGAAATGGACTGTACATTCTAGAAAACATGGGTTAAATATATGCCACATTTTTGCAGTGACATGTGGGCCAATAGGTCGAAGCCTACGCAGGGCGTTGTCAACTTGGTCAACAAATGATTGTGTCATCCATAGCCATTGGATTTATATCCAACGGCTGGCATGCACCTTCAATCTCTCGTCTTCTTCCTCCAGCGTCGCCGGGACCGCCTGGTCCGGCCTCCGGCACCTAGCGGCTCTGCTTAGCACGCATCGCTGTGAAGCGCTACCCCACCGCCGGCCAGGCTATCCCTCCACCTCTCGACACCTCCTGTTATTCTCCACAGATTACAGCCCCACGCCGCAACAGAACCAGTTATAACCCTTCTCCTGCTCTCAATCTGTGACTCCACTGCCAAGTTTTACCATCTCCGAGTCGTTCCCGTCCGGGGCCTCGCCGTCGTCCACTGCCTCGCTGCGTTCGGAGCGGCATGGTCAACAAACGAGAGTCATCGGAAGAGGATTGTACGTGGAGAGCCTGATGGCTGGGACCCATGAGGTCCATGGTCGCACGCAAGGAAAGTTCCTCCTTCTTAAGCTGAAAAAAATGTTTCCTCCACCTGATAGCTGGGACCCACCAGCTGTATCTTCGCACGGAAGGAGGTGCCTCCTTGTTTTGCGAAAAAAATTATTCATCCCGTTGACAGCTGGGACCCATCAGATTTGGTGACTGACTTGTGGGCCTACTAAGCGGACGTGTACGCACGGCTTTGTCAACTTAATCAACAAATGATTCTAGCAATGGACTGTTGGATGTTAATCCAACAGCCGTGCTCCTTCTTCAACCTCTCGTTCTTGCTCACTGTCTCCCGTGGGCGGCACCGCGGTAGTCTTGCCGTGCACCCGAACCGATGAAGTTTCCACTCCTCTCCATCTGCGACTCCACCGCCCGCCTTCCCCATCTCCGGTCGTTCCGATGCAGGTGCGCCGGCACGGTGTGGTCAACGTGGTCAACAACCGAGAGTCATCGGAAGATGAATGTACGTGAGAGGTCGACAGGGGACGCACCACGCCCATGGACGCATGCATGCAATGTAACGCGCGAGGTCAACATGGTCAAGGAACGACTTCCATCGGAAGTATATCAGACGCGGAGAGTCTCACCGGTCCACGGCCGCAGCAAGTAAGTGCCTCCTTATTACGCTGAAAATAATGATTCCTCCAATCGACGAGGACCCACCGGATGGGCCACCGTATTTTGCGAAAAAATGTTTGCCCCTCGACTGGGACCCACCGACGGGCCACCGTATTTTGTGAAAAACGTTCCCCATTGTCATTTCGGACCCACCGGAAGTGCCTCCTTATTACGCACAAAAAATGAATACTCCCCGCTTAGCTGGGACCCACCTTGGTGGGAGGCTGACTTGTGGGCCTACTAAGTTGACGGGGACGAAGGGCTTTGTCAACTAAGTCAATATGAACGATTCTAGCTCCAGTGACCGTACGATGTCCATCCAACGGCCATAGTGCTTCTTCAACCTTTGGTCTTCTTGCTCCAGCCACCGAAAGCAGCGCCGGTCGTTCGCATGCTCCTGCCTCCCGTGGCCGGCTGTGCTGCCGTGGAGGCCTCACCGCCCCCTACTATTCCCATCACGGGCCTCAAGGGCGACGGCAGCCTCACACCGCAGCCGAACCAGTGAACCCTCGTACTCCTCTCCGCACGGGCTTCCTCTGCCGCGTCTTCCCCAGCTCCGCGTCATCCCCTTCCTAGGCCTCGCCGTCGTCCACCGCCATGGTGCTCTCCGCGCGGCGTGGTCAACGTGGTCAAGGAACGACTTCCGTCGGAAGAGTACTGTACGTGGAGATGCTGACAGCTGGGTCCATGACCACAACCCAGTTTTTTTTGTGATTTGCCAAGTAAGTCGCTTTGTCAGGCCTGTTGGGCTGCAAATCTTTCAAGACGAGGAGAGCTTTCATTCGGCTAGCAGAGAAAATGGCCCATCAGTAATGAGAAATGGGTTGTACATTTTTAAAACACATCAAACCGGCAATTAGTTTCAAATGTCTTTTTTTCATTTCGAGATTTTAAATTACATTAATTTTTATGCATGGAGAATTTGTGGATTTATTATTGATATACATTTATTTTTAAAATCAGTTTGAATGTGAGTCGAAATTTCGGGATTAAAAACAGTTTGGACCGCACCGAAATATGCAAAATTTCGTATAATTTTTTAACCGTGGCCACAATATGGGTTGTAATGCTAACAAAAAGAGTATGGGCTCAAAAAAACCTTAATAATTAGCAAATGGGCTGTAAATTATTAGAAATAATGGCAGATGGGCCATATGTCGCTTTCCATGATTTGAGGCTTTCCTAAAAAAGGTTGACGACAAGCAAAGGATGCTTGGATGGCCATCCAACGCCGCCGTCGTCTTCTTCAATCTTCGCTCTCCCCGCTTCCAAATTCAAACAAGCGCCAAGGGACTGCTCGCTCTTCCTCCTCATGGCCGGCTCTGCTGCCACAGAGGCCTCACCGCCCCACCGTACTCCCATCGCTGGCCTAGCCATCCTCAACTCACCCACACTGCCGTTATTCTCCGGCGACGGCAGACGAACCAGTAAACCCTCGTACAGTCGTACTCCTCTCCGCGTGGGAAACAACTGCCGTGTCTTCCCTGCCTCCGTGTCGTTCTCTTCCTAGGCCTCGCCGTCGTCCACCGCCCTGGTGCTCTCGACGCGGCCTGGTCAACGTGGTCAACGACCGACATGCATCTGAAGTGGATCAGACGTGGAGAGGCCGATACTGGGTCCACGGCCGCACGCAAGGAAATGCCTCCTTATTACGCACAAAATAATGATTCCTCCACCGACATCGTGGACCCACCGAAGGGCCTCTCAGATTTCGCGAAAAACGTTATCGCCACCGACAGCTCGGACCCACCAGCTATATCTTCGCACATAAGGAAGTGCCTCCTTATTACGCACAAAAAATGAATACTCCCCGTTAGCTGGGACCCAAAGATAGTGGCAGGCTGACTTAGGGCCTACTAAGTTGACGGGACGGAGGGCTTTGTCAACTTAGTCAATATGCACGATTCTAGCTCTAGTGACCGTCTGATGTCCATCCAATGGCCGTAGTGCTTCTTCAACCTCTCATCTTCTTGCTCCGGCCACCCAAACCAGCGCCGTTCGTGCCTCGTGCTCCTGCCTCCCGTGGTCGGCTGCGATGCGGCAGAGGCCTCACCGCCCCCTACTAGTCCCACCGCTGGCAAGGCCATCCCTCTACTCACCCACACCCCCTGTTATTCTGCGGCAACGGCAGCCTCACACTTCAGCCGAACCAGTGAACCCTAGTACTCCTCTTCGCCTAGGCATCCACTGTCGCGTCTTCCCCAGCTCCGCGTCGTCCCCTTCCTAGGCCTCACCGTCGTCCACCGCCCTGGTGCTCTCGGCGCAGCGTGGTCAATGTGGTCAAGGAACGGCTTCCATCGGATGTGGACTTCATGTGGAGAGGCTGACAGTTGGGTCCACGGCCGCAGCAAGGAAGTGCCTCCTTATTACGTGCAAAATAATTATTCCTCCACCTAACAGCGGGGACCCACCGGACGGGCCACCGTATTTTGCAAAAAAAACGTTTGCCCCGACTGCTGGGACCCACCAGCTACATCTTCGCACGCAAGGAAGTGCGTCCGGGCAAATAAAAATGATTCGCCCCCCTGACTGCTGGGACCCACAAGCTACATCTTCGCAGGCAAGGAAGTGCCTGACAGTCGGGACCCACCTGGTCGAAGCATACATAGCATTGTCATTCTGGCCGCGAACGTGTACGTACATATATACTGGTGGATATAGAGGCGCGCACGTGTCGTAGTAAAGGCGCGTACGTGTCGTAGTAGAGGCGCGCACGTAGCATATACACGTACGTACAACGGCCAGGGTGCAAGAAAGAAAATCTGACGCCACGTATGTGTACATACGGGCGGGGTCTCGAACGCCTACTCGCGCATACGTACGGCCAGGGCTCGTGTACATGGCTGGGTCGGAACGGAGAAACAATGTCGTTGTCGTGTTCATGGGGAGGCAACGGAATGCGTCGTGTTCATGGGGAGGCAACGGAATGCGTCATGTTCATCGAGAGGCAACGAAACACGTGGGAGCCAACCGGCTGGGTCGGAACGGAATGCGTGGCCGTGTTCATCGGGAGGGCTTGGACGGAACATGCGATGGAAACGAGGCCTGGCGTACCGCACAACGGAGGAAACAGACCTCCTACGTTCGGAACGGGGTCCTGTTGATTGGGAGGTGTCTTGCGTACCGCAAAACGGAGGAAACGGACCTCCTACGGTCGAAACAGGGGTCCTGTTGATCGGGAGGGGTTTGGTGTATCGCAAAACGGACGAAACGGACCTCCTACGGTCGAAACGGGGGTCCTGTTGATCGGGAGGGGTGTGGCGTACCACAAAATGGACGAAACGGACTTGTGTTGGAGCGCTACGGTCGAAATGGGGGTCCTGTTCATCGGGAGGGGTGTGGCGTACCGCAAAACGGGACTCCACGGGATACTGTTCATCTCCACCGTCGACCTCATCCAGCCTCCACGGGCTACCGTCTACCTCCTCCAGCCTCCACGGGCTCCTGTTCATCCAGCCTCCACCGCGCGCTACTCCACCGGCTACTATTCAACCACCCCTCCATGGGCACCCCTCCATCGTCTACTGTTCATCCAGCCCTCCACACCACGAGGTCCTGTTCAACCACCCCTCCATGGGCACCCCTCCACCATCTACTGTTCATCCAGCCCTCCACCACACCACGGGGTCCTGTTCATCCAGAGGCAACGCCACCGCTCCATCGCTCATCCAAACTCCCCGCAACACTCACTGTTCATCTCGGAGGCAACATCGATCGGCTTGATTAGCGGCGATGGCGAAGAATCGCTCGATCGGGTTCGATGAACAGCCATCGATCGATCGCTCGGGTTCGATGCTTGCGTAGCCTGCAGTGCAATCGCTCGGGTTTAGTTAGAGCCCAACGCCTCGCTCGGGTTCAGTTAGAGCCAACGCCTCGCACACATGCGCGTACGTGTACGAGAGAAACGCGCATCACTCAGCCCCTGACCTCCCACCGTAACCGAGAACTCCCCGAAATTTTCCTCCCCCTCGCTTCTACCACGGTTTTTTCCGTCATGGATGGCCCAAAGAATGTCATGCAGCTACGTCTCCGGCCCGCCCGGGACAAAAAGCCCATTTTCTCATGATTTTTTTCATAGAAGTAGGAGCCCACCACATCTATGATGATACCGGGTTTGTCACAATTATCGTCATAGAAGTGTCATATGTATGACAGAAAAAAAATTCGTTCGGCCCAAAATGTCACGGATGTGTCTTTTTTTTGTAGTGCTTGCGTGGGATCCCTGGCATATCGGAAGGGTGCGAGGAAAATATGTCCCAGTTTTTGCTCAAGAATTCTCGTAGTGCGGTGTCAACTGTTGGGTTCAGTTGGGCTCCGATAGATGCTGTCTTCTTGGGGTCCGTTGGGTGGACCTGGAATTTGACTATTTCTTCTGCTGGTTTGGAAGAGGTGGATTTGGGGCGTTTTTCGAGGATTACATCGTCCCTGTCCACCGTGGAGTGCAGTGTGGTTAATTCTTCGGCCACGAGGGCTTCGGATAGCGCCTCAAGGGCCAGGGATGCGGTTTTGTTTTCAGCATGGAGTGCTATGTCCGAATCACTAACGAGAGTGATTATACCGTTTGGTCCGGGCATTTTGAGCTTCATATACCCGTAATGTGGTATAGCTTGGAAGCGTGTAAAAGCATCCCACCCCAACAGGGCGTGGTATCTGCTACTGAAAGGGGCCACTTGGAAAGTGATTTCTTCGGACCGATAATTCTCCGGCATGCCGAATACCACGTCAAGTGTGATTTTTCCCACGCACCGCGCCTCCCGACTGGGAATGATTCCTCATAAGGTTGTGCTACTTTGCTTGATGCGGCTCCTGTCTATTTCCATTTTGTGGAGTGTGTCCTCATAAATGAGGTTTAGTCCGCTGCCGCCGTCCATGAGGACCTTGGTAAGTCGAAACCCATCCACAATGGGACTGAGGACTAATGCGGCTGGCACTCGGACTGTCCTGTACTTTGGTTCATCACCGGCATTAAATGTTATAGTCGTGTCGTTCCAAGGGTTTATTGCAGCGATTTGGCAGACTTCGGCGAGGTCACGAAGTGCCCTTTTTCGCTTGTTGTTTGAAGCGAATGTCTCGAAAACCGTCAATACTCTTGTGTGGTCGTTTTCTGGAGGGTGCTGCTCTGGGGTGTCCTTGATAAGGATGTCCTCGCCGCTCTTGGCTACCTGCCGGAGTATCCAACATGCTCTGAGGCTGTGGGTTGCCACGGTATCTGGTGTCGTGTGTATTCTGCATGGGCCATCGAGCCATCCCTCCAGAACGGTTCCGTGCCGCGTAATGGGTTTATCTTTCTTGACTGTTGGACTGGGCGTGCCATTGGGGTGCGCCCTCTTCGCCTGTAGGAGGAGTTGAGTTGGGACCGATGGCTCCCAGCAAGCTGCCTGAGTTTTCCATGCGCTTTCCATCACGCTGTACTTCCGCACGATAGTTGCTAAGTCAGTGAACTTTAGTATGCAGCGGCGATTGATGGTGTTGAGAATTCCTTTGTCCATGCAATTGTTGCAGAACGCTGATATCGCATCCACGTCGCGGCAATCTTCTATCTTGTCTTTGACAAGGAGGAATCTGGCCCAGAAGTGGTGGACCATTTCCTGAGATAATTGTTTTATGCTCATGAGGGTGACTATGTCCGGGTGGGTGGGTGGAATTAAATCCGAACCTTGACCCGTCCGATTATCCGGAGTCTGAAGACCTTCCAGACTCAACAGTCCGGGCTCTAGAGTATCTTCTGATTGTTTAGGACCGCCGTCCGATTCTATGTTCGGAGAGCTAGTCGCATCCTTTCGCTGGTGGGTATCCGGTTCTTCCTGATCGATAATCCGAACATAGTCTGTCTTCGATATAGAAGAAGACTTGCCATCCCGCTCCTCGTCTACCGCTATCTGGTGGGTGTCCGGTGGAGTTTTGATTTCTCCTTGATCGCTTTTAGGCCCGATCCGATTGTAATCTATGGCGATTCCCAAAGCGGCGATGCGATCTAGGAGCTCATTCAAGGATGAAAACTCTACCGGATCCATCTGCTTGGAGTGTTCGGAGTTGATGTGAAGGGGATTTTCGATGGCCCAAGAGGTCATCGTCGGCTCAACGGCCGAACGGGCGATCATGGTAAAGCCGCCCAGCCGGAGAGTTGGCCCGGGGCCAGTACTCCCCCGGAGGTGATGTTGTCTTTAAGGACAAGGCGAACCATCGATCCGATCGTCGACGTCACAGTGGAACTCTCAATGAAAGCACCAATGTCGGTGTCAAAACCGGCGGATCTCGGGTAGGGGGTCCCGAACTGTGCGTCTAAGGTCGATGGTGACAGGAGATAGGGGACACGATGTTTACCCAGGTTCGGGCCCTCTCTATGGAGGTAATACCCTACTTCCTGCTTGATTGATCTTGATGAATATGAGTATTTACAGGAGTTGATCTACCACGAGATCGTAATGGCTAAACCCTAGAAGCCTAGACTGTATGGCTATGGTAATGAGTATCTCCTTTCCGGACTACACCCTCCGGTTTATATAGACACCAGGGGGATCTAGGGTTACATAGAGTCGGTTAGATAGGAAGGAATCTTCATAGTTGATCGCCAAGCTTGCCTTCCACGCCAAGGAGAGTCCTATCCGGACACGGGTACAGTCTTCGGCCTTCATGTCTTCACCGCCCATCAGTCCGGCCCATGGATAACAGGCCGGACGCCCGAGGACCCCTTAGTCCAGGACTCCCTCAGTACCCTCAACCTATAATCCTACGGAATAACAAATAGTTCAGTTGTCTACTTTGCTGTATTGCTTGATTCGAATGCTTGTTTGTTACTTGTTACGCTATACCCGAGTTGGCCAATATGTCAACAGTGCCTGCTCTACTATCGTAAAACAATGCATGCCTAGTTCATTTGAGTCCTTAACCTTTCCTTTGAACTTCATCACAAGGCTGTCTTCGTAGTTTATAAGAGGCCACACTGTTAAGTGCTTTCTCAGATTATTTCAACTGCTTAGATGCCTTGGCAACTTAAATATAGCGGTGGTACACTCCCTTTCAACTAGGGATGTCAACTGGGTCCCGTTTAATACCGATTAAAGTCCACTAGTGGTATGATAGTTCAAAAGAGTTTTTGTTTTTTGAGGAAAATGAACCAGGGAGCTAGCAAAAACTAACTAGATGGGACTGACGGATGTCGTTTATTTGCCACTTACATCCCTAGTTTCATCTTACCATTTTAATTTCTTTTCGACTGATGCTGCTTTGAACCATTTAAATATAGCTTGCCATGCTCGGCAATAATTCGTATGTCGTTTACCATGTAAGCTTACTGCCTGGATCATGCGATAACTATCTCTTACTTATGTCCAGCGGAAATATTTCAGGATGCCGTTCACACTAGGACACAATGTACAACCCCAGAACCTATTTGTGGAAGCAGTGCGCCATCCATGTTACTAGATGGTAGCAGTTCAGAGGCAACACCGCCGGAGAGCAGTCTGAGCACATATATTATAGTTCTTGAGGCTCTACTAGAGGCAGAAAGAGATGGTGTGGCTGCCATGAATGAGGTAATCTCGATCTTGAAGCTTTAAATTATGCAATTAGCTGCACGCATTATGCAAGCAACCCAAGAATTGGAGGAAGTAAGAATGTTGCATTTGAAGACGGAGGAGGTCCTGCTGCTTCTGCTATCTGAAGCTCAGGGTAATCCCACTTCTTCTTTAGATAGCAGTTGAAATTGTCATTAGATTATTGTACCTGCATGCTGTGTCATGTATCTGAATGGATTATGTTGTAAGACCCCCTATGTTGTCCATGTGTTCTAATGATCCGAATTTTTTTGGCGAGGTAATCCTCAGTACTTGTATGATTGACTTAAGGTGAACTGTTTTTCGTGTGAGCATATTGTATTGGATGAAATAACTGTTTGACTCAAAGTTTATCCAACCCATCAATTCAAGATCATGACATTTCTAAATCATAATCATATATAAAGGTGGAATAAATCTTTGTTGTGGTTTTGAATAAATAAATAACAAAACATAGAATTATCTGTGGATATTCGTAATCGAATTAAAATTGGATTTTGATTTAGTTGCCAGGGCCCAGGGCAAACGTGAATGCTAATTCTACCAAGTTTTGAACGAAGCGGCTAAACACCCACTATCATTTGTGGGCTGCCCGAAGCAAGTGTTCGCGAGATGGAAATTACATCTACCACGACACTTGACATCCTTATCGACCGGATTTACACTGCTGTCGATAGGGGTAGACTAGTAACTTCAATCAGACGTGACACGACGGCCTCTGAGCCCATTCAGACACGGTGGGCGCCAAACGTGGGCGGCAAAACATATTTTATTCAAGCTCGTCCGGAAGACATGTGTCTCTCCCTCCATTTCTCCATTCAACCACGGTGGGCGGCAAAACAAACTCTCCTCGTCCAAAATCGATGTAGGCTAATATTTTTAATAGGGGCAGATGTGTAACTTCCCTTAGAGGTGACACAACCGTCCTACCTGTCAGCCCCGTTCGTACACCGTGGGCGCCAACCGTGGGCGGCAAAACACCCTCTCCTCGCCCTAAATTGTTACCGGCAAATATTAGGGAGATGCGATATTACCGTCCTATCCCCAACCGACGTGATGTCTGAAATTTTAAACGGGGGATAAGTTCGTAACTTTCCCACATTTCAGACAAGCGCGTCCCAAAGTTTGAGATCCCCCTCCCCCTCCATTTCCCCATTCATACACCGTCGGCGCCACGATAACCTCCCCACTGCGGCCAGCCTCCTCCGTCCACCACCCCATCCTCCACCTTGCCGGAGCCGCTACCCCTACCCCATCGTCCACTTCAAGAGATGGACGTCTCTCATCCACGGCGCCGGACCAGGATCCTTTCATTGCGTCATCTCGCTTCATCGGCGCTGTCGTCCACCTTGCCGTTGTTGCTCCTACGACCGCCTCGTCCACGGCAACATGATTTATCCCCGACCCGGCCGTCTATCATCTAAAGTCTTCTTCCCCGCCACTGACACCCATCACACCCATAGCACCCTCAACGTATCAGCAGGGGCCTACACGGCGTCGCAAGAGAGGTGGTACTCTTCCATATGTGCTTAAGTTATTGATCTCACTCGGAAAATAGATCTTAAATTGTTTACTATACTTTTCTTGTCCATACCAAATCGTAGTGGCTAGTTCAATGCAAACATTGGTTGCGAAGTAGCTTTGTCCGGTTTTCACCTTCAGATCCGCCATGTCACGGTCACTATACTCGTAAAGCTTATGGTTTCCCCCTTTATATTTCACTACCATCATCGTAGGTGCTTCACTGCTTCATATCGTGCTAGCACTGCTCTTCAAGACCTCAACCCATCAAGCGAAACAACATGCCACTCATAATTCCAAAGCTTACATGTTGAAATATGAATCTGATATGATTCTCATATTACTAAAACAGAGAACTTTTAATTGGTCACCTAATGTTCCTATATTCGTTTCGAAAAGCATGTGCGCCACCCACTGGTCCAGCTAATTCCACTTTCCTGATTTTACTCTTGATGCTTAGGGTTTTCCCCTTTTATCTACTCTACTATGATCTGCCTAGGTGCTTTCTGTTGTACCAGCATTACTCCACCCTTGAAGCTAAACAACACAACACTCAAAATTCCAAAGCTTAGTTGTTCAAATATGATTGTGATATGATACTGATATTAGTTAACAGACACATTTAATTGGTTAGCTAAAGGTCCCACTTGAGTTTCCAAATGCATGTCGCGACATATAGAGACAATGAATTGCATTTCTTTGTCACTTGTTGACTGTACTTTCTTGTCCATACCAAATCTTAGTTGTTATTTCAAATCAAGCATCGATTGCTAACTACCCTTTGTGCAGTTTGCAGCTTCAGATCTGCCATCCCACTGCCACGATCAACACTATACTCATCATCCTTACGGTTTCCCCATTTTATGATGACCACGATCAGCCTACGTGGTTTGTATTGTAATAGCACTGCTCCACCCATCGAGCTAAACAAGCTTAGTTGTACAAATTCAAATATTTTATTATGCTGATATTAGTAACACTGAGAGATGTTTAATTAGTCAGCTAAATGTTCCTACTTTAGTTTCAAAATGCATGTGAGCCATATATGGAGAGACCGGAAGGAATAGTATTTCTCTGTGCGCTCTGATTCATCATGGGTGGCTAACCGACATTGTATAGAAATACTTGTAATGTCTTCAATCTGCTTGCTCTTCTGCTCTTCTTTAAGATGTTCCTATTCTCTTGCAGTGGACTGGTCAGGTCGAGTTATTCTCCATTAGTATATTTTGAATCTGTCAGGTCAGGTCGACTTGTTCTTCTTTACTATATGTTGAAGCTGTCATCTGCGAAGTATCATCACTTCTGGAGCTCTCATATTTTGAGTAGTAGGCCACATTATATTAATGCACACACCAAATTACAGCATGCATGGCACCTCTTAGAAGAATTGCAGAGATAGCACAAAGGGGTTTACAGGAGGAAGTATTAGATTAGAATCACTTCGCATTACAAAGATAATCTCACTTGTTTTTATGTTTTCATGCATGTCAGGTATTGAACATTATCAAAATGAATATGAGAATGGGCGCATGAGAGGAATATTGCGGAACAATCCACTGGCTAACAAACTTGGCATGGTGGAGGATGGCCTATCTTATTCACCCATCAAGGTGCATTCTCTAACTTGGCAAGGTTGTATTGGTCGCACATATTTTACATCTGACCTCTTGCATTACTTCTACTTTGTTACACCATCTGCTTAGTTTAAGCATCATATATGAGTATATGCCATACCTATCCATTTTTGTACCTATTCCACGTGTCATCATACTACGTTTTTCCAGTCAAATGTTGTTCTTTTGTATGTCCAAAAGGAAGAGGGTGAGTGCAGATCCTCAAGGAGTACAAACTAGGTATTTGGAAAAGGTAGTGATACTTGTTAAATCAGATAGATCAGTAGCCACTGAAAACACAGGCCCAACTATAACGGACTTTACCCCTACTCCAGTGGCCAAACCCCTATTAGAACTGCTGGCAGCCCGGTGTCAGTCTTGTCTATGATATCAATTCAAAATTTGAACTCCTAAATTTCTGCATGTGCCTTACCTTCTCTCTTGTATGAAAACTATTTTCAGATGAATCTCCTTGCTCAAAGGATCATAGGATCTCACGACAATACTGGGCTCTGCATTTCTCTTGTCAGTACCTCTTGCCCTTTGTCAGCATACTTACACTCACCGCTGTTTGATTATGTAGCATCACTGTAAATGTTCGCTTCTTTATCCTCCCTTTGCTTGAAATTATAAGATCTATATTTACTCTTAGATAAATGTAGAATTAACACAATGGTTATGAAGTTTTGGATTGCCCATGTAAGTACCTGTTGTCATGTACTCCCTCTGTATCGAATTAATTGTTGATCAATTGGATCTATTTAGAACTTAATAGTGCTAGATACATCCATTTGAGTGACAAGTAATAACGGACGGTGGTGGTATTACTGTACATGCATCGGGAGATAGTTTATTGTCTAGCATTAATCTGCATCTTATCTGTCCTGCCCTCCACTTTCTCCAAATTATCATATCTACATTTACTCTTACCAAAATGTTGAATAAAGCCAATGCCACTTCACAAGTTGATGTATGCATTCCTCTTGTCAGTACCTTTTGCCTTGTAACGCTGTACTTAATTAATTGCTATTTGATTATGTATCATCGATGCACTGAGCTTCATTATCCTCTATTTCTTCCAATATTATTTGATCTATATTTACCCTTTGCAAAATGTATAATAATGGCAATGCTTATAAAGAAATTTCTTTGAGGAATTTATTGAATTATCCTTCCATCAACATGGAGAAGGGCTTTGTCCAGCCCGTGTTAACATGTAATGTAAGTTCATCCTTCTCAAGCCTTCAAACTTTGTTCTAGTATAGATTTGGATAGGCATAATTTCCTCCACTACTGTTTACATCTGCTTGGATGTTTGCAACAACTACCAGTTTTAAATTGTAGTTGTAAAGACTCGTTCCTTATGCAGAACAGATCCATTTATTTGCTTATATAATTGTGAAACCTGTTACGTGTCTCCTTGTTTCTCCTTCAGAGTCATCTCTCTTATGCCAGGCAGAACTTTAGGAAAGATAGTGAGCCAAACCATCTTGAGGACAGCGAGATGACCCCAAGGTCCTGTCTTGATGAAGACAGTGAGTTGAAGCTACTTACCAGCAGGTGTGAGACAACCTACATGCCATTTGCCTCAATCAGTTCGACTTCTTCAGTCTCAAATTAAAGCGGAAAGGCTTTCTTCATCTCAGCTCCGACTTGAAGTCAAAGATGTAATGAAGATGTCAGGGGACTGCCTTGCGCACTATGGTGCCATACAGCTAGGGATGAAGCATCTATCATTGACACTGGCGAGGTCTCATCACTTGTTCACTTCTTCTTGAGGGCCCGACCTTGCCAGGTCTAGTGCCTTCTGAAGTGCTCTCAGTTTTGTACATTCTTTTGTCGACGCATTTATATGCACTAGTGGTGACCTTTGATGCCCAGTGTATGTAATCCGCGGTCATGTTGCGCTTTATTATCACCGGCAGCGAACTTTGATTCCCAGTGGATGTAATATGCCGTAATTTCTTTATTGTATAGTCTAGGTTTATTATTTGGTCGGTATGCTATAATTTAGGCCGGAAGGTTCAGTGGATCTCAGTGTTGTCGGTCTTCAGGCCGGCTCGTTACTCATATGGGCCAAAAAACGGGCCTGTAATCATCTTGGGCCATTAGCAGGTCTAAACCTATAGTAGTTTCCCGCCTTTAACATGCCATGGGCTACATATTTACTGTTGTGACACTGGGCCTCCTACGGGCCGTAGAAACAATGGGACTTCTACGGGCCGTAGAAACAATGGGCCTTCTACGGGCCGTATCATCAATGGGCCTTATACGGGCCGTATGATCGATTGGCCAAACATGTGCCAAAAACAGACCACATTATGGCCGTAAACGGGCTAGAGTTGGAGTCGTCCGTTCATGGGCCTACCATAACGGTCCGTCGTTAATAGGCCGTATTTGATGACGCTATGAAAACGGCCCAATGTATTAACGGGCCACAAACGGGCCGACTGTAACCACGGGCTAAATTTGGCCCTAAGCGTAAAATGGCGATGTGGGCCGTAAGTAACCGAATGCTAGAAATGAGCCCAAGAATAAATGGGCCCTGAGAAGGCCGAAAGATAACATGGGCTGCAAATGGCCCAATGGATTAATGGGCCGTTAATGGGTATAAAGTGATACACTGTTCATTACGGGCCAGTATTGAAGGAAATATGCCCTAGAGGCAATAATAAAAGTTATTATTTATTTCCTTATATCATGATAAATGTTTATTATTCATGCTGGAATTGTATTAACAGGAAACATAATACATGTGTGAATACATAAACCTACAGAGTGTCACTAGTATGCCTCTACTTGACTAGCTCGTTAATCAAAGATGGTTGTGTTTCCTAACCATGAACAAGGAGTTGTTATTTGATTAACGGGATCACATCATTGATTGAATGATCTGATTGACATGACCCATTCCATTAGCATAGCACCTGATCATATAGTTTGTTGCTAGTGCTTTTTCTTCATGACTTATACATGTTCCTATGACTATGAGATTATGCAACTCCCGTTTGCCTGAGGAACACTTTGGGTGCTACCAAGCGTCCTGGCAACGAATCGGGTGATTATAAAGGTACATTACAGGTGTCTCCAAGGTACATGTTGGGTTGGCATATTTCGAGATTAGGATTTGTCACTCCGATTGCCCAGAGGTATCTCTGGGCCCTCTCGGTAATGCACATCACATAAGCCTTGCAAGCATTTCAACTAAATGTGTTAGTTGTGAGATGATGTAGTACGAAGCGAGTAAAGAGACTTGCCGTAACGAGATTGAACTAGGTATTGGATACCGACGATCGAATCTCGGGCAAGTAACATACCGATGACAAAGGGAACAACGTATGTTGTTATGCGGTCCGACCGATAAAGATCTTCGTAGAATATGTAGGAGCCAATATGGGCATCCAGGTCCCGCTATTGGTTATTGACCGGAGAGGTGTCTCAGTCATGTCTACATAGTTCTCGAACCGTAGGGTCCGTGACGCTTAACGTTTAGATGGCGTTACTATGAGTTTTTATGATGTTTCTGTACGAAGGTTGTTCGAGTCCCGGATGAGATCACCGGACGTGTGAGGAGTCTCGAAATGGTCGAGACATAAAGATTCATATATTGGAAGTCTATGTTTGGACATCGGAAGTGTTCCGGGTGAAATTGGGAATTTTACCAAGTACCGGAGGTTACCGGAACCCCGAATGCTTATGGGCCAACATGGGCCTTAGTGGAAGGGAGAAAGGGGGCCCAAGTGCTGGCCGCACCTTCCCCCTTCCCTAGTCCTATTAGGAATAGGAGAAGGCGCCTCTCTCTCTCCCTTCCCACTTGGGAAACCTAGTTGGACTAGGATTTGGGGAATCCTACTCCTAGTAGGAGTAGGACACCTGGCGCACCTCTCCTTGGCCGCCAGCCCTCCCTTCCCTCCTTTATATACAAGGCAGGGGCACCCCATGACACACAAGTTGATCATTGAGATCGTTCCTTAGCCGTGTGCGGTGCCCCCTTCCACCATATTACACCTCGAGAATACCGTGGCGGAGCTTAGGCGAAGCCCCGCCGGTGGAACATCATCATCGTCACCACGCCGTCAGGTCGAAACTCTCCCTCAACACTCGGCTGGATCGGAGTTCGAGGGATGTCATCGAGCTGAACGATGTGCAGAACTTCCGGAGGTGCCGTGCGTTCGGTACTTGGATCGGTTGGATCGTGAAGAAATCGACTACTTCCTCTACGTTGCGTCAACGCTTCCGTTCGGGTCTCACGAGGGTACGTAGACAACACTCTCATCTCGTTGCTATGCATCACCATGATCTTGGCGTGATCGTAGGAAAATTTTTGAAATTACTACGTTCCCCAACAAGTGGCATCCGAGCCTAGGTTTTTATGGTTTGATGATATGCACGAGTAGAACACAAGTGAGTTGTGGACGATACAAGTCATCGCCTACCGGATGTCATACTTTGGTTCAGCGGTATTGTTGGATGACGATCCAGACCAACCTTACGCGTGCATTTCCACGCGAGACCGGTTCCCTCGACGTGCTTTGCACATAGATGGCTTGTGGAAGACTGTCTCTCCAACTTTAGTTGAACCCGTGTACGCCTTGGTCCTTGAGAAGGTTAAACGGAGTCTATTTGACGAAGTATCGTTGTGGTTTTGATGCGTAGGTGAGATTGGTTCTTGCTTAAGCCCGTAGCAGCCACGTAAAATTTGCAACAACAAAGTAGAGGACGTCTAACTTGTTTTTGCAGGGCATGTTGTGATGTGATATGGTCTAGACATGATGCTGAATTTTATTGTATGAGATGATCATGTTTTGTAACCGAAGTTATCGGCAATGGCAGGAGACATATGGTTGTCGCTTTATTGTATGCAATGCAAACGCACTGTAATGCTTTACTTTATCACTAAGCGCTAGCGATAGTCGTAGAAGCATAAGTTTGGCGAGACGACAACGATGCTACGATTGAGATCAAGGTGTCGCTACGGTGACGATGGTGATCATGATTGCTTCGGAGATGGAGATCACAAGCACAAGATGATGATGGCCATATCATATCACTTATATTGATTGCATGTGATGTTAATCCTTTATGCATCTTATCTTGCTTTGATTGACGGTAGCATTATAAGATGATCCCTTACTAAATTATCAAGAAGTGTTCTCCCTAAGTATGCACCGCTATGAAAGTTCTTCGTCTTTGAGACACCACGTGATGATCGGGTGTGATAGGCTCTACGTTCAAATACAACGGGTGCAAAACAGTTGCACACGCAGAATACTCAGGTTATACTTGACGAGCTATGCATATAAGATATGACCTCGGAACACGAGACCGAAAGGTCGGCGTGAATCATATAGTAGATATGATCAACATATTGATGTTCACCATTGAAACTACTCCATCACACGTGATGATCGGTCATGGTGTAGTTGATATGGATCACGCAATCACTTAGAGAATTGGAGGATATTTTTCTAAGTGGGAGTTCTTAAGTAATATGATTAATTGAACTTAAATTTATCATGAACTTAGTACCGATAGTATCTTGCTTGTCTATGATGTGTAGATAGATGGCTCGTCTTTGTTGTTCCGTTGAATTTTAATGCGTTCCTTGAGAAAGCAAAGTTGAAAGATGATGGCAGCAATTACACGGACCGGGTCCGTAACTTGAGGATTATCCTTATTGCTGCACGGAAGAATTACGTCCTGGAAGCACCGTTAGGTGCCGTGCAAGGGCTGCGCCGAAGTTGTGAACGTCGCAAAGCAAAGCCGATGACTACTCTATAGTTCAAGGTGCCATGCTTTACGGCTTAGAACCGGGACTTCAACGTCGTTTGAACACCATGGAGCATATGAGATGTTCCAGAGTTGAAGTTAATATTCCAAGCGAATGCCGGATTGAGAGATATGAAGTCTCCAATAAGTTCTATAGTCTGTAAGATGGAGGAGAACGGTTACATGGTGAGCATATACTCGTAATGTCTCGATATAACAATCACTTGATTCAACCGGGAGTTAATCTTCCGGATGATTGCGTCATTGATGTAATTCTCCAATCACGCCACCAAGCTATAAGAGCTTCGTGATGAACTATAATATGCAAGGGATGACCAAAACAATGCTCGAGCTCTTCGCGATCTTTGAAAGTCATGGAGGTAGAAATCAAAAGGAGCATCAAGTGTTGATGGTTAACAAAACCACTAGTTTCAAGAAAAGGGCAAAGGAAAGAAAAGGAAACTTCAAAAAGAACGGCAAGCAAGTTGCTAATCAAGAGAAGAAACCCAAGTCTGGTCCTAAGCTCGAACCGAGTGCTTCTATTGCAAGCAGGCTGGTCACCGAAGCGGAACTGCCCCAAGTATTTGGCGGATAAGAAGGATGGCAAGGTTAACAAAGGTATATGTGATATACATGTTATTGATGTGTACCTTACTAATACTCGCATTAGCACCTGGTATTTGATAATCGGTTACATTGCTAATATTTGCAACCTCGAAACAGGGCTACGGATTGCCGAAGATTGGCTAAGGGCGAGGTGACGATGCGCGTGGGAAATGGTTCCAAAGTCGATGTGATCGCCGTCGGCACGCTACCTCTACATCTACCTTCGGGATTAATATTAGACCTAAATAATTGTTATTTAGTACCAGCGTTGAGCATGAACATTATATCTGGATCTTGTTTGATGCGAGACGGTTATTCATTTAAATCAGAGAATAATGGTTGTTCTATTTATATGAATAATATCTTTTATGGTCATGCACCATTGAAGAATGGTTTGTTTTTACTTAATCTCGATAGTAGTGATACACATATTCATAATGTTGAAGGCAAAAGATGTAGAGTTGATAATGATAGTGCGACTTATTTGTGGCACCGCCGTTTAGGTCATATCGGTGTAAAGCGCATGAAGAAACTCCATCTTGATGGACTTTTGGAGTCACTTGATTATGAATCACTTGGCACTTGCGAACCGTGCCTTATGGGCAAGATGACTAAAACACCGTTCTCCGGAACTATGGAGAGAGCAACAGATTTATTGGAAATCATACATACTGATGTATGTGGACCAATGAATGTTGAGGCTCGTGGCGGATATCGTTATTTTCTCACCTTCACAGATGATTTGAGCAGATATGGGTATATCTACTTAATGAAACACAAATCTGAAACATTTGAAAGGTTCAAAGAATTTCAGAGTGAAGTGGAAAATCATCGTAACAAGAAAATAAAGTTTCTACGATCTGATCGTGGAGGAGAATATTTGAGTTACGAAGTTTGGCCTACATTTGAAACAATGCGGAATAGTTTCGCAACTCACGCCACCCGGAACACCACAACGTAATGGTGTGTCCGAACGTCGTAATCGTACTTTATTAGATATGGTGCGATCTATGATGTCTCTTACTGATTTACCGCTATCGTTTTGGGGTTATGCTTTAGAGACGGCTACATTCACTTTAAATAGGGCACCATCTAAATCCGTTGAGACGACGCCTTATGAACTGTGGTTTGGCAAGAAACCAAAGTTGTCGCTTTCGAAAGTTTGGGGCTGCGATGCTTATGTGAAAAAGCTTCAACCTGATAAACTCGAACCCAAATCGGAGAAATGTGTCTTCATAGGATACCCAAAGGAGATCTGGGTACACCTTCTATCACAGATCCGAAGGCAAGATTTTTGTTGCTAAATTCGGAAACTTTTTGGAGAAGGAGTTTCTCTCGAAAGAAGTGAGTGGGAGGAAAGTAGAACTTGATGAGATAATCAGTATCTACTCCCTTATTGAGAAGTAGTACATCACGTAAAACAGTTTACGTGACACCTACACCAAATAGGGAAGAAGCTAATGATGATGATCATGAAACTTCAGATCAAGTTTCTACTGAACTTCGTAGATCAACCAGAGCAAGATCCGCACTGAGTGGTACGGTAATCCTATTCGAAGTCATGTTATTCGAACATGATGAACCTACGAACTATGAAGAAGCGATGGTGAGCCCAGATTCCACAAAATGGTGGAGGCCATGAAATCTGAGATGGGATCCATGTATGAGAACAAAGTGTGGACTTTGGTTGACTTGCCCAATGATCGGCAAGCAATTGAGAATAAATGGATCTTCAAGAAGAAGACCGACGCTGATGGTAATGTTATCATCTATAAAGCTCGACTTGTTGCAAAAGGTTTTCGACAAGTTCAAGGGATTGACTACGATGAGACCTTCTCACCAGAAGCGATGCTTAAGTCCGTCCGAATCATGTTAGCAATTGCCGCATTTATGATTATGAAATTTGGCAAATGGATGTTAAAACCGCATTCTGAATGGATTTACGGAAGAAGAGTTGTATATGATGCAACCGTAAGGTTTTGTCGATCCAAAGGGAGCTAACAAAGTGTGCAAGCTCCAGCGGTCCATTTATGGACTGGTGCAAGCCTCTCGGAGTTGGAATAAACGTTTTGATAGTGTGATCAAAGCATTTGGTTTTATCTGCACTTTTGGAGAAGCTTTGTATTTACAAGAAAGTGAGTGGGAGCTCTGTAGCATTTACGATATTATATGTGGATGACATATTATGATCGGAAATGATATAGAATTTCTGGATAGCATAAAGGGATACTTGAATAAAAGTTTTTCGATGAAAGACCTCGGTGAAGCTGCTTACATATTGGGCATTAAGATCTATAGAGATAGATCAAGACGCTTAATAGGACTTTCACAAAGCACATACCTTGATAAAGTTTTGAAAAGTTCAAAATGGATCGAGGCAAAGAAAGGGTTCTTGCCGGTGCTACAAGGTGTGAAGTTGAGTAAGACTCAATGCCCCACCACCGCAGAAGATAGAGAGAAAATGAAAGATGTTCCCTATGCTTCAGCCATAGGCTCTATCATGTATGCAATGCTGTGTACGGACACGATGTGTGCCTTCTTTGTAAGTTTGGCGGCCGGTACCAAAGTAATCCAGAGTGGATCATCGACAGCGGTCAAGAACATCCTTAAGTACTTGAGAAGGACTAAGGATATGTTTCTCATTTATGGCGGTGACAAAGAACTCGTCAGAACGGTTACGTCGACGCAAGCTTTGACACCGATCCGGACGATTCTAAATCGCAAACCGGATACGTATTTACATTAAACGGTGGAGCTGTCGGTTGGTGCAGTTCCAAACAAAGCGTCGTGGCGGGATCTACATGTGAAGTTGAGTACATAGCTGCTTGGAAGCAGCTAATGAAGGAGTCTGGATGAAAGAGTTCATAACCGATCTAGGTGTTGTACCTAGTGTATCGGGTCCAATGAAAATCTTTTGTGACAATCTTGGTGCAATTGCCTTAGCAAAGGAATCCAGATTTCACAAGAGAACCAAGCACATCAAAAGACGCTTCAACTCCATCCGGATTTGGTCCGTGGGAGACATAGAGATATGCAAGATACATACGGATCTGAATGTTGCGCACCCGTTGACTAAGCCTCTTCCACGAGCAAAACATGATCGGCACCAAGACTCCATGGGTGTTAGAATCATTCTTGTGTAATCTAGATTATTGACTCTAGTGCAAGTGGGAGACTGAAGGAAATATGCCCTAGAGGCAATAATAAAAGTTATTATTTATTTCCTTATATCATGATAAATGTTTATTATTCATGCTAGAATTGTATTAACAGGAAACATAATACATGTGTGAATACATAAACCTCTGAGTGTCACTAGTATGCCTCTACTTGACTAGCTCGTTAATCAAAGATGGTTGTGTTTCCTAACCATGAACAAGGAGTTGTTATTTGATTAACGGGATCACATCATTGATTGAATGATCTGATTGACATGACCCATTCCATTAGCATAGCACCCGATCATATAGTTTGTTGCTAGTGCTTTTTCTTCATGACTTATACATGTTCCTATGACTATGAGATTATGCAACTCCTGTTTGCACGAGGAACACTTTGGGTGCTACCAAACGTCACAACGTAATCTGGGTGATTATAAAGGTACATTACAGGTGTCTCCGAAGGTACATGTTGGGTTGGCATATTTCGAGATTAGGATTTGTCACTCCGATTGTCGGAGAGGTATCTCTGGGCCCTCTCGGTAATGCACATCACATAAGCCTTGCAAGCATTTCAACTAAATGTGTTAGTTGTGAGATGATGTAGTACGAAACGAGTAAAGAGACTTGTTGGTAACGAGATTGAACTAGGTATTGGATACCGACGATCGAATCTCGGGCAAGTAACATACCGATGACAAAGGGAACAACGTATGTTGTTATGCGGTCTGACCGATAAAGATCTTCGTAGAATATGTAGGAGCCAATATGGGCATCCAGGTCCCGCTATTGGTTATTGACCGGAGAGGTGTCTCACCATGTCTACATAGTTCTCGAACCCGTAGGGTCCGCACGCTTAACGCTTCGATGACAGTTACTATGAGTTTTTATGATGTTTCTGTACGAAGGTTGTTGAGTCCCGGATGAGATCACGGACATGACGAGGAGTCTCGAAATGGTCGAGACATAAAGATTCATATATTGGAAGTCTATGTTTGGACATCGGAAGTGTTCCGGGTGAAATTGGGAATTTTACCAAGTACCGGGAGGTTACCGGAACCCCCCGGAATGCTTATGGGCCAACATGGGCCTTAGTGGGAAGGAGAAAAGGGGGCCCAAGTGCTGGCCGCACCTTCCCCCCTTCCCTAGTCCTATTAGGAATAGGAGAAGGGGGCGCCCCCCTCTCTCTCCCTTCCCACTTGGGGAAACCTAGTTGGACTAGGATTTGGGGGAATCCTACTCCTAGTAGGAGTAGGACACCTGGCGCACCTCTCCTTGGCCGGCCAGCCCTCCCCTTCCCTCCTTTATATATGGCAGGGGCACCCCATGACACACAAGTTGATCATTGAGATCGTTCCTTGGCCGTGCGGTGCCCCTTCCACCATATTACACCTCGAGAATACCGTGGCGGAGCTTAGGCGAAGCCTCGCGCCGGTGGAACATCATCATCGCCACCACGCCGTCGTCTTGACGAAACTCTCCCTCAACACTCGGCTGGATCGGAGTTCGAGGGATGTCATCGAGCTGAGCGGTGCGTAACTCGGAGGTGCCGTGCGTTCGGTACTTGGATCGGTTGGATCGTGAAGAAGTACGACTACTTCCTCTACGTTGCGTCAACGCTTCGTTGGTCTACGAGGGTACGTAGACAACACTCTCATCTCGTTGCTATGCATCACCATGATCTTGCGTGATCGTAGGAATTTTTTTGAAATTACTACGTTCCCCAACAAGTATCACCACGGGCCGTTAATGGGCAAGAGTTACAAAGGGCTTCATATGGGCAGAAAGACGTCATGGCCATACATGGGCCGGAACTTAAAATGGGCTGGAATCATATTGGACGGCCCAGATGACGCTACTGGGCCTAATTCTGATAGGTCATAATGGGCCCTGGGTTAGCGGGCTGTAAATGGGCTATATGCGAACACGCTGTTAACAGGCTTTCCGTGGGTCGGCCCACCACCTTTTGACCAAGTTACACGGGCCGGCCTTTTCACAGGAATGGGCCTCTATTCGTCCGTGCCACGTGTTGACGTATCATAGGCACCTTCGGTCCAATGAGTGGATGACATCTGTCCCAACGGTGAGCCGACACGTGTTTCCTCTAGCCAATGATGATTTTACACGTGAAAAATTCCCATTGGTCGGGGCTGTTAGCGGGTTATCGGATCCAAAACCGGACCCGATAGCTTAACGGCGTTCCGTTACGGTGGATGCCACATGTCGGTCACCCTTGACGAAAGCACTTCTGTGATGCGCGATTTATCGTCATGGAAGTGGACACTTCCGTGATGATAATTTTGGTAATTTCATGGAACACTTCTACGACAACACATGTATGACTGTCTTGATTCTGTCATAAAATTTTCATGGATGTACATGCATGAAAAAAAACGCGACCTACTGTGACAAACACGTATCATCACGGAAGTGTATTTTTTTTGTAGTGTCGGCTCCGAAGATTCTATGCCTAAGTCGGACATATACCTTTGTTTGTTCCTTTTCTCCTTTCCAATTCTTCCTTTTTCTCGTTTTTATATGATTTCTAGCGTGTGTTCAGGTAAGCCGCACACTTAAGGGGTATACATCCTTAAATGTACACACCCCACCATAACTTGGGGCTTCTCTCAACAGAAGCTTATTATATCTTGAACATAAAGCTCACCATATATATGTGTCGTTTGCTCATATACGTCCGTTCTTCGCCATTATATGCACCTCTATGACTTAAGTTTTTGCCAAGCTGGGTTGCATGGCTCCTGTGCTTATGCTCTACGTTCCCGCTTGTTTGGCTAGGGCATAAAGGGAGCACCACTGTGATTGTTACAACCGGGTCATCCGGACATGTACCTTAGACGGGTGAAGCCAAAAGCTAGCGTTCTTGAGAGAATAATTGGTCGGCTGACAAACGACAAATTGCCTTCGTTGCAATATAAACTCTCAAAATATAAAACTTCCCGTGATTTTTCAGCATCACAACTTAGGCATGCATAAATAACACATCTGACCCAGGGAGAGGAACTCTTAACGGAACTATTCTCTCTGGATTTTCTTACGATAAAAAGTAATATAACATAACTCCCCGAATACAGTTCGTCTGTTCAAGCACTATGGCCGGATTGCCTGGTTTCCAAACATACTTGGTGTTTACCACAAGTATAGTATTCGGAAACACTCCAACCTTTGGGTTTTGGAGGTTGAAGCGGAAGGTCTGCCATGACAATCTTTTAAAATTTGGCCGAAGATAAGTTTGATGATAAAGTGTATAGTTACATGGAATCAAACGCCTACTCCTCATTTATACCATCCATAAGGCTGTCTAGTTTACATTCCTGTTTTGAAAATTTGGCGGCTGTGTTCACTTGGTCATACACCAAGCTAACAGGAATTTCTTGTCCGTCTGGTCCCCGAGGTCCGACCCGGGCCATATGATTCGGATCAAGTCTGGTTTACCATGGCCCAGGCTTCTCGTGCGCCTTCTCGGCATGCTGAAGCCTTCCATAGTTCAAAGCAGCGTCGAGCTCCTTTGAATACATTCATGAGCTCCTCCATAATTTCTGGAGGAGAATCGGATGGCCACAAAGCCTTCGCCATGTTCCTCATGGCTTTCTGAGTCCGTTCATGCACCTTGGATAGCTCTTGCAGCAAGTAGCCTTGAAATTCGGACACTTCTCCCTCGGGCCGCCCAGTTAACAAACCTACAAGAACAATTTCATAAAACTTTCCATCAGGGGATTGTATGAAAGTAAGGTTAAAGGACATACTGAATATGCTGCCTTTCATCTTTCTGTTCTCGTTCAAGGCATCCGACAGTTGGGCTCATACGTCCTTTAGCTCTTCGGCTTGCTTGATGTTTGCATCCTGTAGTTTATTCTTCTCATCAATGGTCCGTGTTAATATACGTTGACCAGCGGCTTCTTGCCCTTCGACATGTTGTTTGTCCGCCTGAGCAGCCTTTAGCCTCTCCTCCAACTGATCCATTGACCCTGCCGTTGTAAAAAAAACAATGCATATTTAAAATCATTGTTGGCGCAGAATCATACTTTCCGGACACTGTTGTGCTTATCATCAGGTGCCTTCTTGGATTTCTTCAAATTTTCCAGTTCGGCGGTGACAATAGTTAGCTTGGTCCGACATTCTTCAAGATCCTTGGACAATGTGTTATTTTTCTCCGTAAGTACCTGATGATATAACGACCCTTAAATCAGTTGGGCCAACTAGTTCAAGTCTCGGGGGCTACTGGCATATGACCATGTAAAACTGTGTCAAATATCACCTGTATTTTCTTCGAGAACAACTGAATAACTCTGGCAAGGTCATCTCGAGCGACTCAAATATAGGCATCTGTTGGATTCAGTGCGGTGAACTCTTGTTCGGACAAGGCCGGAGCACGTATAGATTCCTTCAAGCGACGATGATTCATCACGCTTTCACTTCAGAATTCATGACCGACACGTCATCTGAATACTCTTGAGGAGTCAGAATGGGCGCGACATTTGCTTGCGTCCTAGTTGACGAGTCCGGCACCGGATTAGTGGACAGTTGGCTAATCGGGCGTTTTCCCACCGTTTGTCCTGTACTCCTCCTAAGAACAAAAAATAAAGAAGGGGACACTATTTAACAATCTAGACTCGTGCCTAGACATGCATTAAGCATACATACCTCTTGGAAGACTGTGAATCTTCGTAGTACTCCCGGTCCTTTTTCATTTTGAACGACGACCTTGCGTGGGGGGCGTCCTCGAGGAGTTGCGGTCCCTGGAGCACCGATCCTGATAAATTTCGGATTAGTACAACAGGACAGGATACAAATGAGGATCTCTTCTTAGGAAGCCTCTGGATACTTATGATGCAGAATGGGTAAAGGTGAGGGTAGTCGGCGATGATGGCCACTTCCGAACCGTCAAGGCTCGCTTGATAGAATACCCCATCGTCGAATTCTCTCTCTCTCTCTCTCTCTATATATATATATATATATATATATATATACATCTGGGATATTCTGTTATCCTACTTCAACTGACGTGGTTAATAGGTTGGACTGACGTGTTTTTCAACCAGAACTTATCTTCCTGCGTGCACGACGGACGGAAACAGGGGATGCAACGTCGGGCTTCCGTTCGTTTTTCGGCGCGATTCTGCGGGCCATTCGTTGCTAGAGGAGACATGTAAGGATTTCCGCACGTGCGCGCGCTCAGTTGGATGTTTTTTGAGATTATTTTTCATCTGTAATTTATGTTTACAAGTTTTGGTGTTCTTGGTCGTTTTCCACGCCCGCGATGGAAATCTGTTTTTCTTTTTCTGTTGTTTAACTTTCGAATTGGTGTTGCAGGGAGAGATATAAGGACTGTATGAAAAGATTTGCGTTGTCAATTTTGCTTTTTTGAGTTGTTTCTACCGCGGATTCCCATGTCATTTTTTCATTGGCGGAAGTTGTGTACGGCGGCTGACTATAAGCTGCGATTTCTTGTAATCCGGTCAAACTGTGTAATTAAGTTGCGTGTTTTTCAGTGTGGTTTTGAATTGATGCCCGTATGTGTAGTTGGACTGCTGCCGTGTCAAAGTTTTGTTACTGTGTGTTGACATCGGAGCCGCACCGATGGCTCTGCACTTTGATTATAAAGGCCGAGCCCTCTATCAGTTTCATTCTACGAGCTGCAACCAAAGAAAAGGGAGATGGATCCTGAGCTGGGAGAGGTTACAGAGGAGGAGGGGGACGCCATAGATGTGAGGGCTGCAGATGCGAGCAGAGGAGGAGGAGGAGGCGCAGACGCAGGCAGATGGCGCGACGTCGCCGAGGAGGAACTAGAGGCAGACTTCAATGCATTTACTTGCGCGTGAGGTGATGGATACTTGCAACTCCAATGAATTGGAGCTTCTTTTCCCAGAGGGCAGGGGCAGGAACCATATTCAGATCATTAGTTGGCCTAGGGCGAGAGCAGCCACGGCTCCACATCCATCTACCAGGGCAAAATGGCGTGCTTTCTTTGATCGTTATGGATCAAGTAGTGAATATTATGTTTTTAAGATTTTTGTTGTGAGGGAGCAGATGTTGAATGACTAAATGAATTCAACTTTGTTTTTGTCTGTGAATGTGTTGTTTTGTCTGCATATGTTCGACATGTGCACCTTTGAACTGCTTGGTTTTCTGAAGTTGAACTGATTTGCGGTCAAATGTTGGATGGCTTGTGTAATAACTATTCCCTACCAGCTGGCTGCCCATCTGCCTAGTTATTATTTTTATAATCTGCGAGTGTCCCTGACTATAAACGTTATCCATTTGTGTGTGGTGTGTGGCCAAGTCTTCCCCTCCCTTTCATTCATTCTTCCAGAAACAGATCTAGGTTCCTCTCTCTTCTCTTCGTTGCTTTTTTCTCTGTTCCTGTGTGTTCGATGGAGGATTGTTCATGCGGATGCCTGGTAAAGATGGTGCGTATAGCTGACGGCTGTGTGTACGAGTCTGGTTTGGTGCTCACTCAGACTCAACGGCGCGGGCAATTTTCTTGTTTGCTGTACGGCAACAATGGGTTTCATACACCCTATGTCTGTCGCCTGACGGATGGTGACTTGAAGGAATCATGGTTATGTGTTTCTATTCATTTTGTTTTCTACTTTCTTGTTGTTTTCTGTTCGAAACCCATGGACTGGATCTGCAGTTTTGTCCTATGAATAGCCTGTCTATATTTTTTAATTATGTTTTGTTGGATTTTAACAAAGGGATTTCTGTGTGTATTTGTTCATTACTTAACAAAGATTTAAACCATTTTTGTATAATCCCTGATCTGTTTATGAATATATGTTTTTACTGTAGGTGTATTGATATGTATATTTTTCAGTTTAGTCTGTTCATATGTCTAGTTAGTTTTGTGTTATTGTTTTGGTTCAATTTTTTCCGTTTTAGTTTGTTATGCAAATCGTTCCTATATCTGTGTAAAAATTCAGTTATGTCAGGTGTTCAGTTTGTTTTGTACTCCCATGTCCATTTGCAGAAAATGTCACCCAGGATCAGGATTGTTGCTCCTAGTTCCGGTGTTCTGAAGATGGAGACTTCAGACAAGAATGGGTTTCAGTTGATGGATGTTGCCTACCACATCGACTTTGATGGTTGCATCAACCTAACTACTGGGTGGAAGGAGTTTGCGGCTGAGTCTGGATTTGAGGATGGTGATGTGGTTATGGTTATGTTCTTGAGAGAAGACGACTCTCTGACGTTCAGAATTTATGTGTTGTAGGTTTAAATGTGGCAAATGACGCCGGCTTTGAGATTTGTATATGGTTGATTATGTTGCAGTATTTTTTCTTTTAAAACATTTGCATGTGAAATGGTAGAATTGTATTGTTTTTATCAGAATGGTATGGAACTAGTTATGTAATGTTTTTCCTGTTGTTCTGCTCAATTATAAGTGTTTTATTTATACATTCTTTATGTTAGTAATGGAACAATTTCTATAGTTTAACTGATGGGTATTCTTTGTTTTGGCTGGTATATTTTTCATGTTCATAACTAGGAGACGGGTGCTATACGCTGACGATTTTTTTTAGAACCACTTTTTGTTATTGAGTTTGCTGAACTTACGTTCTGTTTATGATAGTACTGCTCTATTTTAGGTTGTCAATTACCAATCAAATTTTTTTTGTTGTATAATTTTTTTCCTTACTTTTTTACATGAATTTTGGAGCATGTTTTTTTCTTTTTTATAAATGAATAATGATAGTTTTGGTATTTTATAAAATTAAAAAAAATTAATCTTCGCTGCACAGTACTTTCTTTTTATTTGTACTTGAACCTTATGAATTGTAGTAGTTGAACTTTTTTGTAAATTCATTTACAAATTGTATTTACTGAGTGTTAAATTTTTTACTTCTTACCATTAAGATGTGTTTGAAATTTGTCACAATATTTTTGTTTATTAACTGATTTTTCTTGTGAGTTTTATTTTTAAATTATTTTCATTTTTTATTTTTTGTCGTATGCGTGATCTCATCGGATTTTTGTAGCAGGCGAAGTACTTTGTTGGGCCATCGGCCTTGGTCGTTGTACTCGGCCGGATAGCTTCTTCTCAGAGATGTGCAAGACGGCGTGCACATGAGCTATGTGTTTAGTCCCACCTCGCTTGTCGAGGGGTCTCTACACTTGTTTATAAGCGCAGCCGACGCTCACCAGTCGAACTCCTCTGAACAGTTACCAGATCGCTTATACACGGCGCTCGCTCTCTCTCTCTTGACCCGTGGGTCCTGGACGGCAGGCCTTGCGGGTGTGCGGATTACTAGGGATTCGCCCACGGGCTCGAGTTCAAGTATCTAGCATTTGTCAGGGCCTTCGCCTATCCGTGGGCAGTCAATTTTTTCTTTGTTTTTTTGGATCTAGTACTTGACTACACCAGTAACTTGGACTGGTACTTTTTTGTCCTTGTGCTGTCAATTTTTTTCTATTTCTTCATTTTTGTTTGTTTGAATATTGTACCGTGGCATGACTTGCCCCCGCACCGAACCGTACCGAGGGGCATAGTTGTACTGCCACATCTTCCTTGTATGGACTTTTCCCCATTATCTATCTTTTTTAGGGGTGTGGGTGCATGGGGTGGGGTGGTGGGAAACAGAATAACCGCACTGCTTCTGTCAAACGAGCGCACTGCCGCGTTAGCGCGAGGCCGAGCCGGTGGGAGGGGGGGAAGGGGGGGTCGGGACCGAGCCAGGAACGAGCCGTAGCAGGCGACGACGCGGCGTGCCGCGGCGTCGCATGCGGAGGCGAGTCCGTAACATGACTTGCCCCATTATCTTATCTTAGGGGTGTGGGTGCGTGGGGAAACAGAATAACCGCGTTTTCTATCTTTTAGGACTTGCCCCTGCACCGAACCGTACAGAGGGGCATAGTTGTACTGACACATCTTCCTTGTATGGACTTTGCCCCATTACCTTATCTTTTATTTTTAGGGGAAAAACATGACCGTTATGAATTATTTTTTCATTTGTACTTGTTTGATAATTTTTTTTGTACTGTTTGTGAGTTATTATTTGTACTTTAGCTGTTTGTTCTCACCATATATATTAATTTTTTTAATTGTATTTGATTTTTGGTATTATCTTTTGTAACTGGCTAGAGATAGTGGGCTTCGCCACGGTTGTGGGCTTTAGCCGTCCGTTTTCTCCCAGTCATCTTTTAACCCTCCCACTCACCTTTTAACCTCCGATGTTCCCGTTCGGCCTCCTCTCCCGTCCCCAAATCGATTCCATCTTCTTTCCCCTCTTCTTCTATTCTGGGTGGGGGAGTTGTTTCTCCTGTTTTGCCGCGGGAGCGTCAGCCGGAGGGCTCAACCCTGTGGGTGGAGGTCCGTGTTCTGCTTTTGTTCTTTTTGCTCGCCATTGACTTTGCTTGCATCCTCTTATGTTCAGATTTTCTCTCTATTTCTAATCTCTTGCTCTCTTTCTTTGTCCCTGTGCTGCACTCGCTAGGGTTCCTTTCTTTGTTGAGCAGCGTTTGGCGGCGGTAATCTTTGGATTGCGTGGCGGATTTTGTGCTTGCTGGTAAGAGTTTTGCTTTTGTATGGCGTGCTTCATTTCTGAAATAGTTCAAATCCCTAATTTTTGTTCATTTGTCTTGCAGATCTGGTTCGGCAGATTTTAGGACTGTAGATCTCAATGGGTACATCATCCAGTCCGGACAAATTGAATGCAGGTGATTTTTGTTGTATTTTGGATGATGTTTTAATAGATCTGTTTTTTATGTTGTACAGTTGTTGCCGTATCGACTTTATTAGTTGTTTGTATTTTGATATGTGTTAATTTTGTCCTGGATTGTATGGCGTGTATGGTTTTGGCAGTTGATGCAACCTGCAGACAGGATGTAGTACTTATCACCATGTGTATTTTGAACTGCTGTCCTGGCATTTGAATAGGTTGTAGTAGTCAATGAAGAACTAGTATGGTGTTGAAAGGGTTGTGTTTTCTGAAGTTTGTTCTGCAAGTGGTGGGTTCATATTTGTTTTATTCGGTGAACTTGTAGTGTTCACATAGTTGAACTTATTGATTGTTCTTGTACTTTTTTGCTAATTATGATGATTGTTGCAGATGTTGGAGTGCCGGTGCCTCCTGATTCTGACAAATCAGAACGCTTTCAAGATCTTGTGGATGTTATTTTTGAGACACCAAACCCTCTAGAAGAACTTGCGAATGTTGCTGGTGTTTCCCTTATATTTGCTCTATTTTTTATCAGCCTTTAATACATATATATTAATTGTTTTGTGTCTGATGCTATGCGCTTTATTTATCTTTGTGTCTGCATTGTTAATTGTGTTTTAATTTTTTATGTGCGTGTTTATGTTATTGGTTTATGCAGTTAATGACAGCCATGGTGTTCCAGAGGACATTGCTGATGTTGTTAAAGATATTAATGATGGAATGTATTCACTTAACGTTGATGGTGGTGATGGCAGCTTGCAGTTGTCTATTACTCAGTCTCAAAGTGTTGATGACACTGAGCCTGTTACCCAAGCTGAGGATGTTCCTATGCTGTTATAGCTCGAGGACGAAAGGATAAGAAAGAAGAAGTATGAATTCCATAAGAGAAAGGAATTGGAACGGCGTCAAAAGGCTGCCTGTGTGCCAGAAAGTGATGTTGATGTTGCTCAAGCTCCTAAATGTGTAGGCGATGAAGGTGGTGACGCGGATTTTTCAACTGTTCATGTCAGATCTCATGGAAGTGACATGCCTGTGAAGACAAACTTGATGCAAACTCGTTTGACGCAAGTGTTTGATCGTGATGGAGTTAAGGAGAAGAAAGCTGTTTTGAAGAGGAAGATGTCAGATCAAAATCCTGATGGCACACAGAGGCGTAGTCCACGTGTGAAAGCTGTTTCCCAACCTGGTAATAGCAAAGCTGATGCGGATAGTGTTGCTGTGAAAATTGGTCCAAGCAAACTTGGTGGATCCTCTGTTCGTCGGAGTCCACGAGGTTTGACAAATAAGAAGCCTTCTTCGTCTCCTCTTCAAGAGCGGTCTTTGTTGAAATAAAATAAGAAGCGTAAAGTTCATCCTGCAAAAGTGAACAAAGGTGTGAAGAAGCATGCTCGTGTTGAAGTCAAGATCTTGCATCTGAAGAAGATGATATTGAAGTTGATTCAGAAGATGAATTTGTAGTGTTATGTGTTTTGTACTGCATGTGTCTTGCTAGTTGTACTTGCAATGATTTAATTGTGTTTGGGCTGGTATGCTGGCCAGGTGAGGTTGGTCATTGTTTTGCATCTATTTTGATTGTGGTACTGATGTTGTTTTAATAGTTGAACTTGTGCAAACTTTTCTGTGTTTTACTTGCCTTCATATGCTTGTTTTGTTTCCTATATTCATTGTTTGCAGTGGTATGTGTTTTGTTCTGCATGTGACTTACTAATTGGAATTGTAGTGATTTAATTTGTGTTTGGGCTGGTATGCTGGCCAGGTGAGGCTTGTCATTGTATTTATTAATTGAGGGTGGTACTGATGTTGTTTTAATAGTTGAACTTGTGCAATCTTTTTTTTACTTACATTCGTATGCTTGTTTTGTTTTCTATATTCATTTTTTGCGATTGGTTTGTGTTTTGTACTGCATGTGATTTACTAGTTGTACTTTCAATGATTTAATTGTGTTTCGCCGGTATTGCGGCGAGTTAGGCTGATCATTGTTTGGATCAATTGAGGGTGGTACTTATGTTGTTTTAATAGTTGAACTTGTGCAATCTTTTCTTTTTCTTTTACGTGCATTCATATGCTTTTGTTGTTTTCTATATTTATTTTTTAAGGTGTGGCTTTTTGTTTTCATTTACATCCTGTTATCGTTATGAGTCCGGTCAAGCCGGTGGGAGGCAATGCCGTAAAAGTTGCCTTGGATGAAGGTGACCAACGGAAATTGAACTTAACTGTGCGATGTTCGTTGAGAGAGGTTGAAGATTGTGCTAAATTGCTCGAGAGTCGGCATGTGGCTAGGGTTCATGCATCTGGTTTTGGTTCTATCTTCAGGTGGAGGGTGAAGTCTAACTTTTCCCGCCCTCTGATGGGAGTTTTGTACCTGAGGATAGATTGTGATACAATGACTATTGACATGGGTGAGGCTAATAAGAAGCTTCGCATCACTAGCGATGGTATACATCAATTATTTGGTTTCCCTCGTGGTGGTCATTCTGCGCCAAGGCCGTCAGAGGACGGATATGATGACGCCTTCGATGAAGTTAAGATCGGAGCTTGACATTAGCAGGGACAAAGATATCAAGACAAAGGATTTGAGGAATAAGCTCAAGGTGCTCGTCAAGGATCCTAGCAAAGATGACCTTGCTCTGAAAGTGTTCTTCATTATTGTGTTTATGAAAGTTGTGTTGCCTGGATCTGCCCCGCGTGTTTGGCACAATGTTTGAGGGTCTCGTCTTTGAGGACATGGCAAATATGGATTATTGCCAGTTGATGGTTGATGAGCTTAGAAGGGCTGTTGCCAAGTACCAAAGTGGTCATACCATGGGGAAGGCAATCACAGGTTGTGCCATAGGGCCTGTACTAATGTACCTTGACTGCCTTATCTGTGGCAAAACTTGAGCTCGACATGTGACATGCGAGTCCCCGCATATGTTACATGGATCCTGCCAAGCTTTACGATCTGGTTGATGCAGATTTGATAAAAAAGGCAATGCAGATCCAAAGACTTGGGTGTTTGGGAAGCTTCCGTGAGTTTTGTTTGTTTTGTGTCTTGCAGACCTTTTTTATTTTTTATGTATAGCTATTTTTTCTTTGTAGTGGACATGTATACTTTGTAGAGTTGTCTGCTTATATTTTGTATGGTTTAGGTATGGTTTTTAGTAATCTTGTTGTTTCATGTGTTGTTGAACTGAATAACTTTGTTCAACTGGCCTCTTGGTAAATACTAATAAATTGGCAATGACAGTTAAAGTTTTATTAGTGGTGTTGATTTTAAATCTGTTAGTATCATGATTTATTTTTCCCTATGTGTTGCGTTGATTGATTAACTATTTTTCCCTTTTGTTTGTAGTGGAAAACTCAAGAGGAGGTTATTTTTTTCCGAGTGTATAAACGGCCAGTCCTGGAGATGTCATCGTCTCAGGTTCCGAAGTTTTCATCTCTGCCCGATGAGTTGAGGGATGGCCGTGGTGTTGAGGGTGCTGGTTATGCCCCCTGGCCCTAGTAATGCTAGTGCTTCACAGAGGCAGGGTTTTGGTATTGATGTTGCTGTTTCAATGTTGGAGCCTTGAGCATATCTTAAGTAATGTGTGTTACGAAATGCAAAAGGTCCCAATGACAAGGAGCGTTTGAGTCTGTATCAATGGTATCCTTCCGAAGGTCATCAATTCAACGCCGAGGAAGCTGTTGACTACATTGAGATGGAGAGGATTTTAATCGGTGATATGCGCGACGGTGCCGCTAATCTAGTTCGTAGCTCGGTTCGTCTGCTGAACAACATGAAGCGCGTTTTAACTATGCAAAACTCTCGCTGCAAGCCATATGAAGAAAGTGCAAATGTTGTTATCAAGCGGTTTGAGCATGATGAGGTCGCCGCCACCGGCAGGGCTGGTGATGGTCTTGAGGCTAATGTTTTTATCACGTAAACGAATGATGTTGGTTTTGAGCGTCCCGATGTTGATGTGAGTCGACCGTTGGTGTTTGCAATTTTTATGTTGTTGTCCCGATGTCGGTGTTGTAGTTGGACTTCCTCATGTTCATCTATTTATTAATAATTTTCTTTGATGCGATTGATCACGATGAGGCTGCACCGGCAAAGAGGGCTGATGATGGTACCGAGGCTAATGTATCGGATCGCGTATGAACGATGTTGGCTCATGACACCACATTGTTGATGTGAGTCAGTCCTCATTGTTTGTATGTTTTTACTATGTTGTTCTGCTGTCAGTATTGTAGTTGAACTTCCTTATTTACATCTGTTTATTAATTTTTTCTTTTCATGCAGGAGAGCAATCATAATGTTGAGGGTTCTGTTGACGGTGGAGTTAATGCTCTATCCACTGATGAGTGCAAGGTTATTTTTATTTTCATTGTGTTTATTAATATTTTCTTAAAATTTCGTGCGCACCGATGTGTCTTGCTTGTTCATTTTTCTATCCCACACCGTTTATTGTTGCTCATAATAGCATTGTTTTTTGTCTCATTACATTTGAATTAGGGTCCTATTGTTGGCGATGAGCCTTTTTTGCCTGTTGGTGATGTCGCTTTGAATGTTAGCAGCAGCAAGTTCAATGATGTTGCTGTGAATGCTTCCAAGGTTTATTTTTCTATGCACCTATTGGTAGCTTATTTCTTATTGTTAGTTTTGTTCATATTATTCACTTTTTCTGAATTTTTATTTTCATCAGATTCTCGATGTTGAGCGTGAGGTTGTCCTTAGTGGTGGAGATGATGCTCATGATGTTCCATTGAGTAGTGGGCACAATGTTGGTACCAAAGTTGCCGATGAGGATCTTTGGTCTTTGCCAAAGATACTTGATGCCAAATCGCCTGGTGTTGGTATTGCTGGGAATGAAAATGTTTTTGTTTGTGAAGATTTGCTGCCGGAGAATTTCCCGCCTGGAGGTCTTGATTACGGTGATGCATTGCAAGATGCTGCGTGGAGGAGGTGCCATCTGAGGATGATGATTTACTTCACAATTTCTTCGACCCTTGACGCAGGAGGCGCTCTTGTAGTCCCGAGATTTCTTTCTACTGCACCTGAAAGCGCATCAATATTGGTGTCCTCTCAAGATGCCCCATCGTCAAACCCTGGCCCGGAGGCATAATGGTCTCATCACAGGAACTACCGTCGTCGTCAAAACCTGATAGTCCAGGTAAGGACTTGTAAATGGGGTGTACTTATCAATTTTGGCATTTTGGACATGTTCTCTTGTAGTTGTTGAACTTATTATTTTTCATCATTTTCTGCAAGCAGAAAGCGGTTATGTTGTTAAGGTTGATACGTTTTTCTTATTTATTACGAGGTTGCGCATACGAACCGCATTTAAATGGTTAGTTTGGGATTTTGCCTGCATCCATTTTTGTCTCTTTTCTTTCTCTAGTTTGATTATTGTTGTTGTTGCAGTAGTTTTAATTCATGTAATCTTTTGTGTGTTTTCTAGTCACAAGCCGATGTTTCAAAATAAAGAATGTGATGCCGGTGTTGGTTCTATTGCTAGAGCGTTTGTCCCCACTAGCATGCTCAACTCGAAAGGTCTTGATGTTGTTTTATATTCTCCACGTCGTAAATGCGAGACACAGACAAGTAGATAGATCCCAGATGGGTGACGGTCAGTATTTTGATTTTTTTTAAAATAGGATGATAACTTGTTTTGCCAATTTTCTAACTATTGTTGTTCTTTTTGTACAACAGACCAAGATCCGTGATGGAAATATTGATTCCAATGTGCTAAATTGGTTCACAAGATCAGGTGCTGATGGTTTTGACCAAGTAGGTGAACTTGGACTTTTTGTACTCATTAACTAGAACTGTCATGTTTCCTTTGCAGTTTTGGGATGTGGGGGGAATGAACTTGATCTGTGCTTCTTTTATTAAAGCAGTACTTATTGTTGCAAGGGAATTGAACTGATATGATTGTTCCTCAATTTTGGGCGGTGGATCTAATTTCTTTATGATTATGTGATTTTTTGTTTGTACTTATGAATTTCAGTTTCCCTCTTTTATTTTATTGTTTGGCGGCTGAATTTTTTGTTCCATTATGATTTGGTAAATTCATTTTTCCTCTGTGATTTTTTTGAGCTTCTTTTCCCTACATTTGATCCGCCGTCATTTGTGGTTACCATGAAGCCTAGTGAAGAATCTGGGCATTGGTGCTTGGTTGTTCTGAATTTGAAGTTCCGTTGTTTCGAGTGTCTTGATTCACTCCGTGATGAAACTGGGGTGATGCAGTTAGATTCTTAAGGAATATGACAGATAATATAAAGAAGCTTTGGAGGGAGTCCAGTGTAGACAGGGCCAAACCGTTCTCACAGGCGCATATTGATGGTTTCTCTTGCGAGTTTGTGCGGGTGCCTCAGTAGGAAAACGCGTGAGTATCCGTTTTTAATGATTTTTGCTGGTTGTTTTTGTTGCTAGAGGATGTTGTTCCTGTATTTTTTGGATTTTGTGTTGTACCATTTTTTGTTTTTTCCTTTGTTTACAGGCATGATTGTGGATTCTTTATGCTACAAAACTGCAAGACCTATTATTGCCGGAGGATGGTGTAATTGAAATGGTCGATTACAGCCATGAAGACATTTTGGACATTAGGAAGACTTTCTTTGTATACTGCGCAACTAGCGATTTGTTTGATGTTGACTTCGGGGTTTGTTTGGCATCGAACCCCATGCGTGTGCATGGACTTTTGTAATTTTTTGCAGCTTGTACTTCTCTATTAGTACTTGTCATGAAATATGTATTTGAACTTACGCTTTGTGCGGTCTTCTTTTTTCCGTGAGTGGTTGGATCTTGGTGAACATGACTACGGGTTCTTTGCTAGCCGATTCTTGGAGCTTGAGCGCCGTAGCTATTGATCTTAGCTGTATGCGTTCTCCGAAAAGACAAGATCTGGTGTTATGAAGGGGCGGTTGGGAGCTCTGAGAGGTTTTACGGCTGCTTGTGTAGATAGCCCTACTACACCCAAGAATCCCATTGTGGAATTGATAGACAGCGATGATGATGTGTTTGACAAGATTGCTGGCGTTGGAAGAGTCACGAGGAGCGCTGCTGCCAAAGGTTTATCTCCCCTTGCTGGAATAGTGGCTCGTAGAGCTGGTGCTGCTAGGAAAGATCCCGCTTTGGATTCTGGCAATGTTGTAAGCACGAAGCGTGCGCCCAGAGCTCCTATAAAGTTTTGCTCCCCTATGCAGCAGCTTCACCCTCATAAATTCCCTCACTTGGACAAGGCTCGTAGGTTGTATAATCTGTTGCTTAGTGATGAATGGCGTGAGAAGTATGCCGAGTGAGTATCTCTCATTTTTTTTCCTCTTCCTTTTCTTGTGTTGTTTGTAACTGCTAGATAAATATGGCCTGAACTGTTCCTTTTTATACAACTCGAATCGCTATGAATGCCTTATCTTGCTTCTCCTTCTTTTTGTTCTTGTGTGTCTTTGTAGGAATACATTCTCAATGATACCTCAACCTGATGGAAACGTAACTAACTTCACTGGGAATCGCATATGGGAAGTTTTTTCACCTGGGCAAATGATGGAGGGTGATGTAATGGACTTCCTCATTGATGGTTGGAAGCAAGATCCCGATAGAAATGCTGATTTCGCATCTGGGAAAAGGATATTGCTGAGTCCATATTTCATCATGGTAATCAATCCGATCAGTTTCTTTATGTTGAACAAGACTGTCTATTGTTTTTATGATTTTTAATAATACTTTGCTTGTTGATTCTTTTCCGCTGTCTATTTTCTATTTTGGCTTTTTTGCAGGTTGTGCTTGACTGTTTGTTTTACGCGGATGAAAATAAAGTGTTTAATGTGGAGAGTGCAGCGAGAGATTTCAAGAGCTATGTTAAAGCTAATGAAGACTTGCTCAAGGTCTTGACCTTGTGAGATCTACTAGCTGATTTTGGTTTTTATTTGTTTGTTGTGATGCTGGTTTTACTTTGAATATTTAACATCTCTTTTTGGTCATTTGTTTTTAGATCATGATGCCTCTATTCAAGCCTATGGTTTTATCAAAGGATAGGAAAGTGAACCACTATTCCTTATATGTCATGAATCGGTACCGAAGTAGCGTTGACATCCTTGACTCTTTACCTTATCCGAAGAACCACCGTCCTTCGAAGAACACCTATCACAAAGACTGCGAGAAGATTGTGAGTGACATTTATTATCTCATCGGATTAATATTTACGCATCTTTGTTTCGCTGTTTCGAGACCTAAAACCGTGGTCGGTTGTTTTGTTTTTTACAGATTTCTAGATTGGTCAAAGTAATGAAGGCTGTGTATGGCGATGCTCAAGATAATGCAAGCAAGCAGCCCAATTGGGAGTTGTTTGCAAACAAACCAACGCTTGTCAAGGTTCCAGTTCAAGGGAAAAATGAATGTGGCCATTATCTTTGTGAAGTATGCGGATGCTATGATGGTGAAAAGATCGTTGAGAACATTCAAATAATGACGTGGGTTTCTTGTTGAGCTTTTCAATTTCTGTTTTTGGCTTATTGTGCATCCTTTTTATGTGTCATGATTTTTGATAATTTGTTTTATTGTTTTGCAGCCACGCATTGTTGATTGGAACGCCGAGGATCTCAGATAGAGTTGTGTTCAACCGAATAACCATCTTATGGTGACGGAGCTTCCCAAGGAGGTTCAGGCTTTGGCTCCTGATGCATAGGATAAATGGTCATCATTTGCATAGTGAATTGGATAGTTGTGTGATATATCTCTTGAAAACATTGTAGGCTCTATTTTGAAGTGTTTGATGTCTTGTCGAGTACTATGTAATAACTAGTATATTTTGTGTTGTGTTTTAAGTGTGGCACAATGTTTCATCGGGAATTCGTTTTGGTTAAGTTTTTTTTGTACTAAAGACTTATATAGTAGTTGAACTGAAACAATTTTTTTTCAAGTGTATTTTCGAGTTGTTGCTCAGAAATTGAGATTCATTTTATTTTTATGTGATTCCATCCTAACTTGGACCTTTATAGTTTCTGTACTCTCGTTTTCTTGTACTTATGATATAGTTCTGTTAGTACTGATTTGTAGTCTCATTCAGCATAAGGCTTTCAAATTTCTTTTTGAACTTCTTGAACTTTAGTAATTGAACTTCATAGTAAAAGTTAAATTACTGGTTTAAATTAGCTACGTTTAAGAGATAGTCCTATTAAGTTCAAACTATTTCTTTCTCAATGCATTAATTGGTATCATCATAGCACTTACCGAATAAACTTAGTTGTACTGAGATTCCAATTGTGCTAGTACTTTGGATTAATTATTTATTGTTTGTGTTGTTTGATGCTAGTATGTCTTCTGTTGTGTTTCTTGTGATTTTTCTCTTTTGTCGAACTTATATCTTTTTGATTTAGTTTTTGGCCTTCTTTTTTTCTAGGCTGTGGTTCTTCTCCAGGCAATGTTTGGTATAATCCTAGCACTTGCTGTATAGACTAAGTTGTACTGAGATTTCAGTTGTATTGCCACTGTTAATTCTTAGTATGTCACTGTTTTACGGAATGCGAACTGAAGCTTCCCGTTCCTTTTTATATATTTTTGTAGAATGAACGTACTGTGTCTTCAACTATACCAAAACTTTTCAGTCCTAGGACGCTAGTGACTAGGAAATACGTACTGGTGTTTCTCTTGCTTTTCCTGATGCAGTACTTAGTGAATTTCTAACTAGTTTTTAGCACGATGCTTTTTAGTACTGAATGTTGTCCTCGGCTGAAACTTAGTCTTTTTTAGTGTTCGTCTGAAACTAAAAACAGATTTTTTTATCGTGATAGTACTACCGTTCATGTCTAAGCTGTACTGAGCATGGAAGGCTACTATTTGCTTTTGGCCTTTATTTAGTCTGCCACTTTTTTTTGCGAAAATATTCATGTGTTATTTTTTTCTCCATGACTAGTGATGTGTGGCAGCCATCAAGTTTCAACTTCAAATCATGGATTAACAAAATAGGAAGCTAGCAAACTTGTTGGACGACATAAGCAAACGATGTACTTGATAGACATAGGCAAACTTGTTCAAACCCTGACACACATAGCATAAGGTAGCTGGTTCAACATAACAAAAGCAAACTACAAATCTGAAACAACAATTCTAACGACACACACAGCATAAGGTAGTTGGTTCAACATAACAAATGCAGACTTTCATGCATTTTCATCCGTGAAGTTGCAGTGGTAGTAGGGGTCAGCCTCCTGCTCTTTTGAAATATCCCAACCTGTCACGATGTTGTCGATTGTCTTCCATGACTTGTACGTTGCGTATGCATCTATTCATGCGTACGTGATGAGGTTGTCTGGCAGCGTGCTGTTCCCCCACAGTTTGTGGTCTTCCCTGTTCATCTTCTTCTTCATGCCTTCGTAGAATGGGTGGATGACGCCGCCTGCAACATCGGCCAAGGAGTCGTAGTATTTGTTGGTCTTTGGATCTTTCCACTTGCGCTGCATGTCGATGAAGTTGTTGGGGTTGATTTCCAAACCAGACTTATCCAGCTTCTGCTTGTCACCTCCAATGCTGAAACCGAGAAATGTGTACAATTTCTCCTCCTGCAGGAAGTCTTTGAGGCGCTTGGGCCTGCAAGGTGGGAGACACACATTTAAAGATTAGTCTTCTTTTTTGAGGATTTAATTCTTCTGCTTTTTTTTGTTCTACAAGTGATAATCCATGAGGTAGATGCTTATATATTATGAGTCATGCATGAATGTAATTCAGAAACTAGTACACAAAGTCCCGAAATTAAATTTAACTACACTGTGTTATTTTTCTTTTTTGCTATCTTCTTTGCTTTACCAAATGCTTCACCAAATTAGAGAATCATTTTACCAGAGTCAATGATATATGCGCTGCTTGATTCAAGTTTAGTTTTATTTTTTGTTGAATAAAAGACATATACCATATGTGCGCTACATTAATTCTATATCAAGTTCAAAATTTAGTTTGAGAAACATGTGCATCAAGATATGGACCTATACCACTTCACCAAAGATCTTTTAATACATCAATTCTATAAACTATACTAGTGCATCAAGATCAGAATCTATGCTAGTTCATGAAGTTCAGAAATTAATTTGGTGCATAAAGTTCGTAATGCTATAAACTTTTTTCAGATGCTAATCTGGTGAAACAATCCACTTCACAGTTTCTAAAATGCATGTAACTTTATAAACATGTAATCGTGCATCCACTTCATAGACTATAGTAGTTCATCTAGTTGGGAAACAATTTTTAATTAAGTTTTTAGTGACTAGTACTTGGTACAATGAGATGAATGAAAAGTAGTATGAGTTACAATGGATGAATGTACTTCAAAAACTAGAAAAGAAAGTTCTGAAATTAAATTAAGCAAATCATGTTATTCTTCTTCTTGGATTATACATAGTTTCAGTAAATGTTGTATGTTCTTCATTGGTACTAGTTTTGTCTACTTTTGTTGAAATAGGATAACACGTAACCAAAGTGCTTCACCAAGTCCTTAGTTTATTTTCTTACAAAAATAACATTACATCAAATTCAGAAAATACTTCACTACAAACCACACTAGTACATCTAGTTGGGAAACAAGTGTGATTAAATTTTCGTGATACTGAGTAATAAAACAGATAAACCATATGCGGTGGCAAATGAGTAGGATTGCTCACCATTGTGTGGCCGCTGCGATGTGGTACACCAAGCAGAGTTCCTCGATGCACAACTGTAGGACTGCCGCCATCTGTGGAGGTTTTTCCTCGTCGGTGTACTCCACATCAACTCCGATGAAGCTCGGATACAAGCCGCCTCCCTTCATCCTGAGCCTGCTCATCATCTCATCGGCCTTGTCTGGTTCGCTGGTGCAGACGATCTCCAGCGTCTCCTTGCCGTGGAGCTCAACCCCTTCGAGCGTTCTGGTGTAGTTGCGCTTCTCGCCGGGGACGTTAATGTCGACGAGGTTGCTCCTCTTGTCCGACGTCTCGGCATGATGACGCTTGGCGGACGGTTCCTCCGCCATGGCCTTCCTCCGACGACTGTGGGCTTTGTAGAGAGACGCTGGAGGTTTGTGTGCAGTGGAAATGGAAGCGGCAATGGTGGTTTGTCGGAACGAGGGAGAGATGGAAGACAATGGGGTATTTTTGCAGTGCGTCGACGGTGGTGTGTGGGAGGCGGTTTGTCGGGGGTCGCCGTTTTGCAGTGCGTCATGGCAACCGCCCAGTGGGTGGTGCGGGTGGTGGCGTGGAAGAACTAACCGTCCAAGACAAATGCTTTTTACTGGTGCACCGTTTAGGCATGTCAAGCTGTACTGAGGATCTGCTAAATCCCACTTGCACGTCTCTGCGGTGGTGATGATGGCATTTTACTGTGGCACCGATTCGTATAGTCAAGCTGTACTTATGGATCTGTGATGTTTTTCGTGCGGATATTTAAGTATTGTTTTTCCATTAAAGCCTTTAACCAGTGTATGTCAAAACATTTTTTCATTGCCCTGGGAGTTGTTGCTCATAAATTGTACTTATTTTATTTTCATCTGTACCAACCTAAGTTAAGCCTTTATAGTTTTTGTATTTCTCATATTTAGTGTACTTATGTTTTAGTACTGTGTGAACTGAATTGTAATTTCAAACAGCACACGGGTTTGAAATTTGATGTCAGAGTGGTGCGAGTGGATCCTGCTGTTTTAGTACTGATGTTATATGTATGTTTGAACTGATTTTTTTATAACTTTGGTTGGCGGTGGGGGTTTGAGATTATTTTACGACCAGATCGTTCGTTGTGGTGTGGACAGATTATATATAGATAATAGATTTAGCGAAATTGACAAATAAATTCTATTTGAACTTTTTGAATTTTAGTAGTTGAACTTGTCGATTTTTATATAAATAGGAATTTTAGCATAATCGATAAACATTATATGTTTGAACCTTTAGATTTTTAGTAGTTGAACTTGTCGCTTTTTATATAAATAAGAATTTTAGCATAGTTGTCAAACATTATATGTTTGAACTTTTTGAGCTTTAGTAGTTGAACTTGTCGGTTTTATATAAATAAGAATTTTAGCATAATTGACAAACATTATATGTTTTGAACTTTTTAGTTTTAGTAGTTGAACTTGAAAGTAATATTTAATTATGTTTTTAAATTATGTACATTTAATGTAAAGGCTATTAAGTTTTGTTCTTTTAAGAGGTTCATTGTTTTTGTATCATATTTTTTTCCTTTTTTCTTGTAGAGGTTAATTGACAAACATTTTTCTTCTGGTTTATATTTCTTTGTCCCGCCATCTGGTTTGTATACCTGGGCTTATTTTGGTGGGGTGTTTTGTTGATGATGTAGGCTATTGGGCCGTTTTCCGGCCCAGATAGCTCGTCCGCGCGCCCATGCAGTGCGTCGTGCGCGTGCGCTCTGGGTTTAGTCCCACCTCCCTAATCGAGGGGGCTCTTGACCTGTTTATAAGCGCAGCCGACGCTCACCAGTCGAACTCCTCTGAACACTTACCTGAGCGCTTATACACGGCGCTCGCTCTCTCTCTTGACCTGTGGGCCCTGGTCGGCGGGTCCTGTGTTGTGCGGATTACTAGGGATTCGCCCACAGGCTCGAGTTCAAGTATCTAGCATTGTCGTGGCCTGCGCTGACCTTGGGCGATCAACTTTTTGTTTGTTTGAATCTAGTACTTGACTCGTGCGATAACTTGGACCGATACTTTTGTTCTAGTTCTTGTCGGTTTGTGTGAGCGTAATCTTTTTTCATTTGAGTTTTTTGCCTTCTTTTTTGTGTTTGTTTTTGTGATTATTATCAAGTGTCTTTTGGTGTCATTTTTAGAACTACGATACTTGCGTGTAGACTGAGTTGTACTGATAGTGCATTCATAGTAGCGCTTATGGACTGATGCTTCTTTGTACTTTTTATTGTAGTAAGTATGCAATGCCTGATCAAGTGTACTGAGTTGTGCTGACATGGAACAACGTTGTGTGATTAGTTGCATCATAACTAGTACTTTAGAGCAACGACAACATTCCATTCAGAAGATACTTTTCAATTTTGAAATGATGGATTAACAACATACGAAGCTACCAGACCAAACTTATATAATGAGATAAGCAAAACATTGTACTTGATGACATAACTAAACTTGTTCAAACATGACAAGCACGACATAATCATACTGGTTCAACCCAACAAGAGCAAACTTCTAATTTGAAACAATAAGATAAAAGGCAAGCACAAGCGGAAGTAAAATGAAGGCAGGCTCGATGTATCTTCATCCCTAAAAGGGGCAATAGGGGTGGCCGTAGAAGTTGTTAGCCTCCGCTCTTCGCAAATTCCGAACCATCTGTGGACGTAGTAGATCATGAACCATGACTTGTATGCGGCGTCGCATCCGATCCTGCGTACTCGATGAGGTTGTCCGCAGCTCGCTTGTCCCCACAGTTTGTAGTCTTCCTGCGTGTTGATCTTGTTCTTCATGCCTTTGTAGAATGGGTGGATGACGCTGGCTGCAACATCAGTCAAGGAGTCGTACTCTTTTCCAGTGTATGGAACTCTCCACTTGCGCTGAATGTCGATGAACTTGTTGGGGTTGATCTCCATACCGGACAACTTCAGCTTCTCTTTGTCGGTTTCAATGCTGAAACCAGCAAATGTGAACAACTTTTCATGCTGCAGCATGTCGGTCAGGCGCTTGGGCCTGCAAGGGCAGAGATATTTTGAATATTAGCATTACTTTGATGTTTGAATTATCCATTTTTGTTTTGTTTTACAAGTGATGAATCCATGAAGTAGTTGTTTATGTAGGATAAACAATGGATGAATGTACTTCAAAAACTAGTAAAGAAAGTTCTGAAATTAAATTAAGTACATCATGTTATTCTTCTTCTTGGATTATACATAGTTTCGGTCAATGTTGTATGTTCTGCATTGGTACTAGTTTAGTCTACTTTTGTTGGAATAGGATAACACGTAACCAAGATTGCTTCACCAAGTCCTTAGTTTATTTTCTTACGAAAATAACATTACATCAAATTCAGAAAATACTTCACTACATCAAGTTCAGAAACATCTTTTTTAATACATCAAGTACATAGACTACTCTATTTTATCAACTTCATAAACTACGCCAGTCAATCAACTTCAGAATTTAATATTCCGCAAGATTTTCCAAATAGAAATCCAGTGCATCAGGTTCAAAAATACATTTATAGTATATCTACTTGAGAAAATGCAGTAGTGCATCCACTTTTCACAAACCACACTAGTACATCTAGTTGGGAAACAAGTGTGATTAAATTTTCAGGATACAGTACTAATAAAACAGATAAACCATATGCAGGGCAAATGAGTAGGATTTCTCACCATTTTGTGGCCGCGGCGATGTGGTACACCAAGCAGAGTTCGTCGACGCACAACTGCAGGACTGCCGCCATCTGGGGATTCTCATCTTCGTTGGTGTAGTGCACACCAACGCCGACGATCCTACGAAACCTACCGCCAAGCTTCCTCCAGAGCCTGGAGATCACCTCATCGGCCTTGTCTGGTTCGCTGGTGCAGACGATCTCCAGCGTCTCTTTGCCGTGGAGCTCAACCCCTTTGAGCGTTTTGGTGTAGTTGCGCTTCTCGGCGGGGACTTTAATGTCGACGAGGTTGCTCCTCTTGTCCGACGTCTCGGCATGATGATGCTTGGCCGACGGTTCCTCCGCCATGGCCTTCCTCCGGCGACTTTGGGCTTTGGAGAGAGACGCTGGAGGTTTGTGTGCAGTGGAAATGGAAGCGGTAATGGTGGTTTGTGGGAACGAGGGAGAGATGGAAGACAATGGGGTATTTTTTCAGTGCGCCGACGGTGGTGTGTGGGAGGCGGTTCGTCGGGGGCGTGTGTGTAGTGGGTGCTATGGCGTGGGTCGCTGTTTTGCGATCTTGTCGTGGCAACCGCCCAGTGGGTGGCGCGGGTGGTGGCGTCGAAGAACTAACCGTCCAATTTAAATGGTTTTTACTGTTGAACTGACTAGTCTTGTCAAGCTGTACTTATTACCTGCAAAATCCCACTTGCACGTCTCTGCGGTGGTGATGATGGCATTTCTTTGTGGCACCGATTCGAATAGTCAAGCTGTACTTATCACCGCTTATCCCACTTGCACGTGTCGCCGACGGTGTTGGTGGAGGTCTGAACTCCTCTACCGTCATTACTCGGATCGGTGATTGAAGTGTAATTGAACGTACCAATTACCAGCGAGACTATGTGTGGTGCTAATGTTTTTTTAAACAATTTTCGTATTTTTTTAAGGATTGTTTATATCAAGATAACATGTGAGTATTTTTTACAGATAAATTAGATTTTCACCAGTATAGGATGTATTATATTCACAATTTTCTTGAGGTAATTATTTTTATGTACTGATAGTCTTTATGAATTGGGACTGGCAGGAGCAGGCATAGCTTTGTTTTTTCAAAACGATTTTTTTTCAGTCGTTCACTTGTGCTGACAGAGAGTTATCCGTACTGATGTAATACAAGAGTTTAAATTTTTCCTTGACATTTTTTTGTTGAGTTACTGGTTCGCAGTAGCGTTTTGCGTCAGATATATCAAGATAAGTTTTTTCAATTTTATTTTTGACTGCATTCAAAAGGCTTATCAAATGGTTTAAATAATAATGTCACTGCTTCAACGGGCACAAATCAGAAATTATATCAAGATCGATATATTCTGCCTTTGTAATCTTGACGAATGAGATTTATCAGTACTGATGTGCTACAAGAGTTTTAAATTTTCCTTGACATATTTTTTCCCTGAGTTACTGGTTCACAGTAGCGTTTTGCGTCGTATATATCCAGATAAGTTTTTTCAAACGTATTTCGTGACTGCATTCAAAATGATTATCAAATGGTTTACATAATAATGTCACTGCTTCAGCGGGCACAAATCAGAAACTAAAAAATAACTTTAGTTCTGATAGAGAAATCGACGATAAAGCTAAATAAGTTTTGGTAACAACAGTGTTTTGTGAAACGCTTCCTCATTGTGTGCTGATGCAACTGAGACTACAAGGTTATTTTTTAGTTGACGCAACAGGAAAACCACTATGTATTGTTCAGTCTTGAGCTTCTCCTAACTGTCCCCGAATGTTGTGTCTTGCCGGCGCTCTTTCCAGGTTGAGCCTTGGCAGCTTCATCGTCAGTTTCAGTTTCCTCGCCCCCGACACTGTCATCTTCATTGTCTTCGTCTGATTGGCCGTCATTGTCATCAAACTCTTCTTCTTCATCGTCTTCATTTGTTTGCTTGGAACTCTGTACGTTGCCCTGTTCATGTTCAGCTCCACTGACCTCCTTGCCCACTTTGTACGTGCGGGCACTATGCCCGTCAGTTCCGCCACACTTGCGGCAAGTGTAGCTGTTACGTGTGTTATCTCCATTGGTAGAAAGCTGGGCGGCTCCAATCTGCTTGTTCTTGTTGTGATGGCGTGCATGCGTAGTGGGCATGTCACGGTAGTTATGGTTGCTCACGACGTTGCAGAATCCGCATGCCCTTACCCCGAGGGGTTTGCCGTCCGGGCCAAATTCCACGCGCTTGATGGGGCGTGGTGGCTTTTTGGCTGCTGCTTTAGTAGCTTTCGCTGCTTGCGTCTTGCTCTTCCTCCCCTTTGTGTTTGAGAATATTGGGGGTTTAATCACCTTTTCCTGCTGCTGCTGGTAGGATGTGCTATTGTCATGTCGTTCGCCTACAGCACCATCGAGCTCATGATCTCGCATGTGAGTTTGTCGTTGCTCTTGAGTGTGCACACGAGCAATCTCCGGTTGCTGCTGCTCATCTTCCTCGTTCTCAAACGGGTCAATAGCTCCCATATGGTTCATCTCGGATAATATTGTAGCAATATCCTGCTCAATGGCTTCATTGTCCGCGACACCTCCATTTTCAACAGAATGCATGGCGTCGAGTTCTTGTTCAAGTTTGTCCATGATGACTCACGTCCTTGCCATTTGCTCTTGGCTTCTCAAGCTTTTTCTGTGCACCCTCATGTTCAGCATCAGCAGTGAGCTTTCAATGCAGTATTGGGATGCCTTGTTTGACGCCATCGCCCTCAAGTCATTTATGTCAAATGTTGGCTGGATGTTCGGGCGTTTGGTGTATCTCCTGAGTATGTATTTCTCTGGAACGCTTTCAGCCTTTATTGTCTGCATCATGCACAGGACATGGACGCAGAAAAGACCTGTATTTGTTTTTGGAAGAGGTGCATGTTTTTTGTTATTTCATTCGAACAAAAACTTTGCAAAAAAAGTAGTACAGTATGTAACATCTTTTTTGTAGTCCTTACAATATGTGGTCCCATAGCCTGCACTCGCACTCATATGTTTCTCCCACGGGTCTACAACCACAGGAACGCGTCTTTGAGCCCACACAGAGAGAGTTTTTATGGTCGTTGTAGCGCACTAGGTACTTTGTGGGCTCTTCCGTCTCTGTCGCCGTGAAGAGAGTGCTCAGCTCTAGCCTATCTCTGATCTCGCTGTACACAGCTCGTGTGTACAGCTTTGCCATCTGGGTGTCAAACCCATAGAAGGTCAGCGTGTTTTGTTCCTTCTGCAGATGCAAGAATGATGACCAAATTGTTAGTTTTCTCGCAGGAAAAACTTCTAATAAAGTTTTTACTTTAGTAAGCATGTAATTTTTGTCTTACGACAAGTGATAGAGCTATACCCGGTTACCCATTGTCTCCTGGTTCTCTGTCTGCCTCCTGGTTTTGACGCAGGAGTTTACCTGGCCGACAAACCGGTGTAGGTTATGTCTCTCATTTACGTAGTTCTTCTTGAGCACATAGTTCATGCTCTCACTTTGCTGTGTTGATGTCATTTTGGCGCAGAAAATTTCTTTGAAGTAGGCTGATATCCATTTCTCACGCTCATTCCACATGCCCACCATTGTGGCATCATCGTGGAGGTTGTACTTGTCCATCGGTCTTTTCCAGGCATCCTCAAACTCAGTTGGCATGAGGGGCCAGTTGAGAATTGATGTGAATTCATCCTTAAAGTCGTCGTGCAGGAAATACAGGTACGCGATGTGTTCCCTGTACTTCTTCATAATGTGCCAGCGGCATAGCTTATGTAATGTGTTCTTGAAAACATCTGCGATCGCCAAAGCCATTGCCGGGCACTGGTCTGGTAATGAGAAAATAGACTCGGAGTGGTCAGCAGATGGTTGTGCATATATACCAATAGAACTGACACAACATTTTTATTGTGTTACTTTCCTTTTCTTTTGTGGAAGGGGGGTGGTCGTTTGGGGTGGGTTTAGCGGGTGTACCAGTGAGGATGCATGTAGGAGCCTTCCTTCTCATGCACCTTAAAAATGTCTCGAACAGCCACTTGAATGAATCTGCATCCTCATCTCTTATCAGGGCAAAAGCAAAGAATGTAGTCCGTAAGTGGTTGTTAGTTCCGACAAACACGCCAAGTGGCATATGGTACTTGTTGGTCTTATATGTTGTGTCAAACATTACGCAGTCCCCGAAGTCCTGATACGCCCCTCGGCAGCTTGCTTCGCCCAGAATATGTTCTTAAATCTGTCGGACTCATCGAGCTGCATGTCACAGAAGAATTCTTTGTTTATAGCTTTCATCTCCCTAAAGAAGTTGGCGATCTTTAGGACATCGTCCACATCATCCATCCTTGAATTCTTTGCTTTCCTGCACATTAAAAGATCATTCAAAATGCATGTTGAATCAAGGCCAGTCATGCGTTGCGTGATATGTTTGTCTTGACAGAGGAAAAAATACGTGGCGGTTTATGGGAGGAGAACAAGATTGTACTTACAGGTTAATCAGGTCTTTGGCGTTCATTTCGAGGAAGTAGCTACCGTGGTCATCACCGCCTGTAATGCTCATGATTTGCGCGTGTTCAATGCCTTTGAACTGCAGGTACTTGACGTACTCCAAGATTGTTTTGTCAAAGTTTTTGTGGGAGTGCAAGAAGACAAGCATTTCTGCGGTGAGCTGTAGCCTGTGGTTGTGTTCCCAGACTATCTCTTTTACGACAAATGTTCCATCCTTTTCCTTCTTCAGCCTCATTTTAGCCCCGCAGTTAGTTCTGGCTGTCGTCTTGTTACGCTGTCTATTTGCTTCAGACACCTTTGATTCATAAACTCCATGGCACGTGCAATAAAGGTAGGCTCTTGTCTTAAACTTGGGGCCTTCCCTGACAGCAAAACCAGCGTGCTTTGCATATACGTTGTAGAAGTTCTTACTTTCTTCGAACGTTTCAAACCTCATCTCTAGCCTTGGCAGAACATAAGCTTCAATGTTAGGTGGCTGCACACAAGAGTGATCAAACAAAAATGTTAGATGGGGTGGTCACAGCACCATGGTATGGACTGTGCTTTGTAATTTTTTTCTGTATGGATACTTACATGTGTATAGCTCTGCGCTGCCTCTGGTGTTTGTTGTTCTCCCTGGTTTATGGGGGCCGGTGGTGTCACCCTTGGCACATGCAGCAATGCATCTCTTGGAGGGAGCAACGATGACGAAGATCTCCGTCTCTCGTTGTACGGCTGTCTCTCCTCAGATTCATTGTGATGTTGGTCCTGTCTATATGGCTCATATCTTGTACTTTTGAACCTGCTAGAGTGGCCAAAATTTCTGTCTTCTTGCCCTGGTCTTCCCGTCGCAACTGCTTTTGCAGCACGGATGATTGATGTTGACGGAGCGACTGGTGGAAGCCTTCTTGCAACCCATCCACGGCTTCCTGTCCTTGGCTTTTTGCATTCGCTGGGGAAGGAAAACGTTTGTTGTTGGTGATATTGTTGGCCTAGTTGCAACCCAGCAGCGGCAAAGCTTGCATTCCCAGACATTGCTGTTTCTTTGTATAGAAGGACCTGTCCGTGCTTCCGATGATTGCGGTGTATCTTCAAATCTGCTGTCTTTGTTGAAATATCCAGGCGGTATTTCTGGTGTTACCCAACCAGGTGGTGCCCCATATCTGTTTTGCTCATCAAATGCTTGCTGCGTGCGCCGCCTTGCATGCTTCTGCAAACAACATTCAAATTTTTTTGTGATTAATCTGGTTTCGTTTTCAGTCGAACTGATGAACGTTCATGTTCAAAACACGGATGTACTGATGCTCGTTTTTTAGCACTGTTTTTGTAAACTGGACATTGAACTCATGCATGACTTCTCCTCTGTTCTTCTGTATCTCATGCAACTACACTAGAAGTACTCCTAGTTTATGTATCATTGAACTTACTGTGTAACTATGGCACTCTCTCGTCACTATCTACCTGGACTGACGTTGATGTTTAATTTTTTTAACTTGTACTGAAGATAGCATATTATATGCACTGACAGTAAGCTCGACATCCTAATCGTGCATCAATGCATATACATTACAAGTACTGCTAGCTTATGTATCACTGAACTTATTTGTGTAGCAATTTTATATTTTTTTGGTAACATTTTTGTTACTCGTTCGAACTGACGCAATTACATGACTTGTACTCTTAGGAATAACAACATACAAATCTCGGCGGTAGCTGAACCTTGTCACTATACCTGGACTGACGCATATGTTTAATTTTTATTTTTAACTCGAACTGACGCAATGCATATTATATGCACTGACAGTAAGCTCGACATCCTAATCGTGCATCAAATGTCAGGGGTGTCAATGAACTGATGCTAGCATTTGCAATGTCTTGATGCAACACACAATTTTGTACTCATGACCCTAATAGTGTAACATGTAGGCAGAGCATAGCAGCACAGATAAACTGATGAACTGATAAATTGACAGAAACATGGTACATATCTTCATTCAAACCCAGATCTCAAAAAATGTGTTGCTAGTAATTTGTGTGGGAAGGATTCATCACCTGCATCTTGTTGGATGTGACTCCATCTTCGTTTCGTTGGCGGCGTATTGGCAAGAACTTGGAAGGCGGAGCCATTGTTGTTGGGGAGACGACCATGCTTGTGGTGGAGCTCATCGACGAGGTCCGTCGAGGGTGGAGGCAGGAGGCGTGGATCACGGCCCAGCGAATCTCCGACGCCTGGCGGCGGGTAGGCGCTGGGAAGCTCCTGCACCAGGCGGGTAAGCGGCGGGAGGCTCCTGCACCAGACGGAGGGAGGCGTGCGGGGAGGCTCCGGCGCCCGGAGGCGGGGAAGCGCGCGGGGAGGCTCCGCCGCCCGGTGGCGGGGAGGTGTGCGGGGTTGCTCCGGCGCCGGACGAGGCGACCGATGGTGGGGGCGGTCGGGTCGGCGACATGGCTAGATGGCGGTGCGTCGAGGGGAGTGGTGGCTGTGGATCGGGGGCCGGTGGTGCAAACTCGCCGTCGGCGGGTCACGGCGCTTGAGCTCCTCGCTCCGGCTACCGCCGTCGATCGCTCGCCCGCGACGGCTGCCTCCGGCGGTAGGAAGCGGGTCGGATTGGGGCTGGGTCAGTCGTGGACGCGTCGCTCCTTATAGGGGGCGAGGGTAACAGAATAATATTCTATTCCCTGTAACAGAATAGTCCAGCCCTATATATATATATATATATATATATAGGGACAAATTTTTCCTACTACCGGGTGTAGTTACTCCCACTTTTGTTTCGTACGTTCTAGGTAGTATCTATCATATCGGAGAGTATGTACGCGTAGTATGTAGTATATAAGAATGTTTAGGTAGTATATATACTACTTTTTAGGTAGTATGTATCATATTTTGTGCATACTCCATCTCGCGTACAAATATGTATGTATTTCATAAATACAATAAAACTAAGAGCTCATTTGCAATTTTTTCATAAAAATCACTTTGAAGTATCTTAGATATAGTATATGAACATAATAAAAATAATAAAGTGGAGTATATACTACCACATGGTAGTATATGAGAAATGGGTGTAACTACACCCGGTAGTATATGAACATAATAAAAATAATAAAGTGGAGTATATACTACCACATGGTAGTATATGAGAAATGGGTGTAACTACACCCGGTAGTATATGAACATAATAAAAATAATAAAGTGGAGTATATACTACCACATGGTAGTATATGAGAAATGGGTGTAACTACACCCGGTAGTATATGAACATAATAAAAATAATAAATGGAGTATATACTACCACATGGTAGTATATGAGAAATGGTGTAACTACACCCGGTAGATACTACCTAAAAAATTGCAAATGAGCTCATAGTTTTATTGTATTTATGAAATACGTACATATTTATACGCGAGGTGGAGTATGCACAAAATATGATACATACTACCTAAAAAGTAGTATATATACTACCTAAACATTCTTATATACTAGATACTACGCGTACATACTCTCCGATATGATAGATACTACCTAGAACGTACAAAACAAAAGTGGGAGTAACTAGACCCGGTAGTAGGAAAAATTTGTCATATATATATATATATATATATATATATATATATATATATATATATATATATATATATATATATCCGGATGCTCACAAAAGCCAGGGTCCTTGTCGCGATTATGATCATCCGGCTGAGGAGTAGGACAGTGGACGTCCTCGATCAACCTCCTCCATGACTAAGTTGGTGGCAATAAAAAGTACATTTGATTATTGTCTGTAATGCAGTAAAATAAGCACAGGCGAATCAAGATCTTACCCATTCAACAGGGGTGTACATGGAATAGGACTCCCGACAGTTTAACCGGGGAAAATCTTCTTTTTCACCCTTATACAGATCAGCCAAAACGGAGGCCAGTTCGGCTGGGGTATCTGGACCCTGCCGTCTGTAACGAGATGTGTCGTCTTCTTCGTTGTAGCACCATAAAGGAGTTACTCTGGATTGAATACGTTGCACACACCTCTTTATTGCGATCGCCATGACTTCAACTATTGAGAGTTCGGAGCGGGCCAGCAGCCTGACCTTGCTAACCAACCTCTATATCTCCGCACTGTCCTCTTCTTTGGGACTTCGGGGACGCCAATTGAGGCGCTTCTTTAAAGGAGCACTGGAAAATTCTAGGAGGCCACTACGAACTGGGTCCCGCAGTGGGACGTCATCCACATAAAACCATTCTGAAGACCATTGCGGGTATACCTCTTTAAGTGTTCCTACGAGGTATCCAGACCCGGCTATACGCCATACTTCAGCACCGCCCACCTCGACTGTAGAACCTCCTCGGTGGCGGGGAACGAGACAGAAGAACTTCCTCCATAATTCAAAATGGGCCTCAATACCCAAAAATAGCTCGCAGAGGGCGACAAAGCCTGAGATGTGCAAAATCGAACCTAGGGTGAGCTTGTGTAGTTGGATGCCATAGAATTCCAATAACCCCCCTGAGAAAGGGATGGATTGGAAACCCTAGGCCTCACAACAAGAATGGGACGAAGCACACCATCTCCTCCTTATTGGGGTTGGGAAAATTCTCAGCCATCGCGTCGTTGCCTGCTGAATACAATCCCGCTCGAATGGAGACTAGATCCTCGCGGGGGGAGGGGGGGATTGAGGGAGTCCTGGATTAGGGGGTCCCCGGGCGTCCGCGATATGTGACATGGGCCGGACTAATGGGCCACGAAGATACAAGATAGAAGGCTTTCCCGCGTGTCCGGATGGGACTCTCCTTGGCGTGGATGGCAATCTTGGCGTGCGGATATGAAGATTCCTTTCTCTGTCAACCGACTCTGTACAACCCTAGGCCCCTCCTGTATTATGGGGTCCTCACGCGTCCGGGCTATATAGCATGGGCCGGACTAATGGGCCGTGAAGATACAAGATAGAAGGCCTTCCCCCGTGTCCATATGGGACTCTCCCTTGCATGGGAAACAAGCTTGACGTTAGGATGTGTAGTTTCCTTTCTCTGTGAACCGACTCTGTACAACCCTAGGACCCTCCGGTGTCTATAAACCGGAGGGTTTAGTCCGTAGAGGCTATTGGAAATCATACAAGCTAGACATCTAGGGTTTAGCCATTACGATCTCGAGGTAGATCAACTCTTGTAACCCCTACACTCATCAAAGTCAATCAAGCAGGAAGTAGGGTATTACCTCCATTAAGAGGGCCCGAACCTGGGTAAACATCGTGTCCCCCGTCTCCTATTACCTTCGATCCTTAGACGCACGGTTCGGGACCCCCCTACACGAGATCGGCCGGTTTTGACACCGACACCCTCCCCTTGTCCAATTCGGATTGGGGCAAGGGTGGGGGGCGCCACCTCCGTGGCCTGCCTCCTCTCCTCCACTATGGCCCAATTGGCCCGATAACTTTCCCGGGGGTTCCGGTAACCTCCCGGTACTCCAAAAAATCCCCGATCTTCTTCGGAACCATTCTGGTGTCCGTATATAACCTTCCAATATATCAATCTTTACCTCTCAACCATTTCGAGACTCCTCGTCATGTCCATTATCTCATTCGGGACTCCGAACAAACTTCGGTCACCAAAACACATAACTCATAATACAAATCGTCATTGAACATTAAGTGTGCAGACCCTACGGGTTCGAGAACTATGTAGACATGACCGAGACACATCTTCGGTCAATAACCAATAGCGGAACCTGGATGCTCATATTGGCTCCTACATATTCTACAAAGATCTTTATTGGCTCCTACATACGTTATTCCCTTTGTCATCGGTACATTACTAGCCCGAGATTCGATCATCGGTATCCTCATACCTAGTTCAATCTCGTTACTGACAAGTCTCTTTACTCGTTTCGTAATGCATCATCCCGCAACTAACTCATTAGTTATATTTCTTGCAAGGCTTATAGTGATGTGTATTACCGAGAGGGCCCAGAGATACCTCTTCGATACACGGAGTGACAAATCCTAATCTCGATCTATGCCAACTCAACAAACACCTTCGGAGACACCTGTAGATCATCTTTATAATCACCCAGTTACGTTGTGACATTTGATAGCACATAAAGTGTTCCTCTGGTATTCCGGAGTTGCATAATCTCATAGTCAGAGGAATATGTATAAGTCATGAAGAAAGCAATAGCAATAAAACTAAATTATCATTATGCTAAGCTAACGGATGGGTCTTGTCCATCACATCATTCTCTAATGATGTGATCCCGTTCATCAAATGACAACACATGTCTATGGTTAGGAAACTTAACCATCTTTGATCGATGAGCTAGCCAAATAGAGGCATACTAGGGACACTCTGTTTGTCTATGTATTCACACATGCACTAAGTTTCTGGTTAATACAATTCTAGCATGAATAATAAACATTTATCATGATATAAGGAAATATAAATAACAACTTTATTATTATTGTCTCTAGGGTATAATTCCTTCAGTCTCCCACTTTCACTAGAGTCAATAATCTAGATTACATAGTAATGATTCTTACACCCATGGACCTTGGTGTTGATCATGTTTTGCTTGTGGAAGAGTCTTAGTCAACAGGTCTGCAACATTCAGATCCGTATGTATTTTGCAACATTCAGATCCGTATGTATTCTCCCTCCTTGACTTGATCACGGATGGAATTGAAGCGTCTCTTGATGTGTTTGGTTCTCTTGTGAAATCTGGGTTCCTTCGCAAAGGCTATTGCTCCAATATTGTCACAAAATATTTTCATTGGACCCGATGCACTAGGTATTACACCTAGATCGGATAGGAACTCCTTCATCCAGACTCCTTCATTTGCTGCTTTCGAAGCAGCTATGTACTCCGCTTCACACGTAGATCCCACCACGACGCTCTGTTTGGAACCGCACCAACTGATGGCTCCACCATTCAATATAAGTATGTATCCGTTTTGTGACTTAGTGTCATCCGGATCAGTGTCAAAGCTTGCATCGACGTAACCATTTACAACGAGCTCTTTGTCACCTCCATAAACGAGAAACATATCCTTAGTCCTTTTCAGGTATTTCAGGATGTTCTTGACCATTGTCCAGTGATGCACTCCTAGATTACTTTGGTACCTCCTTGCTAAACTTATAGCAAGGCACACATCAGGTCTGGTACACAACATTGCATACATGATAGAACCTATGGTCGAGGCATAGGGAATGACTTTCATTTTCTCTCTATCTTCTGCAGTGGTCGGGCATTGAGTCTGACTCAACCTCACACCTTGTAACACAGGAAAGAACCCTTTCTTTGATTGATCCATTTTGAACTTCTTCAAAACTTTATCAAGGTATGTGCTTTCTGAAAGTCCAATTAAGCGTCTTGATCTATATCTATAGATCTTGATGCCCAATATATAAGCAGCTTCACCGAGGTCTTTCATTGAAAAATTCTTATTCAAGCATCCTTTTATATTATCCAGAAATTCTATATCATTTCTGATCAACAATATGTCATCCACATATAATATTAGAAATGCTACAGAGCTCCCACTCACTTTCTTTTAAATATAGGCTTCTCCAAAAGTCTGTATAAAACCATATGCTTTGATCACACTATCAAAGCGTATATTCCAACTCCGAGAGGCTTACACCAGTCCATAAATGGATCGCTGGAGCTTGCACACTTTGTTAGCACCTTTAGGATCGACAAAACCTTCTGGTTAGATCATATACAACTCTTCTTTAAGATATCCATTAAGGAATGGAGTTTCACATCCATTTGCCAAATTTCATAATCATAAAGTGCGGCAATTGCTAACATGATTCGGACAGACTTAAGCATCGCTACGGTTGAGAAGGTCTCATCATAGTCAACTCCTTGAACTTGTCGAAAACCTTTCGCAACAAGTCGAGCTTTGTAGACAGTAGCATTACCGTCAATGTCAGTCTTCTTCTTGAAGATCCATTTATTCTCTGTGGCTTGCCGATCATCGGGCAAGTCAACCAAAGTCCATACTTTGTTCTCATACATGGATCTCATCTCAGATTTCATGGCCTTAAGCTATTTCGCGGAATCTGGGCTCATCATCGCTTCCTCATAGTTCGTAGGTTCTTCATGGTCAAGTAACATGACCTCCAGAACTAGATTACTGTACCACTCTGGTGCGGGTTGTACTCTGGTTGACCTACGAGGTTCGGTAGTGATACCTCCATTTTGCATCATGCTTTTATATCGATATTTATTGCATTATGGGCTGTTATTAGACATTATGTCACAATACTTATGCCTATTCTCTCTTATTTTACAAGGTTTACATGAGAAGGGAGAATGCCGGCAGCTGGAATTCTGGGCTGGAAAAGGAGCAAATATTATAGAAGAAGTCCTGAAACTTCACAGAGGCAGTTTTTGGAATTAATAAAAAATACTGGAGAAAGAATTAACCAGAGGGGGCCCATACCCTGGCCACGAGGGTGGGGGGCGCACCCTACCCCCTGGGCGTGCCCCTGCCTCGTGGGCCCCCTGGCAGGCCTCCGGTGACCATCTTCTGCTATATGAAGTCTTTCACCCTTTAAAAAATCATAAAAAAGCTTTCGGGAAGAGACACCGCCGCCACGAGGCGGAACCTTGGCGGAACCAATCTAGGGCTCCGGCGGAGCTGTTCTGCCAGGGAAACTTCCCTCCGGGAGGGGGTAATCATCACCACCGTCAGCACCAACGATCCTCTCAGCGGGAGGGGGTCAATCTCCATCAATATCTTCACCAGCACCATCTCCTCTAAAACCCAAGTTCATCTTTTGTATCCAATCTTTGTCCCAAAGCCTTACATTGGTACATGTAGGTTGCTAGTAGTGTTGATTACTCCTTGTAGTTGATGCTAGTTGGTTTATTTGGTTGAAGATCATATGTTCAGATCTTTTATGCATATTAATACCCCTCTGATTATGAACATGAATATGATTTGTGAGTAGTTACGTTTGTTATTGAGGACATGGGAGAAGTCTTGCTATAAGTAGTCATGCGAATTTGGTATTCGTTCGATATTTTGATGAGATGTATGTTGTCTTTCCTCTAGTGGTGTTACGTGAACGTCGACTACATGACACTTCACCATTGTTTGGGCCTATAGGAAGGCATTGGGAAGTAATAAGTATATGATGGGTTGCTAGAGTGACAGAAGCTTAAACCCTAGTTTATGCGTTGCTTCGTAAGGGGCTGATTTGGATCCATATGTTTCATGCTATGGTTAGGTTTACCTTAATACTTCTTTTGTAGTTGCGGATGCTTGCAATAGAGGTTAATCATAATTGGGATGCATGTCGAATAAAGGGCAGCACCCAAGCACCGGTCCACCCACATACCAAATTATCAAAGTAACGAACGCGAATCATATGTACGTGATGACAACTAGCTTGACGATAATTCCCATGTGTCCTCGGGAGCGCTTTCCTTCATATAAGAGTTTGTCCAGGCTTGTCCTTTGCTACAAAAAGGATCGGGCCATCTTGCTGCACCTTATTTACTTTCATTAGTTGTTACCTGTTACAAATTACCTTATCACAAAACTATCTATTACCGATAATTTCAGTGATTGCAGAGAATACCTTACTGAAAACTGCTTGTCATTTCCTTCTGCTCCTCGTTGGGTTTGACACTCTTACTTATCGAAAGGACTACGATAGACCACCTACACTTGTGGGTCATCAAGACTCTTTTCTGGCGCCGTTGCCGGGGAGTGAAGCGCCTTTGGTAAGTAAAAATTTATATAGTGTGCTGAAATTTACTGTCACTTGTTACTATGGAAAGTAATCCTTTGAGGGGCTTGTTCGGGGTATCTTCACCCCGACCGATGAGAGCAAAGAGTTTCTCCTAAACCTCTTGAACCTACTGAAAATGTTTACTTTGAAATTCCTTGGTATGATAGAGAAAGCTGGGCTAATCCTTTTACAAGAGATGAAACATTGCATCCTGATTTGCACCTAATCTATGTGGATGAAGTTTGTGGATTATTTAAGCTTGCAGGTATGCCCGATGATGTTATCAAGAAGAAGGTCTTCCCTTTATCTTTGAAGGGAAAGGCATTGACATGGTTTAGGCTATGTGAAGATATGGGATCATGGAACTACAACCGACTGAAATTGGAATTTCATCAGAAGTTTTATCCTATGCATCTTGTTCATCATGATCATAATTATATATATATATATATATATATATATATATATATATATATATATATTGGTCTCACGAAGGAGAAAGCATCGCTCAAGCTTGGGGGAGGCTTAAGTCAATGTTATATTCATGCCCCAATCATGAGCTCTCAAGAGAAATGATTATTAAAAAAAATTATGCTCGGCTTTCTCTCAATAATCGCTCCATGCTCGATACTTCCTGTACTGGTTCTTTTATGATGAAGACTATTGAATTCATATGGGATTTATTGGAAAGAATTAAATGCAACTCTGAAGATTGGGACCTCGACGAAGGTAAGGAGTTAGGTATAACACCTAAGTTTGATTGTGTTAAATCTTTTATGGATACCGATGTTTTCCGTGAATTTAGCACTAAATATGGACTTGACTCTGAGATAGTAGCTTCTTTCTGTGAATCATTTGATACTCATGTTGATCTTCCTAAGGAGAAGTGGTTTAAAATAATCCTCCCATTGAAATAAAAAGTAGTTGCGCCTATTAAAGTTGAAGAAAAGACTATCACTTATAATGATCCTATTGTTCCTACTGCTTATATTGAGAAACCACCTTTACCTGTTAGAATAAAGGATCATGCTAAAGCTTAAACTGTGGTCAACAAAAGTAATATTAAGACACCCAAACCCCCTCAGAAAATTAAAGTTGAACCTAGTATTGCTATGGTTAAATATCTCTTGATGATAATATTGATGGGCATGTTATTTACTTCTGTAATGAAGCTGATAGAATTGCTAGGCCTGATGCTAAAAATAAACATAGACCTGTGGTAGGCACTCCTGTTATTTCTGTTAAAATAGGAGATCATTGTTATCATGGCTTATGTGATATGGGTGCTAGTGCAATACCTCATTCCTTATACAAAGAAATTATGCATGATATTGCACCTGCTGAGATAGAAGAAATTGATGTTACAATTAAGCTCGCCAATAGAGATACTATTTCACCAGTTGGGATTGTTAGAGATGTTGAAGTCTTGTGTGGGAAAGTCAAATATCCTGCTGATATTCTTGTTCTTCGTTCCCCACAAGATAACTTTTGTCCCATTATATTTGGTAGACCCTTCTTGAATACTGTTAATGCTAGGATAGACTGCGAAAAGGATGTTGTTACTATTGGTTTGGTTGATATGTCTCATGAGTTTAATTTTGCTAAATTTCGTAGACAACCCCGTGATGAGGAATTGCCTAGTAAAGATGAAATTATTGGTCTTGCTTCTATTGCCGTGCCTCCTAGTGATCCTTTAGAACAATATTTGCTAGACCATGAAAATGATATGTTTATGAATGAAAGAAGGGAAATAGATGAAGTATTCCTTAAATAGGGACCCATTTTGAAACACAATTTGCCTGTTGAAATCCTAGGGGATCCTCCTCCACCCAATGGTGATCCCGTGTTTGAGCTCAAACCATTACCTGATACTCTTAAATATGCTTATCTTGATGAAAAGAAGATATATCCTGTTATTAGTAGTGCTAACCTTTCAGAGCATGAAGAAAATAAATTATTGAAAACTCTGAAGAAGCACCGTGCTGCTATTGGATATACCCTTGATGATCTTAAGGGCATCAGTCCCACTTTATGCCAGCACAAAATAAAATTGGAGAAAGACGCTAAACCAGTTGTTGATCACCAGCGACGGTTAAATCCTAAGATGAAAGAAGTGGTAAGAAAAGAAATACTAAAGCTTCTGGAGGCAGGTATAATCTATCCCGTTGATGATAGTCAGTGCGTAAGTCCTGTACATTGTGTCCCTAAGAAGGGAGGTATTACTGTTGTTCCTAATGATAAAGATGAATTGATACCACAAAGAATTGTTACAGGTTATAGGATGGTAACTGATTTCTGCAAATTAAATAAAGCTACTAAAAAAGATCATTACCCTTTACCTTTTATTGATCAAATGCTAGAAAGATTATCTAAACATACACATTTTTTCTTCCTAGATGGTTATTCTAGTTTCTCTCAAATACTTGTGTCAAAAGAGGATCAAGAAAAGACCACTTTTACTTGCCCTTTCGGTACGTTTTCTTATAGACGTATGCCTTTTGGTTTATGCAATGCACCTGCTACCTTTCAAAGATGCATGATGGCTATATTATCTGATTTTGTGAAAAGATTGTTGAGGTTTTCATGGATGATTTCTCCTTATATGTAACTTCTTTTGATGATTTCTTGAGCAACCTTGATCGAGTTTTGCAGAGATGTGAAGAAACTAATCTTGTCTTGAATTGGGAGAAGTGCCACTTTATGGTTAATGAAGGTATTGTCTTGAGGTATAAAATTTCTGAAAAAGGTATTGAAGTTGCTAAAGCTAAAGTTGATGCTATTGAAAAGATGTCGTGTCCCAAGTACATTAAAGGTATAAGAAGTTTCCTTGGTCATGCTGGTTTTTATAGGAGGTTCATTAAGGACTTCTCTAAAATTTCTAGGCCTCTGACTAATCTCTTACAAAAATACATTCCTTTTATTTTTTATGATGATTGTGTAGAAGCATTTGAAATACTTAAGAAAGCATTGATTTCTGCACCTATTGTTTAGCCACCTGATTGGAATTTACCCTTTGAAATTATGTGTGATGCTAGTGATTATGCCGTAGGTGCTGTTATAGGACAAAGAGTTGATAAGAAATTAAATGTTCTTCATTATGCCAGTAAAACTCTAGACAGTGCCCAGAGAAATTATGCTACTGCTAAAAAAGAATTTTTAGCAGTTGTATTTGCTTGTGACAAGTTCAGACCTTATATTGTTGATTCCAAAGTAACTGTTCACACCGATCATGCTGCTATTAAATATCTCATGGAAAAGAAAGATGCTAAACCTAGACTTATTAGATGGGTTTTGCTACTACAAGAATTTGATTTGCATATTATTGATAGAAAGGGAGCTGAGAACCCCGTTGCAGACAACTTGCCTAGGTTAGAATGTTCTTGATGACCCACTACCTATTGATGATAGCTTTCCTGATGAACAATTAGCTGTCATAAATGCCTCTCGTACTGCTCCATGGTATGCTGATTATGCCAATTACATTGTTGCTAAATTTATACCACCTAGATTCACATACCAGCAAAAGAAAAAGGTTTTCTATGATTTAAGACATTACTTCTGGGATGACCTGCACCTTTATAAAGAAAGAGTAGATGGTGTTATTAGACGTTGTATACCTGAGCATGAACAGGAACAGATCCTACGCAAGTGTCACTCCGAAGCTTACAGAGGACACCACGCTGGTGATAGAACTGCACATAAGGTATTGCAATCCGATTTTATTGGCCTACTCTCTTTAAAGATGCCCGTAAGTTTGTCTTATCTTGTGATGAATGCCAAAGAATTGGTAATATTAGTAGACGTCAAGAAATGCCTATGAACTATTCGCTTGTTATTGAACCATTTGATGTTTGGGGCTTTGATTATATGGGACCGTTTCCTTCCTGTAATGGCTATACACATATTTTAGTTGCTGTTAATTACGTTACTAAGGTGGTAGAAGCTATACCAACTAGTAGTGCTGATCATAACACCTCTATTAAGATGCTTAAAGAAGTTATTTTTCCGAGGTTTGGAGTCCCTAGATATTTAATGACTGATGGTGGTTCACATTTTATTCATGGTGCTTTTCAGAAATGCTTGCTAAGTATGACATTAATCATAGAATTGCATCTCCATACCATCCATGATCTAGTGGTCAAGTAGAATTGAGTAATAGAGAGCTCAAATTAATTTTGCAAAAGACTGTTAATAGATCTAGAAAGAATTCGTCCAAGTAACTTGATGATGCTTTATGGGCCTATAGAACTGCATATAAAAATCCTATGGGTATGTCTCCGTATAAAATGGTTTATGGAAAAGCATGTCACTTATCCCTCGAACTAGAACATAAGGCATATTGGGCCATTAAAGATCTCAATTATGATTTCAAACTTGCTGGTAAGAAGAGGCTATTTGACTTTAGCTCACTTGATGAATGGAGAACCCAGGCCTATGAGAATGCCAAACTGTTTAAAGAAAAAGTTAAAAGATGGCATGACAAAAGGATACAAAAGCGTGAGTTTAATGTAGGTGATTATGTGTTGCTATTCAACTCCCACTTAAGATTTTTTGCAGGAAAGCTTCTCTCTAAATGGGAAGGGCCTTACGTTATCGAGGAGGTCTATCGTTCCGGTGCCATAAAAATCAACAACTTCGAAGGCACAAATCTGAGGTGGTGAACGGTCAAAGAATCAAACATTATATCTCAGGCAATCCTAAATGTTGAAACTAATGTTATTGAAACCGTAACCCGGAGGAATACATAAGGGACACCTTCCAGAACGCTTCAGACTCCGAAAAGGAGTAGGTATGTGGTACCGTAAGTAAACCGACTCCAAAACAGTTCTAATGGTAATTTTTCTCCGTTTTGGAATATTTAAGAAAATAGGAAAATAAGAAGCAGTCCGGGAAGGACACGAGGCGTCCACGAGGGTGGAGGGCGCGCCCTACCCCCTGGGCGCGCCCCCTGCCTCGTGGGCACCTCGTGTGCCCTCCGGACTCCGTTTTCTTGCATGATACTTCTTTTGGTCGGTAAAAATTCATTATAATCCCCCGAAGGTTTTGACCACCGTATCACGCAAATATCCTCTGTTCTTGTTTCTAGTTGTTTTGCTGACAGATTTAGATCACCATGACGTCCCCAAGTGCCCCCAAGGACAAGTTCTTTGAGAAGGTTATCAATCCATACCTCACGGAGGTGCTGCAACACCCCCAAACCATTGAGATGCGTGATGGGTTGCTGCACATCCGCGATGTCGAGGGACCAAGGAGGACCGAAAGCGTGGAGACAAGACTCGAAGCAATGGAGCAACAAGTTTTCAAGTGTCAAGGGATGGTGGAACATGGACTCAACGCCAACCACATGATGATTGCGGAGTTCACCAACAACCACAAGTTAGATGCCAAGAACATTGGGGAGACCATCTTAAAGCTTCACGAGAAAATCGAGCATCTCCAAGCCCAGATCTATGACCTGCAAAACCAAAACTGTGAGTATGAATATAGATTCAAGAGGATGAGTTTGGCTGCAGATTTAAGGATCCCGGAGACTCGATCATCCTTCTATGATGGTGAGCCTATGCCTTGGAAGATGGACGACAAGCCTACATCATCAACAATTCCATCATCACCACCTCCGAGTAAGGAGATATAAACACATGGGTATGGGCACTCCCCTTCGCAACTGCCAAGCTTGGGGGAGGTGCCCCGGTATTGCATCACCATTACTCCTATCTTTGCCGTTTTCTTAGTTTGATCCTTTTAGTAATATCTTGATTTGGTAGAATAAAGTTTGTATGATCTAGTTTTGAGTTTTGCTTTATGATCCCTCTATGTTATCGAGTTCGTGAGCTATATATAATAAAGATTAGTGTTGAGTCAAGGGCTTGATTATCTTGCTATGATCCTGAGGGAATAAAAGAAAAGAAAAGAATAAAAAGAAATAAAGAGATCATATTGATCTTATGGAGAGTAATGGCTTCACATATAAAGAGTATGATGAATTAAAGTTGTTGAGAGTTGACAAACATAGTTTTGGTCATTTTTGCAATTAATAGGAAGTAATAAGGAAAGAGAGGTTCTCACATATAAATATACTATCTTGGACATCTTTTATGATTGTGAGCACTCGTTAAAATATTACATGCTAAAGAGTTGATGTTGGACAAGGAAGACAACATAATGGGTTATGTTTTCTTATATCCGAAATAAAGTATATTGTCATGGATCATCCAACATGTTGAACTTGCCTTTCTCCCTCATGCTAGCCAATTCTTTGCACCAAGTAGAGATACTACTTGTGCTTCCAAATACCCTTAAACCCAGTTTTGCCATGAGAGTCCACCATATCTACCTATGGATTGAGTAAGATCCTTCAAATAAGTTGTCATGTTGCATGCAATAAAAATTGCTCTCTAAATATGTATGATTTATTAGTGTGGAGAAAATAAGCTTTATACGATCTTGTGATGTGGAAGCAATAAAAGCGACAGACTGCATAATAAAGGTCCATATCACAAATGGCAATATAAAGTGACGTTCTTTTGTGTTAAGATTTCGTGCATCCAACCATAAAAGCACATGAAAACCTCTGCTTCCCTCTACGAATGGCCTACCTTTTATTCTAGTCTCATACTTTTTGCAAGAGTCATGGTGATCTTCACCTTTCCTTTTTACATTTTATCCTTTGGCAAGCACCTTGTGTTGGAAAGATCCTGATATATAAATAAATAAATAAATAAATATATATATATATATATATATCCAATTGGATGTAAGTCATCATGAACTATTATTGTTGACATTACCCATGAGGTAAAAGGTTGGGAGGCAACACTATAAGCCCCTATCTTTCTCTGTGTCCGATTAAAACTCCATAACCACAAGTATTGCGTGAGTGTTAGCAATTGTGAAAGACTAAATGATAGTTGAGTATGTGGACGTGTTGAAAAGCTCTTGTTATGAATCTTTCCGATGTTATGATAAATTGCAATTGCTTCAATGACCAAGATCATAGTTTGTTAGTTCTCAATGAAATTTCCGATTCATACTTGAAATTGTGAATAGATTATTGCTTGATCATAACAAATCATATGACAATATATATATGTTGCTGTTATAAGAATGATCATGATGCCCTCATGTCCGTATTTTATTTTATCGACACCTCTATCTCTAAACATGTGGACATATTTATCGTTATCGGCTTTCGCTTGAGGACAAACGAGGTCTAAGCTTGGGGGAGTTGATACGTCCATTTTGCATCATGCTTTTATATCGATATTTATTGCATTATGGGTTGTTATTACACATTATGTCACAATACTTATGCCTATTCTCTCCTATTTTACAAGGTTTACATGAGAAGGGAGAATGCCGGCAGCTGGAATTCTGGGCTTGGAAAGGAGCAAATATTAGAGACCTATTCTGCACAGCTCCAAAAGTCCTGAAACTTCACAAAGGCAGTTTTTGGATCTAATAAAAAATATTGGAGAAAGAATTAACCAGAGGGGGCCTACACCCTGGCCACGAGGGTGGGGGGGCGTGCCCCCCTGCCTCGTGGGCCCCCTGGCAGGCCTCCATTGACCATCTTCTGCTATATGAAGTCTTTTACCCTGGAAAAAATCATAAAAAAGCTTTCGGGAAGAAACACCGCCGCCACAAGGTGGAAGCTTGGCGGAACCAATCTAGGGCTCCGGCGGAGCTGTTCTGCCGGGGAAACTTCCCTCCATGAGGGGGAAATCATCACCATCATCATCACCAACTATCCTCTCAGCGGAGGGGGTCAATCTCCATCAACATCTTCACTAGCACCATCTCCTCTAAAACCCTAGTTTATCTCTTGTATCGAATGTTTGTCCCAAAGCCTCAGATTGGTACCTGTAGGTTGCTAGTAGTGTTGATTACTCCTTGTAGTTGATGCTAATTGGTTTATCTGGTGGAAGATCATATGTTCAGATCCTTTATGCATATTAATACCCCTCTGATTAGGAACATTAATATGATTTGTGAGTAGTTACGTTTGTTCCTGAGGACATGGGAGAAGTCTTGCTATAAGTAGTCATGTGAATTTGGTATTCGTTTGATATTCTGATGAGATGTATGTTGTGTTTCCTCTAGTGGTGTTATGTGAACGTCGACTACATGACACTTCACCATTGTTTGGGCCTAGAGGAAGGAATTGGGAAGTAATGAGTAGATGATGGGTTGCTAGAGTGACAGAATCTTAAACCCTAGTTTATGCGTTGCTTTGTAAGGGGCTGATTTGGATCCATATGTTTAATGCTATGGTTAGGTTTAACTTAATACTTCTTTTGTAGTTGCGGATGCTTGCAATAGAGGTTAATCATAAGTGGGATGCTTGTCCAAGAAAGGGAAGCACCCAAGCACCGGTCCACCCACATACCAAATTATCAAAGTAACGAACGTGAATCATATGAACGTGATGAAAACTAGCTTGACGATAATTCCCATGTGTTCTCGGGAGCGCTTTCCTTCGTATAAGAGTTTGTCCAGGCTTGTCCCTTGCTACAAAAAGGACTGGGCCATCTTGCTGCACCTTATTTGCTTTTGTTACTTGTTACCCGTTACAAATTACCTTATCACAAAACTAACTGTTACCGATAATTTCAGTGCTTGCAGAGAATACCTTACTGGAAATTGCTTGTCATTTCTTTCTGCTCCTCGTTGGGTTCGACACTCTTAGTTATCGAAAGGACTATGATAGATCCCCTACACTTGTGGGTCATTAGGAAGTAACTTGATCTGAAGTTTCATGATCATCATCATTAGCTTCCTCACTAATTGGTGTAGGAATCACTGGAACTGATTTCTGTGATGAACTACTTTCCAATTCGGGAGAAGGTACAATTACCTCATCAAGTTCTACTTTTCTCCCACTCACTTCTTTCGAGAGAAACTCCTTCTCTAGAAATGATCCATTCTTAGCAACGAATATCTTGCCTTCGGATCTGTGATAGAAGGTGTACCCAACAGTCTCCTTTGGGTATCCTGTGAAGACACATTTCTCCAATTTGGGTTCGAGCTTATCAGGTTGAAGCTTTTTCACATAAGCATCACAGCCCCGAACTTTAAGAAACGACAACTTAAGTTTCCTGCCAAACCACAGTTCATATGGTGTCGTCTCAACGGATTTAGATGGTGCCCTATTTAACATGAATGCAGCCGTCTCTAAAGCATAACCCCAAAACAATAGTGGTAAATAGGTAAGGGACATGATAGATCACACGATATCTAATAAAGTATGATTACGACGTTCAGACACACCATTACGCTGTGGTGTTCCTTGTGGCGTGAGTTGCGAAACTATTCCACATTGTTTCAAATGAAGACCAAACTCATAACTCAAATATTCACCTCCACGATCAGATCATAGAAACTTTATTTTCTTGTTACGATGATTTTCCACTTCACTCTTAAATTCTTTGAACTTTTCAGATGTTTCAGACTTATGTTTCATCAAGTAGATATACCCATATCTGCTCAAATCATATGTGAAGGTCAGAAAATAACGATACCCGCTGTCGGTGTCAAAATTGGCGGATCTCGGGTAGGGGGTCCTGAACTGTCCGTCTAAGGTCGATGGTAACAGGAGACATGGGACACGATGTTTACCCAGGTTCGGGCCCTCTCTATGGAGGTAATACCCTACTTCCTGCTTGATTGATCTACCACTAAATAGAGATGGCTAAACCCTAAAAGCCTAGCCTGTATGACTATGGTAATGAGTATATCCCCCTTCGGACTAAGTCCTCCGGTTTATATGGACACCAGGAGGATCTAGGGTTACACAAGGTCTGTTACAAAGAAAGGAATCTATATATTCGGTCGCCAAGCTTGCCTTCCATACCAAGGAGAGTCCCATCCGGACACGGGTGCAGTCTTCGGTCTTCGTATCTTCACAGCCCATCATTCCGGCCCATGGCTCACAGGTCGGACGCCCGAGGACCCCTTAATCCAGGACTCCCTCAGTAGCCCCTGAACCTGGCTTCAACGACGAGGATTCCGGCCCGCAGAGTTGTCTTCGTCATTGCAAGGCGGGTTCCCCTTTCCAAACTCCAAGATAGTCTCCAGACGTGATGATTGTATCCGAACCTGTAACACACACTGCACACAACCGCAGAGAGAATATAATACTCCACGAGTCCAATCCGCTGACAACTTTTCACAACATGACATCACATCGGCCCCGGTCATAATTTTGAACCGTTTTGTGTCTGCCGTTCCACGTTTCGAGACGCGGTTGCCATTGGCACGTCTTGTCGAAGCAGAGATCATGTCCCCTTATTGTGGGATTTTCATCAATACGGGTATGGGTAACCCAACCGTGCCGTTTACATAGCCCTCGGGAATAGGCGAGTTTTAAGGCGAGTGAGGAGGCGCTTGATATTCGCGACCCTTTATAAGGGGATAAGAATTCGCCCTTGTCTACTCATGCCTTCTCCTTCCTCTGCCCTTCCACCCTGGAGCTCCAGCGCCCAAGTCCCCATCTTTCTCCATCTCCAGAAAGCATCCGACCATGTCCGGATCCGGAGGTCAAGGCAAATGGATGGTCTCCTCCGTCAAGGAGAAGGACATTACCGAGCTTCGAGCGACCGGGTACTTGGCGAAGGAAATCGCCCACTGCCTTCCGGCCCAGGGGATGTCGTCCCCACCCTGAAGCCTACTGAGAGAGTAGTTTTCCTCCCTCAGTTCATCCATGGACTGGGGTTTCCACTTCACCCTTTCTTCCGCGGTCTAATGTATTATTATGGACTAGATTTCCATGATCTGGCCCCGAACTCCTTCCTCAACATCTCGGCGTTCATCGTCGTGTGTGAGGCCTTCCTCCGCATCCAACCCCACTTCGGGCTGTGGCTTAAGGTCTTCAATGTGAAGCCGAAAGTGGTGGATGACCAGCACGCGGAGTGGGGAGGCGCCATAGTCAGCAAACTGGCCAATGTCTCCTGGCCAAAAAAGGCACTTTGGTGGAGACGGTAAAGGAATGGCAGAAACAATGGTTCTATATTACAGAACCCTACGGCGCCACCTGGGCCGCGGCTACCGAATTCAACTCTGGCGCTCCCATGCGACTTACCTCCTGGGTCGAGAAGAGCCCAGACTGGTGTTCGCCAGATGATCTGACAGCGTTGCAGACGCGCGTTCAAAGCATGGTGGACAAGGATGTCAAACTTGTCGATGTAATCCAGGTGATGCTAGTTCGCCGGATTCTCCCGTGCCAAAGCCGAAGCTGCCCTCTATGGAAGTTCAATCTGAAGAAGCACCATACACTAAATAGGCTCTTCAAAACCACTCACGAAGGTGCCTAGAAGTTGCTCTTCAAGGGCAACGAGAAACCGCCGGCCACAGATTTAGACTGCGGGCACGACATTAACCACCTCGCCAGCAAGGTATGTTATTTTTAACGCATCCCCTACTTGCTTGTTTCAAGGATGATGTCTGAGCTTTCCATCATTCCTTCTTCAGGACTGGATGGAGAGGGCGAAGCGGATCCAGTGTCCGGCTCCGCTACCTGAAAAACCAGTCATCCCGTGTTTAGCAAAGATGCTGGTGCCGGCGCCCTATAAGGAGCCGGAGAAGAAGGCCAAGAAGAAGGCCAAGGGGGCCAAAGGTGCCCCCCGTCGTAAGGGCACTTCGGACGTAACGTCCGAAGACGAAGAGACCCATTCCTCCATCCCTAAGGACGACGAGGAGGAGGAGGAGGATGAGGAGGAGGAGGAGGAGATCCCTCCCCGCGATGAGGGGAGGGAGAAGAGGGCGGCCTCCACGAATCTGGAGGTGGGGACGCCCAAGAAGAAGAAGGGCTCCTTTGCGGATAACTCCGTATGGGATGTCGACAGTAGTCCGGAGCGCCGCCCCCGCGCTAAGCCTGATGCGCATCGTAAGTGATATGATTCATGCATATCCATATATCCAGCCTCTTCTCCTCATTGTATTGACATGGTTAATTGTGTTATTTCAGTCCTGCCCATGACAACTTCCAGCGATCCTCGTCAGGAGGTTCGCTGGACTCCAAGGAGATGGCCAGCATGTCACCGCCGACCGCTCACTCTCCCAAGGCCATGGACGACACCGAGGTGTTGTCCTGAAGGACCGCTCTAGCTCGAGGAGAGGCTTCGGATGCTGTCAAGGGGGTGCCAGAGGGTGAAACCCCTACCGCCGGACACACGAGGGGGCAAATCCCCACGGAGACTGGCGAGGAGGGCCGCATTCAGTTCGGCCCTCAGCCGAATATGATTACAGAGACCCATACGGCTCCGGAATCCGGCGAGCGACCTCCTTTGAAAGAGGGGGTGCGCCCATTCCACCGGTGGCCCCTGTCCAACCAGGGGCACCGAATAATCTTATGGAGGCGCTTCGAGCTGCCTCCATTGTGGGCGAGCACCGTATCCTTATGGGTACGGTGATTGAGAGGGTCCAGTCCGCCAAGAGTGGACTGACCGAAGCCTGCAGAAGCCTGCTGACATGTTTTGAGGTAAGCACGTAAAAATCCCAATATAGTCACTAGCCCCTGAGACACTGTCTGGTGTTCGGAAAGAAAAGCCGGACAGAGGATCAATCCTTTATTGTAGGAAACTAACTAAATTTGTCGGGAATGAATATGCAGGTGTCGCTGCTGCCGCGCCTCACATGCTGCCGAAGTCTCCGAACTTAAGCGGAGACTGGAGAAGGCCGAGGAGGAGCTCGGCCAGGTGAAGAGGCAGCTCCAGGAGAATCAAGGTATGTAATAACTCAAGAAGTATTCAGAAAGTGTAGGATGATATATATTGACCGAAGTGTCCTGATATGTATAGGAGCAACGACCGAGGTTGAGGCCCTGAAAAAGGCCCTGGGCGAAGCCGAGGGGAAGGCCGTCAAGGAGTAGGCTGCCCGTAAGAAGCTCAAGGCCCGGATCAACGAGGTCCAACAAGAGCTCCATGACGCGGTGAAGAAGTGCGAGACCTTGGAGCGTGACGCGTCGGCTAAAGAGGATGAACTTTCCAAGGCTCGTTAGAGCGCGGAGACGTCCCAGAATGAGGCCCAGGGCGCCCTCCAAGAGATCCAAGAGGCGAGGAAGATCGCGGTGGGTAAGGCATTCAGTGTGCAAAGCAAATATGCAAAGAGGAAGTATATTTTACTAACCCGGATTCGGAGTTCTCCAGGGGCTTTTGCTGATCTGCCGTGAAGTGTGTCCGATGCCGCGAAATTCTTCCGAGCCGAAGAAGGGAGCTCCACGGAGAAGCTGTTCTGGTCGCAATATCTTGCGCCAGAGCATCCTGTGCCCTTCACCGATCAGCTGAAACAGCTGATGGAGCTGCATAGGGTGGCCGAACTAGCCATGAAGGATTTGATAATCCGGCTATGGCCAGCCGAAGCTATGCCCGGCAGCTACTTCGGACTCGTGAGGCGGCTGGTGAACGCACGTCCTCGGCTGGACGTCGTCAAGCGATCGGTCTGTATTTAAGGTACGCGTATGGCCTTCGCCCGTTGCAAGATGTGGTGGGCGAAGATGAACGCTGTCGAGCTGGCCAGGGGGCCACCAGAGGGCAAGGAGCACCGCACACCCGAGCGCTATTTTGCGGATGTCCTGGAGGGGTCTCGCATTGTGGCAACACAGTGTGGGCAGGACATTATTTTTGAATGAATACATTCGTGTTGTCTTTGCCTTGTATGATGAAACAAAGTGGGTTTGTAATATAATGATTGTTATGTTTTTAATTTTACGTCCTGGGCGGCCGTGTTGTATGAAATCTGAGGGTTGGCCAGTCGTCGGCTTTTGCCCCCACGTAGGTAGTACGGAGATGTTCGGGATGGAATCTAAACAATCTTGATCCAATTATATGGTCCTTGAAGGAGTTGTTTAGCGCAATGAACCAGGCAACCAGACTATTCGGCTTTAACGCCCTCACTTAGCCATAGGAGTTCGACAATAAAAACATGGACGCAACCCCTAGTTTTCGAACTAGAGTGCTATAAGCGTCTGATCGGGAAGTACCGATCCTTCGCGTAACATGGAAGAAATCTTCAACAATTTGCAACCTCCAAACAGCTGACCGGCTCTCTCCGCATCATGACAGTCAGCTTTCGGCTTTCTCTATTGAGGTGCTCCTTTGGATAAAGCAAGGCACAATCGCAGTAGTTCTCCCTTTACTACCTTAGCCGATATAGCGGAACGTAAGGTAGCAAGCACAGGAGCCGGGCAACCCAACTATTGACCAAAGACATGATTCGGAGCCAATGCATATAATCCTAAATTCGGGGTGCCAAACTATACTATAGAAACTGTTCGGACTTTGTTGCCGTATTGTGGGGCGCTGGGGAGCCCCTGGCAAATATGAGACACATCAAAGTGTACGGGTGCTAGAAGATAAGTTGCCAATGGGAAAAGGAAAACAGAAAGAGAGCGGAGATAATATCTGGGGCCCTTAAACTTGGGCCACGAACTGCTTCCATTATAACTGGGTTAATGCGTCAAAGCGCATTAATACAAATAGTGCGATAAGCAACCGACTATTTAACATGCCATGACCAAAGGCGAGCTGCGTGGGGGTCCTGACAACAGGTAGAGTGGTCATTGAATTGACCTCTAGAGCTTCCCCTATATGTCTGTGCTTCTTGCCATCTTGGTATTTTTATCCTTTGACAGGACCGGTAGTCGGGCCGTCAAAGAAGGCATATGTAAAAGAAACCTGAAAAGGAAAAAGGAAATAGTGAAAGTATATGTGTGTCCAGGATCGGTCGAGCCGAACTATGGAGCACAAGCTAGTTGTGCCTCCGTCAATGCCCATGGCATTTCTAGTGCGTAATTATGTAGGCGTGGTACGAATGCCACTACCTGATCGCGGCTGGGACGGAGGCCAAATTGCTAATCGAGCTCTTGATGAGCTGAGCTGTCCTGTTGCAGCGTAGTCCGGACCCTCTTTACGATGTCCAGGGGCTCGGCAGCCGGATTACGGTTCTGCTTGAGAAGGCCGCTCTGTACTTCTGCTGCTAGGGCGGCGGTGTGCTCCTCTGTACGGAGGGAGCGTTTCGTGTTTCCGTTGACCGTTATGACGCCGCGTGGACCGGGCATCTTGAGCTTAAGATAAGCATAGTGCGGCACCGCGTTGAACCGAGCAAATGCAGTCCGTCCGAGCAGTGCATGATAACCACTGCGGAATGGGACGATGTCGAAGATTAACTCTTCGCTTTGGAAGTTGTCGAGGGATCAGAAGACAACCTCTAGTGTGATTGAGCCCGTACGGCGGGCCTCTACACCTGGTATGAATCCTTTGAAGGTAGTCTTTGTTGGCTTGATACTTGATGGATTAATGCCCATTTTGCGCATTGTGTCTTGATAGAGCAGATTGAGGCTGCTACCACCGTCCATGTGACGCCCGGGTAATTAAACTACAGTAACCCTCTACTAAGGATGCCACGTCACCTCGGTTACTGTTGATAAACTCAAGTTAGTTCAAAAACAATTCAAATTTAAATCCTAAATAAGTCAAAACGACAAAAGTTTTCAAATATTAAAATAAAAATGTTCGGGCTATGTCAATTATTGCATCGGTAATTATGGTGAACTAAACACATTTTTATAAAATGCCTAAATACTTTTAAATGAATTAAAACAGAAAAGAAATAAGAAAAGAAAAGACAAAAGCAAAAGACAAAACAAAACAAACAAAAAAAGGCCGCCTGGCCCATCGGGCCAGACGGCCCAGCTCACATGCCAGGCCAGCCCACCTGGCCCAGCCGGCCGACACGCCCCTGCCTTATCCCCACGAGGGGGAAACACTAACCAACCCCCGTCGCCCACTCGCTCCCCCACTCCCCCCTTTGATTTCGATCTGGATCGGGAGGACTCCCGATCCCCTCGCCCCTGCACGTCGACGCCGACGTCGGCGCCCGGAGCTCCCCCCGCCGGACTGCTTCCTCCACCCCGCCGGCCTGCCTCCCCTACGCAACTCGTCCCCGTCCCCCACCTCGAGCACCGCTTCCTTGACCCTGCGAACCCCGGTGAGGCCCCGGGCCTCCCCCTCTCCTACCCTCTCCCTTGCCCCCCGCGCTCACCATGGCTCTCGCGCCCGCTGGCCGTGCCGTTGGCCGCGCCCGGGCTCGTCCCTGGTCGCGCCCGCGACTGCGCTCACCGCGCCCCCGACCTCCTCTCCCTCCTAAGATGCGTCCGGGCCGCGCCCCGCGACCACCGCCCCGCCCTCCGGCTCCCGACGTCTCCCCTGCTCCGGCCACCTCGGCCATGGCCTCGCCCTCCCTCGTCTCTCCCTCTGTCCCGTGTCCGCCACGCCTGACCCCCCGCGGCCCCCTGGTCACCGCACCTCGCGGCCGGCCTCGCCGCGGCCCCCCTCGCTGGTCGTCGCTCGGGTCCGTCCCGCTCGGCCTCCGCCTCCTCTGCACACGCCCGCAGCCGTCCACTACTGCGGCTGCCACTGCCGCCCGTGGCCACTCCGGTCACTGGCCGCCGTTGCGCCCGCATCACCATGGCCAAGTCGCCCCACCGCGCCACTCTGGCCACTCCGGCCTCCCACCCGCGTCCTGCTCCGGCCGGCGCCCCATGGCCCCGTGCCGCGCGCCCCGCCATCTCCTCCTCCGTGGCGAGACACCGCCCGCCCAGCGCCAATGGCCGCACCAGCGCCACCTCGCCTCAGCCTCGGCCAGGTGGCCCGGTTGGCAAGCGGCGTGCTCGACGGCCTCGTCCGCCTGGCGAGTGCCTGCACGGTGCGCCCGCACCCGCGCCTAACGCCTGGTGAACTCCACGCCATTATGGCCCCTCGTACAATGACAGGGGGGCCCCACGCCTAGAACGTTTAAAAAAAGCAATTGAAAAATATATATAATAATAACAATAATAAAAATTATTAATTAATTATTTAATTAAATAATTAATTAACTTAATTAATCATAATTAGATTAATCTAATCACTAATTAACTTAATTAACTATTAGTTAATTAATCAGTCAATGACATGCGGGACCCTCACGTAAGTTTGACCCAGTCAACGTCCTGTTGACTACTGACGTCATGATGATGTCAGCATACACTATTCTGGATAATGTTAGAATTAAATAGTTAAGTAAATCCTAAAAATGATTTAAATCTTTTAAAATTAATATAAAATAAACCGTAGCTCAGATGAAAATACTTTCTACATGAAAGTTGCTCAGAACAACGAGACGAATCCGGATACGCAGCCCGTTCGTCCGCCACGCATCCCTAACCTATCAAACTCGCAACTTTTCAAAACGCGAAACACCAGGGAATACTTTCCCGGATGTTTCCCCCCTTCACCGGTATCACCTCATACCGCGTTAGGGCACGCCTAGCATCACACGTTGCTTTGTCATGCACCGTTATGCATCTGTTTGCATTGTATTCATTGTTTCTTCCCCCTCTTCTTCCGCTAGACACCGAGACCGACGCCACTGCTACCCAGTACAACTACGGTGTTGACGACCCCTCTCTCTTGCCAGAGCAACCAGGCAAGCCCCCCCCCCCCCCGATCACCAGATATCGCCTATTCTTCTCTATACTGCTTGCATTAGAGTAGTGTAGCATGTTACTGCTTTCCGTTATTCCTATCCTGATGCATAGCCTGTCCTTGCTACTACCGTTGATACCTTTACCCGCAATCCTACCTGCTTAGTATAGGATGCTATTTTTCCATCAGTGGCCCTACATTCTTGCCTGTCTGCTGTGCTATACTATCGGGCTGTGATCACTTGGGAGGTGATCACGGGTATATACTATATAATTTATACATGATAAATGTGGTGACTAAAGTCGAATTCGGCTCGTGGAGCACCCATGAGTTATTCCGCAGATTGGGGGCTGAAAGGACCTTTGTCCCAACGGCCCTCTGTGTGGATCATTGTGGCGGAGGCGTTAGGGCAGGTTGAGACTACAGGTGAGAGGTGGGCCTAGCCTGGTCGGTGTCATGGTTACATCATTAACACGCTTAACGAGATCTTGGTATTTGATCTGAGTCTGGCCATTTGGTCTATACGCACTAACCAACTACGTGGGAAAGATATGGGCATTCGGCGTCGTGGTATCAGCCGAAGCCTTCGTGACGTCAGCGACTGAGCGGCGCACGGCCGATTGGACCGCGTAACGTGACTTCCTTTGTAATGGAGGTTGCTAGGTCTGCTTCCGGCCGCGTACGCAACGTGCAGGTGTGCTAAGGGCGATGGGCGGACCCACAGGCGCTTAGGTTTAGACCGACGTGTTGACCTCTCTGTTGGCCTAGGTGGGGCTGCGATGTGTTGATCTTCCGCGGCCGGGCATGACCCAGAGAAGTGTGTCCGGAAAAATGGGATCAAGCGTGTTGGGTTATGTGGTGCACCCCTGCAGGGAAGTTAATATATTCGAATAGCCGTGATCTTCGGTAACAGGACAACTTGGAGTTGTACCTTGACCTTATGACAACTAGAATCGGATACTTAATAAAACACACTCTTCCAAGTGCCAGGTACAACCCGGTGCTCGCTCTCTAACAGGGCGACGAGGAGGGGATCGCCGGGTAGGATTATGCTATGCGATGCTACTTGGAGGACTTCAATCTACTCTCTTCTACATGCTGCAAGACGGAGGCTGCCAGAAGCATAGTCTTCGACAGGATTAGTTATCTGTAGCGACCCGACCCGAATGGATCAAGTCTCTGTGCTTTCGTGTCATCCCTGGATCGGTATCTTTGACACACGATTACTCAAGGATTTATAACAGAGGTAAATCACATGTATAAAGTAGCGTAAAACTATTACCTCAATCCAAAAATATAGCGGAAGCAACAAGGTTGTGGATTCCCATCAACACCAACGGCAAAGTTGAGTATAGGAAATCGTAACCTAATGTATCACTTACTGGTCGTTCGAAAAGTCTGCAACATGAAAAGTTGCAGCCCGAAACGGGTCAGCACATGGAATATGCTGGCAATGTAACACATAGAGAGTAATGAAAGAATAGGCTATACTACATGCATATATGGCTGGTGGAAAGCTCTATGGTTACAGTTTTTGCGAAAAGCCAATTTTTCCCTACTTCAAAGGAATACATTTACTTAACTATCATGGTGGTTGTTAAACATTGAGAATGGTTGACAAGATCCTCAATCCCAATTAAAAGTACTCATTAAACCCAAACAAATTATATTAAGTAACGTGATGAGATCAACAGGATAATCCAAGAACTAGATACTCAAGATGTCCATAACCGGGACACGGCTAATCATGATTAGTTTATACACTCTGCAGAGGTTTGCACTTTTCCCCACAAGACTCGATCGCCTCCGCTTGGTTCTCGCACTACATGGTGTTTGAGAAAGCGGATGACCGAGACATAGTCTTTCGTGCGCTTAGCACCTTACATGTGGGTAGACCGTACCAACCTACATCCCCTACATCAGCTAGCCTACCCGTAAGAGTTCGCACAACTTAGTCAACTACGCCAGAGCCCATAATTGGCTTGTGGCTGCACACGGAAGTTTCTAGTTTGAATAATCTCATGATCCCTTTGAGCACAGGTGGCGGTCCAAGAAATACTGAGGCAAATCCTGTCTACCCGTGTGCCTTGACAGGCAAGTCTTGGAATAGCCAGTGCCTCAATCCACCCGGATGTGTGTTTAAGTTGCCACCTTAGATAAACCATTAATTATCAATCTCACATCTGTCATGGATATTCACTCAAACCCAATCCACGTCTACGAGCATAGCATGGCGTAATAAGCAAACGTAGAAGTAACTCCCAGGGGTTCATAAGTGAAACAGGTAATAGGTACTACCTCAATCTACTTCCCAACCCACAATTTAATTAGATCCTAATCATGCAAGTGTTTGAGGATTGATCTAATGCATAAAAACTGGGTAGTAGAAAAGATATGATCAAAGTGTTACTTGCCTTGCTGATGATCCGCGAGTCCTAAAGATTCGAAGTAACAAGCGGCGCACTCCGGGTGATCTAACGCAGACAAACAACAAGCATACAATAAGCACTCATCTAATGCACGGGGAAATCTCGAATAAAAGATCTAACCAGATAGTTCAACTTAAGAACCCTGGTTGCAAAAGAATCGAATCAAATAAAGCATCGAAAGTCGGAACTCGAGAGAGAACGACTCGGTTTAGCAAATCTGAAATTAAGTCAAAATTTTACAGTAGCAAAACTCTGTGTAAGTAGGTTAGTCGAACGGCGGTTTCATTCTGAAACTCCAGCGCTTGAATCACCTGATTCCGATAAGCGAGCAAGAAATAAAACAGATTTGAAAATCGGATCGTAAATCGAATCGAAAAATAACGGATTAAATCCGATTTAAAAGAAAACGACGAACGAACTAAATAACGGACGTTCGTTAACAGATATAATCCAACGAACGCGTTCATTGAAACGAACGGGTCGGTGAACGTTCGCTAAATAAGAAAACCAAAAAAAATAAAACCAATCTAGGTTTTTTTTAAAAAAACCGAACATCTTTTTTTTTTAAGAAAAAAAACCGGGTCGGTTTGTTAGGGGAAAACCGGATCGGGCGGCGGCGAGGCGGCTACCTCCGGTGGCTCTCGCCGGCGGGGCTCCGGCGGGTCGGGCGACGGCGGCGAGGGGCGGCGAGGTCGGCGAGGGGCTCCGAGGCGACGAGGCGGCGGGTGCTCCGGCCAAGGCTTCGAGGCGGCGGCGCGGCTCGAGGGACGCGGTGAGGCGGCGGCGGCGGTGAGAGAGAGGGGGCGGCGGTTAAATATGAGGGGGGCTCGGTTGCCTTGGGGAGGGGGCAAGGGGGCGCGGGTCGGAGTCGGACTCCGGGAGGCGGCGGCGGCGTCGTGCGGCGGCTGGACTCCGCTTGGGCGGCCGAGCGCGCGAGGGAGAGGAGGGAGATGGGCCGCGGCGGCTGGGCCTTGGCCCAGGGGGGGGCGGCGCGTATTTTTTTTTTTAACATTTTTTTTAACATTTTTTTTTCCAGAAAACAAAATAAGAAAAAGCGAAATAAATAAAAATAATATATAGGCATATAATATATCAAAATTTTCAGAAAAACATTTTCTTCAACATGAACATTATTTTAGCTTCAAATAAAATACACACAAATCCAAATAAAACAAGGAGTGCTTCAACTCTAATAGAATCCAATAAAAATCATTTTTTAAAATATCAAAATGACTTCAAATTAATTTCTCTCCAATTTTCTCGAGGTAGGGAATCATGTTACCCTATTTTCATATATTTTATTTTTGGAGAAAATAATTTGAATAAAACTCAAATAACTCCAAATTGAAAATAAATTCAAAAGAACTTTGAATTTTTAATTCTTTGAAACTCCCAACTCATATTTCATATGTTTTGAAGAAGTCATTTTATCTTCGCTCGTGAAAATCATCGAGTTGCATAAAGTTTCAAAATTGGAAATGTTTTCCAAATGAAATTCAAATATTTTCAACACCCCTTGTCATTTAAATAAATGGAAGAAGTCATGTTATCTTCTCTCCAGGGTTTTGTGATGAAAAGAGTTTGAATTCCCGAAGAGCATAAAAGCAAAATGAAAGTTTGGGAAAGTCCTTTTATTCCCTCTCATTTAACTTTCAAAAAGTTTCGAATTCACTCACTTTCAGTCAATCAATCAAGCAATCAATCAAAACTATCTATTTGTTTATAACATTCCAAAATTTAGAATTTTGGGATGTTACAAACTTCACCCTTAAAATGAATCTCGTCCTCGAGATTCGGAGAGGCTAACAAGAAATAGGTTAGGGTTTGGGGTCTTCTCAAAATCCATCGATCGTCTCCGAGGTCTCGGTGCTACCACCCTTAGAAGCATTGTTACGGTTCCATCAAAACTCAGATACTCCATCCTTATTGTCGACAAAGGTTTATCTTCTCGAGATATTAAGGATAATCCCTTCTCCGGCTCTTAGGTAGTGGCATAACCTTTTCCTCAATTCCTTTGTCCTTTCATCTTGGTAAGGTTATCCCAAACCGGGTCTTCATAGTCGGCGGTTCCGGGCGCCAATTCTAAACAACTATCGGTATCTCATGGTGGTCAACGATTTATGGTTTCTCCTGCAGAAAAGCGGGTGCAGGTTGAACCTCACCGTATGACCCTACGGTTGGCAACAACTGCCGTGTACAAGGGAAAAACAATACCTATACCTTTCTAAGGTTTAAACAAGGTTTAATATAAATGCGTCTCTCTGCTATAGGTAAGTCACTCAGATTTACCATCCCATATAGCAAAGCGAATAATAAGAGTAAGTCGGTATGGTGATCAATCCATCCCGCTTTTAAATCATTACCTTGCACATGGTTTAGCGAATCTCGCTTTCTAACACTCGGTCAACCTCACAAGCATTGCAGAATTTCTCTTGTCGACGAACCAAGTTCGGAAAATCCATTGATTCTGCAAGCCAAACAAACATCTATCGTTCCTTAACAACTCTCAGGTTTTGCGTAAACTCCTATAGAATCGTCGGTTGATAAAATCATAACTTCTCCAGGGTTTTCCTTCAGCAAGAGTGTGCTTGCTTCTTGGCAAGTCCTGGGGCCTGTGGGTTATGGCCCATCTCAACACTTGCAATCCTTGAACACATCCTCGGGGCAACTGATCGTTATCCCAACATCCAACTCCCTGGCATACTTAAATCCATCCAATTGTACTGTCTCTTTTCCTTATATTTGCACCAAACTAAGACGTGCTTACTCAGGCTCTTTATGGAATTTCCATTGATCCATACTTCCAACATCATACCTCCTTTATACCGAATAGTAATTCATCTCTTCTTCCTCGTGGGATGTCCCACATACCGTGATAAAACTTATACTTATGAAATCCATACTCCACTTCGTGGAACCTCATTATCCTTTCCTGGGTCAAGCGTTCTTACAGGGGAATATTGGCCATCTCTGCATGGCACTTCTTCAATCGGGAAGCGTGAAACACATCCTGAACTCCTAACAGTCCTTGGTGACTCCAACTTGTTGGTAACTTCTCCCATACGTTCCAACTCGGTATGGTCCTACAAATCTCGGGTCTAACTTTCCCTTAACTCCAAATCGATTAACTCCTCACAGAGGGGGCACACGAAGATATTCTCTGTTTCCGGTTTTATCGACTACCTTCTTGCGTTATTGAGTATGCATAACTATTCTGTCTGGACTGAGCTACCTTCAGTATATCTCGAATCAATTTAACATTCTCTTCTGACTCCTTGATCACATTTGGTCCAAACAACTGACGGTCTCCAACTTCATCCCACATCAATGGTGTCTGGCTCTTTCTCCCATACAAAGCTTTAAAAGGGGCCATCTTCAAACTGGCTTGGTAGCTGTTGTTGTATGAGAACTCAGCGTAAGGTAGATTATCATCACTACTAGATCCAAAATTTAGCGCACTCGCTCTCAACTTGTCCTCCGGTATCTGATTGACTCTCTTGATTTATCCATCTGTCCGCGGATGAAAGGTTGTACTGAACTCTAGCCTAGTATCCAAAGTCTGGTGCAGCTATTTCCAAAACTTTGAGGTAAACTGTGTTCCTCTATGATGGTCCTCGGAACTCCATGCAGACATACGATCCTTGTCAAATATAACTTGGCCAACTTCACACTTGTATAGGTGGTTTTCTCTGGGATAAAGCGAGCCACTTTGATCAAGCGAATAAACTACTACCCAGATAGAATCATATCCCGATCGGGTTCTGGGAAATCCGGAAATGAAATCATGCCAAGCTTATCCTGCTTCCATTCAGGTATTAGCATAGGCTTTAGTACTCTGACTAGCTTCTGATGCTCTGCCTTCACTCTCTGACATACGTCACCTACGACTACATACTCTGCAATATCCTTCTTCATACCAGTCCACCAGAAACACTCCTTCCAATCCAAATACATCTTGGTGTTTCCAGGGCGAATCAAGTATGGTGAGTCATGAGCCTCCTGAAGCATTAACTTCCTGATCTCTGCATTATTGGGTATATGTACACTGTCCTCAAACCATAAGGTGTCAGGCTCATCCTTACGAAAACCTTTGGCTTTTCCTTTGCTCATCCTATCTTTTACCTCAGCAATCTCTTTGTCATCCTTCTGAGCTTCACGGATCTTTCTCAACAATGTAGACTGAACTTCCATTGCTGCAACAAAACCTTTGGAAAAAATCTCCAACCGAAGTTCCCTGAGATCCTCGGCTAACTCCTTTGATAATCCTCTGATTATGAGGGTATTCGTCCTTGTGTTCCTTATGGGTGTGTCCTATTTCTCCACAAATCTTGCATGCGCATGGTTTCTTCATATCACTTCCATCAGGCTTCAATTTCTAGGACACAAGACGAGACTTTGGCAAAGTCAACTTAAATTCTTTCCAAGTGGTTACTCCTTGCAATCCATTGATGGTTTGGTACATCCTCCACCAAGTAGCAGCACCTCTTTCAAAGCACTGAAGAGCATGCTGGTTCATATACTTTCCGTCTATAGGGTTATTCCCCATGTGATCCTACATGTTCTGAATCCATCGGTCCGTCTTCAATTGACTCATCGGTCCGTAGAATACAAGCTCATCTCCATTTTCCTCTAACGGGTCCATGGGTTTGGGGTGGGATAAGAGAGATCGAGAGGATGCACTCAATACAAACAAAAGTTTTGAAAAGGCAGATTTTATTGTGGCTGTCGGAAAAACATCAAACAAATGACAGCTCACAATCGTCGCATCTAACGTAGGTATGTAACAGGGGTTTGGTCTTCTAAAGGTCAATAGATCTCAAGTCATCACACTCTTCAAGTCTTGTTCATGTCTCCGGTGGCTCCTGCTGATCATGCTTGTCCTTCTAAAGTTCTTTTGCGGATCATCTCTGTTGGACGCCAAGTCTCTCGCGACGTCCTTCAATATTTCGGAGTTACGTTCCAACTGCCGGTTTCAACATCCTTGACATGATCCATGATCCTCACTGTCCTTCGATTCTTGTCAAATCTCCGGTATCTCGATGTTTTGCTCCTTCATCTTGTCTACTTTCAGCTTCGGGTCCCGAAGTTCTTCACGAACTGCTTCCTTATCAAATCTTGTTTCTGCAGATCCACCTTAAACTTCTTCATGTAATACTCCGGATCCCGGTAATACACCGGCTAAGGTTAAAACTCCAACGTTTGCGGATAGATGCTCCATCAGCTTTCTACCATCCAATCCTTCCATGCATCTGCATGCTTAACTCCATACGGTGACAATAGCATAGGCGAGGCGATAATATCATGGATAGGGTGTTTACGCTCTTGTCATTTTCATGAGCTATCATTCCATAGTTGATATCTCACGCCTTAGGGTTTTCCGACAAAGCTTTGAATTCTAATGCTCCATGTTCCGGTCTTTCTCCGATACACCTTGATCTCGGTTATTGATTACTTCCATAATCTCTCAATTCCATAAGCGTAACCTTCCTAGGTCATACAAATCCGAAAATTCTTTAAAGCCTTCAAATTCTCCTAGTCTTCAGAGTCTTCAACAGTTGTAGTTTCCATTTACGGTAAAATCCTCTTCATTCCAAATGGTCTTAGTTGTCCGATATCTTATCTCCTTGGAGTGGTCTCATCACCAAATCTTGAGTGGTCAAAAGGGAAAAGGGTATGGTCTCACTAAAAGGGAATATTTGAATAAGCTCAAGAGAAGAGAGGAAAAGATCTTTTGAAAATGAAGTTGTAGAGAAAAATCTTTCCTATGGGCTTGCCATTTTCTAGGGTCACGTCCTACCAACATGTGCTCGATACCATCTTGTAGCAACCCGACCGAATGGATCAAGTCTCGTGGTTTCGTGTCATCCCTGGATCGGTATGTTGACACACACGATTTCGAAGGATTTATAACAGAGGTAAATCACATGTATAAAGTAGCGTAAAAACTATTACCTCAATCCAAAAATATAGCGGAAGCAACAAGGTTGTGGATTCCCATCAACACCAACGGCAAAGTTGAGTATAGGAAATCGTAACCCTAATGTATCACTTACTGTCAGTTCGAAAAGTCTCAACATGAAAAGTTGCAGCCCGAAACGGGTCAAGCACATGGAATATGCTGGCAATGTAACACATAGAGAGTAATGAAAGAATAGGCTATACTACATGCATATATGGCTGGTGGAAAGCTCTATGGTTACAGTTTTTGCGAAAAGCCAATTTTTCTCTACTTCAAAGGAATACATTTACTTAACTATCATGGTGGTTGTTAAACATTGAGAATGGTTGACAGCATCCTCAATCCCAATTAAAAGTACTCATTAAACCCAAACAAATTATATTAAGTAACGTGATGAGATCAACAGGATAATCCAAGAACTAGATACTCAAGATGTCCATAACCGGGACACGGCTAATCATGATTAGTTTATACACTCTGCAGAGGTTTGCACTTTCCCCACAAGACTCGATCGCCTCCGCTTGGTTCTCGCACTACATGGTGTTTGAGAAACGGATGACCGAGACATAGTCTTTCAGAAGCGCTAGCACCTTACATGTGGGTCGACCGTACCAACCTACATCCCCTACATCAGCTAGCCTACCCGTAAGAGTTCGCACAACTTAGTCAACTACGCCAGAGCCCATAATTGGCTTGTGGCTGCACACGGAAGTTTCTAGTTTGAATAATCTCATGATCCCTTTGAGCACAGGTGGCGGTCCAAGAAATACAGGCAAATCCTGTCTACCTGTGTGCCTTGACAGCAAGTCCTGGAATAGCCAGTGCCTCAATCCACCCAGATGTGTGTTTAAGTTGCCACCTTAGATAAACCATTAATTATCAATCTCACATCTGTCATGGATATTCACTCAAACCCAATCCACGTCTACGAGCATAGCATGGCGTAATAAGCAAACGTAGAAGTAACTCCCAGGGGTTCATAAGTGAAACAGGTAATAGGTACTACCTCAATCTACTTCCCAACCCACAATTTAATTAGATCCTAATCATGCAAGTGTTTGAGGATTGATCTAATGCATAAAAACTGGGTAGTAGAAAAGATATGATCAAAGTGTTACTTGCCTTGCTGATGATCCGCGAGTCCTAAAGATTCGAAGTAACAAGCGGCGCACTCACGTGATCTAACGCAGACAAACAACAAGCATACAATAAGCACTCATCTAATGCACGGGGAAATCTCGAATAAAAGATCTAACCAGATAGTTCAACTTAAGAACCCTGGTTGCAAAAGAATCGAATCAAATAAAGCATCAAAAGTCGGAACTCGAGAGAGAACGACTCGGTTTAGCAAATCTGAAATTAAGTCAAAATTTTACAGTAGCAAAACTCTGTGTAAGTAGGTTAGTCGGAACGGCGGTTTCGTTACGAAACTCCAGGCGCTTGAATCACCTGATTCCGATAAACGAGCAAGAAATAAAACAGATTTGAAAATCGGATCAGAAATCGAATCTGAAAAATAACGGATTAAATCCGATTTAAAAGAAAACGACGAACGAACTAAATAACGGACGTTCGTTAACAGATATAATCCAACGAACGCGTTCATTGAAACGAACGGGTCGGTGAACGTTCGTTAATTAATAAAACCAAAAAAAAAACCAATCTAGGTTTTTTAAAAAAAACCGAACATTTTTTTTAAACAAAACCGGGTCGGTTTATTAGGGGAAACCGGATCGGGCGGCGGCGAGGCGGCTACCTCCGGTGGCTCTCGGCCGGGCTCGGCTGAGGCTCCGGCTGGTCAGCGACGGGCGAGGCGGCGAGGTCATGAGGGGTCGGGGCGACGAGGGCGGCGGGTGCTCGGCGGCGGCCTTTGGGCGAGGCGGCGCGGGTCGGGAGGGACGCGGGTGAGGGCGGCGGCGGCGGTGAGAGAGAGGCGGTTAAATAGGAGGGGGCTCCGGTTGCCTTGGGAGGGGGCAGGCGCGGGTGAGTCGGACTCCGGGAGGCGGCGGCGTCGTCTGGCCTGGACTCCTTCCGGCGGCCGAGCATGAGGAGAGGAGGAGATGGGCAGCGGTGGCCGGGCTGGGCCTGGCTGGTTGGGCAGTGGGCCTTGGCCAGTGGCGGCGCGATTTTTTTAACATTTTTTTAACATTTTTTCCGTAAAACAAAATAAGAAAAAGCGAAATAAATAAAAATAATATATAGGCATATAATATATCAAAATTTTCAGAAAAACATTTTCTACAACATGAACATTATTTTAGCTTCAAATAAAATACACACAAATCCAAATAAAACAAAGAGTGCTTCAACTCTAATAGAATCCAATAAAAATCATTTTTTAAAATATCAAAATGACTTCAAATTAATTTCTCTCCAATTTTCTGAGGTAGGGAATCATGTTACCCTATTTTCATATATTTTATTTTTGGAGAAAAATAATTTGAATAAAACTCAAATAACTCCAAATTGAAAATAAATTCAAAAGAACTTTGAATTTTTAATTCTTTGAAACTCCCAACTCATATTTCATATGTTTTGAAGAAGTCATTTTATCTTCGCTCGTGAAAATCATCGAGTTGCATAAAGTTTCAAAATTGGAAATGTTTTCCAAATGAAATTCAAATATTTTCAACACCCCTTGTCATTTAAATAAATGGAACAAGTCATGTTATCTTCTCTCCGTGGTTTTGTGATGAAAAGAGTTTGAATTCCCGAAGAGCATAAAAAGCAAAATGAAAGTTTGGGAAAGTCCTTTTATTCACTCTCATTTAACTTTCAAAAGGTTCGAATTCACTCACTTTCAGTCAATCAATCAAGCAATCAATCAAAACTATCTATTTGTTTATAACATTCCAAAATTTAGAATTTTGGGATGTTACATTATCCCCCTCTTATTCTGGCATCCTGCAGTTCAGTCCACTGATATGGCCCTTTACACATATACCCATGCATATGTAGTGTAGCTCCTTCCTTGCGAGTACTTTGGATGAGTACTCACGGGTGCCTTGTTTCCCCTTTTCCCCTTTTCTTTACCCGATTGCTGCGACCAGACGATGGAGCCCAGGAGCCAGACTCCACCGTCGACGACGACTCCTACTACGCTGGAGGTGCCTACTACTACGTGCAGCCCGCTGACGATGACCAGGAGTAGTTTAGGAGGATCCCAGGCAGGAGGCATGCGCCTCTTTCGATCTGTATCCCAGTTTCTGCTAGCCATCTTATGGCAACTTGTTTAACTTATGTCTGTACTCAGATATTGTTGCTTCCGCTGACTCGTCTATGATCGAGCACTTATATTCGAGCCCTTGAGGCCCCTGGCTTGTATTATGATGCTTGTATGATTTTTTTATTTTAGAGTTGTGTTGTGATATCTTCCCGTGAGTCCCTGATCTTGATCGTACACGTTTGCGTGTATGATTAGTGTACGATTGAATCGGGGGCGTCTCAAGTTGGTATCAGAGCCGACTGCCTGTAGGAATCTCCCTTCCACACTCCTTGGCCAAAGTCGAGTCTAGACGTTGCAAAAACTTTTACTAACATGGATGTGAGTCTTACGGGCACACGTTGCCATTGGGTGGTAGTAGGATCTTTTATTCCTCGACCTATACTCTGGGACTCTAACATCTCTTCTATTCGGTTTAAACGATTTTACTAACTCGGACTCTAGGTTCTCGATAATACTTTCTCCCGGAGATCCCCTTCAGTCCAGATGATCGACTACCGCACGTAAGATTTCAAGATACTCTCCGATTTTCTCTCGAGACCTTGTGCCCGTTTGTTTTGCAATTCCCTTCCACCGAAATATCCCTAGGGATAAATACTTACACCTGTCGTGCTTACTTTTATCCCCAGTCGATCTTGTTATTACAAGATACCCCAAGAATGTTTTGTGCCTACTGCCTTGCAGTTCTTTGCCACCTGAATACCCCTAAGAATAATTTCTCGCACTTTCCGAGTATCCGCTCATCCCCAGTTGTTCATATGTTTCACAAAAGTCTTTGAAATACTATTCAATCCTCCGTAAATCCTTAGATGCTTTATTGCTCTGCAAATACTTGTCTACTTGCATTATGGATGCTTCCCATATATCTGGCAATTTTCACTAGTATCTTTTGACATTGTCATTTTGATCCTATTGATTCAACATATGTGCGAATGCACACAATCATCTATCAACCCTTCTAAATTGTCTTTCTGCCTTAGACATCATTTTTGAACATGAGCTAGTTCTCAACCAAACTATTTGTCGTCAATTGTGCCTCTGGTCTATCCAACTTATCAATCCTTGATCGGGCGGCGCTCGATCCTTTGTTTTGGAAATCGTAATTCCTTTGTTATCTAAGCATCGAATTATTCAGATGTTCTATAATATGATGCCCGTGCATTCTTCTTCCTCTGATTGAGTACTGATGCTCACATCAGATCCCTTGTGGACCATCGATTCATTTGTTGGATTTTATCCGACAATGTCCTTCATATTGAATAACCTTGAGAGCCTTTCCATGGGTATATAATGCCTTTGGTACATTGTATCATCTGCTTTTGAAAAATGCTCTACTTTCGAGCTTGTATTATTTACCCCGAAGTTTGTGGTATATGTTCGTAAGATGCCCTGATGGGTTGAACCTATGCCTTCCTTACTATGTGTGGACTCGGAAGTTTTCACGGGTCATACTCATCCGTATTTCACCGTAAAACTTTCAACACTAATGCCATTATCGAACGAGAAGTGAATGTAAGGTTATGCTTTGGAGAAGTGGAGTCGACCTTGAACTTTGTGTTCATGCCCATGGACCCGAGGTGGAACTTATCATGGAAGCTTCTCGTAGTAATAATAATCCCTTGTTATAACTTCTTCTCTTATCTATGCTTGGTCTTTTGCGACCGTGGTTTCGACAATATTGTTCTTCTTTCCCATTTCTTGGACAAGTTTAAGTGCTTGCCTTCTGCAAATGATTTCACTTGTCGAACCTCTATCCCTCTCTACCATTGAGTATATCCTCCAGTACCGCGAGAATATCATGGAACTACATAACTTCTTATGGGTTCTTCATCAACTGTTATTTCTCACCGATTCCAATTTTCTTGGGTTCTGGGTTGTCGTCAACCGAGAACACTGATAAGTGAATCAATTCCGCTCTTAGATTCAATAACTCTCAGTATTCTTCATTACTTATGAGTTTATTAATCATTCAAGTCATTGCTAGCCTGATCGGCTATATCATTATCGTGCAAGTTTTTAACTTTGCTACCTGGCCCCTATTTCCGGAGCACAGATTTAGATGGTAAGCTAATCTTCCGTGATCTTCCTCGTCATATCATTTCTCCTTGAACAAACTCGATTTTGAGTTTGTGTCGTACCCATGGTTCCTGTAACCTTTCGCTTCATCATTCCTTTGACTCGATGTCCTCGCTGATTGATTACATCTTCATGAAATCTCTCGACAAATGTGTCGTGATCATCATCAACCTTATGAGCTCTTCCAGGATATCAATCGGATTCATGAAGATAAATACCATCCTTGCCCTCGATGATTTATATTATCATCGACCACTTTATTGCCTCCCGTTCAACACAAACTTTTTCGTGTTTCGTGTTATACCTTGAGATCCATGCTATCCAGCAATTGTTCTTCTTTACCTTGGAGTATTACCATATTTTATGTCAATAATGTCGTGAGAATTTCACCACCTCTTATGCATTCTTGGTACAAGTGATACTTCCTGCCATCTCTGATCATTCCTTGGTTCCCATGTTGTTTCTAACCGGAAAACCGACAATTGAACTATGTTGTGCGACTTCAAAATTCTAGAAACCCTATTGCTTTGAAGTTACTGGTCGATATTTCATTCTTAGACCATTGGTTATCGAATCGCCATTCTAACATTGATCATGCTACCTAGGCCCATATTTCGGGTGCACCTTTCAACCAATGTTTAATTGGGTATGTTTCCTTGAGCATACCTCATTGTATCATTTGATCTGACAATTGTCATCTCCTTGTTCACCTAATCGTGGAGATCCATCTTTTGGAAATCTCCATGAATTGTCGTTGAGTTCATCAGCCACCCCCTCATCCTCTCCTTGGTTTAATGATGAACTCTTGTTTCAGAGCTCGCTTCCTTAGATCATTTCCGAGAATCTCACAGTGTCATCTCGTCAAATTTTGTTGCACCTTCCCTTCTCAGGCATCCTGATGTCTGAGGTATCCTGACACCAATCAGATCTGAATCCCGGTAAGATATGATGGTTGGGACGCATTTTCCAAGAGTTATAGCATTGGTCTTTATATGACCCGATAAGGTGATGTCATGCCTAGCACACCTGGCTGGAGGGCCCATTGTTATAGTTCTTGCTTTTAGCAATGTTAACCATTCTTCCATGAGGAAATTGAAAGACTTATTCAATAAGTTGTTCCTGATGAATCCTTTGTGTATCAAGTTCGATATCTCGAAGCATGTCTGTGGTACTCCGATTTTCAACAAAAACATTTGAAGCCCAATGCCAAATGTTTCTTGCTCAATTATCCAAACACCGTTGTATGGGTAATGTCATGAACTTCCTCTCCCCTAACCTAAATGGTTTTCTACGTTATATCCTGTCATGGATATCATGCTCTGCTTGTCCTTGGGAACGATATACCCCTGAATTATGTGTTTAAACACATTTTCCGTTCCATTGTTGTGTTTAATCTGATGATCACATTTTCCTTTCCATTGTTTTGTTTAACCTTTCTTGTGATCCATATGACATAAGCAGTAGTATTCTCCTACTTATGTAAACCCCTCGGTGTACAATTCTATCAGTAAGACCCTGTTACTTTTGTTGATGACATTCCGGTAGCCACCGATGGACGAGAACTTTGCCTACTGGTCCGCCTCGTTTCAACGAGCAGGAAAATGGTTCTCTTCGTCCCTCGCCCTTGGTACCAATGATGCAGCCAACATAACTGACCGGTTATTCTCTGACATGCCTTACTATCATGATCGTGCAAGATGTCAACGCCCTTCCTACTTTTACCCCACATGGTGGGCCCATAACCCACAGGTCCCAGGATCGAAACCTGACTCTCCTGTACACCCCCTGTTCCCAAAGTTATTCCTCCCGCGTGGACTCGTATGTAATTCATGAGCCACCTTCCGATGAGATCATCAATTCTGGCATCGAAAACAATAATTATTCCGTTGCTTGAAACCCCTTTCACCTTCTGACTAGGCATTGAACGATTGCCTGGCTGCCCGTAACTTCTTGTTGGACCTTCCAACTTTACTCTCGATGTGTTCTATTTGTTCAACTCGAGAGGTACTCATATGCTCATTCATGGGTTAATCCCAGGTTATTACCCTTATAGCATTCTGTCGTTTCCGATCTACCCTGTTACCTATTTGTAAATACGATGAAGATCCCGAAGAAAGGATGCCGACTTCATCATAAGGACCTGAAGCAGAGAAATGAAGACATCAATGTATTGGACCGGTTCTTTCCGAGAAGAGAAAGCCAGAATCAGAAGACCCGCTAGATTCGTAACCAAACCTTCCCCCCTTTTCACTACCTCTTAAATCTCAGGATGAGATTTCTTGTAGTGGAGGAGATTTGTGACGCCCGTGTAATTAAACTACAGTAACCCTGTACTAGGGATGCCACATCACCTTGGTTACTGTTGATAAACTCGAGTTAGTTAAAAAACGATTCAAATATAAATCCTAAATAAGTCAAAACGACAAAAGTTTTCAAATATTAAAATAAAAATGTTCGGGCTATGTCAATTATTGCATCGGTAATTATGGTGAAGTAAACACATTTTTATAAAATGCCTAAATACTTCTAAATGAATTAAAACAGAAAAGAAATAAGAAAAGAAAATACAAAAGCAAAAGACAAAACAAAACAAACAAAAAAAGCCCGCCTGGCCAACCGGGCCAGACGACCCAGCTCACCGGCCAGGCCGGCCCACCTGGGCCAGCCGGCCGACACGCCCCTGCCTTATCCCCACGAGGGGGATACCCTAACCAACCCCCGTCGCCCACTCGCTCGCCCACTCCCCCCCTTCGATTTGGATCTGGAACGGGAGGACTCCCGATCCCCTCGGCCCTGCACGTCTACGCCGACGCCGACGCCCGAAGCTCCCCCTGTTGGAAATATGCCCTAGAGGCAATAATAGAAGTATTATTATTATATTTCCTTGTTCATGATAATTGTCTTTTATTCATGCTATAATTGTATTATCCGGAAATCATAATACACATGTGAATACATAGACCACAATATGTCCCTAGTGAGCCTCTAGTTGACTAGCTCGTTGATCAACAGATAGTCATGGTTTACTGACTATGGACATTGGATGTCATTGATAACGGGATCACATCATTAGGAGAATGATGTGATGGACAAGACCCAATCCTAAGCATAGAACAAGATCGTGTAGTTCGTTTTGCTAGAGCTTTTCCAATGTCAAGTATCTCTTCCTTAGACCATGAGATCGTGTAACTCCCGGATACCGTAGGGAGTGCTTTGGGTGTACCAAACGTCACAACGTAATCGGGTGACTATAAAGGTGCATTACGGGTATCTCCAAAAGTGTCATTGGGTTGACACGGATCGAGACTAGGATTTGTCACTCCGTATGACGGAGAGGTATCACCGGCCCACTCGGTAGTGCATCATCATAATGAGCTCAAAGTGACCAAGTGTTTGGTCACGGGATCATGCATTACTGATGCAGTAAAGTGACTTGCCGACAACGAGATTGAGCGAGGTATTGGGATACCGACGATCGAATCTCGGCAAGTAAAATACCGATTGACAAAGGGAATAGTATACGGGGTTGATTGAATCCTCGACATCGTGGTTCATCCGATGATATCATCGAGGAGCATGTGGGAGCCAACATGGGTATCCAGATCCGCTGTTGGTTATTGCCCGAGAGCCGTCTCGGTCATGTCTGCATGTCTCCCGAACCCGTAGGGTCTACACACTTAAGGTTCGGTGAGGCTAGGGTTGTATGAATATGAGTATGCAGCAAACCGAATGTTGTTCGGAGTCCCGGATAAGATCCCGGACGTCACGAGGAGTTCCAGAATGGTCCAGAGGTAAAGATTTATATATAGGAAGTCTTATTTTGGTCACGGAAAAGTTTCGCGTTATTGGTATTGTACCGAGTGCGAAAGGGGTCCGGGGTCCACCGGGGGTCCACCTGCCCGGGGGCCACATGGGCTGTAGGGGTGCGCCTTGGCCTATATGGGCCAAGGGCACCAGCCCCAAGAGGCCCATGTGCCAAGAGAGACAAGAGAGGGAGAGTCCTAAAGGGGAAGGCACCTCCGCGGTGCCTTCGGGAGGATGGACTCCTCCCCCCCTCTTGGCCGCACCCCTTCCTTGGAGGATGGGGCAAGGCTGCGCCCTCCCCCCTCTCTTGCACCTATATAAAGGGAGGGGAGGGAGGGGTGGCCGCACCCTGAAGCCCTTGGCGCCTCCCCTCTCTGCTACACCTCCTCCTCCTCCCGTAGTTGCTTAGCGCAGCCGTGCGGAGTTCTGCTGCATCCACCACCACGCCGTCGTGTTGCTGGATCATCATCAACCTCTCCTTCCCCCTGGCTGGATCAAGAAGGAGGAGACGTCATCCGCTCCGTACGTGTGTTGAACGCGGAGGTGCCGTCCGTTCGGCACTCGGTCATCGGTGATTTGGATCACGACGAGTACGACTCCATCATCCCCGTTCCATTGAACGCTTCCGCACGCGATCTACAAGTGGTATGTAGGAGTAATCACTTTCCCATGACTCGTTGCTAGATGAACTCATAGATGGATCTTGGTGAAACCGTAGGAAAAATTTTAATTTTCTGCAACGTTCCCCAACAGTGGCATCATGAGCTAGGTCTATGCGTAGTCCTCTATTGCACGAGTAGAACACAATTTTGTTCTGGGCGTAGATCTTGTCAACTTGCTTGCCGCTACTAGTCTTATCTTGCTTCAGCGGTATTGTGGGATGAAGCGGCCCGGACCAACCTTACACGTACGCTTACGTGAGACCGGTTCCACCGAATCGGACATGCACTAGTTGCATAAGGTGGCTGGCGGGTGTCTGTCTCTCCCATTTTAGTTGGAGCGGATTCGATGAAAAGGGTCCTTATGAATGGTAAATAGAAGTTGACAAAATCACGTTGTGGTTATTCGTAGATAAGAAAACGTTCTTGCTAGAACCCAATTGCAGCCACGTAAAAGATGCAACAACAATTAGAGGACGTCTAACTTGTTTTTGCAGCAATTGTCATGTGATGTGATATGGCCGAAGTTGTGATGAATGATGAATGATATATTGTGATGTATGAGATCATGTTCTTGTAATAGGAATCACGACTTGCATGTCGATGAGTATGACAACGGCAGGAGCCATAGGAGTTGTCTTAATTATTGTATGACCATGCGAGTCATTGATTCAACGCCATGTAAATTACTTTACTTTATTGCTAAACATGTTAGCCATAGTAGTAGAAGTAATAGTTGGCGAGCAACTTCATGGAGACACGATGATGGAGATCATGGTGATGGAGATCATGGTGTAATGCCGGTGACAAGATGATCATGGAGCCCCGAAGATGAAGATCAAAGGAGCTATATGATATTGGCCATATCATGTCACTACTTTATATAATTGCATGTGATGTTTATTATGTTTTATGCATCTTGTTTACTTAGAACGACGGTAGTAAATAATATGATCCCTTATAATAATTTCAAGAAAGTGTTCCCCCTAACTGTGCACTGTTGCTAAAGTTAAATGGTTTCAAGCACCACGTGATGATCGGGTGTGATAGATCCTTACGTTCACATACAACGGGTGTAAGACAGTTTTACACATGCATAAACACTTAGGGTTAACTTGATGAGCCTAGCATGTACAGACATGGCCTCGGAACACAAGAGACCGAAAGGTCGAACATGAGTCGTATGGAAGATACGATCAACATGGAGATGTTCACCGACGATGACTAGTCCGTCTCACGTGATGATCGGACCGCGGCCTAATCGACTCGGATCATGTAACACTTAGATGACTAGAGGGATGTCAAATCTGAGTGGGAGTTCATTAAATAATTTGATTAGATGAACTTAATTATCATGAACATTAGTCTAAAATCTTTGCAAAATGTCTTGTAGATCAAATGGCCAACGCTCATGTCACCATGAACTTCAACGCGTTCCTAGAGAAAACCAAGTTGAAAGATGATGGCAGCAACTATTCGGACTGGGTCCGGAACCCAGCGATCATCCTCATAGCAGCCAAGAAACAATATGTCCTAGAAGCACCGCTAGGTGATGCACCCATCCTGTAGAACCAAGGCATTATGAATGCTTGGCAGTCTCGTGCTGATGATTACTCCCTCGTTCAGTGCGGCATGCTTTACAACTTAGAACCGGGGCTCCAAAAGCGTTTTGAGAAACACAGAGCATATGAGATGTTCGAGGATCTGAAAATGGTTTTCCAAGCTCATGCCCGGGTCGAGAGATATGAAGTCTCCGACAACTTCTATAGTTGTAAGATGGAGGAAAACAGTTCTGTCAGTGAGCACATACTCAAAATGTGCTGGTTGCACAACCGCTCGTCTCCAAATGGGACATTAACCTCCTGGACGAGGCGGTCATTGATGAATCCTTCAGTTGCTCCCACCAAGCTACAAGAGCTTTGTGATGAACTACAATATGCGAGGATGGTGAAGACCATTCCAAGTATTTTCAATGTCAAGTCAGCAGAGGTCGAAATCAAGAAAGAACATCAAGTGTTGATGGTCAATAAAACCACTAAGTTCAAAAAGGGCAAGGGTAAGAAGAACTTCAAGAAGGACGGCAAGGATGTTGCCGCTCCCTTTAAGCCAGTTGCCGTTAAGAAGTCAAAGAATGGACCCAAGCCTGAGACTGAGTGCTTTTATTGCAAAGGGAAGGGTCACTGGAAGCGGAACTGCCCCAAATACTTAGCATACAAGAAGGCCGGCAACACTAAAGGTATATTTGATATACATGTAATTGATGTGTACCTTACCAGTACTCGTAGTAACTCCGGTATTTGATACCGGTGCCGTTGCTCATATATGTAACTCACGGCAGAGCTGCGGAATAAAACGAGATGGCGAAGAAGGGCGAGGTGACGATCTTGGCGTCGGGAATGGTTCCAAGGTCGATGTGATCGCCGTCGGCATGCTACCTCTACATTTACCTACGGGATTAGTTTTAAACATCAATAATTGTTATTTAGTACCAAGTTTGAGCATGAACATTGTAAGGATCTCGTTTAATACGAGATGGCTACTCATTTAAATCTGAGAATAATGGTTGTTCTATTTATATGAGAGAAATGTTTTATGGTCATGCTCTGATGGTCAATGGTTTATTCTTAATGAATCTCGAACATAATGTTACACATGTTCATATTGTGAATACCAAAAGATGTAAAGTTGATAACGATAGTCCCACATACTTGTGTACCGCCGCCTTTGGTCACATTGGTGTCAAGCGCATGAAGAAGCTCCATGCTGATGGACTTTTAGAGTCTCTCGATTATGAATCATTTGACACATGCGAACCATGCCTCATGGGCAAGATGACCAAGACTCCGTTCTCCGGAACAATGGAGTGAGCAACCAACTTATTGGAAATCATACATGCTGTGTGCGGTCCAATGAGTGTTGAGGCTCGCAGTGGATATCGTTATGTTCTCACTCTCAGTGATGACTTGAGTAGATATGGGTATGTCTACTTGATGAAACACAAGTCTGAGACCTTTGAAAAGTTCAAGGAATTTCAGAATGAAGTAGAGAATCAACGTGACCGAAAGATAAAATTCTTGCGATCGGATCGTGGAGGAGAATATTTAAGTCACGAATTTGGTACACACTTAAGGAAATGTGGAATCGTTTCACAACTCACGCCGCTGGAACACCTCAACAGTAACGGTGTGTCCGAACGTCGTAATCACACTCTATTGGATATGGTGCGATCTATGATGTCTCTTACTGATTTACCGCTATCATTTTGGGGATACGCTCTTGAGACAGCTACATTCACTTTAAATAGGGCACCGCCTAAATCCGTTGAGACGACACCGTATGAATTATGGTTTGGGAAGAAACCTAAGTCGTCGTTTCTAAAAGTTTGGGGATGCGATGCTTATGTCAAGAAACTTCAACCTGAAAAGCTCGAACCCAAGTCGGAAAAATGCGTCTTCATAGGATACCCTAAGGAAACCATTGGGTATACCTTCTACCTTAGATCCGAAGGCAAGATCTTTGTTGCCAAGAATGGATCCTTTCTGGAAAAAGAGTTTCTCTCGAATGGAGCAAGTGGGAGGAAAGTAGAACTCGATGAAGTACTACCTCTTGAACCGGAAAGTAGTGCAGCTCAGGAAAATGTTCCTGTGGTGGCTACACCGACTGGAGAGATAATTAATGATGATGATCAAGGTACTTCGGATCAAGTTGCTACTGAACTGCGTAGGTCCACTAGGACACGTTCCGCACCAGAGTGGTACGGCAACCCTGTCCTGGAAATCATGTTGTTAGACAACGGTGAACCTTCGAACTATGAAGAAGCGATGGCGGGCCCAGATTCCAACAAATGGTTTGAATCCATGCAATCCGAGATAGGATCCATGTATGAAAACAAAGTATGGACTTTGACAGACTTGCCCGATGATCAGTGAGCGATAGAAAACAAATGGATCTTTAAGAAGTAGACGGACGCGGATGGTAATGTTACCATCTATAAAGCTCGACTTGTCGCTAAGGGTTATCGACAAGTTCAAGGGATTGACTACGATGAGACTTTCTCTCCTGTAGCGAAGCTTAAGTCCGTCTGAATCATGTTAGCAATTGCCGCATACTATGATTATGAGATATGGCAGATGGACGTCAAAATAGCGTTCCTTAACGGTTATCTTAAGGAAGAGTTGTATATGATGCAGCCGGAAGGTTTTGTCGACCCTAAGAATGCTAAGAAGGTATGCAAGCTCCAGCGATCCATTTATGGGCTGGTGCAAGCATCTCGGAGTTGGAACATTCGCTTTGATGAGATGATCAAAGCGTTTGGGTTTATGCAGACTTATGGTGAAGCCTGCGTTTACAAGAATGTGAGTGGGAGCTCAGAGAATTTCTCATATTATATGTAGATGACATACTTTTGATGGGAAATGATATAGAACTTTTGGACAGCATTAAGGCCTACTTGAATAAGAGTTTTTCAATGAAGGACCTTGGAGAAGCTGCTTACATATTAGGCATCAAAATCTACAGGATAGATTGAGACGCCTCATAGGTCTTTCACAAAGCACATACCTTGATAAGATTTTGAAGAAGTTCAAAATGGATCAGTCCAAGAAAGGGTTCTTGCCTGTTTTGCAAGGTGTGAAATTGAGCTCAGCTCAATGCCCGACCACGGTAAAAGATAAAGAAGAGATGAGTGTCATCCCCTATGCCTCAGCCATTGGATCTATTATTTATGCCATGTTGTGTACTGCACTGATGTAAACCTTGCCGTAAGTTTGGTAGGAAGGTACCAAAGTAATCCCGCAAGGAACACCGGACAGCGGTCAAGAATATCCTGAAGTACACGAAAAGGACAAATGACATGTTTCGTTTATGGAGGTGACGAAGAGCTCGTCAGAAGGGTTACGTCGATGCTAGCTTCGACACGATCTGGATGACTCAAATTCACAAACCTGATACGTGTATATGTTAAATGGTGGAGCAAGAAGCTGGTGCAGCCGCAAAGCGAGCGTCGTGGCGGGATCTATATGTGAAGCGGAGTACATGGCAGCCTCCGAGGCAGCACATGAAGCAATTTGGGTGAAGGAGTTCATCACCGACCTAGGAGTCATACCCAATGCGTCGGAGCCGATCAAACTCTTCTCGTGACAACACCGGAGCTATTGCACTTGCCAAGGAGCCCAGGTTTCACAAGAAGACCAGCACATCAAGCGTCGCTTCAACTCCATTCGTGAAAATGTTCAAGATGGGGACATAGAAATTTGCAAAGTGCATACGGATCTGAATGTCGCAGATCCATTGACTAAACCTCTTCCATGAAAGCAAAACATGATCAACACGTAACTCTATGGGTGTTCGATTCATCACAATGTAACTAGATTATTGACTCTAGTGCAAGTGGGAGACTGTTGGAAATATGCCCTAGAGGCAATAATAAAAGTATTATTATTATATTTCCTTGTTCATGATAATTTTCTTTTATTCATGCTATAATTGTATTATCCGGAAATCGTAATACACGTGTGAATACATAGACCATAATATGTCCCTAGTGAGCCTCTAGTTGACTAGCTCGTTGATCAACGATAGTCATGGTTTCCTGACTATGGACATTGGATGTCATTGATAACGGGATCACATCATTAGGAGAATGATGTGATGGACAAGACCCAATCCTAAGCATAGCACAAGATCGTGCAGTTCGTTTTGCTAGAGCTTTTCCAATGTCAAGTATCTCTTCCTTAGACCATGAGATCGTGTAACTCCCGGATACCGTAGGAGTGCTTTGGGTGTACCAAATGTCACAACGTAATCGGGTGACTATAAAGGTGCATTACAGGTATCTCCAAAAGTGTCATTGGGTTGACACGGATCGAGGCTGGATTTGTCACTCCGTATGACGGAGAGGTATCACTAGGCCCACTCGGTAGTGCATCATCATAATGAGCTCAAAGTGACCAAGTGTTTGGTCACGGGATCATGCATTACGGTACGAGTAAAGTGACCATTCGGCGATGAGATTGAACGAGGTATTGGGATACCGACGATCAAATCTCGGGCAAGTAAAATACCGATTGACAAAGGGAATAGTATACGGGGTTGATTGGATCCTCGACATCATGGTTCATCCTATGATATCATCGAGGAGCATGTGGGAGCCAACATGGGTATCCAGATCCCGCTGTTGGTTATTGCCTGAGAGCCGTCTCGGTCATGTCTGCATGTCTCCCGAACCCGTAGGGTCTACACACTTAAGGTTCGGTGACGCTAGGGTTGTATGAATATGAGTATGCAGCAAACCGAATGTTGTTAGGAGTCCCGGATGAGATCCCGGACGTAACGAGGAGTTCCGGAATGGTCCAAGGTAAAGATTTATATATAGGAAGTCTTATTTTGGTCGCCGGAAAAGTTTTGGCGTTATCGGTATTGTACCGGAGTGCCGAAAGGGGTCCGGGGGTCCACCGGGGGGTCCACCTGCCCCGAGGGGGCCACATGGGCTGTAGGGGGTGCGCCTTGGCCTATATGGGCCAAGGGCACCAGCCCCAAGAGGCCCATGCGCCAAGAGAGACAAGAGAGGGGAGAGTCCTAATGGGGGAAGGCACCTCCTAGGTGCCTTGGGGAGGATGGACTCCTCCCCCCCTCTTGGCCGCACCCCTTCCTTGGAGGAAGGGGCAAGGCTGCGCCCTCCCCCCCTCTCTTGCACCTATATAACGGGAGGGGAGGGAGGGTGGCCGCACCTGAAGCCCTTGGCGCCTCCCCTCTGCTACACCTCCTCCTCCTCCCGTAGTTGCTTAGCTAAGCCTGCCGAGTTCTGCTGCATCCACCACCACGCCGCCATGTCATGCTGGATCATCATCAACCTCTCCTTCCCCCTTGCTGGATCAACAAGGAGGAGACGTCATCCACTCCGTACGTTTGTTGAACGCGGAGGTGCCGTCCGTTCGGCACTCGGTCATCGGTGATTTGGATCACGGCGAGTACGACTCCATCATCCCCGTAACATTGAACGCTTCCGCACGCGATCTACAAGTGGTATGTAGATGCAATCACTTTCCCATGACTCATTGCTGGATGAACTCATAGATGGATCTTGGAGAAACCATAGGAAAAAATTTAATTTTCTGCAACGTTCCCCAACACCCCCCCCCCCCTCGCCGGACTGCTTCCTCCACCCCGCCGGCTTGCCTCCCCCTACGCACGTCGTCCCCGTCCCCCCACCTCGAGCACCGCTGCCTTGACCATGCGAACCCAGGTGTGGCCCCGGGCCTCCCCCCTCTCCTACCCTCTCCCTCGACCCCGCCCTCACCGTGGCCCTCGCGCCCGGCCAGCAGCGCCGTTAGCGCGCCTGGCTCGTCCCTGGTCGCGCCCGCGACCGCTCTCACCGCGCCCCCGACCTCCTCTCCCTCCTACGACGCGTCCGGGCCGCGCCCCGCGACCACCGCCCCGCCCTCCGGCTCCCGACGTCTCCCCTGCTCCGGCCACCTCGGCCATGGCCTCGCCCTCCCCCGTCTCTTCCTCTGTCCCGTGTCCGCCACGCCCGACCCCCGCGGCCCCCTGGTCACCGCACCTCGCGGCTAGCCTCGCCGCAGCCACCCTCGCTGGTCGTCGCTCGGGTCCATCCCGCTCGGCATCCGCCTCCTCTGCACACGCCCGCAGCCGTCCACCATCTGCGTCTCGCTGCCGCCCATGGCTACTCCTCACATCGCCGCTGCAGCGCTTCGCATCCCTTAGCTGGCCGCCCCACCGCGCCACTGCTACTCCGCCTCCCACCTGCCTGCCCGGCCGGCGGTGGCCCATGGCCCCGTCTGGCGCGCCGCCTCCCGCTTATCTCCTCCTCCGTGGTTGCCATGATCAGGCCCACAAGGCCAATGGCCGCACCGGCGCCACCTCGCCTCCGCCCGTCGTGGCCCTGGCTGGCCGTGCCGGCGTGCCCCGGTGGCCTTGTCCCGCCCTACGGGCGAGTGCCCGCACGGGTGCGCCCGCACCCGGCGCCCGACGCCCGTGAACCCACGCCCGCTATGGCCCCCTGTGCCAATGACAGGGGGGCCCCACGCCTAGAACGTTTAAAAAAAGCAATTGAAAAATATATATAATAATAACTATAATAAAAATTATTAATTAATTAGATAATTAAAGAATTAAGTAACTTAATTAATTATAATTAGATTAATCTAATCACTAATTAACTTAATTAACTGTTAGTTAATTAATCAGTCAATGACATGCGGGACCCTCACGTCAGTTTGACCCAGTCAACGTCCTGTTGACTACTGTCGTTATGATGATGTCAGCATACACTATTCTGGATAATGTTAGAATTAAATAGTTAAGTAAATCCTAAAAATGATGTAAATCCTTTAAAATTAATATAAAATAAACCGTAGCTCAGATGAAAATACTTTCTACATGAAAGTTGCTCAGAACAACGAGACGAATCCGGATACGCAGCCCGTTCGTCCGCCACGCATCCCTAACATATCTAACTCGCAACTTTTCCCCTCTGGTTCATCTGTCTGAAAATGCGAAACACCAGGGAATACTTTCCCGGATGTTTCCCCCCTTCACCGGTATCACCTCATACCGTGTTAGGGCACGCCTAGCATCACACATTGCTTTGTCATGCACCGTTATGCATCTGTTTGCATTGTATTCATTGTTTCTTCCCCCTCTTCTTCCGCTGAGACATCGAGACCGACGCCTTGCTACCCAAGATGACTACGGTGTTGATTTAATTCTCTCCTGCCAGAGCAACCAGGCAAGCCCCCCCCCTTGATCACCAGATATCGCCTATTGTTCTCTATACTGCTTGCATTAGAGTAGTGTAGCATGTTACTACTTTCCGTTATTCCTATCCTGATGCATAGCCTGTCCTTGCTACTACCGTTGATACCTTTACCTGCAATCCTACCTGTTTAGTATAGGATGCTAGTTTTCCATCAGTGGCCCTACATTCTTGTCCGTCTGCTGTGCTATACTATCGGGTTGTGATCACTTGGGAGGTGATCACGGGTATATACTATATAATTTATACATGATAAATGTGGTGACTAAAGTCGGGTCGGCTCGTGGAGCACCCGCGAGTTATTCACGGATTGGGGGCTGAAAGGACCTTTGTCCCAACGGCCCTCTGTGTGGATCATTGTGGCGGAGCGTTAGGGCAGGTTGAGACTACCTGGGTGAGAGGTGGGCCTAGCCCTGGTCGGTGTCCGCGGCTACATCATTAACACGCTTAACGAGATCTTGGTATTTGATCTGAGTCTGGCCATTTTGTCTATACGCACTAACCAACTACGTGGGGAAGATATGGGCACTCGGCGTCGTGGTATCAGCCAAAGCCTTCGTGACGTCAGCGACTAAGCGGCGCGCACCCGATTGGACCGCGTAACGTGACTTCCTTTGTAATGGAGGTTGCTAGGTCTGCTTCCACAGACGCATAGCGTGCGGTGTGCTAGGGCGATGGGCCCAGACCCACTGTGCGCTTAGGTTTTAGACCGGCGTGTTTGCCTCTATGTTGGCCTAGGTGGGGCTGCGACGTGTTGATCTTCATGACGGGCGTGACCTGTAAAAGTGTGTCCCGCCAAATGGGATCAAGCGTGTTGGGTTATGTGGTGCACCCCTGCAGGGAAGTTAATCTATTCGAATAGCCGTGATCTTCGGTAACAAGACGACTTGGAGTTGTACCTTGACCTTATGACAACTAGAACCGGATAAATAATAATACACACCCTTCCAAGTGCCAGATACAACCTGGTGATCGCTCTCTAACAGGGCGACGAGGAGGGGAACGCTGGGTAGGATTATGCTACGCGATGCTACTTGGAGGACTTCAATCTACTCTCTTCTACATGCTGCAAGACGGAGGCTGCCAGAAGCGTAGTCTTCGACGGGATTAGTTATCCCCCTCTTATTCTGGCATTCTGCAGTTCAGTCCACTGATATGGCCCTTTACACATATACCCATGCATATGTAGTGTAGCTCCTTGCTTGCGAGTACTTTGGATGAGTACTCACGGTTGCCTTGTTTCCCCTTTTCCCCCTTTCTTTACCCGATTGTCGCGACTGCACGATGGAGCCCAGAGCGACACCACCGTCGGCGCATTTACTACTACTACTGGAGGTGCCTACTACTACGCAGCAGCCCGGACGACCGGTGAGTAGTTTTGGAGGATCACAGGCGGGAGGCTCGCGCTCTTTCGATCTGTATCCCAGTTTGTGCTAGCCATCTTATGGCAACTTGTTTAACTTATGTCTGTCCTCAGATATTGTTGCTTCCGCTGACTCGTCTATGATCGAGCACTTGTATTCGAGCCCTCGAGGCCCCTGGCTTGTATTATGATGCTTGTATGATTTTTTTATTTTAAAGTTGTGTTGTGATATCTTCCCGTGAGTTCCTCGATCTTGATCGTAACGCTTATGCGTGTATGATTAGTGTACGATTGAATCGGCGGCGTCTCGATCCATGAGGACTCGCGTTAGGTGGAATCCATCAATAATTGGGTCCAGGACTAGTGCGGCTGATCCGCCATGCCAGATACTGGTCGGATGATCCCGATGATCAAAAGTGATCGGGCACGATGACCATGGGTTGAATTTTGGGGCGACTGGCTCTATCGCATAAACGTCCCTTAGTGCGCGCTTGTGCTCCCTTTTGGGGATGTGTGTAGCATATATGATGTTCACCGTTTTGACTTGAGGGGGGAACTTCTTCTGCCCCCCTGAGTTCGGTTGCTGGGGTTCTTCGTCATCGTCCTCACTTTGTGATCCCTTTTCCTTGTTCTCGGTGTTTAACTTGTCGGCCTGTTTGAAAACCCAACAATCCCTGTTGGTATGATTGGCTGGTTTGTCTGGGGTGCCATGTATCTGGCACAGACGATTGAGTATGCGTTTCAAGCTGGATGGTCCCTGACTGTTCCTTTTATACGACTTTTTCCACTGACCAGACTTGGAGCCGCTGAATCCGGCGTTAACTGTAGTGTCATCGGTATTATCACCATTGCTTCAGCGCTTGTGTCTGTTACGCCAGAGCTTGTCGTTGTTGTTTTTGACCTCGGAGGGGCCCGCCTCGCTGGCTGTGTTTTTGCTACGAGCCAGCCAACTATCCTTACCCGCGCAAAAGCGGGTCATGAGTGCCGTGAGGGCTGCCATAGATTTGGGCTTTTTTTGGCCGAGATGGCGGGCGAGCCATTCGTCACGGATGCTATGTTTAAGGCCGCTAGGGCTTCAGCATCCGGACAGTCAACAATCTCGTTCTTTTTTGTTAGGAATCTAGTCCAGAATTTCCTGGCTGACTCTCCGGACTGTTTTACTATGTGACTTAAGTCATCGGCGTCTGGTGGCCGGACGTATGTACCTTTGAAGTTGTCAAGAAAAGCTTCTTCCAAGTCCTCCCAGCTGCCGATGCAATTTTCAGGCAGGCTGTTTAACCAGTGCCAGGCTGACCCTTTGAGCTTTAGTGGGAGGTATTTGATAGCATGGAGGTCATCTCCGCGGGCCATGTGAATGTGGAGAATAAAATCGTCCATCCATACCGCGGGATTGGTTGTTTTGTCGTATGATTCAATATTGACGGGTTTGAACCCTTCGGGGAATTCATGGTCCATTACTTCATCAGTGAAGCAAAGAGGGTGTGCGGCGCCTCTATATCTGGCCGCACTGCGCCATAGCTATGATGGAGTTCTTTTGCGGTTACCGGCTCGGGTGTGACTAGGTATGTCGAGGGACGTCGTCACGATCCATAAATCGATCGGGTATGTCCTGCTCTACTATCCACGGTCTGCCGGAGGTCGTATGTATGACCCCGAGTTGTTTCGTCTCTATTTTTACGAGGCGGTGGGGCAGGCTGCTGTTCGGCCTGAGTTGCTGCTCTATCCCAACCACGTGGTGGGCGGTCCGCCGCACTGTCCCGACCACGTGGTGGTCGATCTACCGCATTACGCGAGGGAGGTATGAGCTCCAGCGCCTCTTCATCGAACTGGGGTAGTAGCCTTCGCTTTGGGTAACTCTTGGCTGGGCGTCTAAGGCCTTATTCTTCGGCTGCCAGGACATCAGTCCATCTGTCGACGAGCAGGTCTTGGTCAGCTTGAAGCTGTTGTTGTTTCTTTTTCAGGCTCCTTGCAGTGGCTATTAGCTGGCGCTTGAAGCGCTACTGCTCGAGAGGTTCCTCTGGCATGTTGAAATCTTTGTTGCCGAGGCTTTCCTCATCCTCGGAGAGCGGACGGTAACTACCGTCCTCTGAGTCGTTGGGCCTGGCCTGTTCGTCGGGGCTAGCTTGCCCGTTTTCTTGCTCCTCCTGTTCGGATGTTACCTCAGCAAGGTCTTCATTGTTTTCGGCATCATCCAGAGTATTATTTTCACCGGTGCCAGCATTCCTGTCTTTTGAATGACGTGATTTAGAGCGGGACCGAGGACACCGGCGTTTTTGCTGTGTCTCAGGAGGTTTATTCTTGACTGGGTTTTCTTTGTCATCGTCGTTGGTTGTTTTGGGTGTATCCACCATGTACACATCGTATGAGGAAGTGGCCGTCCAGCATCCAGTATATGGCGGATTCTGTTCTTGCTCCTCATCGGCATCGTCGTCCATACTGTCGATGTCTTCAGAGTTGTAATCAAGCGTGTTTGCTAAGTCCTCGACAGTGGCTATGAAGTGGGTGGCGGGTGGGAAGCAAAATTCTCGATGGTCAACCCCTAGTTCGAACCAGACATAGTTCGGCTACGAGTCCCCCGCCAAGGATAGGATCTTTAATGAGTTTAGCACATCGTCCAAAGGCAAGTGCTGGAAGATGTCTGTGGCGCTGAATTCGAAGATCGATGAACGATCAAGTTCGGCGTCCGCGGGCTCACATGGTTCGGAACTTGTAACCAGAGACGACTCAGGAATCCCGGTGACACAAATATTGTGTGAGGTTAAGTCCATGTGCGGCTCCAACGCCGGGGAATCTGTGGCCTCCGAGGTGGGGTTGATGCTGCAGTGTGCTCTGGATCTAAGGCCAGAGTGGTCACAAGAGCTATCTCCGGGGTGTGGTTTGACGACAGATTCAGGTCATGTTCGTGAACGTGACCAGGAGTGGTCGCCGCGGTCTGGAATCCGGCGAAGGTCAAATCTCCACGCATGTCCACAACATAATTCAAGCTCCCAAATCTGACCTGATGGCCAGGGGCGTAGCTATCGATCTGCTCCAGGTGGCCAAATGAGTTGGCCCACAACACGAAGCCGCTGAACACGAAGATCTGTCCGGGGAGGAAGGTTTCTCCTTGGACAGCGTCATTGTCGACGATTGGAGGGGCCATCAAACCTTTTGGGGACGACACAGCGAACTCTCAATGAAAGCACCAATGTCGGTGTCAAAACTGGCGGATCTCGGGTAGGGGGTCCCGAACTGTGCGTCTAAGGTCGATGGTAACAGGAGACAGGGGACACAATGTTTACCCAGGTTCGGGCCCTCTCTATGGAGGTAATACCCTACTTTCTGCTTGATTGATCTTGATGAATATGAGTATTACAAGAGTTGATCTACCACGAGATCGAGATGGCTAAACCCTAAAAGCCTAGCATGTATGACTATGGTAATGAGTATATCCTCCCCCCCCCCCCCGGACTAAGTCCTCCGGTTTATATGGACACTGGGAGGATCTAGGGTTACACACGGTCGGTTACAAAGAAAGGAATCTATATATTCGGTCGCCAAGCTTGCCTTCCATACCAAGGAGAGTCCCATCCGGACACGGGTGCAGTCTTCGGTCTTCGTATCTTCACAGCCCATCAGTCCGGCCCATGGCTAACAAGTCAGACGCCTGAGGACCCCTTAATCCAGGACTCCCTCACCCGCCACGAGACTCAACACTCATAGGACCACATACGTCAGGATGTATTATTTCCAACAAGTCAGTCGCTCGCTCCATTGTTCCGAAGAACGGAGTCTTAGTCATCTTGCCCATGAGGCATGGTTCGCAAGCATCAAGTGATTCCAAAAGCCCACCAGCATTGAGTTTCTTCATGCGCTTTATACCAATATGACCTAAACGGCAAGTACACAAATAAGTTGCACTATCATTATTAATCTTGCATCTTTTGGCTTCAATATTATGAATATGTGTATCACTACAATCGAGATTCAACAAAAATAGATCAATCATCAAGGGTGCATGACCATAAAAGATATTACTCATATAAATAGAACAACCTTTATTCTCTGATTTAAATGAATAATTGTCTCGTATCAAACAAGATCCAGATATAATGTTCATGCTCAAAGCTGGCACCAAATAACAATTATTCAAGTCTAAAACTAATAACGAAGGTAGATGTAGTGGTAGCGTGCCGGCGGCGATCACATCGACTTTGGAACCATTTCCCACGCGCATCGCCACCTCGTCCTTAGCCAATCTTCGTTTAATCTGCAGCGCCTATTTCGAGTTGCAAATATGAGCAAGATAACCAGTATCAAATACCGAGGCGCTACTACGAGCATTAGTAAGGTACACATCAACAACATGTATATCAAATATACCTTTCACTTTGCCATCCTTCTTATCCGCCAAATACTTGTGGTAGTTTCGCTTCCAGTGACCAGTCCCTTTGAAGTAGAAGCACTCAGTTTCAGGCTTAGGTCTAGACTTGGGCTTCTTCACTTGAGCAGCAACTTGCTTGCCGTTCTTCTTGAAGTTCCCCTTCTTCCCTTTACCCTTTTTCTTAAAATTAGTGGTCTTGTTAACCATCAACACTTGATGCTCCTTTTTTATTTCTACCTCCGCAGCCTTTAGCATCACGAAGAGCTCGGGAATTGACTTATCCATCCCTTGCATATTATAGTTCATCATGAAGCTTTTATAGCTTGGAGGCAGTGATTGAAGAACTCTGTCAATGTCACTATCATCAAGAAGATTAACTCCCAGTTGAGTCAAGTGGTTGTGGTACCTAGACATTCTGAGTATATGTTCACTGACAGAACTATTCTGCTCCATCTTGCAGCTATAGAACTTATTGGAGACTTCATATCTCTCAATTCAGGCATTTACCTGAAATATTAACTTCAACTCCTGGAACATCTCATATGCTCCATGATGTTCAAAATGTCTTTGAAGTCCCAATTCTAAGCCGTAAAGCATGGCACACTAAACTATCAAGTAGTCATCAACACGCAACTGCCAGGCATTCACAATGTTTGCAGTTGCTGGGGGGTGGCACACCTAGCGGTGCTTCAAGGAGATAATTCTTCTATGCCGCAATGAGGTTAATCCTCAAGTTACGGACCCAGTCATGTAGTTGCTAGCATCATCTTTCCACTTAGCTTTATCTAGGAACGCGTTAAAATTCAAAGGAACGGTAGCACGGGCCATTGATCTACAACAACATAGACATGCAAAACTATCAGGTACTAAGTTCATGATAAATTAAAGTTCAATTAATCATATTACTTAAGAACTCACACTTAGACAGACATCCCTCTAGTCATCACGTGATCCATATCAACTAAACCATGTCTGATCATCACATGAGATGGAGTAGTTTTCAATGGTGAACATCTCTATGTTGATCATATCTACTATATGATTCACATTCGACCTTTCGGTCTTAGTGTTCCGAGGCCATATCTACATATGCTAGGCTCGTCAAGTTTAACCCGAGTATTCTGCACGTTCAAAACTGGCACCCGTCGTATGTTAACGTAGAGCTTATCACACCTGATCATCACGTGGTGTCTCGGCACGACGAACTATAGCAACGGTGCATACTCAGGGAGTACACTTATACCTTGATCTCCACCATACTCAGAGAGGGATCATCTTATAATGATACCGCCGTACTAAGCAAAATAAGATGCATAAAAGATAAACATCACATGCAATCAAAATATGTGATATGATATGGCCATCATCATCTTGTGCCTTTGATCTCCATATGCAAAGCTCCATCATGATCTCCATCGTCATCGGCTTGACACCTTGATCTCCACCATAGTATCGTTGTCGTCCCGCCAACTATTGCTTCTCGACTATTGCTACCGCTTAGTGATAAAGTAAAGCAATTACATGGTGATTGCATTTCATACAATAAAGCGACAACCATAAGGCTCCTGCAAGTTCTCGACAACTGTTACAAAACATGATCATCTCATACAACAATTTATATCTCATCACGTCTTGACAATATCACATCACAACATGCCCTACAAAAACAAGTTAGACGTCCTCTACTTTGTTGTTGCAAGTTTTACATGGCTGCTACGGGCTTCTAGCAAGAATCGTTCTTACCTACGCATCAAAACCACAATGATTTTTCGTCAAGTGTGTTGTTTTAACCTTCAACAAGGACCGGCCGTAGTCAAACTCAATTCAACTAAAGTTGCAGAAACAGACACCCACTAGCCACAGTGTGCGAAGCACATCGGTAGAACCAGTCTCATGAACGCGGTCATGTAATGTCGGTCCGGGCCGCTTCATCCAACAATACCGTCGAATCAAAGTAAGACATTGGTGGTAAGTAGTATGACTATTATCGCCCACAACTCATTGTGTTCTACTCGTGCGTATATCATCTACGCATAGACCTGGCTCAGATTCCGCTGTTGGGGAACGTAGTAATTCATAAAAAATCCTACGATCACGCAAGATCTATCTAGGAGATGCATAGCAACGAGAGGGGAGAGTGTTTCGACGTACCTTCGTAGACCAAAACCGGGAGCGTTTAGTTAACGCGGTTGATGTAGTCGAACGTCTTCACGATCCAACTGATCCAAGTACCGAACGTACGGCACCTCCGTGTTCAGCACACGTTCAACACGATGACGTCCCTCGAGCTCTTGATCCAGTAGAGGGTCGAGGGAGAGTTCCATCAGCATGATAGCGTGGCGATGGTGTTGATGATGTGATCCGCGTAGGGCTTCGCCTAAGCACTACGACAATATGACCAAGGTGGTAAACTATGGAGGGAGGCACCGCACACGGCTAAGAAACAATTGATGTGCTTTGGGGTGCCCCCTGGCCACGTATATAAAGGAGGGGGAGGAGGAGGCCGGCGGCCAAGGAGGGCGCACCAAGGGGGAGTCCTACTTGGAATCCTAGTCCAAGTAGGATTCGGCCCCCCTCCTTCCTTCCAACGGAAAGGGAAAGGGGAAGGGAGAGAGAGGGAGAAGGAAAGAGGGGGGCCGTGCCCCCTCCCCTTGTCCAATTAGGATTGGGGCAAGGAGGGGGGGCGTGCCTCCTCCGTGGCCTGCCTCCTCTCCTCCGCTATGGCCCAATAGGCCCAATAACTTTCCGGAGGGTTCCGGTAACCTCCCGGTACTCCGAAAATCCCCGATCTTCTTCGGAACCATTCCGGTGTCCGTATGTAACCTTCCAATATATCAATCCTCTCGACCATTTCAAGACTCCTCTTCATGTCCGTGATCTCATTTGGGACTCCGAACAAACTTCAGACACCAAAACACATAACTCATAATACAAATCGTCATCGAACGTTAAGCGTGCGGACCCTACGGGATCGAGAACTATGTAGACATGACCGAGACATATCTCCGGTCAATAACCAATAGCAGAACCTGGATTCTCATATTGTCTCCTACATATTCTATGAAGATCTTTATCGGTCAAACCGCATAACATCATACGTTATTCCCTTTGTCATCGGTATGTTACGTGCCCGAGTTTCGATCGTCGGTATCCTCATACCTAGTTCAATCTCGTTACCAGAAAGTCTCTTTACTCTTTCCATAATGCATCATCCCAAAACTAACTCATTAGTTACATTGCTTGCAAGGCTTATAGTGATGTGCATTACCGAGAGGGCCCAGAGATACCTCTCCGATACACAGAGTGACAAATCCTAATCTCAATCTATGCCAACTCAACAAACACCTTCGGAAACACCCGTAGAGCATCTTTATAATCACCCGATTACGCCAGGATGTTTGATAGCACACAAAGTGTTCCTCTGGTATTCGGGAGTTGCATAATCTCATAGTCAGAGGAATATGTATAAGTCATGAAGAAAGTAATAGCAATAAAACTAAATGATCATTATGCTAAGCTAACAGATGGGGCTTGTCCATCACATCATTCTCTAATGATGTGATTCCGTTCATCAAATGAGAACACATGTCTATGGTTAGGAAACTTAACCGTCTTTGATTAACGAGCTAGTCAAATAGAGGCATACTAGGGACACTCTGTTTGTCTATGTATTCATACATGTATTAAATTTCCGGTTAATACAATTTCTAGCATGAACAACAAACATTTATCATGATATAAGGAAATATAAATAACAACTTTATTATTGCCTCTAGGGCATATTTCCTTCAGGGGGCACGAATCGTCTTGTGCCATATGATAGATTATCTGAAAGGCTCAATGCACACGATTAGTCCACAAATGCATTGTCATCAATCACCAAAACCACTACGGGAGAAATATGCCCTAACAATCTCCACCTTTTTGGTGGATTGATGACAATGCGGGATTTGCACAAATATAGAGCAAGAAAATATGCAATACCAAAATCAACAAAATATAGACGGGTTCCCCCAAGCACTACTAGGGAAAACCTTATACATGGAGGCTTATCAGTAGCGTGGCTTACTGTAGGCGCTACTGCTAACTATCAGCAGCGAGGGATAAGAGTGCAGGCTACAGGTAAGACTTAGAATAGCGTGGGCCCACGACCCAGGTGCTGCTGCTAAGTGGGCCACAAGGCCACCCCCGGGTCTAGCCTTAGTAAGAGTGCAGTTTCCCAAACCATGCTACAACTAATATGTTAGCTGTACCGCCTAGTCGACGGTCCGCGCTGCTAGTAAATCTGCATGGGGGCAAGTGGTGGGCCCAAATTAGTACTAGTGCCCGTAGCTTCTCCCGCGTTACTGGGACCAAAGTTTATAAGCCCACCTTATCCTCTACCCCAGCCAGTCGGTTTCCTCTCCCTCACCACACTCACTCTCACTCCATCTCTCTCGCGCAGCGTGCTCTCTGGTCACCGTCGTCGCCCGCGCGCCACCACCCGTTGTCATCGCCTGCGCGCCACCGCCAGTGAGGTAGATCCTCATACATCCCTCCTCCTCCCACTACTGCAGGATGCTGCTAACGCGACACTACAATCAGAGACCCTTCAACAAAACTGTGTGCGATGCATTAATCGCAAAAGGTGATGTATAAAACCAACAAAAAAGATGCAAAACGTTTGCGATGGCGGATACATCAAATATGGTTCAGATTTTAGTTGCGTGTGTGATGCGGGGCATACGGTTCAGTTCAATGAACTGTTTGCGATGAGGAAGAAGAACAGAAACGGGCAGCCAAATAAAGCGTGTGCGATATACGGCATATAATTCAGTCAGATTAACTGTTTGTGATGAGGCGGAACAATAGAAACGGGCAGCCAGATGAAGGTGTGTGCGATTGAGGGCATACACTTCAGATGGATGAACTGTTTGCGATTAGGAAACACAATAGAAACGGTCAGCCAGATCAACGTGTCTATGATTGACGGCATACACTTCACACGGATGAACTATCTGCGATTAGCCACAACAAACATAATAATTAGATAGATCAACATGTGTGCGCTGGACGGGCACACATTCTAATTAAAAGAAGCATGCATAATGGTAATAACGAGCGAGCACAGTTGTTGGAACAAGACGTGTGCTGACATCGCCTATTGCGGTGCACTCTATGGTGCAAATGCCATGTACGCGGCCGAGAAAGCATGCCCACGTAAATCCGTTTGGGAATAGTGCCGCACTTATAAATTATAGAACCGTCAATAAATTATGAGCCTACGTCCCGTCACATTCCAAATTACTACCATGCTATATTTAATTGCAAACCTGTTCACACCGATCAAAACCTAAATGGTTTGCCACTTAGGAGCGTATTAGTACTCGGTTATAAATACTACTACTCCAAGATGACTGCACATTCCTCCTCAACTCCTCATCCACAAAAAAAACAAGTCATTCTTCGTCATTCCATTGTGTCTACCATGGCCAGCGTGAGTTCTGGGTCGAGAGATTACTACCAGGGAGAGGTGAGCATGGAAGTGGATGCACGAGAGATGTCCCGCCTCACCGTGAATGCAACCGACATGTCCCGCCGCGCGGCTGTAGCAGCACAGAGGTCCCGTCGCACCGCCGAAGTAGCACAGAGGTCCTGCCGCATCGTCGATGCAATAGACTGGTCTGGACACGCCGCGGAAGCAGCAGACACTACAAAAAAAAGACACATCCGTGACATTTTGGGCCGAATGAAAAAATTTCCTATCATACTTATGACACTTCTATGACGATAATTGTGACAAAACCCGGTATCATCATAGATGTGGTGGGGTCCTACTTCTATGACAAAAAAATCATGACAGAAAATGGGCTTTTCATCCTGGGCAGGCCGGAGATGCGACTGCATGACATTCTTTGGGCCGTCCATGATGGAAAAACCATGGTAGAAGCAAGGGCGCAGAAAATATCGGGGAGTTCCAGGTTACGGTGGGTGATCGGGGGCCGAGCGATGCGTGTTTCTCTCGTGCACGTACGCGCGTGGGTGCGAGGCGTTGGGCTCTAACTAAACCCGAGCGAGACGTTGGGCTCTAACTGAACCCGAGTGATTGCACTGCAGGCTACGCGTTACACTGGCCCGAGCGATCGATCGATCCCTTGCTGCTAACTGAAGTCGAGTGATTCCTTCGCTACTGCTGCTAACTGAAGCCGATCGATACTGCCTCTGGATGAACAGTGAGCGTTGTTGGGGGGTTCCAGTTCCCGGTGGGAGGTTGGATGAACAGGACCCCGTGGTAGTAGAGGCTGTTGCTGCTGGATGAACAGTACCCCGATCGAACGAGCCGGTGGATGAAAAGGACCCCGTGGAGGGCTAGATGAACAGGACCCCGTAGAGGGTTGGATGAACAGGAGCCCGTGGAGGGCTGGTTGAACAGTAGCCGGTGGAGGGCTGGATGAACAGTAGCCCATGGAGGGGTGGTTGAACAGGACCCCGTGGAGAGGGCTGGTTGAAAAGTAGCCGGTGGAGGCTGGAGGAGGTCGACGATGGATGAACAGTAGCCCATGGAGGCTGGAGGAGGCCGACAGTGGAGATGAACAGTATCTCGTGGAGCCTCGTTTTGTGGTACGCCACACCCCTCCGGATGAACAGGACCCCCGTTTCGACCATGGCGCTCCAACGCAAGTCAGTTTCCTCCGTTTTGCGGTACGCCACACCCCTCCCGATAAACAGGACCTTGTTTCGACCGTTTTGCAGTATGCCAGCCCCCTCCCGATGAACAGGATCCCGTTTCGACCGTGGCCGGTCGAACACAAGGCCGCTTCTCCGCTTCCGCCAGACGCCAGTTCGCTTCCATCGTGATGTTCCATCCAAGCCGGTTGGCTCCCGATGAACACGACGACGCATTTCGTTCTGACCCAGCTGGTTGGCTCCCCATGAACACGACGACAACGCAGTTTCCCTATTCTGACCCAGCCAGCTGGCTCCCCATGAACACGACGACGACGTAGTTTCTCTATTCCGACCTAGCCATATACACGAGCCCTAGCCGTACGTATGCACGAGTAGGCGTTCAAGACCCCTCCAGTATGTATGTACATGGCCGTATTTACTTTCTTGCACCCTAGCCGCGGTACATACGTGTACATGCTACGTGCGCGCCTCTACTATGACACGTGCCCTTCCTTACACGGCCATGGTTCATTGCTGCAGCCTGCAGATAGACCAATCGATCAGTATGTACATACACGTTCACGACCAGAATGACAATGCTACGTACGCTTCGACCGGGTGGGTCCTGACTTTCAGGCACTTCCTTGCGTGCGAAGATGTAGCTGGTGGGTCCCAGAAGTCATGGAGGCGAATCCTTTTTTTTGCCCGTAATATGGACGCACTTCCTTGCGTGTGAAGATGTAGGTGCTGGGTCCCAGCAGTCAAGGGGGAAGCATTTTTTTTTCACGAAATACGGTGGCCCGTCCGGTGGGTCCCTGCTATCAGGTGGAGGAATCATTATTTGCGCGTAATAAGGAGGCATTTCCTTGCTGCGGCCGTGGACCCAGCTGTCAGCCTCTCCATGTAGAGTACTGTTCCGACGGAAGTTGTTAGTTGACCACATTGACCATGCCACACTGAGAGCACCAGGGCGGTGGACGACGGCGAGGCCTAGGAAGGGGACGACACAGAGCAGGGGAAGACGCAGCAGTGGATGTCCACGCGGAGGGGAGTATGTGGGTTGACTACTTCAGCTGCGGTGTGAGGCTACCATCGCCGGAGAATAATAGGAGGTGTGGGTGAGTATAGAGGGATGGCATGGCCAGCGGTGGCAGCACAGCCAGACACGGGAGGCAGGAGCAGGCGGCACGGCCGACGCTTGTTTGGGCGGCTGAAGCAAGAAGACCAGAGGTTGAAGAAGCACTACGACCGTTGGATGGACATCATATGGTCACTGGAGCTAGAATCGTTCATATTTACTAAGTTGACAAAGCCCTCCATCGCCATCATGTTATTAGGCCCACAAGTTAGCCTCCCATATGGCAGGTCCCAGCTAGCAGGGGGTATTCATTTTTTGTGAATAATAAGGAAGCACTTCCTTGCGTGCGAAGATATAGCTGGTGGCTTCGAGCTGTCAGCGGCGTGAACTTTTTTTTTCAAAATACAGAGGCCCTTTCAGTTGGTCCCAGATGTCAGGTGGAGGAATCATTATTTTGCGTGTAATAAGGAGGCATTTCCTTATGTGCGGCCGTGGACCTAGCTGTCAGCCTCTCCACGTACAGTCCACGTCCGATGGATGTCGTTCATTGACCATGTTGACCACGCCGCGCTGAGAGCACCGGGGCGGTGGACGACGGCGAGGCCTAGGAAGGGGACGACGTGAAGCCGAGGAAGACGCGGCAGTGGATGCCCACACGGAGAGGAGTACGAGGGTTCACTGGTTCGGCTGCGGTGTGAGGCTGCCGTCGCCGCAGAATAATAGGGGGTGTGGGTGAGTAGAGGGATGGCCTGGCCAGTGGTGGGAGTAGTAGGGGCAGTGAGGCCTCTGCGGCAGCACAGCCGGCCATGGGAGGCAGGAGCAGGCGGCACAACCGGTGCTGCCTTGGGCGGCTGGAGCAAGAAGACCAGAAGTTGAAGAAGCATGATGGTCGTTGCATGGACATCGTACAGTCACTGTAGCTAGAATCGTTTATAATGACTAAGTTGACAAAGCCCTTGGTACGCGTCAACGTAGTAGGCCCACAGGTCAGCCTCCAAAACAATGCGCCCCAGATGTCAGGGGGAGGAATCATCTTTTGGGCGGCTGAAGCTAGAATATCCGAGACTGAAGAAGAAGCACGACATCCGTTGGATGGACATCCAACGGCCACTGCTGCCAGAACCGTGTGTTGACTATAAGTTGACAAAGCCTTGCATACGCGTCAACTTACTTTTTTTAGGGAATGCGTCAACTTAGTAGGCCCACAAGTGTCTGGCAGAGAACTTATATCCCATTTGTGATTTGTAAGAATGTACATCCCATTTTTGAATCCTAATGGAATTTACTACAGCCCATTTATAGTTTGTTAAAAGTACAACCCATTTTCTAGCAAGGACAACGATTAATAATTTCAACCAACCGTTCAAAACAGAATTCAAAAAAAATTCCCACATTTTGATGGGATACAAAATATTTTTATCCTGAAATTTCTAGTCACATTAAATACAATTTCAATATAAATTTGTATTACGTAAAAATCTAACAAAACATTGCGCGCGCAACAATGAACGAAATTAAAAATTTCAAAATCCAAAAATAATATTTTATAAACTAATTACGTGTTTGGTGCATTTTTTATAGTTACTGCCCAGTTTTTATAATTACATCCCATTTAATATTTAAAGCCCATTTTCCTGTTAAGCCTAATGCATCCCTCCTAGAAAAGATTTGCTGCCCAGCGGGGCGGAGAATAACAAGTTGACCTTGCCTGGATATTCCTAAAAAAAAGTATAGCCGGGCTAGGCATTTTCAGCTTGAAAAAAATTAATATCTGTGCTGGATATCTGGCCTGGGCTAGACAGGCCACAACCCTCCTAGTTAATACCCTGCTCTCCTCTGAACAACAACAAAAACATCGCTCAACAAAACTCTGCAGTGCTCACATCTCAAAAACACAAATACTACTCGAGCTGCTTGGTCCCAGCTGTCGGCCGTTCCTTGTGCAATTCTCTTTTGTTTATTGACTACATAGGTTGACAATGGTGTGGGACCGTGATGTCAGGAAACCAGGAGGAAGCAAAAAAAGAGGCACTTGCGTACGTACGGCTATGGCCCTAGTTGGTCCCTACTGTCATCCAGTCAAAATAAATTCATCTCCTGAATCCTCATGCTCGTCGACCATGTTGACAATGCTCGGCGCCACGGCGAGCGCAACAACTCGAAGGACGATGGAGAGGGCCTCGCGGGCCCTACGGATGGTCTGATACATCATCCGCTGCTCATTCAGGAAGCGAGGATCATCAGACACCTATGAGCACCTTTGAGAGACTGAGACAACATGAAACGGTAAGGCCGCGCTTGGGAGCTCTGGTTTATTTCACACCTGTATTAAGATACAAGTGTAATTTACTCGTCATCAGAAACAACGCGTAAAATACAGGCGTAATGAAACTGAGGGCCCGAGGACTGTAAGTAAAACCAGCGGGTTACACATGTAATTTGAGAGACCATTATATATTTTACTAGTCGAAATCAACCAGCCAAGTGCTTCGCCCGAGACCATCTGCTTTTATTTACAAGCGTCAGTCTTACAAGCGGTTTTGGTTGGAAAACGATGATCCAATCACGGCCTAGGATGATGAGTTTGTCAGAAGATCATATGGTTTCACCTCTAACCTACCCGAGTTGTCGTATAGGCTATGAATGAAACATAAGACAATGAACTTCTTAAGTACAGAAACAACAGAAGAGGATGATCTTCTTAACATGCAAATCACGGGCATTAGACAAACATACAAAACAATATGAAGCATTATTCCTGTGGAGGCACGGTGAACAGCTCGTCATGACGCATGCCACAAAGATTCCAAGCTCAACTTTGCAATCAAACTCATAAGGCCTGGCATTACATAGAAAACATTCAGAACAAACTCTTAGAATATCTTACATAAGTCAACATTCATGTGATTATGCATCTCAGGAGAGCAAATATTTACTTCTGAACTGAAGACAAGAATAGGGAAAAAGCGATCGACGCTGTTTCACAAAGAAAGGGCGTCCCACTCAAAAATTTAAATGCATGTCTTCTGGCTAACATCAATGAGCAAAAGTTGACAAGCTTTTCCAATTTTAATATATTAAACTAATGTCTTCTTGCTAACATCAATGATTAAACTTTGACAAGCTTTTCCCATTCAAAATATGTAATGTCTATGATTGTGGAACAGGTAGGGTTTGTCATCAGTTTGTCATCTAATAGTCCGGTGGCTCAAGGTGACGACGAATGATTAGAGAACCATTCGATGTATTGTGCATGATCAAGTATTATGGAGGACACGAACCATCTGAACATTTTGTGCAGTTCCACTAAAATCAAGCTGAGCATCCCTGTGGATTTCGTATTTATATGCTGCCAGAAAACAAAGACACATCAGCACACACAAGAATATTGGCCCCAGTGTCAACCCACCAATCGGTGGACTAACAAACTGAAAGTAGGGTAAACAGATTACCATACCCAGATGCCCCATCGTTGTTGCTTAGAGTGACATTGACAGACTTGGAGTCTTGTCCTAGCTTCTTGGTACTTGTTTGGGCACTTGTTTACCCAGTGTTCCTTCGAACCACAAGTAAAGCAGCCATCTCTCTTTTTGTCTTTCTTCTTACCCTTCTTAATGGCTGACGCTGGCAGCACCATTCAAACATATAGTCCGGTGGCTCAAGGTGACGACGAATGATTAGAGAACCATTCGATGTATTGTGCATGATGAAGTATTATGGAGGACACAAACCATCTAGACATTTTGTGCAATTCCACTAAAATCAAGCTGAGCATCCCTGTGGATATCGTATTTATATGCTGCAAGAAAACAAAGTCACAGCAGCACACACATGAATATTGGCCCCAGTGTCAACCCACCAATCAGTGGACTAACAAACTGAAAGTAGGGTAAACAGATTACCACACCCAGATGCCCCATCATTGTTTCTTAGAATGACATTGACAGATTTGGAGTCCTGTCACGGCTTCTTGTACGTGTTTGGGCACTTATTGCCCAGTGCACTCCGTGTTGTAGAGTTTCCTATGCTCTCTGCAGACTAGTCATGTCACCAGTGTCTACTAATATTCTGTAAAGCTTCTCGATCATTCCTTATGTAATGTAGCGCAAACAGTGTCTGCTTCTTTCTGCAAAGTGGTAAGACCAACTGGACCTACTAATGCAGTAGTTTGCCTTAGACACATGGGCTCCTTTTGTGTAGTTCAACTAAAATCAAAGTCGGAATAAAACCGAGCTTTAATTTTGATATCCCTGTAAGCAACAATAGGTATAAGGGAAACAATTACTGAGAAATAACGGTTGATGACTTGTACTCCTAGAAGAAAAACATCTACTGATCTACCTTATCTTAATGGGAAACAAAGCAGGAGAGTAGCAATTCTCAATCAAGTGATTCATTCATATTAACTGAGACATTATCTTAACAATGCCTTGTTTCAACATGTATAAAGAACGACAAAGCAGAAAAGTACCATTCCTAAAACAATGCAATTGATTCATTTTAACATAGACATTATCTTAACAATACCTTGGTTAAACATGTAGAAAGAACTACAAAGCAGGATAGTACCATTTGTAAAACACTGTAACTAATATATAATAACAGAGACACTATCTGAACAATACATTTCTTAAACATGTACTCCGGCCGATCCCTAACAGAAATTCTACTCCCGCCGATCCCTAACAAGTGTTGCAGTTTTGAACTATGATTTGGTAGTTAATTCTGAGGAAAGTTGATACTGACCTTTCAAGACCAAGATTTGAAACAACTCATAAGGAAGACCTAAAATAGATCTCAACACATATATGGAAATCCGGTCTCCTTTTGTGCAGTTCCACCAAAATTAAGCGAAGAAAAATGTCGCAATAGCAACAAGTTGAATAGATATCCCTGTTTTAACAGAGGCAAAAAATGAATCAATTACTGGCCAATAAAGAAGGATGACACATGCGGCCACAAAAATGGTAATCCTGCCAATCCTTAACAAGTGTTGCAGTTTTGAACTAAGATTCAGTAGTTAATTCTGAGAGTGGCATTGCTTAATTTTACCAGCGGCATTAGATTAACAAAAAGCATAAACAGTTCCAAGGGAGAGTGGGAGCAACAATAACATGTGCTTCCATCTACTTATAAAGGGGGTGATGCAGAGTTTGTTGTAACAAAACAACAAGCATCATGCCTGGGTTGGTCCCATTTTTGTTCACTACTTAATGGGAAAAGAATACAATACAATAGCTTCAATTCAACATTTGTTTAAAACAGTACCAATACAAGTAGCACATCATCTCAAAACACACTGCACGATCATGTGGATGAAGGCAAGTACCAACCTGTCAGGACACGCACAAGATCACGTACGAATCTGCAAACACGAATAGGAAATCCAATCTCATTTTGTGCAGTTGCACTGAAATCAAGCAAAGTCGCCGGTGTGACATTTAAGTTTGCTATAGCAACAAGTTGAATAGATATCGCTGATTTAACAAAGGCAAAAAAGGAAAAAAATAGTGCCAATAAAGGAGGATGAAACATGCGGCCACAAAAAGAAGCATCTACCTTATCTTGATGGAAAACAAAGTATAGGACAGTAGCATTTCTAAAGCAGTTGCATTGATTCATATTAACAGAGAAATTCTCTTAAAACGGTTCAATAGTTAATTCTGAGAGTGGCATTGCTTAATTTTACCATCAGCATTAGATTAATAAAAAGCATAAACAGTTTCAGGGGAGAGTGGGTGCAACAACACCATGTGCTTCCATCTACTTATAAAGGGGGTGATGCAGAGTTTGTTGTAACAAAGCAACAAGCATCATGTCTGGGTTGGTACCATTTTTGTTCACTACTTAATGGGAAATGAGAGCAATACAATAGCTTCAATTCAACATTTATTTAAAATAGTACCAATACAAGTAGCACAACATCTCAAAACACACTACACGATCATGTGGATGAAGGCAAGTACCAACCTATCATGACGCACACAAGATCACCTACGAATCTTCCAACACGAATAGGATATCCAATCTCGCTCGTGCGCCAGCATCAAATCAAGCAAAGTCGCCAGTGTGACGTTTAAGTTTGCTAGGCAACAAGTTGAATAGATATCCCTGTTTTAACATAGGCAAAAAAGGAAACAATTACTGGCCAATAAAGGAGGATGAAACAAACGGCGACAAAAATATGAATCTAACTTATCTTGATGGAAAACAAAGTAGGACATTAGCATTTCTAAAACGGTTGCATTGATTCATATTAACAGAGACATTCTCTTAAAACAACATTCGTTAAGAATGTAATTTACTTTTAACAGTGGCATTGCTTTAGTTTTCCAGCAGCATTCTTAGATTAACAACAGCAAAATAGTTGTATGGGACATGACATGGGACATGGGTCATGCCAGACCCATGTGCGTCCACACGTATAAATGGGTGATGCAGAGTATGTAGCCAAGCAACATATTTGCGTTGGTCCCATATTTGTTCTCTTTGAAACTTTTTCCTATGTGAGGGCAGCAAATCTAGTCCTGCACAAACTACTTGAACCCCCAGTTTCGTTCCCTTCTCAACAAAGAGATCGGTTCCTTACAGATGTGTGTACTGGGTTACCCCCTTTTCCCCTTTTCGACCAATAAAGCGGCTGGATAGCTAGTCTATACTACTTTCCCTCCCTCCTTTCCTCATTGAATCACGTCCTAGATTCATGCTCCACCCCACCGCACCCTTCTTTCCTCTTTGAACCAAGACCTAGATTCGACTACAGAATCGAAAAAGATCCGCATGCAGCTAGAGCAATGACGGTTTCAAAGAAACTTATACCTTAGGGTCGTCGGGATGTGGCAAGGCATGCGGTGGGAGGCCGGATCTACCCACACTATGTACGGCAGGGAGGAAGAAGGGGTCGGTGGCCCTCCCACACAGGCGCTGGGTGAAAGAGAAAAGCGCAGCTAGCCGTGGATTTCCTCCCTCGCCGGAGGCGATAGAGTGAACGTTGCACCTCCTCCCCTTCCCGGTGCGACGAGATCCGGACGCCTCCTTCCCCAGCTGTGAGGGGGGTGAGAGAGACAGAGGCCACAACGCAGTCTTGTTTAGATCTGGTGAAGAGGGTGAGAGACTGTGAATATAGCAAACCCTAGCAAAGGAACGCTGAGCCTCCAGCGTGTATATATATGTAGTGCGGCGAGAGTGTGGAGAGTGCAAACCCCAGCGAACAAGCGTTGAGGCTCCAACTTATATAGTGTACTACATATATACTGTATTACCGACTGAGCTCTGGTGCCATAACTGCACCTGCCTTTGGCTGTATGACAGGTGGGCCAGCCACATTTTGGGCCCACCTGTCATACACCCAAAGGCAGGTGCACTAAGTCAGTGAAGCTGTGTCCATATAGTACTCGTGTATACTACTAATATATTGCGGAGTGGTTTTATTATTCTCTCCATAACAATCATTTTAAATTGTGTAAGTACGAAATGAAACTCTTTATTTAACGTACCAGTGAAGAAAACTACTACTTCTGATTAACTAACGATCCACGCGTCCTGGTCGCACTTCCTGTCCTTCACATGCGGTACACTCCCTCCCTTAAGTGAACAACCACACATGCGCCAAATTATCGGAAACGTGTGAGAGTGTGTACAAATAAAGAATTTTAATTTCAATTATCGGAAAGGTTTGAGAGTACGTACAGTTTGCCCTCTCTCAATAATTATGGTTTGTTGTGTTCAGCCTAAGCTTGGTCAAACTTTACAAAGTTTGACTTCAGTCAAATCTAATATGCAGAATAAATAAAAATGGAGGGCTAATACGTCCATCCGGGTTTTTAGTCCACACCATTTTTTTAATCAAAGTTAATAGCTGGACAAATAAAATTACAGGGGAGCTGCAGACAAAGTTGTGAGAAGGCTTATAAATCAATACAAAACTTATGCTCGTAGTACCAACACCGATCCTTCTTTGAGGAAACATTTGGTACATAGCCAATTGTGTGATAAAATTGCACCAACGTGAAAGACGACTTCGTCTCCAACACAACCATGGTGAATTGATGAATGATATCATCTTTGTGGGTAACAAGCAAAAAGCACTGATGGAAGACAGCTTGTTTTTCATGGAAAATCGATCAGATTCACCAGCCGACGCAACCATGAGGCGCAACCATGAGCATCGATAGGTCATCATGGTGATGCATCATCCATTTGGCAGCAAGTTTGGGTGAGGAACCTATGAAGTTCGACAAATCCTCATTGTGTTCTATTTCTTCTCATTAATCAAGCTCGAGGAAGGAAGAACCATGTGGCAGAGGATAGTGAGGCGGAACAACAATGGCCATTCAATTTTGTGCAGTTCCACTAAAATTGAGGAAGACATGCCCGGGTATGGAGATACGCATCGCTGTTTGCCAAAATATAAAAAAAGGGATATAGTGTTATTACTTTGTTTTGGCAGTGGTACAAGATTAACAATGACATCTCAATTGTCATTAAGAATTAATGAAAAGTACACCAACAAACAGAAGAATCATGATTATCTTGATGGGAACTAAACCATGATACCCTAGAAAAAAAGCATTTCTTCATTTAACCAGTGATAGTATTAGATTAGCAGCAGCAATAGGAGCATATGGACAATGACCGCACAACCACCATGTACTTTTTGTCGCAACAACATGTATACCTCCACCGAGGCATAAATCAGGACAACTTTTCGAGTGGCATTTCCTCTATAATAGTAGGTGATGTTGGACCAGCCGACGAACCCTAGCTACTATACATGGGGAGCTGGGGAGTAGTCGCATAGAAGAAAACCCGCATGCAGTGACCTGGGGAGCTGGACCAGTACAAGAAGTTATACCTCAGGTGGGCCAGATGTTGCTTAGGCGGGCGGGCGGGATTTGCCCACGCGACATCAGCGAACAAGGGCGTGGAGGACCTTCGTCCGCGCCAGCGCCGGCTCCAAGAGGACGGTGTGCATCGGCTTCCTCCATCGCCGATGGCGACAACTTGAATGCTCCACCTCCTCACCTCCCGCAGCGGACGGGATTCGGCCGGATCTATGACCACCGGCGAGGAGAGAGATAGAGTGGACACTGTCATCTTGTTTTGGTATGGAGAGGGTGAGAGCGCGAGATGCGAGAAACCCTATCAAACAAGAGGCTATATATACAATGGAGTAAAAAATCTCTTCATAGCAGTGGTTTTAAATAGAATACGCGCGTTCCCGGAAAAAACAAATGAAAACTGGATTAGATAAATGCCACTCCAATTATGGCGGTTCACAAAAATGTCACTGCAATTTCCAAACTTTGAAAAATGCAACTACAATTTTTGCAAACTTTAAAAAATGCTAGTCCAGACTTCAAAAAATGCCACTAAAAATGGCATGAAATGGCATTTACCAAAGTTTGGAAATTGCAGTGGCATTTCTCGGAATCACCAGATTTGGAGTGGCATTTATCAAATTAACCCATTTTTTAACGTACCAAGAAAAAAACTCAACCAAAAACACGCCCCCGCTTCCAGGTCGCGAGAGTCGTCGCGCACACACACACATAGACATAGACATGCATCTGAGGATGGCTGGGTAAAACTGAATACAGATGGTTCCTTCTTGCCAGAGAACAGAACTGCTGGTACTGGCGTGATACTAAGGGATCATGGGGGTGCTATAATTTTCTCTTCATGTAGAAGCTTGTGTTATTGCGCGAACGCACTGGAAGCAGAATTGTTGGCCATCAAAGAGGGTTTGTCGCTCGCATTGCAGTGGAGTAATCTTTTTTTTACCCACACACCGTATTTCTATGGTAAATTATATTAATATAATAAAGTACATGGGGAGTCTAAGCTCCAAATAACAATATTGAGACCGACTGCCTTGAAGCTACAAATATGGTGAGGATTAGGAATGAACGTCTTGATAGATCTCGGTTTGGTTTTTTGGTGCGTGAGATTAGATCGCTCATGGCACTCCGAAATACTTGTATTGCTCATGTTCGATGAAACAACAACATTGTTAGTCATACTTTAGCTCATTATGATAGGACTAGTGGCCGTATCGTTGTTTGGCTAGGTTCAGGCCCTGATGGCATTGTCGAACTTTGTAACTCCGAGTGTAGCCTGGCTACGTGAGTAATACAAGGTTGTTCCCGCAAAAAAAGACATAGAGATGCATATCCGTGTTTACGTAAAATTCCATCTCCATCTCCATCTCCAATCATATTTGTCCAACTGGCACATTATTTACGTTATTAATTATATACGCAGCAATATTAATGTACAACATCTCTTGTTTGTAGGCGTCCGGACTGCTGCCACGCCCGCTCCTGACTAACTCGACCCTCTTCATCACCCGCGCGTGCTTCCCGCCCGAAGCGGTCAGTGCCGCATTCATGGCCGGCCAGAGTGGACGCAAACTCTCACTGGCGCCGGCATTGAAGCGGTGCACTGGTCGAGAGAGCGTCGCCCGCGCCACTTCCCGGTGCACGCGACTGCTCCGCGTTCAAAGGTCGCAATTGCCGGTCACAACATGCTTGTAAAAAGTTCCTGGGAGTCCGTGCTACAGCTAGCTGTCCTCCCCCAACTCGTCAATCTCTTCCAGTAGTGCTAGTGTCCATGGCGCAATCCATCGACAAGCAGGCAAGAAAGTTATCGTATACTCGGTTTGCGGTGAGTGGCATGTCGAGCGACCGTGTGCGGTCGAGCTATGGAGGAGAGTGAGACATGAACGCGACTGACGTGATTTAAACGTTGGTTTTTCTCGATGGTGCAATCCAACGAAACGAAACGTTGGTTTATCTCCGTTTCCATTTTTTTCTCCGGAAAAACGGAAACTTTCCACTCTATTTTTATTCCTACTCCAAGGTTGCCCTGTTACAACATTCCATTAAATACAAAGGAAAACTAACACACATGCTGATGCATCTCAATGATTCACAGATCATAGCCAATATTTACTCCACAACTAAAGACAAAAGTTGTGAGAGCGTGTACAAAAGAAAAACTACTGATGGGGTCACTACGACTTAAACCCTAAACCCTAAACATGATTTAATTTCCTGGCTAGGTAGAACCTGTCGAAGGAAAGACGGTTGGCACCCTCGGATCATACGTTGCTTTTGTGCAGTTCCACTAAAATCGAGTTGAGCATCCCTGATGGCAAAGGTATTGAAGAAGTGTGATTAGAATAATAGTACATGCACTAGTTCATGAGACATAAACTCATCACAAATAGAAGCCGGTAGAAGTAGAGAAAGATCGACATGGAGATGGAGCTGCGTGGGGAGCTGCGGCAGTGGAGCAAGCTGGCTCCAAAAGGAAGATGTACTACATGGGACGTCGGGCTGTAGCTAGAAGGGTGGCTGGGACGTGGCATTAGCCCATACCGCGGGGACCCACGATTGGGACGCACCGACTGTGGGTTTTCTCCCTCGCCGATGTCGACCGCGTCTACGCAAAACATTGTTCCCTTCCCCCAGCGGTGGGATCAGGCCAGATATGTGACCAGCGGTGTGGCCACCATCGTTCTATGCTTGTGAAGAGAGCAACCCAAGCAAGCAGGCTTGTAGCTTAGGCTCCTGCTTGTGTATATATAGTGGATTTATTTTTCTCTCCATATCAACCATTTTATATTGCGTACGTGTCATTGAAGAGTGAAATGATGGTTGCTTCTTCCGGCTAACTTACTGTGTGATTTGACTGCTCCTTAGTGACACTACACGTACTCCCCCTACGTGTATGATCGTTCCTGAGTCTCACTTGTACTTATCTCTATTTTCTTGCATGACACGTGAGTAGACAGGATGCGCATAGAGGAATTTTGTTACTGCACGTTGTTACATAGTACTGTACTACTAGTACCTACTCCCTCCTTCCGGTTCACTACTGGTACTCCCTCCGTCCTGGCGTATTGGTCCCCTTTGTACTCAATTTATGGGCTCGTTTTCCTCAAGAAATTGTCTTTACCAACGTATTAATATCGGGAATGCATGCGTGAACAACGAATGATTAAACCTTGCATGCAACGTTTTGACAAAGCATTGACTTATGAACATGTGAATGTAAGGGACTACAACCTCGTGCATGCATGCAACAGTCACATGTACACATGGACGCAAAACGCGTGACGCCCTAATGCATGCATGTCCGAGCACACGACGGAACACACACGGTCATGCTCAAGTGCTCAACCTACACGTGCATGCACACACATACTCAGCCAGGGTGAGCTAGTGACCGTATAAACACCGGAAAATGTATATATTGAGCGAATGAGCATATTATGAAGTCCACTGACTGTATTTTTACAAATATATAGTGACAGACAGTGTATTTATCTCATTTGAAATTAAGCCATATTAATCGGAAAGGAGGCAGTATGGACTAGCATTACTTTGATGTGTCCCGTCAACTTGCCGAACAAGGAGAAGCTTGTAGGACGGGAGAAGCTTGCACGCAGCGGCTCACAGGACAAGAAGAAACTTTTGACTAATGCAAGCTCTCCCTCGCTCAGGTGGTGGACGTGCAACAGTTAATTCGGTGTCAGATTGCTAGAAGCATACACTATACTAGTACTAGTATTATTGTTCGACGTACCAAAGAGGCAAACAGCCAAGCGCAAAGTTTACTAGTACTAGTACTACTACTACAGAGGTATGTACTATACTATACTGGAACCGGATGGAGGAGCGTCTGCACTCTTATTATATTTTAAAAATGTGATAAAGCAATCTTCAACACATTTGGTTCTCTTCGAGGGTTCTCGCATGTGATAATGGAAGTTGATTGCATGGAACACTCACCATAATTCTCGCTTAATTTTGGCTCAGATCCTTTTACAAATAGGAGCGCTCGGTAATATTTCCTCTTTTTTTGTTATTCAGCATGTAAACAGGTCAGCAAACCTTGCGGCGCATCTTTGTGCGAACCGTGCTTGCTGCACTTTGAATGTGGCCGAGAGCTGGCTTGATGAAACACCTCGCTTCCTTCTTCTTTTTTTGCGGGGTACCTCGCTTCCTAGTGACCAGTCTCTTGGCTCATCATCCAAAGAATGCTTATATATGAATAAAGCTCTCTCATTTACCCGCAAAAAATATTAAGCCATATTAACCGAAAAGGAGGGACTATGGACTAGCACTGCTTTTTGGTGTGTCCCGTCAACTCGCAGAACGAGGAGAAGCTTACAGGACAAGGTGTAGCTCGCTTACGCCTTTTGACTAATTCAACCTACCCTCGCGCAGGCGGTGGACATGCAGTAGTTCATTCGGTGTCAGATTGCCACAGGCATACACTATAGTACCCAACATGCAGAGTACCATCATTGTTCGACTTCACGAAGAGGCGAAGAGCCAAGCGCAAGGTTTATAGTTGTACGAGTAGTACTACTACTAGAACCGCATGGTGGAGCGTCTGTACTCCTATTTTATTTTAATCTCTGATAAAGTACACATTTATTCGGGAGAATAGCAGAAAACGGCAGCCCAATGGTAGTGTTAAAGAACATCGAACATGCAATGATGATATCGATCAACCATGCTCGAATATATCTTGGCCTCCGTGCGAGCCCGTGTGTGTGTTTTCGCTCCTCGTCTCACTCAAGAAACGGCGGGTTGGTCATTTTGCCGCCAATTGAGATCGGTTTGCTCACACTCCGGTCCCACATGTCAGTGATATGACAAGAGGAAGTGTATTGACCGACTAGCCATACGCGTATTTGGTTTTGCACCTTCAGGCCATGCTTGGAATGGTTGTATTTCAATACGGAGGCGTATAACTTACACCTGTAAGTTACTGGCCGCTGTGCAAATTCCAACCGGAATTGAAACGATGGGCGCATGTGTTTATTTTTTACAAGTTCATTCAAAAGAGAAACGGTGATCCAAACAGGGCCTCATACTACTCCTCCCTCCGTCACAGTTTACAGGGCGCGCTTCATTCTGATGCATTTCCACCACCAGAGAGACTTTAGAGCGTATTGATGGTTGCTTCTTCCGAGCAACTTATAGTGGGAAAGGTGGGGCCTATGATTTGACTACTCATTACTACTAACTATTAGTACGGCGCAACAACCTGGCTGAGTCTCCCATGCGGTTGTGCACTACTCCCTCCGTTCTTAAATATACTATGGAGTATTTGTATTTCTTGAGATTTCAATGAGTGACTACATACGGAGCAAACTGAGTGAATCTACACTCTAAAATGTGTCCATTTGAAATTTGTAGAAAGACAAATATTTAGGAACGGAGGAAGTATAATTTGACCCAGATGCTGAAGAGGCTACTGGCAATGCTATCAGATTTCCAGCATTTGTTTATATAATTGACGTACTATACAAATAATTTTCCGGCAACATGAAATTGTACAATGCTTTGAGCTTTCAACTTTTGTTTCGTGTGTCTTGCCATCGATGCTCTTTCGGAAACAATAAAAAACTAACTTCCTTGCTAATGCATCTCAATGATTAGCAGATTAGAGCTAATATTTACATCACAACTAAAGACAAAGTTGTGAGAAGGTGTTAAGTTAAAATTGATCCATCCTTTAATTGGCAGGAACGTCCTCCCAGCTCTGTCTAAATCAACAAGGCGTGTTGGAAAAAAAAGTAGCTGTCTGGAGCATGCAACATTCCGATCATTTTGTGCAGTTCCACTAAAATAGAGTTGATCGTCCCTGTTCCAAAGATATTATGTGTGATTACGATAATAGAGGATTGCTGATGAAACAATAAACACACAAATAGAAGCCAGTCACCTTTGCAGTCTCTCCTAAGACTAACTAGTTGGAGAAGATTAAGCAAATAGTTGGAGAAGATTAGGCTTGGAGTTGGATGAGGAGGATAGAGCAAAACCAATCCCCCTTTGTGCAGTCGCACTGAAATGTAGACATTGCCTGTGTGACATTTTAGTACAACTGCACAAAACACTCTTAAGAAAAAAGTGATTTGTGTAGTTCACCAAAAGGTCGCAATAGCAACGAGGTGAAATGGATAGCCCTGTTTGCAAAAAAGAGGTAGAAAGGAAACAATTACTGGCCAAAAAGAGTTGATGACACATGCAACAACAAAAAAGAAGCATATTCCATGTCCTAAGGGAAGATAACAACCCGGTTGTGTTTGTTCTAAACCGTGTGAGGACGAGATTGCAATATGGAAAGTACGCCGGACGAGCTACGTTTTGGGCAAAGAACTATGTTAGATCCACATGCAAGATTTTCCACATGTAGCGACGTGGGAAGATGGGCAGTGGAGCAAGGCCATAGGGGATACCTGGGGGTCGTCGGGATGTAACAAGGTGAGCGGCAGCGGGTGGGATCTGCCCATACTGCGGCAGCGAGCAGGTGGCGTACGCCCTATTGCGCCGGAGTTTGGTGAGAGAGAAAGGCGGGTACCGCAGATCGAGACATGCTGCCTCTGTGCCGTTGAACGGAGAAACGATGCACATCCTCCCTTTCTGCCGGCGGACGGGATGCGGTCGGATCAGTGAACAACGGTGAGAGAGAGAGAGAGGCCACCGCCGCCTTGTGTGAGATACTCTGAAGAGAGACAAACCCTTGTGGAGCGGACTACCTTTTTCTCCATAAAAATCATTTTATATTCTGTGTACGTTCCATTGAGCGATATAACTTTATTTAAAAATAACACGCCAAGGCATCAAGTCGAACTTTGTTTCGTGCACGCGTGGTACACGACCTCCGTAGGTAGACAACCGCTACACGCGTTCAAATTAGCACATGGGCTGCCATTTCATACAGAAATGAGCTCCACCGTGCACCCACGTGGGTGTGGCTGGGCATGAAGCGTGAGTACGTGCACCTATTCTCTTCGTGTACGTACACCACCTACGTGGGGTTGTGTGAGAAAGATACAAACGTAGAGAGATATAGTGTGTGGGTTCATGAGTGTTTTTTTGGGTGTCAATAAAAAATGTAACATATGCAATGTGTGTGAAAATAGAGTCCTGGATATATCATATATAGAGAGGGGGCGATCACGAGAAGAGAGTGGAGGTATCATCGGCTTGAGGTATCCATAGAATCTAAGAGAGGGATGATGTGTGTGTGCACGAGCGATCGATAAAGAGTGCCATCGAATTTGTGTGTGCCCACGTCAAAGATATAGGGTGGATGTCCTACTGGAACATGAGAGGACACATGCAGTTTGTCTCTGTGGCATGGATACCTACCTACAGCGCTCGACTATCGGTGTGTGGTGGGGGGAGGCCTTATTAACTATAGAGGTACAATGGCTGGTATATGTGTTGAGGAGGAGAGAGGCCTACCTTATGTATTAAGGGAGATCGATCGACATCCATGCATATGTGTAGGAGAGGAATAAGGTTGGGAGAGAGACAGAGCTAGAGTGTTGGAGGGGGTGGTAGTGGAGTTGCTTCTAATGGAGGGAACGCCTGCAATATCAATAAGAGAGGGGATGGCTGCATGTCTGTGTGCGTGCGTGTGAGAGACGGGTCAGGAGGCATGCACGAATGATGAGGGGGGACGATATGGATGTGGTAAGTAGACATAACTACATAGGAAGATCAATCCTCCGTCAGATAAAGGAGAGACATAACTTGTGAGGTACGTCGATCGATGGGTGGGGGGAAATAGTTAAAGTCAACCTAGGTATATGTAGGGAGATCGATCGGTATACATGTATGTATGTGTTATAATCAAATAAGGCTAGGGGAGAAGGATAGAGAGAGAGAGGGATCCATCTAAGAGGTGGTGCGAGAGGCATAATATATCGAGGGGGAAGGAGTGTGCGAGTACGAGATCAATGAAAAGAGTGGTGGGAGTGAGGCATGGATGGTGAGAAGAGGAGAGGGGAAGCTTGTGTTAGTGGTAGGCACACCTGGCTAGAGAGGCATACCGATCGATGTGTGTCGTAAACAAGGAGCTGGGGGGCCTACACACACCGTGGGTGAACGACCTAAAGTGAAAAGAAAAATTTGCGCGATGGAGCTAGAGAATGCCGAGGGAGGGTGAGAGGGATGCGGGCGTGTGCATGCATGAGAGAAAGTTAGTGCTAGCTACAAAGATAAGAGGATTGTGTCGGTGTAAAAGACGAATAGAGATCATAATTCATTACAAAAAGCGAATTCGGATATTTGAAGAATTTATCATAGTGTTTTAAACCGATGCATGCGTGAATATATATGACGGTGATACACATGGTGTGGTTATGAACATGTTATACTACATATAATATATTTTATCTCTACTCTTATAAAAAACAGAGTTGTTGATGAAGGTGTACCTCCCATCCTGCAATATAGGTCGTCCGATTTATATCTGATGGATAGGAAGGAAACTATGGCAATTTTGAAAAAAAATACCCACACCCCTCTCCATATTTGCAAATAAGGCCTCCCTTGATCATGTTGATGTTCTGTGGAACGCATGGGCATCTTGCTAGTACTACATATAATATACAGAACATTGATTATAATTTGGGCTAATGTGTGGCTTTTGCAGCTCAGGGCTAAATACTTATCATAATGTAGGGGGCGAGGCACTATACTTTGTGTGATAAACACAGTGTACGTATGGAACATGGTTGATATTATGAATATATAGTTAGTACATCAAATGTACTATTATTTGGAATCAACATCAAGTGTATTCAAAAGATTGAATTCGAGTTCATATAGTACACATAGTTCATATCTATCTCTATAGTAATCATGTGGTGTGTTGTTAAGGTAATACATGAATGATGGTTGAAGTTGGAAACAATCATGATTGTAGATTCTTATTGAAATAGAGAAACGAATTTAAATTCAGTTCGAATTGCAGCGGTAGTATAAACATTTGGAATGCACTAAAATGTTGGTATGAGTAGGTTACATGCATTAGACAGCCAGCGAAAATTTTTAATTGGACATAACATGGATTCATACTCTCTCTTTGTGTAGCTTTGAATAACATTTGTATAGTAAAACGGGACAAGACTCTCTCTTTGTGTGGTGTGAATAGTTTTATTTTTTTTCATTTTTCTTCATTGAGGGAAGTGTGAATTGATTTGGTACGTACAAGTACAATATTACACGTTAGGCTTGTGCCTAAAATTCAACTTGCACCTTGTTATATCCCGAAAATTCTGATATCTTGCTCCCAAAACTGGCGCCTTCACAACCCGCGACTTGCTATCCCGAAATTACAACGCGCGCGAAAACTCCCTGCAGCTGCCAAATCCCGACACGTGAAATCCCCCTTCTAACCCTGAGCCGAAAGGCCGCTAGTTCAAATCCGTGGGGGTACATTTGTAACACACCCTACATTTTGGACAAGCGCGTCCCTAAGTCATGGTTCCCCCTCCCATCGCCTCCTTTTCGCCATTCGAAATCTAGCCGCCATAACCTCTCCACTCCAGCCGCAAAACCCCACCCTCTTCCGTCAGCCACCTCACCGCTACCTAGCCGGAGCCTCTTCCCCGACGACGTCGTCCACCGCAACATCTCGATGTCCCTCATCCGCCTCCCCGGATGAGGATCCATCGTCCATCCCGTCGTCCCGCCTGTTCAGCCGCCCCGTCCTCCACCTCCAAGGATCTTCTCCGACGATTGCCTTGTCTATCACGGCTGCTCCATCCCCACATCGCCGCCTTAACCTGCTCCACTGGAACCGCAGCATCCTCACAGACTCCTCGGACGAAGCCGAGGCCTACTTGGTGCCACCAAAGAGGTAGTAAACTCATCGTATCGCACCTTCTCCTTAACTCGACCTCCCGGCACCGACGGTGCTCCATCCTGCACCCCCATGGAGTGGCTACCTCGAAGCCGGCGCCATGATGTCTACTACACAACCTTCTTCTTGTAGACGTTGTTGGGCCTGCAAGTGCACAGGTTTGTAGGACAGTAGCAAATTTCCCTCAAGTGGATGACCTAAGGTTTATCAATCCGCGAGAGGCGTAGGAGGAAGATGGACTCTCTCAAACAACCCTGCAACCAAATAACAAAAAGTCTCTTGTGTCCCCAACACACCCAATACAATAGCAAATTGTATAGGTGCACTAGTTCGGTGAAGAGATGGTGATACAAGTGCAATATGGATGGTAGATATAGTTTTTTTGTAATCTGAAAATATAAAAACAGCAAGGTAACAAGTGGTAAAAGTGAGCGTAAACGGTATTGCAATGATAGGAAACAAGGCCTAGGGTTCATACTTTCACTAGTGCAAGTTCTCTCAACAATAATAACATAGATAGATCATACAACAAGCCCTCAACATGCAACAAAGAGTCACTCCGAAGCCACTAATAGCGGATAACAAACGTAGAGATTATTGTAGGGTACGAAACCACCTCAAAGTTATTCTTTCGGATCAATCTATAAAAGAGTTCGTACTAGAATAACACCTTAAGATACAAATCAACCAAAACCCTAATGTCACCTAGATACTCCATTGTCACCTCAAGTATCCGTGGGCATGATTATACGATATGCATCACACAATCTCAGATTCATCCAACCAACATAAAAGTACTTCAAAGAGTGCCCCAAAGTTCCTACCGGAGAATCAAGAAAACGTGTGCCAACCCCTATGCATAGGTTCCCAATGTCACGAAACCCGCAAGTTGATCACCAAAACATACATCAAGTGTTCTCATAAAAGACTCAATCCGATAAGATAACTCCAAAGGGGAAAATCAATTCATCACAAGAGAGTAGAGGGAGAGAAACATCATAAGATCCAACTACAATAGCAAAGCTCGGGATACATCAAGATCGTGCCATAGATGGAACAAGAGAGAGAACACGAGAGGGAGAGATCAAACACATAGCTACTGGTACATACCCTCAGCCCCGAGGGTGAACTACTCCCTCCTCATCACAGATAGCGTCGGGATGATGAAGATGGCCACCGGAGATGGATCCCCCCTCCGGCAGGGTACCTGAAAGGGGTCCCGATTGGTTTTTCATGCCTCTGGAGGCTTTTGGCGGCGGAACTCCCGATCTATCTTCTGTTCTGGAAGTTTTAGGGTACGTAGGTATATATGGGTGAAAGGAGAACGTCGGTGGAGCTACAGGGGCCCCACGAGGCAGGGGGCGCGCCCAGGGGGGGAGGGCGCGCCCCCCACCCTCGTGAGCACATCCCATATCTTCTGACATGGAGTCCAAGTATATCAGGTGGGTTTCCTTCCAAAAATAACTTCTCCAGTTGATTTCGTTCTGTTTTGACTCCGTCTGATATTCCTTTTCCTCGAAACACTGAAATAGGCATAAAACAGCAAATCTGGGCTGGGCCTCCGGTTAATAGGTTAGTCCCAAAAATAATATAAAAGTGGATAATAAAGCACAATATTGCCTAAAACAGTAGATAAAGTAGCATGGAGCAATCAAAAATTATAGATACGTTGGAGACGTATCACGCCACGGGCGACATCTCCACAGCGGCTCTCCCCAGTGCGAGGCCCCTTCGGTGGCGGTGGCGATACCATCCGGATCTGCTGCTACTGCTCCGGCTGTCGCTCGGTCGATCGCGATGCTGCTGCCGCTCCGGCTCTCGCTCGCTCGCCCAGCTACTGCTGCTGCTCAGGCTCTCACTCGCTCGCTTGCTCGCGCTGCTGCTGCTGCTCCGGCTCTCGCTCACGCTGCTGCTCTACCCCTCGCTCATGTTGCTGGTCTGCTCCGATTTAGCTACACTTCAGTCAACTGAATCGACTTTTGGGTCAGTCGATATTCAGGGGGTGGTGAGTCTCGCCGGAGTTAAGGAAGAACCACCCGTAGTGGGGAGGGGGCTCGCCGGAGAGGTACCCCACTATCTATCTTTGGATTTTGGGTGGGGTGCTGCTCGCCGGCGGTGGGGCGCGGTGGTGGGGCGGTGGCATAGGGATCGCCGGAGAAAAAGCTTGGCGCGGGGGGGGGGGGGGTAGAGGGCTGGTCAGGGCGACGGCGGATCGACGGTGAAGAGTTGTTTCAGGGCGGCGAGGCGGCGGCAGACCGGCTGTGGGGAGTTGTTTCGGGGCGGCGAGGCGGCGGCGGACCGACAGTGGGGAGTTGTTTCGGGGCGGCGAGGTGGCGGCGGACAGGCGGTGGGGAGTTGTTTCGGGGCGGCAAGGCGATGAGGCGGCGTGGGGTTCGGCCGGTGGTGGCTGGCGGCTCAGGGGGGTGTAGGTTGAAGATGAATTGCATGCCCTCCCTAAACTATCCCATATGAAGTGCCTCTCTGCTACCAGTGCGTTCAGTTTTGACAGTAACATTCAAATTCCGTAGTACATTTCAGTTTCGACAGTTAAGTTCAGAGTCAACGGTTTTTACCTCATCTGTTGTAGTCAGGTGGTTTTTTGGTGATGTAAATTTTACATCTATCGCTTTTTGGTAATGCATTTTACATCATTTATTGGAGATCCTATTAGAATCCCACTTGAGATTAACGATGTCTGTCTTGTGCTGCTTCAGCCTTGATGTCTTACGGCTCACCGGAGCTGCTCCAAGGACGGAACGATCCATCACAACAGAAAGCGGTGCCTGGACGCCGCTTCTGATTCCTCAGATCTTCCTCCACACCTCTGACAGCCACCTCTGCCTCAACTTCTTCAGCGACCAACCCAATGATGCTGAGGTCGACACAGCCACGACAAAGAGGTTGTACACTTGTCGCATCACTTATTACTCTACATTCATGTCGATCCATTAGGGCTATTGTGGTTCAACGGAAAAATATAGCAATAGGAAATTTTCCTATGGCACTCTACTATTCAATTATTCATGCATTTTGTTGAAAGGAATGGAGCAAAACATCCACCTGGACCTACTTTTCAAAATCCTATGCATGAAAACAAGACCAAGTGCATTAGTGGCAGAATAACATTCTAACTATACACGCTTTCAAATGGTTTCACTTTATTTTGGACATGTTTCTTTGCATTCCTCTGCTCCTCCTTTTCCTGTGAACCAAACATCCAAGTTGACAGAAATCATGTGTTCACAAATGCTCTATTTCCCATGTGCATTCCTATCCTATTCCGGTGTTTTTCCTCCTATCCCTGCATTTTTAGAAACATGCAAGCCAAATGAGCCCATACAGAATTACTTCAGTTACAGGTAGGTGTCGAAGAAAACTTTGTGTGGTTTGTCCTGCTCCTGCCATGACGTCGTCCACCTCCTGAGCTGCTCCATCGACAGAAGCATCCACCAAACCAGACATCACGACTCCTAACCGTCTTTCGCCACCTCAGATCTCCTTCCCTGCCGCCGGCACCCACCGCAACGGCATCACCATCATCGACTCAGCAGATGAACCTGAGGAGTACACGGGTCCATAAGAGAGGTCGCACTCTTTTGTTTCTGCTTATTTTATGCATTTCTTAATATTAACTGCTACTTTATTGTCCTGTTCACCTCTTAGACTCCAAGTCAGGTCCAAATTGATGTTCAAACATGAGTTCTAAATTAGTTGTGGGGCACATATCGAGGCATGAATGAATAGTATCTCTGTCTAATATCTGGTTCACCTAGGGTATGCCTATGTCCAAATTGATGTTCAAACATGAGTTCTAAATTAGTTGTGGGGAACATATCGAGGCATGAATGAATAGTATCTCTGTCTAATATCTGGTTCACCTAGGGTATGCCTATGTTGTTCATCTTGGGTGGGAAACAAATAGAAAAGCAATCATCATCTATTTTTTATTAAATTCAAGCAATCATCAGCCTGCTATCATTATTTTTGGATCCATCCACTGGTTGTTACCATTACTCTAGATTTCTGCATGCTCTCCTTACATAATCTCACTATATTTTTTTGTATGCATGTCAGATATTGTACACAGTCATGTTGAACATGTAGATAAAAACAGAAGAGTTTTCACGGCAATACAATGTCATGCAGACATCGCTCCATGGTAGGTTCAATGGCAAACCCTCCCCCCTCTCCAGATTGTAATCCAGATGAAGATATCTGTTTTGAGGCGGATTCAGACGCAGCTGACCACTCCTATTTACCCCCCAAGGTGTTTGCTCTAACTTGGCATGATGATGTTAGTCATATCACTCATATGTTGCCTTGCAGTGCGTACTTTCGACATCATCTATGTCATCTGCTTAGTTTAGACATGTTCTGTAATGCCACCTATTTAGTATCAATATCATATATGGGAATTATTCAATGCCATCCTTTTTAACTAGGCATCATATATTTGAATGATATCTAGCCCATCCTTTTCTTCATTAAATTTCCATTTTTCGACAATGTTTGTACATTAAACTACTCTTCTTGTGAATCAACCATTTGAGTGGGTGATGGAAAAATCTGGAGTGAAAACAAGGTCTTCAGAGTAGACAGTGCTACCTGTCGAAGCAGATCTCTTGCTAGGTCCCGATAGCTCCTCAGATATGGATTCAGAGACATATGACCAGTCCTATTCCCCCACCGAGGTGTATGCTCTAACTTGGCACGATTCTACTACTCATATCATGCATATGGTGTCTTGCATTGCATAGTTTAGACATCATATACACAATATTCAAGACCATGCTCTTAGTTCAGACATCATATATGCGAATGCCCTCCGCTTAGAATATAAATCACATATGTGAATTAAATCATGTGATCCTGGTTACTTAGATAACATGTATGTGAATTATGTCATGCGATCCTGTTTACTTAGTCATCATATCTTTGAAATATGTTATGCTATGCTATCCAGTTTAGATAGGCATCTGTCTCTCATACAATGTCTATACATTCAATTATGTTTCCTGTTTATCAGCCATTTGAATTGGAGCGGGTGATGGCAGTATCTAGCGAACTAAAAACACGATCTTCAAATAAAACAGTGCTACATCTTGGTGGAGATAGCACCCCGGTTGTACATGCACGAGAACCAGCCCTACCACACATAACCCAGCTCTCGCAGATTTTACCCCTACTGCGATGGATAGAGAACTAGCTTCACCCAATCTAACCCCAACCCCAGCAAATAGTAACCCAGTTCCTGTTGACACAGCACCATCTCCACCATAGAGCTCCCAAACAAGAGCAGTTAGTAAGGCAGCTCCAGTGCCCAAAGCGCCCGATTACCACGGCGAACCCCAACTCTACCAGTTAGTACACCTATTCCTGTGGAGGAAGCACAACCAGCCATTCATAGTTTAGCATCTATCGCATTTGATGTTGTTAAATCCTATGTGCGTATCTTCCCATCATGGAAATATTATACTGAAGATGAAGGAAAATTCCAGTTGCAGGTGTTTGTCCAGGAGTTATGTGTAAGTAATGTTATTCATGGCAATTACTTTGCTTTGTCCCATACATTCTACCTAAATGATGGTTATAATACAACAAATTTTCCCATTTTTCTCTATAGAGAAGGACCGATTTGGAAACTCAGGATGAGGTAACCTATGCTACCTCTGCTATCTTCAAGAATGGTTGGTGGCAGTATCAGAATTACCTGAAGAAAACGTACTTCACTGGCAAAGAAACTCCTCAAATTCCCTTACATTCTCCTGAGACGCATTTACTGGACGATGTTTGGGAACGCCTTGTTCTTTACTGGTCCCGAACCAAGAATGTGGTAAGGTCTATGAGCTCATTTTATTTTAAGTACTATATGCTTGCGTCTTACTGTACTATGTTCATGTAGAACAAGTGCTTAAACCTGAAGAATAACTGTTCTCATTTAAGATTCCATTTCTATCATGCATACTGCTTTGCTCTTGTATCACTGTATTTACTCATACAAACTTATTTTTAAATTGAAGGATCCAATCGAAACTCCAATGGCACAGCAGGTATGTTCACGCATGTTTCTTTAACAGGCTTGCTCTTATCAATAGCTCTGTTGATTTCAATTTCAATTGTGTATAAAGTTGACTTCTCATATCATGCACATTACTAGCATCACAACAGAGCAAATAGTGTTGTTGTACATGTAGACCCGTGGTACCCATCTGAAATCTTGTTGTGTCGTGTAGTTTCCCACGCTTTGTATTCTTTCACTCCTGCTTTCTCTTGAACTGATATGATTTGAACCGTGTCTCTGTTTTGATTTGGCAAGACAATGCAGTGACCATATAGGACAAAGATATATGTTTGTTTGATGCTTTTATAATGTACTACTTGGCAATAGAAGACTTGGTAGTTTAATCTTGTCCACCTTACTAATGAACTGGTTCGCCGAAATGAGTTTCATATACTAGTACTTGCTAAACCTGTTATGTGTCTGCTTGTTTCTTCCTTTATAATGCTGACAAAATATTGGGAAAGAGTGCCTAATTAAGCAATGATAAAGGAAGTAATGCAGATAAGGTTCAGCATCACCTTTCCTTTGCTTCATTGGAGCATCGTCCATTTATCCGTGTCTCTGCAAAATGAAGGACTCCAAGTGCTACAGCTTCTGTGGCGTGCGGTAGTACTGCTCAAGGGAGCAGTAGTACCGCAGCGGTCCACGGTAGTACCGCTAAGAGAGGCGGTAGTACCGCGTTGTGCGGTAGTACCGCTCCTTACAAGCGGTAGTACCGCGGCCTCTAGCCCAGAACGCTGGCGCGCACGGAAGTAGGTGTAGAAGTAATTTTTTACTTCCTCGTACTACGTGGTAGTACCGCTCCTTGCGAGCAGTAGTATCGTGCCGGATTTTCGCACAAACCGGAACTTAGCGGAAGTAGCAATGAATGTAATTTTAATAGTCCGTGCCTTCCCAGCCCAGTTGAACCCTGCATTGCGGTAGTACCGCAAGGGCGTGCGGTAGTACCACTCCGGCGTTCTACCGCTAGTTGTTATATGCAACAGGGCCTCGTCTGGTCACTGCTGCTCCAGTGCTAGTACCGCACCGTCAAGCGGTAGTACCGCAACTCCTTGCGGTAGTACCGCACCGTCAAGCGGTAGTACCACAACTCCTTGTGGTAGTATGGCGGGCTTGTGCGGTAGTACCGCGTGTCGCGGGCTGAATTAGTTGGTAACGGTTGGATCTTTTCCCCCACTATATAAAGGGGGTCTTCTTCCCCAAGAAGACTACCTCTTCCCTCCCCAAGCTCCATTGTTGCTCAAATCTCCATTTTCGCCCGAACTCTCTCCCTAGCCAATCAAACTTGTTGATTTTCTAGGGATTGGTTGAGAAGGCCTCGATCTACACTTCCACCAAGAGAAATTTGATTCCCCTCACTAATCCCTTGCGAATCTTTTTACTCTTGGGTGTTTGAGCACCCTAGATGGTTGAGGTCACCGCTAAGCCATATTCCATTGTGGTGAAGCTTCGTGGTACCATTGGGAGCCTCCGATTAAGTTGTGGAGATTGCCCCAACCTTGTTTGTAAAGGTTCAGTCGCCGCCTCCAAGGGTACCAATACTGGAATCACGACATCTCGCATTGTGTGAGGGCGTGAGGAGAATACGGTGGCCCTAGTGGCTTCTTGGGGAGCATTGTGCCTCCACACCGCTCCAATGGAGACGTACTTCCTCAAAAAAGGGAAGGAACTTCGGTAACACACCATCATCTCCACCGGCTCCACTCTTGGTTATCTCTTACCTTTACTTGTGCAAGCTTATATTGTGTTGTATCCCTTGCTTGCTTGTGTGCTTGTTGTTGTTGCATCATATAGGATGCTCACCTAGTTGCATATATAGACAACCTACTTTGATGCAAAGTTTAGTTTGGTAAAGAAAAACTAAAAATTGTTAGTTGCCTATTCACCCCCCTCTAGTCAACTGTATCGATCCTTTCAATTGGTATCAGAGCCTCGTGTCTTTATTAAGGACTTTGCCGTCCGAAGAGTATGGTTGACCCCACAGATGATGGGGAGGAGCACTCCAGTGTGAATACGTTCTCGTCTACGGCCGATGGGGGATCCTCGGTCTCTCGTGAGGAGTTCAATGTGGCTTTAGACACATTGAAAACCTCCATGACGACCGAGGTTGAAGGCATGTTCAACAAGTTTTTAGAAGGCCTTATATTGTCCACCGCACCGATGAAAGTGGCTGAAACCGCTAACAAGGTGACAGATGCTAACTCCAATAAGGGGGAAGCTACTAGTGAACAAGTTCCTTTGCCTAGTGGTAGAAGTGGAAAAGGCATCTTTGCCCATGTTGAACCTCCAATCACTTATGGAGGACCGGTTCCCTCCACGCATATGAATCATGTTGGTCCTCCTCCTAAGCTTGTGAAAAATGAGGATTTTGCCTCATGGGTCTATCGCTTCAAACGCCATTTAAATCATAGTTCTACTAATCTTTGGAGAATTATTGAGCAAGCTTTCTACCCCCACGACCCAAGCAACTTCACTCCTAGAGAAGCCGCGGATCATCAATTCAACGAGTCTGCTCTTCATTCTACAAGAAGCAATTCCACCTGAAGATATTGCGCATCTCCGTCCGTTCACCATTGCCAAGGAAGCATCACAACATGTTGTCTCCATTTACAAGGGAAGCGCAAGCATTCAACGCTCAAATTTTGAAGTGGTGCAAGATGAAGTTGATGAGTTTGAAATGAATGAAGATGAAGAACCTCGAGAGCTTTACCGGAGAATAACAACTCTTGTGGTCTCAGTACGAGATCATGGTGTTGGGGATCGTTGTAGAAATTAAAAAAATTTCTACGCATCACCAAGATCAATCTATGGAGAGACTAGCAACGAGAGAGAGGGGAGTGCATTTTCATACCCTTGAAGATCGCGACACGGAAGTGTTACAAGAACGCGGATGAAGGAGTCGTACTCGCAGTGATTCAGATCGTGGTTGATTCTGATCTAAGCGCCGAACAACAGCGCCTCCGTGTTCAACACACGTACAGCCCGGGGATGTCTCCTCCTTCTTGATCCAGCAAGGGGGAAGGAGAAGTTGGGGAAGAGCTCCGGAAGCACAACAGCGTGGTGGTAGAGCTTGCAGTTCTCCGGCAGGGCTTTGCCAAGCTCAATGGAGGAGGAGGGGGTGTTGGAGCGGGGGAGGGCTGCGCCTTGGATGTGGTGCTGCTACCCTCCCTCCACCCCTCTATTTATAGGGCGAAGGGGGAAGGGGGCCGTCCCCTCTAGATGAGATCTAGAGGGGGGGCGGCGCCCAAGGGGAGGGGACTTGCCCCCCAGGCCAAGGGGGCGCCCCCTTTAGGGTTCCCCCCAACCCTAGGCGCATCGGCCCTAGGGGGTGATGGCGCCCAGCCCACTTAGGGGCTGGTTCCCTTCCACATACAGCACATAGGGCCCTCCGGGGCAGGTGGACCCTCCCGATGGACACTCGGAACCCCTTTGGTGGTCCTGGTACAATACTGATAAACCCTCGAACACTTCCGATGACCGTATGATGACTTCCCATATATAAATCTTCACCTCGGGACCATTTCAGAACTCCTCGTGACGTCCGGGATCTCATCCGGGATTCCGAACAACATTCAGTAAATACATAATATTTCCCATAACAACTCAAGCGTCACTGAACCTTAAGTGTGTGGACCCTACGGGCTCGGGAATCATGCAGACATGACCGAGACATCTCTCCCGCCAAAAACCAATAGCAGGATCTGGATACCCATGTTGGCTCCCACATGTTCCACGATGATCTCATCCGATGAACCACGATGTCGGGGATTGAATCAATCCCGTACACAAATTCCCTTTGTCTACCGGTATGATACTAGCCCGAGATTCGATCGTTGGTATCCCTATACCTTGTTCAATCTCATTACCAGCAAGTCTCTTTACTCGTTCCGCAACACATCATCCCGTGATCAACTCCTTGGTCACATTGAGCTCATTATGATGATGTCTTACCGAGTGGGCCCAGAGATACCTCTCCCTCAAACGGAGTGACAAATCCCAGTCTCGATTCGTGCCAACTCAACAGACACTTTTGGAGATACCTGCAGTGTGCCTTTATAGGCACCTAGTTACGTTGTGAAGTTTGGCACATCAAAAGCATTCCTACGGTATCCGGGAGTTGCACAATCTCATGGTCTAAGGAAATGATACTTGACATTAGAAAAGCTTTAGCAGACGAACTACACGATCGTGTACTATGCTTAGGATTGGGTCTTGTCCATCCCATCATTCTCCTATTGTTGTGATCCCGTTATCAACGACATCCAATGTCCATGGTAAGGAAATTGTGACCATCAATTGATCAACGAGCTAGTCAACTAGAGGCTCACTAGGGACATGATATGGTCTATGTATTCACACATGTATTACAATTTCCGGATAACATAATTATAGCATGAACAATAGACAATTATCATGAACCAGGAAATATAATAATAACCATTTTATTATTGCCTCTAGGGCATATTTGCAACACATGGGAGCAAGGATACGGATGACAATTGGATCAAGCGCAAGTTTCTCAAGGCCATGATGCCTTACCATAAGGCCATGTCCTCCATCATCCGTCAAAGGCCGGACTTTCACGCCTTGTACTCACGTGAAGTGTTGGATGAATTTGTGGCAATGAGGATCTTGGACAAGACCGCCGACAATACGGTGTTGCATTCTCAACAAGTAAAGAAGCCCAACCTTGCTTTGAAGGCCAAGGCTAGTGTGAAACCTGGGCTCCTTGGCCAGGGCAATAGCTCTAGTGTTGTCAAAGAAGAGAGCCATCGGGCCCGACACATTGGGAATAACTCCTAGGTCGGTAATGAACTCCTTGATCCAGATTGCTTCATGTGTTGCCTCCGAGGCTGCCATGTACTCCGCTTCACATGTAGATCCTGCCACAACGCTTTGCTTGCAAGTGCACCAGCTGACTGCCCCACCATTCAAAATATACACGCATCCGGTTTGTGACTTGCAGTCATCCAGATCTGTGTCAAAGCTAGCATCGACGTAACCCTTTACGACGAGCTCTTCATCACCTCCATAAACGAGAAACATATCCTTAGTCCTTTTCAGGTACTTCATGATATTCTTGACCGTTGTCCAGTGTTCCATGCCGGGATTACTTTGGTACATTCCTACAAAACTTATGGCAAGGTTTACATCAGGTCTGGTACACAACATGGCATACATAATCGACCCTATGGCCGAGGCATAGGAGATGGCACTCATCTTTTCTCTATCTTCTGTCGTGGTCGGGCATTGAGCCGTGCTCAATCTCACACCTTTCAATACAGGCAAGAACCCGTTCTTAGGCTGATCCATATTGAACTTCTTCAATATCTTGTCAAGGTATGTGCTTTGTGAAAGACCAATGAGGCATCTCGATCTATCTCCATAGATCTTGATGCCTAATATATAAGCAGCTTCTCCAAGGTCCTTCATTGAAAAACACTTATTCAAGTAGGCCTTTATGCTTTCCAAGAGTTCTCAGATCATTTCCCATCAATAGTACGTCATCCGCATATAATATGAGAAATGCTACAGAGCTCCCACTCACTTTCTTGTAAACACGGGCTTCTCCATAAATCACAGAACCCAAACGCTTTGATCATCTCATCAAAGCGAATGTTCCAACTCCGAGATGCTTGCACCAGCCCATAGATTGAGCGTTGGAGCTTGCATACCTTGTCAGCATTCTTAGGATCGACAAAACCTTCCGGCTGCATCATATACAATTCTTCCTTAAAGAAACCATTAAGGAATGCCGTTTTGACGTCCATTTGCCATATCTCATAATCATAGAATGCAACAATTGCTAACATGATTCAGACGGACTTCAGCTTCGCTACGGGTGAGAAGGTCTCATCGTAGTCAACCCCTTGAACTTGTCGATAACCCTTAGCGACAAGCCAAGCTTTATATATGGTCACATTGTCATCCGCGTCCGTCTTCTTCTTAAAGATCCATTTATTTTCTATGGCTCGCCGATCATCGGGCAAGTATGTCAAAGTCCATACTTTGTTTTCATACATGGATCCTATCTCAGATTTCATGGCTTCAAGCCATTTGTTGGAATCTGGGCCCGCCATCGCTTCTTCATAGTTCGAAGGTTCACCGTTGTCTAACAACATTATTTCTAGGACAGGGTTGCCATACCATTCTGGCGTGGAACATGTCCTTGTGGACCTACGAAGTTCAGTAGTAACTTGATCCGAAGTTCCTTGATCATAATCATTAACTTCCTTTCTAGTCAGTGCAGGCACCACAAAAACATTTTCTTGAGCTGCGCTACTTTTCTGGTTCAAGAGGCAATACTTCATCAAGTTCTACCTTCCTCCCACTTACTTCTTTCGAGAGAAACTCTTTCTCTAGACAGGATCCATTCTTGGCAACAAAGATCTTGCCTTCGGATCTGAGGTAGAAGGTATACCCAATAGTTTCCTTAGGGTATCCTATGAAGACGCATTTTTCCGACTTGGGTTCGAGCTTTTCAGGTTGAAGTTTCTTGACATAAGCATCGCATCCCCAAGCTTTCGTAAACGATCGCTTAGGTTTCTTCCCAAACCATAATTCATACGGTGTCGTCTCAACGGATTTCGACGGAGCTCTATTTAAAGTGAATGCGGCGATCTCTAAAGCATAACCCCAAAATGATAGCGGTAGATCGGTAAGAGACATCATAGATCGCACCATATCTAATAGAGTGCGATTACGACGTTCGGACACACCATTACGCTGAGGTGTTCCAGGCGGCGTGAGTTGGGAAACAATTCCACATTTCCTTAAGTGCGTGCCAAATTCGTGACTCAAGTATTCTCCCCCACGATCTGATCGTAAGAACTTTATTTTCCTGTCACGTTGATTCTCAACCTCACTCTGAAATTCCTTGAACTTTTCAAAGGTCTCAGACTTGTGTTTCATTAAATAGACATACACATACCTACTTAAGTCATCAGTGAGTGTGAGAACATAACGATAACCACCGCGAGCCTCAACACTCATTGGACCGCACACATCAGTATGTATGATTTCCAATAAGTTGGTTGCTCGCTCCATTGTTCCAGAGAACGGAGTCTTGGTCATTTTGCCCATGAGGCATGGTTCGCACGTGTCAAATGATTCACAATCAAGAGACTCCAAAAGTCCATCTGCATGGAGTTTCTTCATGCGTTCGACACCAATGTGACCAACGCGGCAGTGCCACAAGTATGTGGGACTATCATTATCAACCTTACATCATTTGGCATTCACTCTATGAATATGTGTAACATCACGTTTGAGATTAAATAAGAATAAACCATTGACCAACGGGGCATGACCATAAAACATGTCTCTCATATAAATAGAACAACCATTATTCTCAGATTTAAATCAGTAGCCATCTCGCATTAAACGAGATCCAGATACAATGTTCATGCTCAAAGCTGGCACTAAATAACAATTATTGAGGTTTAAGACTAATCCCGTAGGTAAATGTAGAGGTAGCGTGCCGACGGCGATCACATCGATCTTGGAACCATTCCCGACGCACATCGTCACCTCGTCCTTCGCCAGTCTCTACTTATTCTGCAGCTCCTGTTTTGAGTTACAAATATGAGCAACCGCACCGGTATCAAATACCCAGGAGCTACTACGAGTGTTGGTAAGGTACACATCAATAACATGTATATCATATATACCTTTGGTATTGCTGGCCTTCTTATCCGCTAAGTACTTGGGGCAGTTCCACTTCCAGTGACCATTTCCCTTGCAATAAAAGCACTCAGTTTCAGGTTTGGGTCCATGCTTTGGCTTCTTCCCGGCAACTGGCTTAACGGGCGCGGCAACTCCCTTGCTGTCCTTCTTGAAGTTCGTTTTACCCTTGCCTTTCTTGAAACTAGTGGTTTATTGACCATCAACACTTGATGTTCCTTTTTGATCTCCATGTCCGCTGATTTCAGCATTGAATATACCTCAGGAATGGTTTTCTCCATCCCCTGCATATTCAAATTCATCACAAAGCTCTTGTAGCTAGGTGGGAACGATCAAGGATTCTCAATCCATCAAGCGTCATCCGGAGATTAACTCCCGGTGAGATAAGCGGTTGTGCAACCTGCATATTTTGAGTATGTGCTCCCACAGCGTAACTATTCTCCTCCATCTTACAATCTGTAGAACTTGTCGGAGACTTCATATCTCTCGACCCGGGCATGAGCTTGGAAAACCATTTTCAGCTCTTGGAACATCTCATATGCTTTGTGCTGCTCAAAACGCTTTTGGAGCCCCAGTTCTAAGCTGTAAAGCATGCCGCACTGAACCAGGGAGTAATCATCACTACGCGACTGCCAGGCGTTCATAACGTCTTGAGTTGCTGGGAAAACAGGTGCGTCACCTAGCGGTGCTTCAAGGACATATGCTTTCTTGGTAGCTATGAGGATAATCCTCAGGTTACGGACCCAGTCCGTGTAGTTTCTACCATTGTCTTTCAGCTTGGTTTTCTCTAGGAATGCGTTGAAGTTGAGGGCAACATTAGCGTGGGCCATTTGATCTACAAGACATATTGCAAAGATTTTTAGACTATTTTCATGATAATTAAGCTCATCTAATCAAATTATTTAGTGAACTCCCACTTAGACAGGCATCCCTCTGGTCATCTAAGTGATACATGATCCGAGTCAACTAGGCCGTGTCCGATCATCACGTGAGACGGACTAGTCATCATCGGTGAACATCTTCATGTTGATCGTAACTTCTATACGACTCATGTTCGATCTTTCGGTCTTCCATGTTCCGAGGCCTTGTCTGTACATGCTAGGCTCGTCAAGTCAACCTAAGTGTATTGTGTGTGTAAATCTGGCTTACACCCGTTGTATGCGAACGTTAGAACATATCACACCTGATCATCACGTGGTGCTTCGGAACAACGGACCTTAGCAACGGTGCACAGTTAGGGGGAACACTTTCTTGAAATTATTGCGAGGGATCATCTTATTTAAGCTACCGTAGTTCCAAGCAAATAAGATGTAAAAACATGATAAACATCACACGAAATCAAATAGTGACATGATATGGTTGTCGGTGTCAAAACCGGTGGATCTCGGGTAGGGGGTCCCGAACTGTGCGTCTAAGGCGGATGGTAACAGGAGGCAAGGGACACAATGTTTACCCAGGTTCGGGCCCTCATGATGGAGGTAATACCCTACTTCCTGCTTGATTGATCTTGATGATATGAGTAGTACAAGAGTTGATCTACCACGAGATCGTAGAGGCTAAACCCTAGAAGCTAGCCTATGGTATGATTGTTGTTATCCTACGGACTAAACCCTCCGATTTCTATAGACACCGGAGGGGGCTAGGGTTACACAGAGTCGGTTACAACAGGAGGAGATCTACATATCCGTATCGCCAAGCTTGCCTTCCACGCCTAGAGAGTCCCATTCGGACACGCGTCGAAGTCTTCAATCTTGTATCTTCATAGTCCAACAGTCCGGCCAAAGGATATAGTCCGGCTGTCCGGATACCCCCAAATCCAGGACTCCTCGGTGGCCCCTGAACCACGCTTCAATGATGATGAGTCCGGTGCAGATTGTCTTGACATTGCAAAGGCGGGTTCCTCCTCCAAATACTCCATAGAAGATCTAGAACACAAGAATAGTATCCGCTCGCAAAACAAGTTCCACATACCACAGTAGAGAGAATAATATTTCCACCAATCTAATCTGCTGACACACTTGATATCATGACATCATACCACGGCCCGACCATTATTCGAACCGTTTTTCTCAACCAGCCTTGGCACATATCGCGAGGCAGTTTCTTTGGCACGTCTTGTCGAAGCAGAGATCGTGTCCCCTTATCACGGGATTATCATCAATAGGGGCGTGGGTAACCCAACCACGCCATCAAACACGGCGCTTGGGGAATAAGCGAGTTAACTGGGCCAGTAGGGGCGTATAGTTTTGTCCGCCTTTATAAAGGGATAAGGGTTCATCCTTTTTCACCTACGCCTTCTTCCTCCTCGCTCATCCATTCTTGCACACTCGAGCTCCAACACCCAAGTTTACGCCTTTCTCCTCAAACCGCCCCAAGCATGTCTGGAGCGGGAGGCAAGTGGATGAAATCCTCCGTCACGGAGGAGGACATCAAGAAGCTGCGGGGAGCCGGATACTTGGCCGCGGATATCGTGCACCGGCTGCCCGATGCGGGGAAGATCGTCCCTACTTTGGAACCTCACGAGAGGGTAGTTTTCCTTACCCACTTCGTCCATGATCGGGATTTCCTCTCCACCCGTTAAATCTGCGGCCTCATGTTCTACTACGGGATGGACTTTCATGATCTAGCCCCGAACTTTATCCTCAACATCTCGGCGTTTATCGTCGTGTGCGAGGCCTTCCTCCGCATCCGGCCCCACTTCAGCCTGTGGCTGAAGACCTTCAATGTCAAGTCGATGGTTGTAGGCGGCCAGCAAGCAGAATGCGGAGGCGCCATGGTGGGAAAAATGCCCAATTCCACATGGCTCGAGGGCTCCTATGTGGAGACCATAAAGGGGTGGCAATCGGGGTGGTTCTACATCACCGAGCCGCGCAACACCAACTGGGTGCCGGCCCCCGAGTTCCAATCCGGAATCCCCATGCGGCTCACCTCCTGGAAAGAGAAGGGCCTGTCCTGGGGTAACCCGGTAGAGCTGACCGGACTCCAGACCTGCATCGGGAACATGAGGAACAAGAAAATCAAGCTTGTCAACGTGGTCCAGGTCATGCTCTTCTGCCGGATCCTCCCGTGTCAACAACGGGTATTTAATTTATGGGAGTTAGACCCAGCCCAGCACCAGACTCTGCGCGAGCTCTTCAACACGACGCACAAGGACGTCTAGAGGGTGCTGTTTAAGGGAGCCGAGGTCCCTCCTTCCCTTACCGTGGACCGCGGGCTTAGCGCGAAGCGCCCTGCAAATCCGGTAAGTCTTTTATAAGATGTTTATTTTCCCCCACATGATCGTGTGCGAGATCTAAGCTTCCATGCCTTTAACAGGACTGGGTGGAGACAGCGGAGCAGATTGACTGTCCAGCCCCCCTGCCCGAAGATCCAGCGGATGCTCTCCTGACGGAGATGCTGGTTCCGGCACCTTATGAGGTGCCGGAGAAGAAGGCCAAGAAGAAGGCCACGGGGACCCGACAGGGTCTCCGGCGCAAGGTTGTGTTAGACTCATCGTTTGAACACTCTGAGGCGCACTCCTCCCACGACGACGAGGAGGAGGAAGAGGAAAGTTCTCCCCCCTCCCTAGCCGGGGGAGATAAGAAAAGGAAGGCCGCCCCAGCCGGGGAGGCCGACAGGTCCATGAAGAGAAGGACCCCTTCCGGATCGCTTCCACGACCGCCTCCCATAGCGACGAGGAGTGGCTGCCCAGGGACAAGCCCCTGGCGAAGTCGTAAGTATCCGGATACCATAATAATTCATGGTATACTTTTACCACACTGCTCATTCTTATGCTGAACATGATTATGAAGTCCGTCCCGAGCCCGTATCGACGTATCTTCGTCGGACGGTTCATTGGACCCGTCAGATATGAATAGTGATTCACTTCCGACCGCTTCCTCCCCTCGCCCCACGGAAAACGTCGAGGTGTTGTCTCAAAGGGCACCAAGCCGAGGGGAGGTAGTCCTGGAGGCGCCTCAAGGTGACCTTCCGGACCCTGGGCGCAAAGGGAGCAAGACTCCCACGGGCTCCAAGTTCGGCCCTCAGCCGAACACCGCGCCGGACCCACTAGTGGTCCCAGACTCCGGTAGGCGACTCCCCGCTAAGAGGGGCAAGCCGTCCGTGCCGGTGACCTCTGTCCACCCAGAGGCACCGGACAACTTGTTGGAAGCGCTTCAGGGCGCTTCCATCGCCGAAGAGCACCGCACTATCATGAGTGCGGTGATCGAGAAGGTTCAGTCCGCCAAAAGCGGACTGACTGAAGCGTGCACAAGCCTCCTAAGAGTCTTTCAGGTAAGTAGTCAGATTATAGGAAGATATAACTGTATAGACAGTAGCCCCTGATGCTCTGTTTGGCGTTCGCGAAGAAAAACCGAATAGAGGATTGAATAATAATCGCAGGAGTCTAATTGATGCTCATGTCTATGTGAATGTGCAGGCTTCCCTGCTGGCTGATGCCACGCGTACTACGGAGGTCGCCGCACTACAGCAGGACCTTGAGCGGTCCAAGGAAGAGCTCGGCCTTACCAAGAGGCAGCTCGAGGAGAACAAAGGTAAGCGGTACCTTGTCTATATGAAAAAAGATTAGGTTGCAGAATAATAGGATCATCATGAATTTTGCCAGGGGCCACGACCGAGGTGGCGACCCTCAAGAAGGCGCTCTCCGAGCCTGAAAACAAAGCGTCCAAGGAGCGCACTGAACGAGAAAGACACGAAGCCCGAGTAGGCGAGGTGCAGCAAGAGCTCCAGGCGCTCGTCAAGAAGCATGAGTCCCTGGAGCTTGACTCGAGGACGCGAGAGTCCGAGCTTGCCCAGGCCCTCAAAAGCGCAAAAAATGCCAAGGCCGAAGCCCAAAAGGCCCTCCAGGAAATTGAGGCGGTGAAAAAGATAGCGGCCGGTAAGGCATTCATTATGCAAAGTAGGCATGCGAAATAAAAATTCCTTTTACTTACCCGAGTTCGGAGCTCTCCAGGAGCGTTCGCAGATCTGCCCTGTAGTGTGTCTGACGCCGCGGAGTTCTACCGGGCCGAGGAGGGAAGATCGACGGAGAAGTTGTTCTGGTCTCAGTATACTGGGACCAAACACCCGATGCCCGTGAGCGACCGGCTGAAGCAACTGGTCAAGCTCCACAAGGCGGCCGAACAGGCCATGAGGGGCCTTATAGTCCGGATGTGGCCTGGCGATTCCCTTCCCAACAGCTACTTCGGCCTGTTGAGGCGGCTTGTGGATGCCTGCCCACGGCTGGAAGTTATCAAGCGGTCCGTCTACATCGAAGGTGCACGCATGGCTTTTGCCCGTGCGAAGGTGCACTGGGTGAAGATGGACGCCGAGAAGCTGGTGAAGGAGGACCCGCAGCAGGGCAGGGAGCATCGCCACACCGAAATGTATTATGAAGGTGTCCTGAAGGGTGCCCGTCTCGTGGCGGACGAATGTACCAAAGATGTAATATTTGAATGAACTTGCTCATGTGATCCTTGTATTTATGAAAACTAGTTCATGTTCGTTATGCAACGCTTTTGTATTTAAAATATTACCTTCTGTGCGACCGTCTATAAATTCTGAGAGTTGCTAGTTGTCCGCTTCTGCCCCCATGCAACTAGTGCTGGGGTGTTCGGGATAAATCTTAGCACTCTTTTTCCCATTCTTGGGTCCAACGAGGGAGGTGTTCAGCGCAACGAACCAGGCAATCGGACTATAATGCTTTATCGCTCTCACTTAGCCATAGAAGTCTACAATTTTAAATTTTGGCGAAGCCCCTAGTCTTCGGAAGGCCGAATTTGGGGCGCTATACACGCCTAAGCCGGACAAGGCCTGCTCCTAGCCCGAAGTGGAAAAAGTCTTTAGGGACTTGAGACCTCTTGAACAGCGACCAGCTCTCGCCTCATCATGACAGTCAGTTTTAGCTTTCTCTACTGAGGTGCTCGGCCGGAAGAACCGGGGCACAATCGCAGTAGTTCTCCCAGTGCTACCTTAGCCAATATAGCAGAACTTAAGGTACCAAAACATGGGAGCCGGAAACCCAACTATTGACCCAAGACATGATTCAGAGCTGATGCATATGATGCTATAAGTTCGGGGTGCCGCACTGTCGAAAGTGTTCGGACTTCTCACGCCGAATTATGAGGTCTACGGAAGCCCCTGGCGTATTGGCCGTGCCAGAGTGTACGGGTGCTGGTTGTCATAGATAAACATATATATAAAAGAATATAGATGCAATAACAGACTAGTACTATGCATTGTTTATTTAAGAAATGCGTTAAAGCATATTGATACAAGTAGTGCGGTAAGCAAAAAATAGGACTTTTTGACATGTCCCATCCAAGGGCAAGATGCGGACTGGTATCTTAAAACAAGTATTTAACTCGTTATCAGAGACCACCTGGGGATTCCGCTGTACGACGTAGCTTCCTGCCCCCTTGGGTGTTGTATGATGTGTCCGGCTACCGTACTACCGGATAGGGCTTCCAGAGAGTAGAGTCCTGAAAGAGAGAGAGAGAGTGATAAAGGTAGTAAGCCCCTAGTGCGGTTGAGCCGCATTGTGCGACGCGCCGTGATCATGCCCCCGCCTATACCAGGTATTTTCAATGCGTAATTATGCACGTGCGGGACGGACTTTGCCGTTGTACTGATACTAGGGCGGGGGCCGAATTGCTAGGCGAGCTCTGAGCGTGCCAGGTGATCCTGCTGCAGGTTACTCCGGACGCGCTTGACGGTGTCCGGGGGCTTGATCGCCGAACTGGTGGATTGCCTTAAAAGGCTGCTTTGTGCTTCTACTGCGAGGGCCACAGTGTGCTCCTCCGTACGGAGCGAGCGTTATGTGTTTGCAATGACCGTGATGACCCCCTAGGTCCTGGCATCTTGAGCTTGAGGTATGCGTAATGCGGTACCGCATTGAATCTTGCAAATGCGGTGCGCCCGAGTAGTGCGTGATAGCCGCTGCGGAACGGGACGATATCGAAGATTAGCTCCTCGCTTCGGAAGTTGTCCGGAGATCTAAAAACCACTTCCAGTGTGATTGAGCCCGTACAATGGGCCTCTACACTTGGGATGACGCCTTTAAAGGTCGTTTTGGTGGGTTTGATCCTCGAGGGGTCTATACCCATGATTGGGTCTAAGACCAATGCGGAAGATCCGCCATGACGGATACTCGTGGGGGTGGTCCCTGCGATCAAAGATGACCGGACAAGAGGACCATGGGTTGAACTTTGGGGCGACGGGCTCCATCGCATATATGTCCCTTAGTGCATGCTTTCGTTCCCTTTTGGGGATGTGGGTTGCGTATATCATGTTCACTGTCCTTACTTGTGGGGGGAACCTCTTCTGTCCTCCTGTGTTTGGCGGCCGTTGCTTCTCCTCGTCATCATTGTGCAGCCCCTTGTCCTTGTTTTCGGCGTTTAACTTGTCGGCCTGCTTGAACACCCAGCATTCTCTGTTGGTGTGATTGACTGGCTTATCGGGGGTGCCGTGTATTTGACACGAGCGATCGAGTATGCGGTCCAAACTGGACGGGCCCGGAGTGCTTCTTTTGAATGGCTTTTTCCGCTGACCGGATTTAGAGCCTCTGAATCCAGCATTGACTGCCGTATCCTCGGCGTTATCGTCGTTGCTGCGGCGCTTGTGTTTGCTGTGACGTGACCTGTCGTTGCTGTCCTTTGTATCCAAAGTGCCAAGGTTCCTTGATATGTTATTGCTATGAGCCAGCCAGCTATCCTCTCCCGCGCAGAAGCGGGCCATGGTGTCGTGAGGGATGCCATTCATTTCGGCTTTTCCTGGCCGAGGTGCCGGGTGAGCCACTCGTCACAGATGTTTTGCTTGAATGCCGCTAAGGCTTCTGCATCCGGACAGTCGATAATTTGATTCTTTGTTAGGAACCGTGTCCAGAATTGCCTGGCCAATTCCCCTGGCCGCTGAATTATGTGGCTCAAGTCATCAGCGTCTGGTGGTCGCACATAAGTGCCCTGGAAATTGTCGAGAAATGCGTTTTCCAGATCCTCCCAACAGCCAACGGAGTCTGCTGGCAAGCTATTCAGCCAATGCTGAGCTGGTCCTTTGAGTTTTTACGGGAGGTACTTGATGGCATGTAGATCATCACTGTGGGCCATGTGGATGTGGAGGAGGAACTCCTCGAACCATACCGCGGGATCTGTTGTACCATCATATGATTCGATATTTACAGGTTAAAAACCTTCTGGGAATTCATGCTCCATTACTTCGTTGGTGAATCATAGGGGGTGTGCCGCGCCTCTGTGCTGGGCTATGTCGCGACGCAGCTCGTATGAGTCCTGCCTGCTGTGTTCGGCCCGTTCGGACTTGCTTTTACTGTATCCGGCGAGGCGGTCACCGTCCCTTGTAGGGGCACGGTCCCATGATCCATAGATCACTCTTGCGTGTTTTGCCCTGTCTTCCAATACGTCTCGCAGGTCTCGCGTGTTTCCCGTTGCCTTGGTATGTTTGTTTGAATGGTGGCGGGGTGCAGGCTGATTTTCAGGCCGTACCGCCTCTCTATCTCGGCCACGGGGTGGCCGATCAGCCGCATCGTACGCTGGTGATGTAGATTTCCGTGCTTCCTCCTCAAGTCGGGGTAGCAGCCTGCGCTTTGGGTGACCCTTGGAAGGGCGTTCGAGTTCGTACTCCTCGGCCGCAAGGACTTCAGTCCATCTATCTGCTAGCAGATCCTGATCAGCTCGAAGCTGTTGCTGCTTTTTCTTCAGGCTATTTGTTGTGGCAATAAGCCGGCGCTTAAAGCGCTCCTGCTCGACGGGATCCTCAGGCACGCCAAATTCTTCGTCGTCGAGGCTCGCTTCGTCATCGGGGAGAGGCATATAGTTGTCGTCCTCCGTTTCTCCCTCTGCCGCTCTCTTAGGAGGGCTGGCTTGTTCATCCTCCGGCTCTTGATCGTGCCGGAGGGGATTGTCATCATCTTCGGCACTGTCCGGAGTACTGTTATCTCTTGTACCGGTATCACTGCTTTTGCTGTGGCGAGATTTTGAGTGGCGCCGCTGACGTCGGCGCTGGGGTTGCTTCTTGGAGGGGTCGTCCTCTGTTGTCTTGTCGCCATTGCCTTCTTTGGGTGTGTCCACCATATATATATATCATAAGATGAGGTGGCAGTCCAATGCCCCGTGGGTAGTGGTTCTTGTTCGTCTCCTTCATCGTTGTCCATGCCATCGATGTCTTCGGAGTCGAAGTCGAGCATGTCGGTTAACTCGTCGATAGTGGCTACTAAGTGGGTGGTGGGTGGGGATTGAATTTCTTCGTCGTCCGCATCCCACCCTAGCCGGACATAGTTCGGCCAAGGTTCTCTAGACAGGGAGAGAGATTTTAATGAGTTCAATATGTCGCCGAAGGGCGAGTGCTAAAAGATATCTGTGGAGGTGAACTCCATGATCAGTGACCAATCGGATTCGATAGGTATGGGCGCGGGTGGTACGGAGTCCGTGGCCGAGGACGAGTCCAGCAGTTCGGCGACATGGCTCTCGTGAGGGGTAAGGTCAGTATTTGGCTCTATCGCCACTGAGGGTGCGGCCTCCGTGGCGGAGTTATCCTCCCGTCCTCGAATGGCGCGATCTACTCCAGACTGAAGGCCGGAGTAGTTGCTAGTGTGATCTCCCGAACACCGTCCGACAGTAGAGCTATATCTTGCTCGTCATGATTGTGCGGCACACATGGCATGGGCCCGAATCCGTCGAAGATCAAGTCTCCGCGGATATCGGCAGTGTAATTCAAGTTTCCGAACCTGACCTGATGGCCAGGGGCGTAGCTCTCGATCTGCTCCAGATGGCCAAACGAGTTTGCCCGCAGTGCGAAGCCGCCGAATACGAAGATCTGTCCGGGGAGGAAGACCTCACCCTGGACCGCATCGTTGTCGATAATCGGAGGGGCCATCGAATCTTACAGCGACGAAACAGTGGAACTCTCAATGAAAGCACCAATGTCGGTGTCAAAACCGGCAGTTCTCGGGTAGGGGGTCCCGAACTGTGCGTCTAAGGCGGATGGTAACGGGAGGCAAGGGACACAATGTTTACCCAGGTTCGGGCCCTCACAATGGAGGTAATACCCTACTTCCTGCTTGATTGATCTTGATGATATGAGTAGTACAAGAGTTTATCTACCACGAGATCGTAGAGGCTAAACCCTAGAAGCTAGCCTATGGTATGATTGTTGTTGTCCTACGGACTAAACCCTTCGATTTATATAGACACCGGAGGGGGCTAGGGTTACACAGAGTCGGTTACAACAAGAGGAGATCTACATATCTGTATCACCTAGCTTGCCTTCCACGCCAAGAGAGTCCCATCCGGACACGAGACGAAGTCTTCAATCTTGTATCTTCATAGTCCAACAGTTCGACCAAAGGATATAGTCCGGCTATCTGGATACCCCCTAATCCAGGACTCCCTCAATGGCCAATATCATTTTGCTCCTTTTGATCTCCATCTTCGGGGCGCCGTGATCATCATCATCACCGGCATGACACCATGATCTCCATCATCGTGTCTTCATGAAGTTGTCTCGCCAACTTTTTACTTCTACTACTATGGCTAACGGTTAGCAATAAAGTATAGTAATTACATGGCGCTTTCAGTAACACGCAGGTCACATAATAAATTAAGACAACTCCTATGGCTCCTGCCAGTTGTCATACTCATCGACATGCAAGTCGTGATTCCTATTACAAGAACATGATCAATCTCATACATCACATATATCATTCATCACATCCTTTTGGCCATATCACATCACACGGCATATGCTGCAAGAAAAAGTTAGACGCCCTCTAATTGTTGTTGCAAGTTTTTACGTGGCTACTATAGGTTTCTAGCAAGAACGTTTCTTACCTACGCCAAAACCACAACGTGATATGCCAATTTCTATTTACCCTTCATAAGCACCCTTTTCATCAAATCCGATCTGACTAAAGTGGGGGAGACAGACACCCGCTATCCACCTTATGCAACTAGTGCATGTTGATACGTCTCCGTCGTATCTACTTTTCCAAACACTTTTGCCCTTGTTTTGGACTCTAACTTGTATGATTTGAATGGAACTAACCCGGACTGACGTTGTTTTCAGCAGAATTGCCATGATGTTGTTTTATGTGCAGAAATCAAAAGTAGAAATAAAGTAAAACAGTATTTTACTGTCTGTTTCCTGATTTATCCGTGCAATATAAAATACCCCGAAAATAAAAGTCCTCAGAATGCAATGCCAATTTAATATGATTTTTTTGGGAATATTTGAGGATTTATAGTGCAAAAATTACATGAGGCGAGCTGCCACAGCCACGAGGGTGGAGGGCGCGCCCTACCCCCCTGGGCGCGCCCCCCCTGCCTCGTGGGCCCACGGTGGCCCTCCTCCACTTATCCCTGCACCCATCTTCTTCCTCTGCCTCACACAAACCCGAAAAACCAACTCAAGCACGAGTTCCAGCCACTTTTGCTGCGATTTTCGATCTCCTTGCTCAAAGCACCTCTCGCAAAACTGCTAGGGGAGATTGTTCCTTGGTATGTGACTCCTCCATTGGTCTAATTAGTTTTTGTTCTAGTGCTTTATTCATTGCAAATTTGTGCTGCATAGGTGACCATGTCCTTGAGCTCACATGTCAAATTTATATGGTTCCAAGTAGTTCTAATGGTTGATATAGGCTCTAGGAACTTGTAGGAGTAGTTGCTATCAATTTTATTGAAGTTGGTTCACTTTTGTTTGAAGTTACTAAAAATTTCAGAAAATAATGAAGAGATTTTTTAGGGGCTCATCCAGCCGAAGCTCGAAGGAAAAACAAAAGGAAGAAGAGCAGAAGCCCAAATATAATTTGCCTCGTACCGCGGAGGTCCGGCCGTGTGAATGGCCTTCCGATGACTTCCTGAGGAGAGCTGGGATTTATGAGGATTTCTATCTATTGATTGAGAACGCCGGCCTCACCGACTTCCTCCGCGACCAACGTCATCAGTATCTCTTACTCACAAATACTTTTGTGCAGAACTTCTACTTTTTCCCTAAGAAATCACCTCCATCAGTAGAGTTTCATTTATATGACGTTGTTAAGGAGATGGCGTTAGCTGAATTTTGTGAGGTTTTCAAAATACCCTTTGAGGGCACCTTAGATGAACCACACCGTAATGAAGTGGAAGCATTTATTAACACTATCACTGTGGGAGAAACCAGGAAGGTTTCTGATGCAAGAATTACTAGCATACATTTTTCTGTGTTACGCTGCTTTGCCTTATTTGCTAGTCGTTGCTTGATTGGTCGCGGGAACTGTGGAAACCTTAGTGTTCCTGATATTATCATTTTGTTCCATGGTTTATACCGCAATAACTATGTTAGTATGGGTGGAATTGTTGCTAGACGGTTAAGTTTGAACCATACTAAGGGCTCCATCTTTGGAGGCATTTATGCCTCACGCCTAGCTGAATATTTTGGCATACCTATTAGGCATTTGGAGAAAGAAGAAACATCGTTGCCCCGTGCTTATTTAGATTATAAGAGTATGCTAGCGCATGAATTTCTTGTTAAGGGCAAGGAAGGCGAGCTTAAATATAAATTGTACTTCGATAAACATCACCCTGAGACTATTACTTTGCCTACTCCCTCTTTGTTTAACTTGTCTGCAGGTCCTCACATCGTTCCGTGGGCTGCCATTCAAGCCTATCGGAATCCTGCACCAGCCCCGAAACCGGAGCCACAAGATGAGCCTCCACGACAGTCTGTTTACTCTTGGGATCCGGAGGCGGTTGCCAACCAGTGGCAGTCAGAGTCCTCTTCATCACATTATGATCCCAACTATTTTGCGTCGCAGTATGACCCCAGCTACACCTACGGGTATCCACTAGGCTATCCCTGGCATTAGACCATCTTAGTCCAAAAGCCTAAGCTTGGGGGAGTACGTATTTCCCACCGACATTACATTTATGTTCACACACACTCATTGCTAGATGTCGGTGCTCATACTCTTTCACTGTAATATCCATGCTAGTTTATTTTCTTTTTCCTGCTTTCTTCTTGTGTGTTTAATAAACTTTAAGAAAAACCAAAAAATTTAGTAGTAGTTTATTTCTCTGCTGTAGTAGTAATAATTAAAAAGAAAACCCAAAAATATTTCCCGTTCTTCTTTTGCTTGTTGGGAGCTTTCCCGTGTAAATAGTTTTCATTTCTTTTCTTTTCTTTGGGGGTCAGTAGGAGAAGGCCATGATTAAATTGTTGAAGTGGCTCTTATATGCATCGTTGTTGATTGAACCAAGAGCCCATATTGCCTTGTCTTCTCCTGTTTATTGAATGCTCGCAGATTCCAGCTTAGTCCAATGCACGTGCACTCTTATTATTATTCACATCGTTCGGTCATGCAAGTGAAAGGCAATTATGATGATATATGATGGACTGACTGAGATGGGAAAAGCTGGTATGAACTCGACCTCTTTTGTTTTTGTAAATATGATGAGTCCATCGTTCTTGATTTAGCGTATTATGAGTAAACATGTTTGCAATGACAATTAGAGATCATAGTTGCTTGTGCCATGCTTTATTAGCTACGAGTTATAATGGTTTACCTTGCGTGCCAACATGCTTTTAAAATGGTTGTGATGTGGTATGATGGGGTGGTATCCTCCTTTGAATGATTTAAGTGACTTGACTTGGCACATGTTCACGCATGTAGTTGAAACAAATCAACATAGCCTTCACAATATTTATGTTCATGGTGGATTATATCCTACTCATGCTTGTATTCAATGTTTATTAATTTTAATGCATGTTCATGACTGTTGTCGCTCTCTAGTTGGTCGCTTCCCAGTATTTTGCTAGCCTTCACTTGTACTAAGAGGAAATACTGCTTGTGCATCCAATCCCTTAAACCCCAAAGTTATTCCATATGAGTCCACCATACCTTCCTATATGCGGTATCTACCTGCCGTTCCAAGTAAATTTGTATGTGCCAAACTCTAAACCTTCAAATAAACATTATGTTTTGCATGCTCGAATAGCTCATATATCAACTAGGGCTGCCCTTATCTTCCGCGTTATGCGGGTTATTCTCAAGAGGAGTGGACTCGGCTCCTCACTCACGAGAACATGGCTGGTCACCGGGATGCCCAGTCCCATGCTTTATGCAAACTAAATAAAAATAATTGCAAACAAAACTCCCCCTGGGACCCGTTGAATGTTGGAGGCACTCGTTGTTTCGAGCGATCCATGGATTGATGCTTGTGGAGGAGGGGGAGTATAAACTTTACCATTCTGTTTGGGAACCGCCTATAATTTGTTTAGCATGGAAGATATCGCCATCTCTTAGTTGTTATGTTGACAATGAAAGTATGCCGCTCAAAATAGAAATTATCTCTATTTCAAAACTGAGCTCTGGCACCTCTACAAATCCCTGCTTCCCTCTGCGAAGGGCCTATCTATTTACTTTTATGTTGAGTCATCACCCTCTTATTAAAAGCACTAGCTGGAGAGAACAGCTGTTATTTGCATTCATTATTGTTAATTTATATCGGGTATGACTATGATTGGATCTCTTTTACCATGAATTGCAATGTCTAGTTAGTCCTTGATCTTTGAAGGTGCTATGCATTTATGTTTTGCAGCCTCAGAAAGGGCTAGCGAGATACCATCTTGTTATATCATATTATGATTATTTTGAGAAAGTGTTGTCATCCGAGATTTATTATTATGGCTTGCTAGCTGATTATGTCATTGATATCAGTAAACATGAGACCTAGGAGTTATTGCAAATGTGGTTAGTTATGATCTTTGCTGAAAACATGAATGCTGGCTTGACATAGTTACAACAACAAGAGCAAACAGAGTTTGTAAAAGTTTTTCTTGTTCTCTTTCAGTTCGTCAACTAAATTGCTTGAGGACAAGCAAGGGTTTAAGCTTGGGGGACTTGATACGTCTCCGTCATATCTACTTTTCCAAACACTTTTGCCCTTGTTTTGGACTCTAACTTGTATGATTTGAATGGAACTAACTTGACCGACGCTGTTTTCAGCAGAATTGCCATGATGTTGCTTTATGTGTAGAAAACAAAAGTTCTCGGAATGACCTGAAACTCCACGGAATATCTTAGAATAAATATTAAAAAATCCTCGCCAAAGATGAAGACTAGGGGGCCCACACCCTGTCCACGAGGGTGGGGGGCGCGTCCCCCCTCCTGGGCGCGCCCCCGTACCTTGTGGGTCCCCTGGACACCTTCCGACGCCAACTCCAACTTATATATTGGCTTTCGGGGAGAAAAAAATCAGAGAGAAGAAATCATCATGTTTTACGATACGAAGCCGCCGCCAAGCCCTAATCTCTCTCGGGAGGGCTCATCTGGAGTCCGTTCGGGGCTCCGGAGAGGGGGATTCGTCGCCGTCGTCATCATCAACCATCCTCCATCACCAATTTCATGATGCTCACCGCCGTGCGTGAGTAATTCCATCGTAGGCTTGCTGGACGGTGATGGGTTGGATGAGATTTGTCATGTAATCGAGTTAGTTTTGTTAGGGTTTGATCCCTAGTATCCACTATGTTCTGAGATTGATGTTGCTATGACTTTGCTATGCTTAAAGCTTGTCACTAGGGCCCGAGTGCCATGATTTCAGATCTGAATCTATTATGTTTTCATGAATATATGTGTGTTCTTGATCCTATGTTGTAAGTATATAGTCACCTATTATGTGTTATGATCCGACAACCCCGAAGTGACAATAATCGGGATACTCCTCGGTGATGACCATAGTTTGAGGAGTTCATGTATTCACTATGTGCTAATGCTTTGTTCCGGTTCTCTATTAAAAGGAGGCCTTAATATCCCTTAGTTTCCAATAGGACCCCGCTGTCATGGGAGGGTAGGACAAAAGATGTCATGCAAGTTCTTTTCCATAAGCACGTATGACTATATACGGAATACATGGCTACATTACATTGATGAATTGGAGCTAGTTCTGTGTCACCCTATGTTATGAATGTTACATGACGAACCGCATCCGGCATAATTATCCATCGCTAATCCGGTGCCTACGAGCTTTCCATATACTGGTTTACGCTTATTTACTTTTCCGTTGCTACTGTTACAATCACTACAAAATACCAAAAACATTATTTTTGATGTCTTTACTTTTGTTACTGTTACCACCACTATAATATTACTTTGCTACTAAACACATTGCTGGAGATACTAAGTTTCCAGGTGTGGTTGAATTGACAACTCAGCTGCTAATACTTGAGAATATTCTTTGGCTCCCCTTGTGTCAAATCAACAAATTTGGGTTGAATACTTTACCCTAGAAAATTGTTGCGATCCCTGTGGGTTATCACATGTGGGTTATCACGGTTATCACATGTCAGTCGGTGGAACCTGTCTTACGTAAGTGTACGTGTAAGGTCGGTCTGGGCCGCTTCATCCCACGATGCCGCCAAATTAAGATAAGACTAGTAACAGCAAGTAAATTGACAAAATCGACGCCCACAACAACTTGTGTTCTACGCGTGCATAGAAACTACACATAGACCTAGCTCATGATACCACTGTTGGGGATCATTGCAGAAATTAAAAAAATTCTACGCATCACCAAGATCAATCTATGGAGAGACTAGCAACGAGAGAGAGGGGAGTGCATCTTCATACCCTTGAAGATCGCGACGCGGAAGCGTTACAAAAACGCAGATGAAGGAGTCATACTCGCAGTGATTCAGATCACGGTTGATTTTGATCGAAGCGCCGAACAACGGCGCCTCCACGTTCAACACACGTACATCCCGGGGACGTCTCCTCCTTGATCCAGCAAGGGGGAAGGAGAAGTTGGGGAAGTGCTCCGGCAACACGACAGCATGGTGGTGGAGCTTGCAATTCTCCGGCAGGGCTTCACCAAGCTCAACGGAGGAGGAGGGGTGTTGGAGAGGGGGAGGGCTGCGCCTTGGATGTGGTGCTGCTGCCCTCCCTCCACCGCTCTATTTATAGGGTGAAGGGGGAAGGGGGCCGGCCCCTCTAGATGAGATCTAGAGGGGGGGGGCGGCCAAGGGGAGGGGGCTTGCCCCCCAAGCCAAGGGGGGCGCCCCTTTAGGGTTCCCGCCCAACCCTAGGCGCATGGGCCCTAGGGGGATGGCGCCCAGCCCACTTAGGGGCTGGTTCCCTTCCACATACAGCCCATAGGGCCCTCCGGGGCAGGTGGACCCTCCCGGTGGACCCCCGGAACCCCTTTGGTGCTCCCGGTACAATACCGATAAAGCCCCGAACACTTCCGGTGACCGTATGATGACTTCCCATATATAAATATTCACCTCCGAACCATTTCGGAACTCCTCGTGACGTCCGAGATCTCATCCCGGACTCCGAACAACATTCGGTAACTGCATACTATTTCCCATAACAACTCTATCGTCACCGAACCTTAAGTGTGTAGACCCTACGGGTTCGGGAATCATGCAGACATGACCGAGATATCTCTCCGGTCAATAACCAACAGCGGGATCTAGATACCCATGTTGGCTCCCACATGTTCCACGATGATCTCATCGGATGAACCATGATGTCGGGGATTCAATCAATCTCATACACAATTCCCTTTGTCTATCGGTATTATACTTGCCCGAGATTCGATCATCGGTATCCCTATACCTTGTTCAATCTCGTTACGGGCAAGCCTCTTTACTCGTTCCGCAACACATCATCATGTGATCAACTCCTTGGTCACATTGAGCTCATTATGATGATGTCTTACCGAGTGGGCCCAGAGATACCTCTCTGTCACACGGAGTGACAAATCCCAGTCTCGTTTCGCGCCAACTCAAGAGACACTTTTGGAGATACCCGTAGTGTGCCTTTATAGCCACCCAGTTACGTTGTGACGTTTGGCACACCCAAAGCATTCCTATGGTATTCGGGAGTTGAACAATCTCATGGTCTAAGGAAATGATACTTGACATTAGAAAAGCTTTAGCAGACGAACTACAAGATCTTGTGCTATGCTTAGGATTGGGTCTTGTCCATCACATCATTCTCCTAATGATGCGATCCCGTTATCAACGACATCTAATGTCCATGGTCAGGAAACCGTGACCATCAATTGATCAACGAGCTAGTCAACTAGAGGCTCACTAGGGACATGTTGTGGTCTATGTATTCGCACATGTATTACGATTTCGGGGTAACACAATTATAGCATGAACAATAGACAATTATCATGAACCAGGAAAGATAATAATAACCATTTTATTATTGCCTCTAGGGCATATTTCCAACACATGGGAGCAAGGATACGGATGACAATTGGATCAAGCGCAAGTTTCTCAAGGCCATGATGCCTTACCATAAGGCCATGTCCTCCGTCATCCGTCAAAGGCCGGACTTTCACACCTTGTCCCCAAGTGAAGTGTTGGATGAGTTTGCGGCAATGAGGATCTTGGACAAGACCGCCGACAATGCGGACATTCTCAACGAGTAAAGAAGCCCAACCTTGCTTTGAAGGCCAATGCTAGTGTGGAAAAAGAGGGTGAAGAGGAAGAAGAAGAGTGTTGTCCCGAAGATACAAAATATGCTTATCATGAGCACATGGCTCTCGCCTCACGGCAATTTTGGAGCAAGAAGAACTCAAGGCCAAACTTCAACAAGAACAACTCAAGTGGCGCCAAGTGCAAGCAACGCGTGAGGACATGCTATAATTGTGGCAATGTAAGCCACTTTGTCGTGGAGTGACCATACAAGAAGAGGGAAGACAATGGTGGCAAGCTTATTGATAACCCAGAAGTATAGGGGAGCAATTTTAGCCTCTTTCAATAAGTAATAGTGTCGAACCCAACGAGGAGCAAAAGGTAGAACAAATATTGCCTCAAGTTCTATCGACCACCGATACAACTCTACGCACGCTTAACGTTCGCTTTACCTAGAACAAGTATGAAACTAGAAGTACTTTGTAGGTGTTGTTGGATAGCTTTGCAAGATAATAAGGAGCACGTAAATAAAATCTAGGGGCTGTTTAGATAAAGACAAAATAAAGTTAGTATAGCGAGTGTGGAAAAGTGGTGGTAGGAGTTGCGAAATTGTCCCTAAGCAATTGACTACTTACTAGACCGATAGCAAGTTTTATGTGGGAGAGGCCACTGCTAGCATGTCATCCCTGACTTGGAATTCTATGCACTTATGGTTGGAACTATTAGCAAGCATCCACAACTACTAACTTTCATTAAGGTAAAATCCAACCATAGCATTAAGATATATTGGTCCCCCTTCAATCCCGTATGCATCAATTTCTATGCTAGGTTGAAGCTTCTGTCACTCTTGCCCTCCAATACATAGTACTATCAACATACAACTAACCCTATGGTGTGATCCACGCGTGCGCTCATATGATGGGCACCAAAGGACAGCAACATAACCACAAGCAAATTAAACCACTCATAGCAATTCACCAATTACCGACAGGACAATGAAAATCTACTCAGACATCATAGGATGGCAACACTTCATTGGATAATAATATGAAGCATAAAGCACCATGTTCAAGTAGAGGGTACAGCGGGTTGTGGGAGAGTGGACCACTGTAGATAGATGGGGGAAGGTGATGAAGATGTTGGTGAAGATGACAGAGGCATTGGTGTAGATCGCGGTGATGATGATGGCCCCGGCGGTGTTCTGGTGCCACCGGGAGAGAGGGGGAGAGAGCCCCCCTTCTTCTTCTACTTCCTTGACCTTCTCCCTAGATGGGATAAGGGTTTCCCCTCTGGTCCTTGGCTTCCATGGCATGGGAGGTGTCGTGGAATTGTCACGGCAGATGTCCTAGTTAAATGACTTAGTCGTGGAGCCATCGCAACTAGGAAGCAAGAAGGGGTTAATCGGGACAAAGGACACAAGGTTTATACTGGTTCGGCCCCTTACGGTGAAGGTAAAAGCCTACGATCCAGTTTTGAGTGGGATTACTTATCTCTCGATAACCAGGGAGCGAATCCGCTTGACCTAGCTCTCGATCTGATGTTACTTGCCCTGAACCGCCGCCGGGTCGTCCCTTTATATACAGAGGTCGACGCCCAGCGGCTCATAGAGTCCCGACCGACTCATAAACAGTGTCCGGCTTGGTTTCTCTCTATTCCTGCCTTATAATACAAGTTTACATATATATGGCGGTTTATCTCTACGGGCCTTAAGTCACCCTTTGGGCCCTGGGCCCTTAACTAACCCGCCATCTCGAGGAGCTGTCTTGGGCTTCAAGAGTCGTCATGAGTATAACCCGGCCCCTCCTGGGCGGGTCACATTAATAATTATATCCCCGACATTAGGCCAAAGATTGATTTGAACTGGTTCACCAATATTCATCACTTTGGGAAAAGTCGTCTGTTCTCTGTCGAACGGAAATTTGTAACCCGCCATGACGTCATCTTCTGGATTTGCAATGACCCGCCATGACGTCATCTGTTATTAATTCATATTTTATCCAACATATCTCAATGGATCCTTATCTTTAATAACAATCCCGAGAATCAAGGCGTCCTGACAAACTGGATACCCGTAATTTTTGGCCTCCTCGTTTTTCGCGCCCACTTTATCAGTCTTTTCCTTATAAATAGGCACGACTGTTCTTTCTCCATTCTCCCCCTTTCTGTCGTCTTCTTCCTCTCCCGACCCTACTGCTGATCGAGCTCCGCCACCGCCGCAGCGCACTTCATCTTCCTCGACCCCGGCCGCTGCATCAACCTGAGCTCGTCCAGAGAACGGCGGCGACCCTTCGCAGTAGATCTGCATCTGTAAGTCTCTGCTTTTCTGCACCTTAGATCCGCATTAGGGTTTGCGAGGTCCTCTGTGTTCTTCGCTGTTCATCAGGATTCTTCGTGGTTTCTCCATTGTATCCTCTTTTGATCTAAAAGAAGTACTAAACTCATGCGGTAACTGTCTCGCATCCATTTTAGACGCTAGTAGATCCCCTTTTCTTGTACAAATGCCTCTTTAGAACTGATGAACTCCTCTGTACTGTTTTTTTAGGTCTAGAATATTTTTCCTTTTCTGAGCATCCGTTGATCCAAAATAATTATTGCAATATGTGAAACCTATTTTTATAACACTTATCCGATGTCTGTATCTTGATAGATCCACCTAGCCATGGAGGCTCACACTACCGGTTTTAAATTGAAATGCTTAATAGATAACTTTCAACCACACATGGCGGTTCAAAATAACTTAACTGCTCATGGCGGCTAAAATAATCTGATATAGTTAGCCGTATGCCATTAGGCCCCATTATAAACCGCCATCTTGAATATGAATTGAAGTATTTCTCTCCGGATTAAATTTGAACCGGAAATTTTTATTTTTTCGTAGGCTTCCATCACAATGCTGCCCAAAGCACCCAAAGCACCCGTTACATGCAACTGGGTTAAATCCATCGTCACAGATAGCACACTTAATAATTTTGTGAAGACTGGCTATCTGCCAAAGAAGGAAGTCATGTCCTACCGTGCTCCTAATCCAACAGAGGAAAAGCCTCAACCCAAAGAAGGGGAGGTCATCCTCTTTACTGATCACATGAACCGGGGCTTTTCTCCACCTGGCTCAAAGTTTTTCAGAGATGTCCTGCACTTTTTTGATCTCGGACCTCAAGTGAAGGAAATATGCCCTAGAGGCAATAATAAAGTTATTATTTATTTCCTCATATCATGATAAATGTTTATTATTCATGCTAGAATTGTATTAACAGGAAACATAATACATGTGTGAATACATAAACCTATAGAGTGTCACTAGTATGCCTCTACTTGACTAGCTCGTTAATCAAAGATGGTTGTGTTTCCTAACCATGAACAAAGAGTTGTTATTTGATTAACGGGATCACATCATTGGTTGAATGATCTGATTGACATGACCCATTCCATTAGCATAGCACCTGATCGTATAGTTTGTTGCTAGTGCTTTTCTTCATGACTTATACATGTTCCTATGACTATGAGATTATGCAACTCCCGTTTGCACGAGGAACACTTTGGGTGCTACCAAAGCGTCACAACGTAACTGGGTGATTATAAAGGTACATTACAGGTGTCTCCGAAGGTACATGTTGAGTTGGCATATTTCGAGATTAGGATTTGTCACTCCGATTGTCGGAGAGGTATCTCTGGGCCCTCTCGGTAATGCACATCACATAAGCCTTGCAAGCATTGCAACTAATGTGTTAGTTGTGAGATGATGTATTACGAAGCGAGTAAAGAGACTTGCGGTAGCGAGATTGAACTAGGTATTGGATACCGACGATCGAATCTCGGGCAAGTAACATACCGATGACAAAGGGAACAACGTATGTTGTTATGCGGTCCGACCGATAAAGATCTTCGTAGAATATGTAGGAGCCAATATGGGCATCCAGGTCCCGCTATTGGTTATTGACCGGAGAGGTGTCTCGGTCATGTCTACATAGTTCTCGAACCCGTAGGGTCCGCACGCTTAACGTTTCGATGGCCGGTTACTATGAGTTTTATGATGTTTCTGTACCGAAGGTTGTTCGAGTCCCGGATGAGATCACGGACGTGACGAGGAGTCTCGAAATGGTCGAGACATAAAGATTCATATATTGGAAGTCTATGTTTGGACATCGGAAGTGTTCCGGGTGAAATTGGGAATTTTACCAAATGCAGGGAGGTTCTGGAACCCCGGAATGCTAATGGGCCAACATGGGCCTTAGTGGAAAGGAGAAAAGGGGCCCAAGTGCTGGTCGCACCTTTCCCCTTCCCTAGTCCTATTAGGACTAGGAGAAGGCGCCCTCTCTCTCCCTTCCCACTTGGGGAAACCTAGTTGGACTAGGATTTGGGGGAATCCTACTCCTAGTAGGAGTAGGACACCTGGCGCACCTCTCCTTGGCGGCCAGCCCCTCCCTTCCCTCCTTTATATACAGGGGCAGGGGCACCCCATGACACACAAGTTGATCATTGAGATCGTTCCTTAGCCGTGTGCGGTGCCCCTTCCACCATATTACACCTCGAGAATACCGTGGCGGAGCTTAGGCGAAGCCTGCGCCGGTGGAACATCATCATCGTCCACCACGCCGTCGTCTTGTGAAACTCTCCCTCAACACTCGGCTGGATCGGAGTTCGAGGGATGTCATCGAGCTGAACGTGTGCAGAACTTCGGAGGTGCCGTCGTTCGGTACTTGGATCGGTTGGATCGTGAAGAAGTACGACTACTTCCTCTACGTTGCGTCAACGCTTCCGTTCTTTGGTCTCACGAGGGTAGACAACACTCTCATCTCGTTGCTATGCATCACCATGATCTTGCGTGATCGTAGGAAATTTTTTGAAATTACTACGTTCCCCAACAAAGTGGCATCCGAGCCTAGGTTTTTATGGTTTGATGATATGCACGAGTAGAACACAAGTGAGTTGTGGACGATACAAGTCATCGCCTACCAAAGATGTCATACTTTGGTTCAGCGGTATTGTTGGACAGACGATCCAGACCAACCTTACGCGTACTCTTCACGCGAGACCGGTTCCTCGACGTGCTTTGCACATAGATGGCTTGTGGAAGACTGTCTCTCCAACTTTAGTTGAACTGAAAAGTGGCTACGCCCGGTCCTTGAGAAGGTTAAAAGCGGAGTCTATTTGACGAAGTATCGTTGTGGTTTTGATGCGTAGGTGAGATTGGTTCTTGCTTAAGCCCGTAGCAGCCACGTAAAATTTGCAACAACAAAGTAGAGGACGTCTAACTTGTTTTTGCAGGGCATGTTGTGATGTGATATGGTCTAGACATGATGCTGAATTTTATTGTATGAGATGATCATGAGTTGTCACCGGTTATCGGTAATGGCGGCAGGAGCCATATGGTTGTCGCTTTATTGTATGCAATGCAATGCTACTGTAATGCTTTACTTTATCACTAAGCGGTAGCGATAGTCGTAGAAGCATAAGTTTGGCGAGACGACAACGATGCTACGATGGAGATCAAGGTGTCGCGCCCGGTGGCGATGGTGATCATGACGGTGCTTGAGATTGAGATCACAAGCACAAGATGATGATGGCCATATCATATCACTTATATTGATTGCATGTGATGTTAATCCTTTATGCATCTTATCTTGCTTTGATTGACGGTAGCATTATAAGATGATCCCTTACTAAATTATCAAGAAGTGTTCTCCCTAAGTATGCACCGTTGCGAAAGTTCTTCGTGATGAGACACCACGTGATGATCGGGTGTTAAAGGCTCTACGTTCAAAAACAACGGGTGCAAAACAGTTGCACGCAGAATACTCAGGTTATACTTGACGAGCTATGCATATAAGATATGACCTCGGAACACGTAGACCGAAAGGTCGGCGTGAATCATATAGTAGATATGATCAACATATTGATGTTCACCATTGAAACTACTCCATCACACGTGATGATCGGTCATGGTGTAGTTGATATGGATCACGCAATCACTTAGAGAATTGGAGGGATATTTTTCTAAGTGGGAGTTCTTAAGTAATATGATTAATTGAACTTAAATTTATCATGAACTTAGTACTGATAGTATCTTGCTTGTCTATGATGTGTAGATAGATGGCTCGTCTTTGTTGTTCCGTTGAATTTTAATGCGTTCCTTGAGAAAGCAAAGTTGAAAGATGATGGCAGCAATTACACGGACTGGGTCCGTAATTTGAGGATTATCCTTATTGCTGCACGGAAGAATTACGTCTGGAAGCACCGTTAGGTGCCGGGCCTGGTGCAAGGGCTGCGCCCGAAGTTGTGAACGTCTGGCAAAGCAAAGTCGATGACTACTCTATAGTTCAGTGTGCCATGCTTTACGGCTTAGAACCGGGACTTCAACGTCGTTTTGAACACCATGGAGCATATGAGATGTTCCAGGAGTTGAAGTTAATATTCCAAGCGAATGCCCGGATTGAGAGATATGAAGTCTCCAATAAGTTCTATAGCTGTAAGATGGAGGAGAACGGTTACATCGGTGAGCATATACTCGTAATGTCTGGATATAACAATCACTTGATTCAACTGGGAGTTAATCTTCCGGATGATTGCGTCATTGATGTAATTCTCCAATCACTGCCACCAAGCTATAAGAGCTTCGTGATGAACTATAATATGCAAGGGATGACCAAAACAATGCCCGAGCTCTTCGCGATCTTTGAAAGCAGCGGAGGTAGAAATCAAAAGGAGCATCAAGTGTTGATGGTTAACAAAACCACTAGTTTCAAGAAAAAGGGCAAAGGAAAGAAAAGGAAACTTCAAAAGAACGGCAAGCAAGTTGCTAATCAAGAGAAGAAACCCAAGTCTGGTCCTAAGCCTGAAATCGAAAGTGCTTCTATTGCAAGCAGGCTGGTCCTTTGAAGCGGAACTGCCCCAAGTATTTGGCGGATAAGAAGGATGGCAAGGTTAACAAAGGTATATGTGATATACATGTTATTGATGTGTACCTTACTAATACTCGCAGAGCACTGGTATTTGATCTTTGGTTACATTGCTAATATTTGCAACTCGAAACAGGGGCTACGGATTGCGAAGATTGGCTAAGGGGCGAGGTGACGATGCGCGTGGGAAATGGTTCCAAAGTCGATGTGATCGCCCGTCGACGCTACCTCTACATCTACCTTCGGGATTAATATTAGACCTAAATAATTGTTATTTAGTACCAGCGTTGAGCATGAACATTATATCTGGATCTTGTTTGATGCGAGACGGTTATTCATTTAAATCAGTAGAATAATGGTTGTTCTATTTATATGAATAATATCTTTTATGGTCATGCACCATTGAAGAATGGTTTGTTTTTACTTAATCTCGATAGTAGTGATACACATATTCATAATGTTGAAGGCAAAAGATGTAGAGTTGATAATGATAGTGCGACTTATTTGTGGCCTTGCCGTTTAGGTCATATCGGTGTAAAGCGCATGAAGAAACTCCATCTTGATGGACTTTTGGAGTCACTTGATTATGAATCACTTGGCACTTGCGAACCGTGCCTTATGGGCAAGATGACTAAAACACCGTTCTCGGAACTATGGAGAGAGCAACAGATTTATTGGAAATCATACATCTTGATGTATGTGGACCAATGAATGTTGAGGCTCGTGGCGGATATCGTTATTTTCTCACCTTCACAGATGATTTGAGCAGATATGGGTATATCTACTTAATGAAACACAAATCTGAAACATTTGAAAGGTTCAAAGAATTTTGAGTGAAGTGGAAAATCATCGTAACAAGAAAATAAAGTTTCTACGATCTGATCGTGGAGGAGAATATTTGAGTTACGAAGTTTGGCCTACATTTGAAACAATGCGGAATAGTTTACAACTTACGCCACCGGAACACCACAACGTAATGGTGTGTCCGAACGTCGTGTCGTGCTTTATTAGATATGGTGCGATCTATGATGTCTCTTCTTGATTTACCGCTATCGTTTTGGGGTTATGCTTTAGAGACGGCTACATTCACTTTAAATAGGGCACCATCTAAATCCGTTGAGACGACGCCTTATGAACTGTGGTTTGGCAAGAAACCAAAGTTGTCGTTTCTGAAAGTTTGGGGCTGCGATGCTTATGTGAAAAAGCTTCAACCTGATAAACTCGAACCCAAATCGGAGAAATGTGTCTTCATAGGATACCCAAAGGAGATCATTGGGTACACCTTCTATCACAGATCCGAAGGCAAGATTTTTGTTGCTAAATTCGGAAACTTTTTGGAGAAGGAGTTTCTCTCGAAAGAAGTGAGTGGGAGGAAAGTAGAACTTGATGAGATAATCTGTATCTACTCCCTTATTGAGAAGTAGTACATCACGAGAAAACAGTTTACGTGACACCTACACCAAATAGGGAAGAAGCTAATGATGATGATCATGAAACTTCAGATCAAGTTTCTACTGATCTTCGTAGATCAACCAGAGCAAGATCCGCACTGCAGTGGTACGGTAATCCTATTCTGGAAGTCATATTCTTTGGAACATGATGAACCTACGAACTATGAAGAAGCGATGGTGAGCCCAGATTCCACAAAATGGCTGGAGGCCATGAAATCTGAGATGGGATCCATGTATGAGAACAAAGTGTGGACTTTGGTTGACTTGCCCAATGATCGGCAAGCAATTGAGAATAAATGGATCTTCAAGAAGAAGGCGACGATGGTAATGTTATCGTCTATAAAGCTCGACTTGTTGCAAAAGGTTTTCGACAAGTTCAAGGGATTGACTACGATGAGACCTTCTCACCCGTGGCGATGCTTAAGTCCGTCCGAATCATGTTAGCAATTGCCGCATTTATGATTATGAAATTTGGCAAATGGATGTTAAAACTGCATTCCTGAATGGATTTACGGAAGAAGAGTTGTATATGATGCAACGAGAAGGTTTTGTCGATCCAAAGGGAGCTAACAAAGTGTGCAAGCTCCAGCCGGTCCATTTATGGACTGGTGCAAGCCTCTCGGAGTTGGAATAAACGTTTGATAGTGTGATCAAAGCATTTGGTTTTATATCTGAGACTTTTGGAGAAGCTTTGTATTTACAAGAAAGTGAGTGGGAGCTCAGAGCATTTACGATATTATATGTGGATGACATATTACTGATCGGAAATGATATAGAATTCTGGATAGCATAAAGGGATACTTGAATAAAAGTTTTTCGATGAAAGACCTCGGTGAAGCTGCTTACATATTGGGCATTAAGATCTATAGAGATAGATCAAGGCGCTTAATAGGACTTTCACAAAGCACATACCTTGATAAAGTTTTGAAAAAGTTCAAAATGGATCGAGGCAAAGAAAGGGTTCTTGCGGTGCTACAAGGTGTGAAGTTGAGTAAGACTCAATGCCCGACCACCGCAGAAGATAGAGAGAAAATGAAAGATGTTCCCTATGCTTCAGCCATAGGCTCTATCATGTATGCAATCATGTACCGGACCTGATGTGTGCCTTGCTTTGTAAGTTTGGCGGCAGGTACCAAAGTAATCCGAGTGGATCATCGGACAGCGGTCAAGAACATCCTTAAGTACTTGAGAAGGACTAAGGATATGTTTCTCATTTATGGCGGTGACAAAGAACTCGTCAGAACGGTTACGCCGACGCAAGCTTTGACACTGATCCGGACGATTCTAAATCGCAAACCGGATACGTATTTACATTAAACGGTGGAGCTGTCGGTTGGTGCAGTTCCAAACAAAGCGTCGTGGCGGGATCTACATGTGAAGTTGAGTACATAGCTGCTTCGAAGCAGCTAATGAAGGAGTCTGGATGAAGGAGTTCATAACCGATCTAGGTGTTGTACCTAGTGTATCGGGTCCAATGAAAATCTTTTGTGACAATACTGGTGCAATTGCCTTGGCAAAGGAATCCAGATTTCACAAGAGAACCAAGCACATCAAAAGGCGCTTCAACTCCATCCGGATTTGGTCCAGGTGGGAGACATAGAGATATGCAAGATACATACGGATCTGAATGTTGCAGACCCATTGACTAAGCCTCTTCCACGAGCAAAACATGATCAGCACCAAGACTCCATGGGTGTTAGAATCATTACTGTGTAATCTAGATTATTGACTCTAGTGCAAGTGGGAGGCGAAGGAAATATGCCCTAGAGGCAATAATAAAGTTATTATTTATTTCCTCATATCATGATAAATGTTTATTATTCATGCTAGAATTGTATTAACAGGAAACATAATACATGTGTGAATACATAAACCTATAGAGTGTCACTAGTATGCCTCTACTTGACTAGCTCGTTAATCAAAGATGGTTGTGTTTCCTAACCATGAACAAAGAGTTGTTATTTGATTAACGGGATCACATCATTGGTTGAATGATCTGATTGACATGACCCATTCCATTAGCATAGCACCTGATCGTATAGTTTGTTGCTAGTGCTTTTCTTCATGACTTATACATGTTCCTATGACTATGAGATTATGCAACTCCCGTTTGCACGAGGAACACTTTGGGTGCTGCCAAACGTCACAACGTAATCGGGTGATTATAAAGGTACATTACAGGTGTCTCCGAAGGTACATGTTGAGTTGGCATATTTCGAGATTAGGATTTGTCACTCCGATTGTCGGAGAGGTATCTCTGGGCCCTCTCGGTAATGCACATCACATAAGCCTTGCAAGCATTGCAACTAATGTGTTAGTTGTGAGATGATGTATTACGAAGCGAGTAAAGAGACTTGCGGTAACGAGATTGAACTAGGTATTGGATACCGACGATCGAATCTCGGGCAAGTAACATACCGATGACAAAGGGAACAACGTATGTTGTTATGCGGTCCGACCGATAAAGATCTTCGTAGAATATGTAGGAGCCAATATGGGCATCCAGGTCCCGCTATTGGTTATTGACCCGGAGAGGTGTCTCGGTCATGTCTACATAGTTCTCGAACCCGTAGGGTCCATACGCTTAACGTTTCGATGGCGATTACTATGAGTTTTATGATGTTTCTGTACGAAGGTTGTTGAGTCCCGGATGAGATCACGGACGTGACGAGGAGTCTCGAAATGGTCGAGACATAAAGATTCATATATTGGAAGTCTATGTTTGGACATCGGAAGTGTTCCGGGTGAAATTGGGAATTTTACCAAGTACCGGAGGTTACGGAACCCCGGAATGCTAATGGGCCAACATGGGCCTTAGTGGAAAGGAGAAAAGGGGCCCAAGTGCTGGTCGCACCTTTCCCCTTCCCTAGTCCTATTAGGACTAGGAGAAGGCGCCCCTCTCTCTCCCTTCCCACTTGGGGAAACCTAGTTGGACTAGGATTTGGGGGAATCCTACTCCTAGTAGGAGTAGGACACCTGGCGCACCTCTCCTTGGCCGGCCAGCCCCTCCCTTCCCTCCTTTATATACAGGGGCAGGGGCACCCCATGACACACAAGTTGATCATTGAGATCGTTCCTTAGCCGTGTGCGGTGCCCCTTCCACCATATTACACCTCGAGAATACCGTGGCGGAGCTTAGGCGAAACCTGGCGGTGGAACATCATCATCGTCACCACGCCGTCGTCTTGTGAAACTCTCCCTCAACACTCGGCTGGATCGGAGTTCGAGGATGTCATCGAGCTGAGCGTGTGCAGAACTTCGGAGGTGCCGTCGTTCGGTACTTGGATCGGTTGGATCGTGAAGAAGTACGACTACTTCCTCTACGTTGCGTCAACGCTTCCGTTCTTTGGTCTCTGAGTAATGCGTAGACAACACTCTCATCTCGTTGCTATGCATCACCATGATCTTGCGTGATCGTAGGAAAATTTTTTGAAATTACTACGTTCCCCAACATCAAGATATCGGGCCCAACTCTGTATCTAATATTTGCAATTTCCAAGTGTTCTGTGAGGTGTACCTTGGAGAAGAACCCAACTTGCTGCTCTTCAAAGAATTATTTTATTTGAACTGCCAGAATAAACGTGCCAACGGGCCTAGCTTGGAACTTGGTGGGATCTCAATCCAGCGACGGAGAGACTACATTTTTCCGTATGCCGGTCCACCGAGTCACCCCAAGGACTGGAACCAGACAAGGTTCTATTGTGAAGATACTTCTCCGGCTGGTGAGAACCCTCTGCCTGGCTTTCGTGCCCTGCGCCTCGAGTCCACTCATCCTCTACCAGATAAGTTGTCTCCTGCTGAACGCCATAAACTTGCCCCCACCATGAGTAAAGTCAAAGCTCTTTTGGGGAACGGCTTAAATGGCATTGATTTGGTCTGGGTTTAGCTTGCCTGGCGGGTTATTCCATTGAGCCGCCGCCCTGGTTTGATGTGCGACTACATAGGCCAGAAAAATGATCCTTTGCGGCACAGCCCTGACGATTTACCTGACGACGTCATTGATGATATGACAAAGTCACTCCTGAATGAGAGCCTGGCAAACTGTGGCAAAGTGGGTTTGAGTCCTTTCTGCAAAGCTAACCCGGCTCCAGCAGTAAGCTAGTATTTTTACTCTCATCTTTGAGGTTTTACCTTTACTCATACTCCTGTTTGAAATTCACAGGCCACTGACGAATTTTGGAAGGCCAAATATGATCATGAAGCTGCAAAGAAGGCCAGAAAAGCTAAGAAAGACGCCAGGAGAGCCGCCGCCAAGAAGAAAGGAAATAAACCCAGCGCCTCAGACATGCTTCGACTAGAGGATACCTCAAGTCAGAGGTAGCTCTTGATTCTCTAGGCTCCTTTTTTAACTATCCTATTGACTCTGATTATCATCAGGAGGATACAGGAGCGAGTCATGCAGTGGTTGAAGAGGTAACTATTATTTCCTCCGACTCCGAGCCTTTGCCAAGACAGAAAGTCCAAAGAGTAACCCGGAAAGTAAGATTTTCACATCCTTTAGCTTATCAAGATCCTCAATTTCTTTTGAAGCAACAGATGCATGAGAGCCGGAGGCAGACCCGGACCAGTAAAGATGCGGAACTCTCCTCCGGCTTACCCAATGTAACAAGGAAACGCCGGAACAAGGTCACCTCTGGTTTATATTCCTTTTATCCTTTGGCGGGTCTCACTCGTCAACCACTTAATTCTTCTGACTCAAATTATCAGGAAACTTCACCTTCCTCCGGCGAATCAACGCAGTCCAATTTGCGGGCTTTTAAAACTGCTCCAGGGTAATGATAACCTACTTAATTTATGCTCAGTTCAATTTGTTGTATTTGTACTGACCTTTTGATTTTATGCAGCGGACAAGCAAAACCCAGCAAGAGGGCAAAGAAGAGCAAGCCGGCCGAAGAGCCGATCTTAAACGAGCCAGAACATGGAACAGCCGCACCTGAAGCCTCCACTCATGAGCAGCTGCCTGAGCCAGCCCATGATATACCAACGCCCACTGTTGACCCGCCTCTCGAACAAGCCGTTGATGGTTCTGAAAATCCAGAATTCCCTAGCCCGACCAAGATGGATGATCCTCAAGATCTTGATATCGAAATCACCAAGACCGGCTTTGTTGAACCGGGGAGGCCTACCGTGCTGGCCAAGTGTTCTGCCAAGGAGGAACTTCTTGAACGCCGCAGATCTAACCTTGATGTTGCTGATTATACTCATATGAGTATCAGACAAATCTTTTCTGGCTATATGAGCCAGGTGCACAGCAGCCGTGACATAGAAATTGACATGGTGAAGCAGATGCACCAGAAGTTTGAGGTATAATCCTTTCTCCATATTCATTTATCCTTACCATGCCAGCCCCCAAGTCTATTGCTTATGATGAATAGGCTGTAGACTTTAGAAGTAAACTTAGCAATATTAGTAACATAGTTGAATTAAAACACAGAAGAATTTCGGCTTACTCCGTAGTCCCCAAAGGGCAGTTTAATCAGTATGATTGAACCGGTTCTTCATATGGTTGCACAGAACAAACTATTTAAAAGGCTATAAACTGCAATATGCATTAGCCCCCAAGTGCCAAATACTCTTGCTTGCAAGGTGATTGGGACTTACTGTCATGAACCACCACGTTAAACAAAATTCTTCAGCATACATTAGCCCCCAAGTGCCAAGTGTTATTACTTGCAAAAGACTTGGGACTTAACATTGCAGCATGATAATCCTGACCTTTTGACCCGGTATACATACAGGTCACCACCAGTGAACTTGAATCAGAAGTATCTGATTTTAAGAACCGTCTAACTACACAGGAGACTGAAACCCAAAAAGCCAACTCTAAATTTGAGTTTAGTGTATCTGAACAAGAAAAACTAAAAGAAGACTTTGAAGTGGAGAAGAAAGCCTGGGCTGATGAAAAGATCACCTTGATCAACCGGGCTGAGAAGGCAGAGGCGGCTCTTGCAGAAGCGACCGCCGAATTATCCGGTTTAAAACGCCATATATCTCAGATGGTCTCGAGAATCAATTGGTAAGTCACTCTACAAGTGTTAGATATGTGAATATTTCTAATAAGCATATTGATTGTCATCAACTCACCTGACATTGTAGTGCTAGCCCTAGGAGCTCAAATCTTAACCAGAGCATGTTGATTAAGCTGAAGGCGGTTTATACGCTGGTGGAGCAACTCTACACCGGGTCTCAGCGTGCCTTAGCCGCAGTGGCCCTGTCGAATGAAGTTCCCACCCTCCCATCGGATGTATTAAACCTGCTTGCTGTGCTACCTCAGCAGTTTAATGAACTAAGGCGATCTTCTGCGAGAGCCGGAGCTGTAGCGGCATTAAGCCAGGCCAAGGCGTGGCTACCGGAGCTAGACCCGGCCGACATCACCATTGGGTATCCAAGCCTAAAAGAGGAGGGCACACCTTTTGGACAGGAGGACTTCACCACTTATGTTAAGGAAATACGCCATGTGGCCACCCTAATTGCTGATGACACGGATCATACCAAGTATCATCCGGGTTATGACGCCGAAAATCGGCGGATTCCAACACCGCATTATGAAGTGATCAGCCTGATCCCTCCAATTCGTAATCATACTTTCGCCCCTGAAGTTGACCCAGCCGATTAATCGATGATGAATCTGAGTTTGAAGCTTTGAGTGGCATTGACTGGTCATCATCAACCTTCCAGGACAGGGAACAGGATGGAGGAGCAGAAAAGGATGATCTGGAAGCTTCAGGCCAACAACGCAATTGATCCGTCGGGCGGCTCATATTTATGCTTTGCTGAAAAACAATGTTAATCATTTGGACTCGGGGAGTCATGTAATAGGGTAGACATAACTTGGTTTTGTCGTGCCTTCGTGCACGTGTTTGGTGCTTAATGCTGTTAAGCGCCATCTTATATTCATCAATATTATGCTCATCATCTATTTTCCTTATGCTTAAGAAAGCTTTTAAACTGCCCTGCATACAGAAATAAACCACAAGACCCTTGGCGGCTTACCGCAGGGCGGGTAATATATCTTACATAGAACCCGGAATATGAAAAAGAGTCATAGATAAGCCGGTTATCAGTTATGGCTTTGAAACATAACTATAATATCATACCTGTGATCCTTTGATTTATACTGCCGGTTTATGTGACCCGAGCAGTTAAGGGTGACAACCCAATCCTATAGAAGCCGATACTTCCACAGATATGATTATTGTTATATGCTGGCGACTTACTAACGAAGTCCAAGCCGGGTTAAATAAAAGCCACTCATTATATGCTTTCAATAGGATAAAAAAGTCTCAAGACAAACTCAAAAAAGACTGTGCAAAAATTTTGAGGCTTCTGATTCAAATACGATCAGTAAACCGTTCCAAAGGGCTTAAGCTAGGATTCGAATACGATCATGTAGCCCCCAGTGGCTTTTATGCTATACCGATCAAGAGGGTACCAACAGCTATGTTCTCTTTGGTTCGAATACGACCTATGTTTGAACAGGAAGCCCCCAAATGACCTTGAGAGTTTTTTAATGACGCTGATTCGAATAATATCAACGTCAGACCCAAAAGGGGTTGAGCTATGATTCGGATACGATCAAGAAGCCCCTTAGTAGTTTGGCAGTGTGCCGATCAAAAGGGTATCAACGACTATGTTCTCTTGGGTTCGAATACGACCTATGTTTGAACAGGAAGCCCCCTAGTGACCATGAGGTTTAACGGCTAGATTCAAATACGATCATGAGCCAGACCAAGAGAGTTAAGCTAGATTCGAATACGATCAGCCCTCAACTGGTTGTTTATGGTTAGAATAATAATAAGTACATATGATCATTGAGGATGAAAAGGACAGAGGTCCTGCTTTATTACTTATCAAAATATATACATTTCAAAATATGTACATGATGAGAGCCGGTGGCTCAAGTGTAATAAGGCCGAAGATGAGCAATGTTCCATGGCCGGCAGGTCTCCTCCTCCGACTTACGTGAGTCTTTGTGCTCTCGAACATCGATAAGGTAGTATGACCCGTTGTTCAGGTTCTTGCTGACCACAAAGGGTCCTTCCCAAGGTGGGGATAGTTTGTGCGCATCAGGCTGAACTAGGATGAGCCAGAGCACCAAGTCACCTTCTTGAAAGGTTCTGGACTTAACCCGGCGGGTGTGATAACGGTGCAGGTCCTGTTGGTAAATCGCCGAGCGGGCTGCTGCTAAGTCATGCTTCTCATCCAACAGGTCAAGGGCATCCTGACGGGCTTGTTCATTATCAGCTTCAACATAAGCCGCCACACGGGGCAAGTCATGACGGATGTCACTTGGTAGAACCGCCTCTCCTACGTAAACCATGAAGAAAGGCGTATAACCCGTAGATCTGTTAGGTGTAGTATTGATGCTCCATATCACAGAAGGCAAATCCTCCACCCAAAAACCCGACGTCCGCTGTAAAGGAACCATGAGCCGGGGTTTTATGCCTTTCAAGATTTCCTGATTGGCTCTTTCAGCTTGACCACTGGATTGAGGGTGAGCTACTGATGAAACATCGAGCCAGATATGCTCACGTTGACAAAACTCTTCCAAGGCACCTTTGGACAAATTAGTACCATTGTCAGTTATGATGCTGTGTGGAAAACCAAACGAAAGATCACCTTTTTCATGAATTGAACCGTTCTGGATGCATCACACTTATTGACCGGCTCTGCCTCAACCCACTTGGTGAATTTATCCACTGCCACCAAAAGGTGTGTCTTCTTATCCTTAGACCTTTTGAAACCGGAGAGATTTGGAACCGACATGATGGACACATCATGGATCTTACGAATAATTTCTTGACCTTCCTCTGGCGAGACACGGCGTTGAAACGACCCAGTAACACTGCAATGATGCAACTCGCCGTTGGCAATTGTCATCAATTTAGACCGCCGGACTATTTGTCTAGCCAAGGTCTCATCCTTAGGCAACTCGCCCCGGGTCATGTAAGCCAAATATGGCACTGTCCAATCTGGGATAACATGAAGAGCCGCCACCAGTTGTGCTTTCGGGTCAGGAACAGCCAAGTCTTCCTCTGTAGGCAACTTGACAGAAGGGTTATGCAAAACATCCAGGAAAGTGTTAGGTGGCACTGGCTTATGCTGAGACCCGAGCCGGCTTAAAGCATTGGCTGCCTCGTTCTTTCTGTGATCAATGTGTTCCACCTGGTAACCCTTGAAGTGTCCAACAATGGCATCAACTTCACGATGATAAGCCGCAATGAGAGGATCCTTGGAATCCCACTTGCCTGATACTTGTTGAGCCACAAATCTGAGTCGCCAAAGCACCTTACCCGGCTTAAGTTCATCTCCTTAGCCATTCGAAGACCATGGAGCAAGGCCTCATACTCAGCTGCATTGTTAGTACGGGGAAACATCAACCGGAGTACATAACAAAATTTGTCACCTCGAGGGGAAGCTAAGACAACTCCAGCCCCTAAGCCTTCCAATTGCCTGGACCCATCAAAATGAATAGTCCAGTATGTGTTGTCCGGCTTTTCTTCAGGCATCTGTAGCTCCGTCCAATCATTGATGAAGTCCACCAGTGCTTGAAACTTAATAGCAGTACGTGGCACATACTTTATACCATGAGGCCCAAGTTCAATGGCCCACTTGGCGACTCGTCCTGTGGCTTCTCCATTTTGAATGATATCTCCCAAAGGAGCAGAACTGACCACAGTGATGGGGTGACCCTGGAAGTATTGCTTGAGCTTCTGGCTTGCCACGAACACCCCATAAACAAGTTTCTACCAATGTGGATACCTTTCCTTCGACTCAATAAGCACCTCACTGATGTAGTAAACCGGCCATTGAACCGGATGCTCCTTGCCAGCCTCCTTGCGCTCCACCACAATGGCCACGCTGACGGCACATGTGTTAGCAGCCACATACAGCAATAATGGCTCCTTATCAATAGGAGCAGCAAGGACCGGTGGCTCAGATAACTGTCTCTTAAAATCTTCAAAGGCAGCGTTAGCAGCATCACTCCAGACAAAGACATCCGTCTTCTTCATCATCTGATACAGCGGTATGGCCTTCTCACCTAACCGGCTTATGAACCGGCTTAAAGTAGCAATACGGCCCGCCAGACGCTGAACATCATTGATACAGGCTAGTTTAGCCAAAGAGTGATTGCCTTAATCTTCTCTGGGTTAGCCTCAATGCCTCTGTTAGAAACCAGAAAACCCAAAAGCTTGCCAGCTGGCACTCCAAAAACGCACTTGGCCGGGTTAAGCATCATCTTGTAGACCCGGAGATTATCAAAGGTTTCCTTCAGATCATCTACCAAGGTCTCCTTCTCTCTGGACTTCACCACAATGTCATCCACATAAGCATGAACGTTGCACCCAATCTGATTGTGGAGATAGTTCTGCACACATCGCTTATAAGTCGCATGGGCACTCTTAAGCCCAAAAGGCATAGACACATAATAGAAGGCTCCAAACGGAGTGATGAAAGCCGTCTTCTCCTGGTCCTTAACTGCCATTTTGATCTGATGATATCTAGAGTAAGCATCCAAAAAGCTCAAACGCTCACAACCCGCCGTAGCATCAATGATTTGATCAATACGGGGAAGAGCAAAAGGATCAGTCAGACAAGCCTTGTTTAAGTCCATGTAATCCACACACATACGCCAGGTGCCGTTCTTTTTTAGCACAAGCACCGGGTTAGCCAACCACTCTGGGTGAAAAACTTCAACAATAAACCCGGCCGCCAAGAGCCGGGCCACCTCCTCACCAGTAGCTTTATGCCTCTCCTCATTAAACCGCCGAAGAAACTGCTTGGCCGGCTTAAATTTTGGATCAATATTAAGAGTGTGCTCAGTGAGTTCTCTCGGTACACCCGGCATGTCACAAGGTTTCCATGCAAAGATGTCCCGGTTCTCACGGATGAACTCGATGAGCGCGCTTTCCTATTTGGGATCCAGATTGGCACTGATATTGAACCGCTTAGATGAGTCACATGGAACAAAATCAACAAGCTTGGTTTTATCGGCCGACTTAAACTTCATCACCGGCTCATGTTCCGTGGTTGGCTTTTTCAAAGACGTCATGTCTGCCGGGTCAACATTGTCCTTGTAGACCTACAACTCCTTTGTTGCACAAACAGATTCAGCATAAGCAGCATCGCCTTCCTCACATTCCAAGGCTATCTTCCGACTCCCATGCACTGTAATGGTGCCCCTATGAACCGGCATTTTGAGCTGCAGGTAAACATAACACGGCCACGCCATAAACTTTGCATAAGCCGGCCGTCCAAACAATGCGTGGTATGGGCTCTGGATTTTGACTACCTCAAAGGTTAACTTCTCAGCCCTGGAATCATGCTCATCGTCAAAGGCTACTTCCAGCTCAATCTTACCCACTGGGTACACCGACTTACCGGGCACTACTCCGTGAAAAACAGTGTTGGACGTCTTAAGATTCTTATCAATCAACCCCATGCGACGAAAGGTCTCATAATAGAGGATGTTGATGCTGCTGCCTCCATCCATGAGCACTTTTGTGAATTTGTATCCACCAACTTGAGACGCCACCACTAAAGCCAAGTGACCCGGATTGTCAACCCCTGGAGGGTGATCCTCCCTACTCCATAGAATAGGCTGCTCAGACCATCTCAGATAACGAGGAACCGTCGGTTCAATAGCGTTCACGGCCCTTTTATGAAGTTTCTGGTCCCTTTTGCATAAGCTAGTGGTGAACACGTGATACTGCCCACTATTCAGCTATTTTGGGTTACTCTGATGCCCGGATTGCTGCTGCTGTTGACCTCCTTGGCCAGATTGCTGATTATAACCACCTTGATGACCTTGAGGGCCCTGGCCATGAAGACCGCCGCTTCCTGAGCCGCCGCCCGGGCCATGAAAACCGCCGCCGTCTGAGCTACCGCCCGGGCCATGAAAACTGCCACCGCCTGAGCCGCCGCCCGGCCCGTGATATCCGTCGAACATGTTAGGATTCTTGAAAGCCTTCATGATCATACAGTATTTCCATAGATGAGTGGCCGGCTTCTCCCGGGTGCCGTGTCTTGGACAGGGCTCATTCAGCAACTTCTCAAGGGTGGGACCTGACCCACTCGACCGAGGAGGCGGCCTCCCCTTGCGTCGTTGATTGTTGCCTTGCCTATTCGCCACAAACTCCGAGCTACCGTTAGCCTTACGTTTATTATTACATCCTTGATTCGCCGGGTTATGCTGAAGACCCTTAGCGTTGCCGTTCTTCTTTCCCTTCCCTGTCTTCTCTTCATCAGACGCGGGATCCTTGGTACTATTGGAATCAGCGTATTTAACCAGAGCCGCCATCAGCTGGCCCATGTCATTACAATCGCGCTTGAGCCGCCCCAGCTTCTGTTTCAGAGGTTCAAAACGGCAATTTTTCTCCAACATTAAGACTGCAGAGCCGGCATCCATCTTATCAGATGAATGTATTATTTCCTTCACCTGGCGCACCCAATGGGTCGTGGACTCACCTTCCTCTTGCTTGCAATTAGTCAAGTCCACAATCGACATGGGCTGCTTGCATGTGTCCTTAAAGTTCTGAATGAACCGGGCCTTTAACTCGGCCCAGGAACCAATGGAATTAGGTGGCAATCCCTTTAACTAAGTGCGGGCCGTTCCATCCAGCATCATAGTGAAGTATTTGGCCATTGTCGCGTCACTGACCTCCAGCAATTCAATGGCCATCTCATAACTTTCAATCCATGCCCCGGGCTGCAAGTCAGCCGTGTAGTTAGGCACCTTTCGAGGCCCCTTAAAATCCTTGGGCAAACGCTCATTACGCAGTGTTGGCACCAAGCAAGGGACACCTCCGGTTCTCATGGTCGCGCCTCCCTCAATAGAAGTCATCGGATAAACCGGGAAAGGCTGGTAAGCCGCCCGCTGAGCTGCCTACTCCATCACCTGCTGAGTCGCCCGCTCAGCCTCTTGGCGTTCCCTATCCTGATTAACCAAGTTAAGGGCCCCATCTCGCGTCGGATCTCGCCCGCCTGGCTGATCACGATGTCGGACGTTGCTTGAAACTGCCGCCGAGTCCATATGTCTGCTATAACTCGGGCTCCCGCTTGGGAGAGGGGTCGAATGAATTATGTCTAACCTAACTTGGGTGAGAGCCCCTCCGAGATTGGATATGTCTCTTTGTCTCTCTCTGTTTCTACGTTCCCCGATTCCGCCCTTTCACCGTTTCTTAAATTTCCGGAGCTCCCTAACTCCGATTGGGCTGAAATTTGGACACGATTTTTATCTGGATATTGACTTTCTTGCGGCGAAAGAAGGGCACCAAATGCCTTACGGAGTGGCCACGATGGCCCAGGGCGTGCCTGACCCCCTGGGGCACGCCCCTCACCCTCGTGGGCCCCTCGGGCATCGTCTCGCGTTGATTCCACTTCCCAAAATTCACATATATTCGAAAAAAATATCCGTCAGTTTTTATCCCGTTTGGACTCAATTTGATATCGATTTTCTGTGAAACAAAAAACATGCAACAAACAGGAACTGGCACTGGGCACTGGATCAATATGTTAGTCCCAAAAATAGTATAAAAAGTTTCCAAAAGTATGGTAAAGTTGTAGAATATTGGCATGGAACAATAAAAAATTATAGATACGACGGAGACGTATCAGCATCCCCAAGCTTAATTCATGCTCGTCCTTGAGTAGGTAAATGATAAAAAAGATATTTTTTGGTGTGGCATGCTACCTAGCATAATCTTGATCATCTAATCTAATCATGGCATGAATATTAAGACACGAGTGATTCAAAGCAATAGTCTATCTTTTGACATTAAGACAATAATACTTCAAGCATACTAATAATGCAATCATGTGTTTTCAAAATAACATGGCCAAAGAAAGTTATCCCTACAAAATCATATGGTTTGGCTATGCTCCATCTTCATCACACAAAATAATCAAATCATGCACAACCCCGATGACAAGCCAAGCAATTGTTTCTTACTTTTGATGTTCTCAAACCTTTTCAACTTTCACGCAATACATGAGCGTGAACCATGGACATAGCACTATGGGTGGAATATAATATAATGATGGGGGTTGTGTGGAGAAGACAAAAAGGAGAAAGTCTCACATCGACGCGGCTAATCAACGGGCTATGGAGATGCCCATGAATTGATATCAATGTGAGGAGTAGGGATTGCCATGCAACAGATGCACTAGAGCTATAAGTGTATGAAATCTCAAACTGAAACTAAGTGGGTGTGCATCCAACTTGCTTGATCATGAAGACCTAGGCATTTGAGGAAGCCCATCGTTCGAATATACAAGCCAAGTTCTATAATGAAAATTCCCACTAGTATATGAAAGTGATAACTCAAGAGACTCCCTATATGAAGAACATGGTGCTACTCTGAAGCACAAGTGTGGTATAAGGATAGTAACATTCCCCTTCTCTCTTTTCTCCCTCTCTTTTTATTTTTTTATTTTTTTGTAGGCTTCTTTGGCCTCTCTCTTTTTTTTGGCTTCTTTGGCCACTTTTATTTTGATAACCTCACATGGGACAATGTTCTAATAATGATGATCATCACACTTTTATTTACTTACAACTCAATATTACAACTTGATATCTAGAACAAAGATATGACTCTATATGAATGCCTCTGGCGGTCTACCGGGATGTGCAATGATCTAGAGTAGCAAAGATATCAAAAAACGGACAAGCCATGAAAACATCATGCTAGCTATCTTACGATCATGCAAAGCAATATGACAATGAATGCTCAAGTCATGTATATGATGATGATGGAAGTTGCATGGCAATATATCTCGGAATGGCTATGGAAATGTCATGATAGGTAGGTATGGTGGCTGTTTTGAGGTAGATATAAGGAGGCTTATGTGTGATAGAGCGTATCGTATCACGGGGTTTGGATGCACCGGTGAATTCGCACCAACTCTCGAGATGAGAAAGGGCAATGCACGGTACCAAATAGGCTTGCAGTGATGGAAGGGTGAGAGTGCGTATAATCCATGGACTCAACATTAGTCATAAAGAACTCACATACTTATTGGAAAAATCTATTAGTTATTGAAAAAAAAGTACTACGCGCATGCTCCTAGGGGATAGATTGGTAGGAAAAGAACATCGCTCGTCCCCGACCACCACCCATAAGGAAGACAATCAATAAATACCTCATGCTCCAACTTCGTTACATCACGGTTCACCATACGTGCATGCTACGGGAATCAAAAACTTCAACACAAGTATTTCTACAATCCACAACTATCCACTAGCATGACTCTAATATCACCATCTTTATATCGCAAAACTATTGCAAGGAATCAAACATATCATATTCACTGATCTACAAGTTTTATGTAGGATATAACCATGTGAATGACCAATTCCTATCATCTCTCTAAATAGATATAAGTGAAGCAAGAGAGTTTAATTATTTCTACAAAAGATATGCCCACGCTCTAACAAATATAAGTGAAGCAAAAGAGCATTCTACAAATGGAGGTTTTCTATGTGAAGAGAAATAGGCAATCCAAACTTCAAATTATATAAGTGAAGCACATGAAGCATTCTATAAAGCCATACTCAAAAAATATAAGTGAAGTGAAAAGAGCGTTCTATAAATCAGCCATGGAATATCTCATACCAGCATGGTGCATAAAAGAAAAAGGGGAAAACTAAATGCGAAAAACGCTCCAAGATTTGCACATATCACATGAATGAAACGAAACCGAAAACATACAGATACTTGTTGAAGGAAGAGGGGATGCCTTCCGGGGCATCCCCAAGCTTAGACGCTTGAGTCTTCTTGAATATTTACTTGGGGTGCCTTGGGCATCCCCAAGCATGAGCTCTTGCCTCTCCTCCTTCTCCTCACATCGAGACCTCCTCGATCTTTGATCACTTCATCCACACAATACTCAACAGAAAGTGTGGTAAGATCCGATAGTATAATAAAGCAAATCACTACTCTAAGTACTGTTGCAAACCAATTCATATTTTGTTTTTGAATTGTATCTACAGTAATATAACTTTTCTATGTCTTAATCCACTGATAGAAATCGATAGTTTCATCGAAACAAGCAAAACAAAGCATCAAAAACAGAATCTGTCTTAAACAGGACAGTCTGTAGTAATCTGAACATTCGCCATAGCTCTCTTACTCCAAAAGTTCTGAACAAATTAGGAAAATAAACAATTTGTATAGAAATACATTGCAAAAAGTTTCAGAACCATTTGACGTTCCAGTAAAAAATGTAAAATCGTGCACTATAGCCAAAGTTTCTGTTTTGCACCGCACAAACCAACAAACAATGTAAACATCCTAAAGGCAAATCTTGGCACATTATTTTTATAATACAATGGAATTGTACAAGGGGATAATTATTTTTGTTGAAAATTTTCTGTAATCAAGATTCACAAAGTTTCCGTGAGCATGAACAAAGTTCAAGGAGCTCCCCACTTCAACAATGCTTGTCTCTCCCACTTTCACTTTCCTTTTGAAAAGTTTTGGGTTCCCCTCTATATTTTTTTGTTTTTAAACTTTATAAAAGCACTCAACAGAAATAAATGACTCTCTAAAACTTTCGGTTTGTCTCCCTGGCAGCGCTTTCTTTAAAGCCATTAAGCTAGGCATAAAGTGCTCAAGTAATGGATCCACCCGGATCCCAAGGTATATCAAAGACAATTTTAATTAACAATGATTTGTGATTTAGTAGTGAGCAAAAAGTAACATATATAAAGCAATGACAAAGTCTAACTCTCTTCTTATGCATCGGCATGTCATACAAGAACAATTCACGCACATCAAGTAAAGGCCAATACATAGCATAAGCAGTTTCTTACAATTCTATCGTGTTGGAAACATAAAGAGGTGGAGATGTAGTTCCACTCTCATAATAATTGCAAGTAGGAGAAGCAAGCACATGCATATTATTGTCATCAAAATTATCATGTGCAATGGTAAAAGGCAACCCATCAATATAATCCTTAATAAGTGCGAACTTCTCCGATATAGTGTAGTCGGGAGAATTCAAAAAGATAATAGGACTATCATGCGTGGGTGCAATAGCAACAATTTATTGTTTAACATAAGGAACTATAGCAAGTTCATCTCCATAAGCATAATTCATATTGGCATATTGGCCACAAGCATAGCAAGCATCATCAAAAAAGGATATTTCAAAAGAATCAACGGGATCATAACAATCATCATAGCATTCATCCTTCGGTAAATTCGAAGGGAAATTAAACAGTGTATGGGATAAAGAGTTAATCTCATTAGATGGTGGGAACGGGTGATCAATCCGCTCTTCCTCCTTTTGTTCTTCGTTCTCCTGTTCATCTTTTTCATCCAATGAGCTCACAGTTTCATCTATTTCTTCTTCCATAGACTCCTGCAAAATATTAGTCTCTTCTTGGACAACGGAGACTTTCTCAATAAATTCATCAATATCATAATTGTATTTATAATTCTCATAGCCATATTTAAGGATAACTAAATTTTCAGGTCTATAAACTAAATCATCAAAATCGTCAAACTCTTTAAACAAAGATTCAATTTCACATGCACCCTTAAAAGCAACAAATTCTTCTATTCGTTTCACATCATAGTAATCATATATACCATTAGCATCAGAAGATAAGGTTTCATTATCATTAAATTTGCTTGAAAAGGGAAGGTGTGGAGCCTTCATCCTAGAGCAACAAGTATAATCATGTCTCAAGCACAGATCCCGAGCATACCAACGCAACATATAAATTTGATCCCATAATAGTTTCCCTTTTTGAGTCAAGCGATAATCCCTAAAGTATTCATGTTGATCCAACGTGTCTCCCATTACATAATGTAATGGGGTTTTCTCAGCATTATCAAAGTAGTACATAATATCTTTCACATAATGAGCATCGAGGGTTTTAGGAGGTTCCCCATCTCCATGAGTAGCAAGTACACCTAATTTTTTTGGTATTTCGTGTTCCATATCCATAATAAAGATAGAGAACAACTTAGAACGGAAAATAAAAACTACTTAGTGATAAAGCAAACAAGCACACACGGGAATATTCACCCCACGCTATAACTCTCTGGCAACGGTGCCCAAAAAATGTGTTGATAACCCACAAGTATAGTGGATCAATTGTAGCCTCTTTCGATAAGTAAGAGTGTCGAAACCCACGAGGAGCTAAAGGTAGAACAAATATTCCCTCAAGTTCTATCGACCACCGATACAACTCTATGCACGCTTAACGTTCGCTTTACCTAGAACAAGTGTGAAACTATAAGTACTTTGTAGGTGTTGTTGGATAGGTTTGCAAGATAATAAAGAGCACGTAAATAAAATCTAGGGGCTGTTTAGATAAAGACACAATAAAGTTAGTATAGCGAGTGTGCAAAAGTGGTGGTAGGAGTTGCGAAATTGTCCCTATGCAATTGGATACTTTACTAGAACGATAGCAAGTTTTATGTGGGAGAGGCCACTGCTAGCATGTCATCCCTGACTTGGAATTCTATTCACTTATGATTGGAACTATTAGCAAGCATCTGCAACTACTAACGTTCATTAAGGTAAAACCCAACCATAGCATTAAGATATATTGGTACCCCTTCAATCCCGTATGCATCAATTTCTATGCTAGGTTGAAGCTTCTGTCACTCTTGCCCTCCAATACATAGTCCTATCAACATACAAATAACCCTATGGTGTGATCCACGCGCGCGCTCATATGATGGGCACCAAAGGACAGCAACATAACCACAAGCAAATTAAACAAATCATAGCAATTCACCAATTACCCGATAGGACAACGAAAATCTACTCGAGACATCATAGGATGGCAACACATCATTGGATAATAATATGAAGCATAAAGCACCATGTTCAAGTAGAGGGTACAGCGGGTTGCGGGAGAGTGGACCACTGTAGATAGATGGGGGAAGGTGATGAAGATGTTGGTGAAGATGACGGAGCCGTTGGTGTAGATCGCGGTGATGATGATGGCCCCGGCGGCGTTCCGGTGCCACCGGGAGAGAGGGGGAGAGAGCCCCCCTTCTTCTACTACTTCCTTGACCTTATCCCTAGATGGGAGTAGGGCTTCTGTCATGGTTTTGTCACGGCAGATGTCCTAAGGAAACGACTTAGTCGTGGAGCCATCACGCGGGTTAGCTTAAAGGGGTTAAAGCGGACAAGGGACGCAGAGAGTTTATACTGGTTCGGCCCCTTGCGGTGAAGGTAAAAGCCTAATCCAGTTGTTGTGGAATTTCTAGGGTTTCGATGGCCAGGGAGCGAATATGCTTTGCCTGAGTCTCGAGTTGTTGTCTGTTGTCCTAAACCGCCGCTGGGTTGTCCCCTTATATACATGGGTTGATGCCCTCGGTTTACAGAATCCCGGGTCCGGCTCATAAACGTGTCCGACTCGGTCTCTGCTCTTTCTATCTTACAACACAAGTTTACATATCAATGATGGTTTATGTCTATAGGCCTTAAACCAGCTTTGGGCCTTGGGCCTTCTCAAAGTGTCACCGTCTTTGTCTTCACGGGCTTCAGATGCAGTGAACCATTATGGGTTTAACCCGGCCTCTCCTGGCCGGTTTACACCTAGTAGTAATATCCCCAACATTAGGCCCCAGATTGATTTGAACTGGTTCATGTCAATACTCAATGCGTCATTATCTTCACAGAAATTTTGTAAACCGCCGTGATGTCACCTTCCAGGACCATGATAAATCGCCATGACATCATCTGTTATTAAAAACTGCACATAAACCATCTTCATTAATGGGCCTCCGACAATCGAGGCAACAGAGCTGTCACATATCCCATTTTTCAGGCTCCTCGATTCTCGCACCTACCACTTATCCATTCACCTTATAAATAAGGCCGAGGAGTTCTTTTCACTTTTCCCCCTCGTGCCTCTTCGCCTCGTCTTCTTCCTCGCGCCGACCAACCCTTCAAGCTCCGCCACCGCCGTCGGTCTTCGCCTTTGCCTCAACAACGGCCGCTACATCAACCTAACCGCACAAGAGAAACGCGACGATCTTCCGCTGCTTCAACAGCACCAGTGAGTTCCTCTTCTCCTCACTCCAGATCCACCATTAGGGTTCAGTGTTCTTCGTAGTTCTTCAAAGCTCCTGGAGCTGTTCTTCTTTGTTCCTCCCATTAACACAAACGACTAGATGGATCTGATACTTTTTATGCGGTCGTAGCCATAGTCCTCTTTTTCCTTATTAGATCTTCTCCTTTACACAGAACTCATCTGAACTTTCCAAACTGTTTAAGCCCTTGAAATTAGGTCTGGATTTTTTCTAGTTTTCTGTCATACCGCAGATCTGAAATTTATCACATCAATCTGCGAAACTTGTTTTTCCCTCACTTAGTACTTTAGATCTGTACCTTATATTCCAGAATTGGCGGTTTAATCTCATAGAAAAATGATAATTCGGTAGGTACCATTAGTCCCCTGTTGAACCGCCAAGCCGCTTTATCTTTGTACATCTCCCATATCTGATTCCGGTTTAACAATATCAGACTCCGGTTTAACAATATGTGTACATCTCTGCTTTAACTTGCATCGCCTTTATTCTATCCATTATAAATCTTAAACCGGTAATAATCATGTTTCAACCTCCGTTGAAATGGCCAAACAAGTCTATGAATGCAACTGGGCTCCTTCCCGGGTCACGGAAGATCAGTTAAACAGATGCGTCGCAACAGGCGCTTTAGCCAAAAAAGATGTCATTCATTGGAGGGCCCCTGGCCCGGAAAATCCTCCTACACCCAAGGAAGGAGAGGTAATCGTTTTTCTTGACCATCTGGGCTAAGGCTTTAGCCCTCCCGTTCAAAATTCTTCCGAGATGTGCTGGCCAGTTTTCAGCTTCTCCCTCAGGACATCGGTCCAAGTTCTGTGACCAACATCTGCCACTTCCAAGTCTTCTGTGACGCTTATTTGCAAGAGGAACCTACAGTTGAACTGTTTAGGGATTTCTTTCACTTAAACCATCGCACAGAGTTCACGGATGGACCCAATACTGAATTGGGCGGAATGGCGGTTCAGAAAAGGAAGGAAGTCACCTTCCCTCATCCCAAGCTCCACAGTCACCCCAAAGAGTGGAACCAGGCCTGGTTTTATTGCAAGGATACATCTCCATCTGATGAAAACCCCCTGCCGGGTTACTGCCCTCACCGCCTTAGCAATACGCATCCTTTTCCTCAGAGGTTTACAGCAAAGGAAAGGGCCATCTATGCCCCACAGCTGTCGAAGCTTAGAACCTTTATGGCAAACGGTTTAACAGGTGTTGATTTTGCTCGTTGCTGGATCTGCTGGAGTGTTCTACCCTTAAGCCGGCGCCCCGGCTTGATGTGTGAATACACAGGGAGTTTGACCGACCCTCAAGGCACATTAATATTCAACTGACAGAGGCTGAAATTACTGAGGCTGTCAAGAAAATGTTGAATGAACCGGAGGCCGTCTGCGGCCAGACCGGACTAAGTCCTTTCTGCACCTTCAACAAACCGCCATCTGTAAGAATTATATAACCTCCTTGTCATAAGTTGCTTCTTTCAAAATATTCTCTGAAAGTTTGTCTGATTTTGACAGGGTGATGATCCGTTCTGGAATAAAAAACCACAAGACAAACCGGCAAAACCGCAAGACAAAACGGCGAAGCCACTTCGCCCAAAGACCAAGGTTGTTAAAAAACCTGCCAAGAAAAGAACCACTGTGTCTTCTGATGCAAATGTTGATGCCGATGTAGCTAATCCGGACTCGGAGGTAGAACTTGACTCTCTTGGTTCATTTTGCATACACCTCATTGACAATGATTATTATCAGGACGACACTGAAGGCAGTCATGCTGATTATGTAGAGGTAATCATTCTTTCCTCCAATTCAGATCCTCTGCCCACATCAAAAATCCGTTGAGCAAACCGGAAAGTAAAATTTTCTCACCCCCTTGCTTACTAGGACCCAAACTTTCTTTTGAAGGCGCAGCAACACGAAGCTCGTCGCCCAACCCGGCACAGTGGCCAGGTAGTTACCTCCGCCGGTTTACCGAATACTCCGGTTCGGAAACACCGATCAGAGGTCTCTTACACTCTTGATACTACTTGCCCTAAGATGGGTTGTTTCCGCCAGCCACTTGACCCGTCTGATTCAAATTATCAGGGTACTTCCCACTCATCTTCTGGCGAGTCATCAGCCACAAGGCTTCCACCCCTCAAAATGGTTCCTGGGTGGGTCATACCTTGAATTTTTTATCCTTGATGTATTATTTTGACATATTGTACTGATCCTCATGTTTATTTTTCTCAGTGCCAAGCCTAGACCCAGCAAGAAGGCTCGGTTGAATAAATCGGCTGATGATAACATGGCTGTAGAACCGAAAAAGACTCCAGACCCTGAAGAAGCCAATGCTTATGCCATGCTTAATGATCCGTCACCTCAAGACCATGACTTCTTTGCTGAACTAGTGGAAGTTGACACCACAAGCCATGCTGACCAGCCAACCAGCCCTGTCCGAACTGATGAACCGGTTAGTCCAGTTAAGGATACTGACAAACCGCCAACTCCAGTAAAGGTTGCTGATGATAAAGAGGATGATGTTATGATTACTGGCATTGGCCACACCACTCCTGGCAATCATGTCGCTTTGTCAAAGCATACTGCCAAGGACGAGCTTTCTGCTATCGGCAAAGACATATGGAATGCCGATTTATCAAACTACGCCCATCTCAATGCTCAAGACATTCACTCTGGCTTCTTGAACCGTCTGTATACCAGCCGTGACTATGAAGCTCGTTTGGTAAACTTGATGAAGGAGCGATATGAGGTAACTACATAACTGTTTTTCTCTTACGTCCAATTGCAATTTATCAACTCCATATCCCCCAAGTTACGGTTTATGATACCAATCTGAACCGGGACTTAGTAATAACTTTATACTTGCAACACTGCATCTTTTTTCACTGATGTAGCCCCCAAAGGCCGGTTTAACTTTATAAAGATGAACCGGGACTTCTAAAAGATTTCCTAGATTCGTACTTTGAGCAAACATACATTAGCCCCCAAATGCCAAGAGTAATACTTTTATTATGCTTGGGACTTGTAGAAACTTCCGAGAACAAGCAAACATGCATTAGCCCCCAAGTATCAGGTGCATAACTTGTTATGTGCTTGATACTTCAAACATGTATTACCAAATCATTATTCTTTTGTCTGTTATAGGCTGAGCTGAGCAAAAAGGAAGCCCAAACCGCCGATCTGCAAGAGAACATAAAATCTCAGCAAGCCGAAACCTCCAAGGCCAAGGAAGAGTTGACCAGCGCTTTAGACGCTATGGAAAAACTGAAAGAGAGCTTCAACAAGGAGCGGGCAGATTGGGAGACAGAAAAATCCGCTTTGTGAAAAAGAGCTGTGGACGCAGAATCAGCTCTTAAACCGGTGGTACATGAGCTGACTGGCGTGAAGCGGCAGATACATGCCATGACTACTGCTGTGTTCGGTAAGCATCCTTGCTTTATACTTTCAACATATCTTCCCATGCATTGCCGGTTTACTGACGTTTGTAATGATGCAGGAACTCACATTAGTCATCTGGGCTCTGATGTTCAGAAGAAGCTGAAGGCTACCTACATGCTGATAGAGCAACTGTATACCGGCGCGCAATGAATTATCTGCACCGCTTCTCACAATAAGTCGCCCCCGACATTAATCAAGGATACCTTAGACATGCTATCTATGCTGCCTGCCCAGGTAGAAGAGCTAAAGAGATCTGCTGCAAGGGCTGGCGCTCTGACCGCACTATCCCGGGCAAAAGCATGGGTGCCTGATCTTGATCCGACGGACGTGGCTAAAGGCTACCCAAGCTTAAAAGAAGACGGATCAGAATTTGGCACTGAAGATCTCCGCGCCATAAACCGGGAAGTACGTCCACTGGCTTGTCAACTTGCCGAAGAGGCTGATATTTCATTTTACCAGTCGAGTTATGACACCAATAACAAACGGGTTGCTGCACCAACTCCTGAGGCTCAAAACCTGATCCCTCCAATCCGTAAGCACACTTATGCCCCTAACATTGAACCGTCCACCCTTATAAGCGATGAAGCTGTGTTCCAAGCTTTAGCTGGGATCGACTGGAAAACTATTGACTTCTAGCCGCTGGGTAGAGACGAAGAGGATGAACCGGTGCAGGATGACCCGCAGTCGTCAGGTCAAGCTGGTGACGAATCATAATCCGGAGGCCGGTTTAGTCTTCCACGTGCTGCAACACTTATTTGAGAAACAATTATCCCTTTGGGCACTGAAACGCCTTGTAATAGGCTAGTTAAAGTACTTGGTCTGTTATCCCTTCATGCATATTTATTTGTGCCTGACACTTATTAATTCGCCATGCTTAAGACGTATGATGCTCATAAACCGTAGCGATTTACTCAAGTCATTCCTGCACACAATAAGTTGATAGTGTCTTGGCAAATTACCGCCGGACGGGTCATGATGACCAGATATATGGCCAGGGTTTATAACCGAGGCTGCAAAAAGATAATCAAATATGAAAATATTTCATACCTATGACCTTAAGTCGTAATGTTGGATGACCAACTTGTTGTAGTAAGGGTAACAACCCTAATCCGGAGTATCAATAACTCATGTTATATGATGCCGATTTATGATGAAAACCGTTTCGGGTTGCAATAAACACCGATTTATTCAATACTGGCGACTTTGAGTCGAAACCAGACCGGGCTAATATTCTCCGGATTATGACTGGTCATATACTGTCAACTTGTAGTTGAAAGTCAAGCCGGTTTACCGAACGCTGGCTTATCAAAACATTAGAAATCTCATCCAAGGAAAAAACTTAGAAAACAAAAGGCAAATAAAACCCTTGTAGTTGAGGGTTTTCACGGGCTGCCAGGCCCCAAATTCGAGGCTTTTCATGGGCTGCCAGGCCACTGAGTTAAACCATTTGAAAAAGCCTTTTAAGATGGTCCTCAATCCTTAACCAATCATCATTTTAACTTGACAAGTTCAGGGTCTTATCAGAGTAACTTGTCAAAGTTTGATGGGTCGTACCAGGTTTACCTGGGCGGAGTGACTTACTTGAAGAGGCAGGCTAACCCGGGGTTTTAGGTGTATACACCAGGCTTCCAAGCCACGGCTTGATAGCCTATTACAAGTGTAGATTCTTTGTTCATTGCGACAGCAAAGAATCCCCAAGTAACATTTTGAGTTGTGCTCAATGGGTGCCTATGTTTGAGTTGTTGTTTTACAACACTCTCTTTGGCCCCTGAGTAATTTGGCTTTGAGCCGATCAAGAGGTGTGACTATGGTTCGGATACAACCAAGTCCCCAAGTGATGTTGTGGCATTGCACCGATCAAGAGGTGTAGCTATGGTTCGGATACGACCAAGCCCCCAAGTGATATTGTATAAAGCTTTGATAAGCTGAATCAAGGGGTAAACAGGGCCTTCGCTTCACAGAAGCCCCATGTAACCACACATGATGTAAGAAAAACAACAGATACCCCACTTTAGCAGAGGTTCCGGTTTATTTTATTGATCATAATATATACATTGTCATAACTATGTACAAAAGCAGAGCCTATGGCTCAAGTATAGTAGGGCCAAAGATGAGCGATATTCCACGGCCGGTGGGTCTCCTCCTCCGATTTACGTGAGTCTTTAAGCTCTCGAACATCGATTAGGTAGTATGACCCGTTGTGCAGATTCTTGCTGACCACAAAGGGTCCTTACCAAGGGGATAACTTGTGCATATCCGTCTGATCCTGGATGAGTCGGAGCACCAGATCGCCTTCTTGAAAAGTTCTGCTTCTAACCCGGCGGCTATGATAACTGTCACGCCCAATATGCGATACTATCCTAAAGAGACTCGAAGGTCTCACCAAGGATAGAACCGCATATTGATACACTTTTGCAAGGTGGATATCATTACATCAACATTACATAATAGATGGGGATACATACAAAAGGCATACAATGCCACACGAATACATCAACATCATACAATAGATTAACATCTGACTACGGATGAAACATAAACAGAAACTCAAACAATATCCACCCTGCTAGCCCAGGCTGCCGACCTGGAACCTATCCCCTGATCGAAGAATACATGCTCGCCCAAGAAATCTTCAGCCTTGAACTTTTGCTTTGTTGAGAAGGGATTCTTTGGCTTTGGCAGTGGAGTGTCAGTGAGTTGCATCACAACCTCTGGAATCGCAATCTCAGGTTCTTCAGTTTGAGAATTTACTGGTTCCTCTCTGGTGCGATCGAGGATCAGCAACAGCGGAGTTCATCGGCTTAGTGGCTGGAATTTCTTCATGCACAGATGAAGTGGGATGAGTTTCTTGAGCCCATTTGAACTGTTGGAGCAGGGGGTGAGGAATCTGTTGAATTGGGGTGAAGAGTGGAGAATTTGGATGCTGACTTTCCCAAAAGTCATCGTTCATCACTGGCGTTGTGCTTCCAATGTCCACATCTTCTTCAATTTCCTCAACACCGGCCTCTTCAGCTGTGAACTGAGGCATAGGCGAGGAAATGATTGGGGTTGAAGGGATTGCTTCCACTTCAATTTCTTCATCAATCTGCTCTGACGAAGCAGCAGAATGATTTTCTTCATCAGATCCGCTTGGGATCTCATAATCTTCACCAAAAGGAACAAGGTCCTTTGATGGCACAGAGGAAATTGGAACAACATCAATGGGATGTTCAAATGAGCTGGTCATTGGCTTCATTTTCTTCACAGCCGAAGAATTTGACGCAGTTGATGCTTTCCGTTTCTTCACTGCAGCTCGTTCTGCAGCCTTGGTCTTCTTCACATCAGATGCAGATGGAAGAATTGGAGTTGGTGTAGGCGCAGAAGGAGCTGAGGAATCTGGTTGAATTTCCTCGGTATGGCGATGCGATTGCCACGACTTCTTGAGTTTCTTCAGCGCACCACTAGTGGATGCCACAGCAATTTCTTCTTGGTGGAATGGAGTCATCAGCCCTAGAACTAGCATTGTCTTGACTGAACTTCGTCGGTGATCTTTGGCATGTTCTTCGATCGGTGGTGAGGCTCCGGCTGAGGAATTTCTTGTTGCGTTGGGGCTGCAACATTGGTGAATTTCTTCGTCGAGGTTGTGAATCGACTTTGGCTCCTTGCCAATCAGCATAATAGGAGTCAAATTTGTCGCCGAGGGCTTTGATGTCACTGCATCTTGATAAGTTCTTCGATTTGTCATCTTGACAACGTTTTTCCTCAAGATTTCTCCTTTACATCTGCGATTTCTTGATCTCTCTGGCGTATCAAATTTCCATTTCTCCTCTTGGATGAAATGAGTCAAGATGTGACTTTGGCGGTGTCAATTTGAAGTCGAGCATAGGAGTGTTTGGGTCCTTGTGCGTTGATCAATGTAGTCTAGGATCGCTCTTGGATCCAACAGCGGTAACGCAGGTGTGCCTTTGGCTTTATGGCCCTTTCTTGGCGGTCTCGATGATTTCCGCAAGTTCATCATCATCAGCCTCATCATCTTCGGTGGCTCTTGGAAGGCGACACTGTTTCTTCTTGGGACTTGGCCGAGGACCTCGTCAAGCTGTGGCCTTAGTCTTCAGTGATCGGGCGGATGAAGAATTTGGTGCGGTGAGGAACTTCTTTGAAACACCGGAGGCAATGGAGATGCCTGCAGTCCTTTGTACGTGGCGGATGCACAGTCTTGAGGACTTTGTCGGAACTCTTGAGGACTTGGGAGGAGCTCTTGAGGACATTGTAGGAGGCCGAGGATTTGGGAGGAGGCTGGAGCAGCATGAGGAATTGGCCGTGAGGGCACGGTGAGGAACTTGGCCGTGAGGGCACTTTGTTGGTGAAGCACTTGGCTTGTGTGCGGCTTCTTTGCCATAGATTTTCTTGGCTTGACAGAGGCATCGATGGCAGCGGCGATGGCAGTCGTCATTAAATTTCCTCACGCCTCGTTGGCTTGTCTTGCCAATTTGGTTTGGCGCTTGGCCCATTCTTGAGAAAGTCCTCACCACGCTTGATCTTTGGTGGGGTCACTTCTTGACCAGTGCCAATGGAGCTCTTGGGCATGGAGGATTGAGAGCGAATTTCTTCATGTACTTTGGAGTTACATATCTGTACTCCCTCCATTCCCTTGCCCATCTCCGTTCAATCCTTTGAATGCGCACCTTGCGCTATTTTTTGTTCTCTTTGCCGAACTCGGCTTCATCAGGTGTGCAATAATCAGCATATATTTCCTTAGGAATCTCAAACGCAGTCATGACCTCAGGCTTCTTTCCTCCTTTCTGTGGCTTCTTTCCTTCTGCCATATTCTTCAGCTAAGGAATTTGAACAATTGAATTTTCTGAAGAAGTATGCAACGTTTCTTCGAGGAACGTTGCAAATGAGTTAAGTTGATGAGAACCTAGTGATCCAGCAGCGGACATGAGTACCTGTGAACAGAGTATAGTTGCGAGGAATTTGGAGAGGTCATATGCGTTCTCAGAAGGATTTTCAAAAAGAACTAGTTTGTGGAATTTGACCAGATGAGCCTTGAAGAATTTTACTAAGCGATCTTTGCCTTAGGTTCTAGAGTTGTATAGATCGAGGATCCACACAATTGAGGAATCTTGAAGAAAAATCATTGCTTAGAGAAACGAATCAAGAGCATATTTTGTTTGAGGTGTTCATATATGTGAAGATTTTAAGAATAAACACCTTTGAAGATTTTCAGGAGGGTTTGATAATCAAAGCGAGTAATAAAAGTAACTTTTAGTTACCCGAAGTGAAGAACACGATGAACTGAGAAGAACAGATGGGAAGTTCGTCAGGTTAGATCTTCCACGCCCTAACTTGGCGGAGGAAGACAGCTACGGCGGCGGCGGAGTGAAGATTTCCGCAGTCGGCACGAGTACGTCGGTGACGAGGTCGAGGCAGTGAAGCTCTTCCTCACCGACGACGATGGAGTAGCAGCGGCACTAGGGTTTGAGATGCTCGAGCGAGAGAGAGCGGTCGAGCGGAGTAAAGGAACTGAGGAAGGGGAGAGGGGGTATATATAGCCACGGTGAAAAACTGTTCGCCCGAAGATTTGGGACGAACGTGCCCCTGACCCTTCTCATTAAACTTGACATGTGTCACCCACGTCTTGAGAAGTGGAGATTGTGTTAGATCGTGGGTGAAATAGATAAATCTATCGTGGCATGCGGAGCGGTTTGAGCGGCAAAAAGCGAAAGTTTGGATAAGATCAGTTTTAAAGTTCCGTTCGCAATTTCTTCGGTGACAAGGACACGGTGAAGATTTTGAGCGAGTTTCAAATAGAGCATATGAATAATTTGTGAGTAGATTGGGTTGAGTATAGCATAGAGGGAAGGGTCCGATCACATTCACTTAGCGAGAAAAAGCGACTTGAAGAAATAGCCATAAGTGAATCTTTGTAGAGGACATAAACCCATATATATATATATATATATATATATATATATATATATATATATATATATATATATATCCAATGAAGAAAAACGACGGAAGCAGTGAAGATTTTGCAAAGTTGAAGAATTTGAAAAAAAAAGCGAAGAATTTCAAAAGCGAGGAAAAACTCAAATTGAAGATTTTCAACTTTGGTGGTGGCGTGTCCCACCGTATAAGAATGATGATTTCAGACACAGCATTACAATTGTCGTGAGGGTTACGAGAATCAAATTCTTCATTAATTTATTCACACTTAGAGTGTTATTCTTCATTGATTGAAGATAATCGTTTCTTCATGTGTTGCACATCTAAGTCATCAATTTTGCATATGTGTCAGGATGTGTGTCCTTTTCAAAGAACATTCGAAGATTCTAAGATATTTAGCTCACACCGCAACTTGCTAAATCTCTTCTCATCCAAGGGCTTTGTGAAGATGTCGGCTAGTTGTTCTTCAGTCTTCACATGCTCGATGGAGATGTCGCCCTTCAACACATGATCACGAAGAAAATGATGACGAATCTGAATGTGCTTTGTCCTCGAGTGCTGAACTGGGTTGTGAGCAATCTTGATGGCACTCTCATTGTCACAGTAGAGAGGCACATTCTTCACGTTGATGCCGTAGTCCTTGAGAGTTTGCTTCATCCACAGCAATTGAGCACAACAAGAGCCAGCAGCAATGTATTCAGCTTCCGTAGTAGACAGTGATACGCAGTTCTGTTTCTTCGAGGACCAACAGACCAAAGATCGTCCGAGGAAATGACAAGTACCAGATGTTGACTTGCGGTCCACACGATCACCAGCATAGTCAGAGTCAGAATATCCAATGAGATCAAAAGTAGAGCCCTTGGGGTACCATAATCCTAGTGTTGGTGTGTGAGCTAGATATCAAAGAATATGCTTCATAGCCTTATGGTGTGACTCCTTCGTTGTAGCTTGAAATCGGGCACACATGCAAACACTAAGCATTATATCTGGCCTAGATGCACATAAGTACAATAGAGAACCAATCATGGAGCGGTATACCTTGTGATCGAAGTCAATACCATTTTAAATCGATTGCATAGCTAGCCATTTGTGGGCATAGGAATTTTGACGCCTTTGCAATCTTGCATGCGAATTTCTTGAGGACATCTTTGAGGTATTTCTCCTGAGATATGAATATGCCATTGTGTTGTTGATTTAATTTGAAGACCTAAGAAGAATTTCAACTCTCCCGTCATAGACATTTGATATTCTTCACTCATCATATAGGCAAATTCATCACTATAACGTTGGTCAAGATGACCAAAGATAATATCATCAACGTATATTTGACACACAAACAGTTCACCATCATATGATTTAGTAAAGAGAGTAGGGTCGAGTGAACCGGGTGTGAAGCCATTCTTCATGAAGAATTCCTTCAATGTATCATACCACGCTCGTGGGGCCTGTTTGAGACCATAGAGGGCCTTGTTGAGTCTGAAGACTTTGTCGGGATTCTTGGGATCTTCAAAACCTGGGGGTTGAGCAACATATACTTCTTCCTCAAGCTTACCATTGAGGAATGCACTTTTCACATCCATTTGATAGAAAGTGATATTATGATGGTTAGCATAAGCAAGTAGTATGCGAACAGCCTCAAGTCTAGCAACAGGTGCAAAAGTTTCATCGAAATCAATTCCTTCAACCTGTGTGTAGCCTTGAGCTACAAGTCGTGCCTTATTCCTTACCACAAGGCCATTTTCATCTTGCTTGTTGCGGTAGATCCACTTTGTGCCAATGACATTATGCTTGCGAGGATCTGGACGTTTGACCGGTTCGGACATTGTTGAGCTCGAACTGATGTAATTCTTCTTGCATGGCCTGAATCCACTCAGGCTCTAGAAATGCTTCATCTACGTTAGTGGGCTCTGTAATAGAGACAAAAGCATAGTTCCCACAAAAGTTAGATAAATGTGAAGCTTTTGAGCGTGTGAGAGGACCTGGCGCTTCAATGTCATCGATGATCTTGTCAACTTGCACTTCTTTTGCAACGCGAGGATGAGCTGGTTGCCGTCGAGGAATTTGATCAGCATTTTCTTCAAACACCATTGTCTTGACATTATCTTCTGTGCATCATTTCGGCGTGCCAGCGTCTGAGGAATGAATTCTTCAGCAGATTCTTCAGTAGGAATGACATCCTAAGTTGCCTTGAACTTGATAGATTCCTCAGGAGCTGGTTCATCTAACACAGAAGGTAGGTGCTCTCTTTGTGAGCCATTAGTTTCATCGAACCGCACATCTACAGTGTCAACAATCTTGTGAAGAGCAATGTTGAAGACTCTGTAGGTGTCTGAAGTCCTTTCCGTAACCAAGCATAAAACCTTCATGTGCTTTCGGTGCAAATTTAGCATTGTGACGAGGATCTCTAATCCAGCATTTAGCACCGAAGACTTTGAAATAACTCACATTGGGTTTCTTGTCAGTGAGGAGTTCATAGGCAGTCTTCTTGAAGAATTTGTGAAGATATAATCTGTTGATGATGTGGCATGCGGTATCAATCGCGTCAATCCAAATACGACTAGGCGTTTTGTATTCATAAAGCATAGTGCGAGCCATCTCAACAAGAGTTCTGTTCTTGCGCTCCACGACGCCATTTTGCTGAGGTGCATAGGGAGCAGATAACTCATGAGTAATACCAAGTTCATCAACATAGGCATCAAGACCGGAATTCTTGAACTCAGTTCCATTGTCACTCCTGATGTGTCTAATCTTCACACCAAAGTTGGGTGAAGCCCTCGAGGAAAATCGTTTGAAGACTTCCTGCACTTCATGTTTGTAAGTAACAATGTGTACCCATGTGTAACGAGAGTAATCATCAACAATAAAAAGGCCAAATAGAGATGCATCATTAGTGACTGCTGAGTAATGATTAGGACCAAAGAGGTCCATGTGAAGCAATTCAAATGGACGAGTAGTGGTCATGATAGTCTTTGCTGGATGCTTAGCCTTGGTCATTTTTCCAGCTTCACAGGCTCCACACAAGTGATCCTTGAGGAATTTGACATTTTCAATGCCAATGACATGCTTCTTCTTCATGGCGTGTGCAAATTCCTCATGCACTGTGTGACCAAGTCGTGATGCCATAGCCATACCTTGAAGCTTTTGCAAGTAGACACACGACTGGTTGTGGTCCTGTAGAGAAATCAACAATATACAAGTATACTCTCCTAAAGCCTTCGAAGACTTTGGAATTGTCAGCTTCCATGATCACAACACAACGATACTTGCCAAAGAAAACAACCATATCAAGATCACAACGCATTGAGACTGACATGAGGTTGTATCCTAAGGACTCAACAAGCATGACTTTGTCCATGTGTATGTCCTTAGAGATCGCAACCTTACCAAGACCCAATACACGACTTTTGCCTTTGTCGGCAAAGATGATATGCTTGAGATGTGACGGTGATAAGGGAGTATCCATCAATAGATTCTTGTCACCGGTCATGTGATTTGTACATCCACTATCGATGACCCACTCATTGGCTTTGGGTTGATCATCCTGCAGATGAATTAGTGCAACTTACGATCTCATATACTTCATCGGTGAAGAATATGATATCAAGTTCATCAGATGAATTTCATCAGACAGTATAACAGATAAGCGGTATGAGGACGTGTGAAATGAAAGTTCATTTCTTCATGATTAGCCTGCGTCCTTTCAGGCATGTTTGTCAGGCACCCAGCAAATTCTTCAGACGTTAAAGCACGTCCGGAGACCTGACCCTGCAGAAGAGATTAGTTCCTTTTCTTCACCACCCACATCTGAAGGGGTGGCAAAGAGTTCATCACTCTGCGAGCACCATATGAGAATGGTGGCATAGAGGCCAATCCATTTCGTTTCACATAAGAGGGGTTAGGGTAAGCATATGAATAAGCAAAGAAATTCTTCGAGGACTTATGAACATATTGTTTGAAGAATAATGCACATATTCATAACCCTTAGCTCTACCTGCGAAAGCGAGTTGTTAGCACGATGATAATCATATGAGGACTTTGATCCTTTTGAGGAATTTGATCCACGTGAGGAATTTGGTCCGTATGAGGACTTGGATCCATATGAAGAATTTGGTCCATGTGAAGAATTTGATCCGGGGTTCCTTTTCTTCACAGGTGGTGCCATGAGGACATTCACCTGAAGACTTTCAAGGCACTTCTTGGGAACCCAGATTTTCTTCATAGGGGAACCGTTCCTGCAGTTAGTGCCAACATATCTAGCAAATACTTCACCATTCTGATTTTTGAACAGTTTATAGTTGGAGTCAAATGACTCATCAGAAGAATGAGGAGATTCGCATGTAAAGCCAGATAAGTTAAATGGATCAACTGATGGTCCCTTTGTAGCAACCCATGAGGTTTTGGGATACTGCTTAGGCTTCCAATATGTTCCATCAGCATTGAGTTTCCTCTCAAAGGCAATACCCTCTTTCCTAGGGTTCCTGTTGAGGATCTGCTTTTTAAGCACATCACAAAGAGGCCGATGCCCTTTGAGGCTTTTGTACATGCCTGTCATGTACAATTCTTTCAACCACTGCATCGTCGATTGATACTAGCAAAGTCCTCGGATGAGGAATTAGTGATAGCGAGGCAGGTGAAGAATTTGTAACAGTTGAAGCATTTGAACATTCGGTGAAGATTTAGCGATTCACGTTCAATGCACTTTAAGCATGGAGGAACAAATTCTTCACGAGGCGCTGATTTGTTGAGCAAGTAATGAATCGCGCTCCTTCCAAAGATATTCATAACTCACTCTTAGCTTCTCAAGATCTTGCTTTCTTTGAAGAAATTCATAAGAAAGTTTCTCATGATCAGACAAGAGAGTGTTATGATGACCTTGAAGGCTGTCAAACCTAGACTGAAGTCTCTGAAGATTTTCAGTCAGGGCTTTAGTGCGATCCATTTCTTCACCTAACATATCATCACTTTTGCCTAACATGTTTTGAACCTTTTCCAAGGCATGTTGTTGTTTGGTGGCAATACAAACAAGCTTGGTATAACTAGGTTCAATATCATCATCAGATCCATCATCATCAGATTCATCGTCACTATACTCGGATGAGGAACATTCGGTTACCTTGTCACCCTTTGCCATGAGACATGATGCAGAAGATGATGATTACGGTTCGAAAGTCATTGTTTTGAGAGATTCCTTGAAGTCCTCAAACCAAGGATCATGACGGGTTCGATGACCTTCATAGACGTCGGAGATTCGGTCCCAGATAAGCTTCGCATTACAAAGATGCATAATGCGCTTGAATTCATCTCTAGATAGGCAGGAACAGATGATATCCTTTGCCATGATGTCAAGTCGAGTGTACTTGCGAATATCATCTGTGTTCGTCGTCTTGCATAGATCAGTAAGACCAATTTCAGTGACGGTCCACAGCATGCTGTCCATTGCCATGAGGCGCTTCCTCATCATGGCCTCCCACTTCGGATAATCATGACCGTCAAAGATAGGGCATGTCACTTTCTTCATACCTGCGGTCGACATAACTAAAACTCCAGGTGGTTAAACCAAAATCACACAGAACAAGGGAGTACCTTGCTCTGATACCAATTGAAAGTGCGTTATATCGACTAGAGGGGGTGAATAGGCGATTTTATGAATTCTTCAATGAGGAATTTTCCGGTGAGGAAATTCCTAAGTGAAGAACTACTTGCAGCGGAATAAGTACTCAGAAGTAAGCACAAGAGAATGCGGGCATGGTCATCATGATGAAATGAAGACAATCAAAGAGTATAGAAAGCGTAAACACAGGATAGCACAAGATGAAGACAAAGCGGTGAAGAAATTGAACTGAGGAAATTGAGAAAGTCTTCAGTCAAAGTCTTCAAACACAGATATGAACGAACACTCAACATAGTAATGAGGAACTGAAAGAGTTGAGGAAATAGAACCAGTTAGGTTGGTGAAGACAATGATTTGGTAGACCAGTTCCAACTGCTTTGTCTCGGTTATGCGTCTGGTTGGAGCGGCCGAGTATTTAAACTCGAGGACACATAGTCCCAGACACCCAGTCTCTGAAAGCACGCAGCTCGGGACACCAAGTCCTCATCAGTATTCTCCTTGAACTAAGGTCACACAGACCTCGTCCAATCACTCGTGGTAAGTCTTCAGGCGACTTCCAAACCTTCACAGACTTGGTCACTTGGCGATCCACAATTCCTCTTGGATGCTCTAGACCATGACGCCTAACCGTCTGGAAGAAGCACAGTCTTCAAAGGTAAAAAGCGTTGGATCCATGCAGGATCAATCTCTCCAGTGATGCTCAATCACTTTGGGTTTGTAGGGGTTTGGTTTTGGGTTTTTCCTCACTCGATGATTTTCGCTCAAAGTCGTCGGAGGATGGGTTGCTCTCAAATGGCAAGTGTCAAGTTCTCTCGGAGCAGCCAACCAGCTAGTGGTTGTAGGGGGGGCTATTTATAGCCTAGGGAGCAGCCCGACATGATAAGACATAAATGCCCTTCAATGATATGACCGTTAGGTGGATAAGATATTTTGGGACAGGCCGCACGCAGACAGAACGGTCGGAAATTTGATTCTCAAATTCCTCGGGGCTATCATGTTCCTCATGTGTAGGCAATCCGCCTTTGGCGAATTCCTAACTCCTCGGTCGAACAAATTCCTCGGCTGACGGAAGAACTTCGTCTACATCCAAGAAATTGATCTGAATCAGTATGAGATTTCCAATGGCTTCACTCGAAGGGATTGGTAGGTGTAGGATTTTGAGTTGAGCATCACATGGAAATTTTTTCCTTAGTATTTCCTCGACCCCCTTTAACGATGCACGGTGTTTCCTATGACTCAAGAAAGAAAATGAAACTACGAAAACAAAAGTCTTCACGCTTCATGTTCCTCAAATGAATACCAAGTCTTCAAGGTCACACCAATTTCTTCACTTTCAAAGTCTTGAAAGTCTTCAATATCAAAGTCTTGATCGAAGAACTTTGTTTTTAGAAGTCGACTTTCTCTGTAAATATCAAACTCCTCATAGACTTATAGACCTGTGTACACTCATAAACACATTAGTCCCTTAACCTATAAGTCTTCAATACACCAAAATCACTAAGGGCACTAGATGCACTTACAATTAGCCACAAAATCTAAAGCTGTTATCCGCTTTGCGCTTACCGTTGTTTCCATGACCCACGGGTTATCTTGCTGCCTTATGGTGTTGCTGCTCTTCTTTCCCTTCCCTGTCTTATCATCGTCAGACTCGGGATCCTTGGTACTATCAGAGTCGGCATACTTCACCAGAGCGGCCATGAGAGTCCACATGTCATTGCAGTGACGTTTGAGCCGTCCCAACTTCAACTTCAGAGGTGCAAACCGGCAATTGCCTTCCAATGTCAAAACTGTTGTATCAGCGTTGATGCGGTCCAAAGAATGCAAAATCTCCGAGACTCGGCGCACCCAATGGGTTGTTGATTCTCCTTCCTCCTGGACACAGGCAACTAAGTCCACAATTGATATGGGCTACTTGCATGTATCCTTGAAATTCTGGATAAACCGGGCCCTCAACTCGGCCCATGACCCGATGGAGTTAGCTGGCAAGTTCTTCAACCAATTGTGAGTCGTTCCTTCTAACATCATTGTGAAGTATTTAGCGCACGCCGCATCATCCACATCCAGCATCTCCATTGCCATCTCATAGCTTTCGACCCATGACTCGGCGGATAAATCAGCGGTGTAATTCGGCACTTTACGCGGGCCTTTGAAATCCTTGGGCAGACGCATGTTGCGTAGCGCTAGGATGAGACACGGCACTCCCAAAGAGCTGGAAGTAACTCCTGGTTCCACCGATGTGGTTGGACGAACCGGAGTAAGTTGGCGGGCCTCGTGCTGCGCTGCTAACTCGGCCTCTCGACGAGCTCGAGCGCGATCCACCACATCCTGAGCATCACCGCCACCACCCGCCGGGTTATGGCCACGGGGCGGATCACGGTTTCATGCATTGCTTGACATGGCCGGTTCATCCATACGCCTGCTATAGCTCCAGCTTGGGCAGGGAGTAGAATGGATCCTCTCGCGACTATATGAATAAGCCTGCTGCTGAACCAAAGCTGTCTGAAGAAGCTCCCTAGCCCGTCGCATCTCGACTGCCACCGGAGACTCGCCTTCAATCAGGGGGGGGGGGGCGCCAGCCGTGAAGCGGCAGCGACAATGTTGTCCATCGGGTTAGAGTAATGACCCGGTGGTGTTGGGACATGCTGTGTCGAAACGTTGTTCTGTCGAGGCGGATCCACCAAACGTGGCTGAACCGGCGCCCCCGCTCCAGGTGCCTCCGCCCGTTTTACCACCGGCGGATTACTGGTCCCTGCTCCTGGGGTATTAAAGAGGTTCCTGGCTTCATAAACCGGCGGCAAGCGAGATCGGTACCTCCTCTTCAGGACATCGTTTGACGCACTCTGATCCAGCATAAGCCGGTAAGCCTGTGCATCCAGTGCGGCCCATTCCGCAGCCATCCTGGTATCCTCTGGTACCAAGTCGGCTTTGGCCTGGGTGATCTGATCTTTCACCTTCGTGATTTCCGCATTATACGCTTCTTGATCTGCCGGGTTGACCTCCGCCATCTGTGTCGCCAAAAGCGTCAAATAAATCAGATAGAACCTGAGCCGGCAGTCGTACAGGGCCTCCTGCCCCGGTTGCCGTTGCAGGTACTGATCCAGAAATCATCGCCGCTGCGGTCAAAGAGTGGAGCGCTGGCTGTGTACCGGCCTTGAAGATCGCAACCTGTTTTGGCGGATCAAAGGGGTCCGGAATACTGTCGCCATTGGAGCAGCCCCCAATCCGGCCATCTTGCAACTGTTACAACGACTCGGTTTCTCCGATCGATGACTCGTCGCCGGAATAAACGATGGTCTCACCACCAAATTCTGATCTATCCTCATATTCCACTCCGTGGATGACTCCCACGAAGGCACGCTTCATGGCAGGCTTAACCCAGGCAGATCTCGCATGCTGAGCCGTCTCGACGATATCGGTGCAGATGTCCGGCTCAGGGCCCGGTTCGCCAATCTTGCCAATGAAAATGTGTATGCCGCCGAAGGGGACCCGGTACCCGTACTTGATTGAGCCGGCCTCGGGGCCCCAGCCTGCATCATCGATGTAGAGCTTGCCACGATGACTCTTGGTCATCCGGCCCACAGCATAGCCCTTGAGTCCTTCAAAGCTGCCCTCTAAGAACTCGAAACCATCGTGTGATAGCCCCACGATGGGCCCCAACTATCGTGGTTTTGTCACGGCAGATGTCCTAAGGAAAGGACTTAGTCATGGAGCCATCATGCGGGTTAGCTTAAAGGGGTTAAAGCGGACAGGGGACGCAGAGAGTTTATACTGGTTCGGCCCCTTGCGATGAAGGTAAAAGCCTAATCCAGTTGTTGTGGAATTGCTAGGGTTTTGCTGACTAGGGAGCAAATACACTTTGCCTAAGTCTCGAGTTGTTGTCTGTTTTCCTAAACTGCCGCCGGGTCGTCCCCTTATATACATGGGTTGACGCCCGTCGGTTTACGGAATCCCGAGGCCGGCTCATAAACGTGTCAGGCTCGGTCTCTGCTCTTTCTATCTTACAACACAAGTTTATATATCAATGTCGGTTTATGTCTATAGGCCTTAAACCGGCTTTGGGCCCTGGGCCTTCTCAAAGTGTCACCGTCTTTGTCTTCACGGGCTTCAGATGCAGTGAACCATTATGGGGTTAACCCGGCCTCTCCTGGCCGGTTTACATGCAGTAGTAATATCCCCAACAGTTTCCCCTCTGGTCCTTGGATTCCATGGCATGGGAGGGGCGAGAGCCCCTCTAAGATTGGATATGTCTCTCTGTCTCTCTCTGTTACTGCGTTCCCTGATTCTACCCTTTCACCGTTTCTTAAATTCCCAGAGATCCATAACTCCGATTGGGCTGAAATTTGGACACAATTTTTATCCGGATATTGGCTTCTTGCGGCGAAAGAAGGGCACCAACTGCCTTACGTAGTGGCCACGAGGGCCCAGGGCGCGCCTGACCCCCTGGGGCACGCCCCTCACCCTCGTGGGCCCCTCGGGCATCGTCTTGTGTTGATTCCACTTGCCAAAATTCACATATATTCCAAAAAATCTCTGTCAGTTTTATCCCGTTTGGACTTCGTTTGATATGAATTTTCTGCGAAACAAAAAATGCAACAAACAGGAACTAGCACTGGGCACTAGATCAATATGTTAGTCCCAAAAATAGTATAAAAATTTGCCAAAAGTATGTAAAAGTTGTAGAATATTGGTATGGAACAATAAAAAATTATAGATACGATGGAGATGTATCACTTATCCAAAAAGACAAGGACAAGTCCTTCCCAAACAAGAACAACTTCACCAAGAAGACACCTCCCAAGGGGATGGTGGCACAAGAAGAGTACAATGAGGATGATGATGATGAAGACAATGAGACGGTTGCCACGGCCTCCGTTGCCATTGCAACAATGCCATGGGTGTCCCTCTTTGACTCACCAACGAGAACATCACCGCCAAGTGCCTCATGGCCAAAGCCACCAACAAGGTAACCCCCAACATCAAAACCACCATCGCTACTAATCCTTCCTTGACGGATTGCATTGATGAAAGTGAGGGGTTGAAGGAGGAAGAAAATTAATATGAGTCTTTTATGAATAAGCTCAAGGGTAAACCCAAGAAGCACTTCATCGCTCTCTTGGAACAACTTGGTGAAGCCAATGACATGTTCGACGCTCACGAAGAACCCATCTCTAAGATGGAAGGGCATAGTCGTGACTATGTCGATGAGATATCGGATCTCTCTAATGCGCTTGAGGAAGAGCGTGGTCATTGTTTGGCTCTTGAGGAGTCACACAACGATATGATCATGCTAAATTAAAGAAAGATCTTGATCATGCTCTTGTTGTATCTCTTGTGCTCAATTCCGTGAAGGCTAAACTTGGGCTTGACCATGCTAGACTCAAGGAGGAGTTTGATATACTTGACAAGGCTCACAAGGCCTTGAAGAGTGCTCATGCTAACCTCAAAGAGTCTCATGATCAACTCCAAGTGAAGCTAACCAACGAGAAAGCCACATTTCCTCATATGGTTTTAATTGATAATGCAAATGCTACTAACCCATGTTGTGAGCATGTGCATCTTGTGGAGGAGAATGCCAAGTTGAAGGAATAACTTGAGAAAGGCCTTGTGTCTTGCATACAAGGTGAGAAGAACCTCAACGACCTTTTGAGCAATCAAAAGGAAGTTGTGGGCAAGGATGGAATTGGGTTTGCACCCAAGTACAATAATAAGAAGAAGAATGACAAGGCCAAATGACCTCCTCCTCTCAAGCAAACTTTTGTGAAGGAGGGATAGGGTGCTTCTAAGGAGAAGAAGAACAATGTGAAGGGTGGTGGTGTCAAGAAGGGCAATGCCACCCCTTCCAACAAAGCCGGTGACTTTAACCCTTCTTATGTGTTATGTCATGCTAGTGATGGGCATGTTTATGCAAAATTTGTTGGTTCTCCTTAAGAGTACATTGAATGGTCTATTTAGGTTCCTAAGACCCTTGTTAGTAACATCAAAGGACCCATTACAAAATGGGTACCTAAATCCAAGCATTGATATCTTGTAGGTGTTTGCTTCCGGTGGGGGGTCATCGTTGCTCGATAGTGGAGCCACAAATCATATAACCGGAATCAAGGACTTGGTGGTGGACGTGCACAAGGTTTCATCTATGCCCACCAACGTCGAGTGGGGTGATGCCTCATCTTCTAAGGTATTGGGTCTTGGCAAAGTTGTCATTTCTCATGATCTCACGATCGAGAAAGTTATGCATGTTGAATCCCTTGCATACAACTTACTTTCCGTTCGTCAACTTGCACTCATGGGCTTTGCCACTTTCTTTGGTATTGATACCGTGGCCCTATTGTCGAGCAAGACTCTTAAAGTAGCCTTTGTTGGGCATGTCGAGAACTATATGTGAGTAACTTTTCGGAGTGACCCACTAAGACCGCGACATGCCTAATGGCTAAAGTTGACGTGGGATGGCTTTGGCATCGCCGTTTAGCCCACGTCAATATGAGATCTTTGCAAAGTCTTCTCAAGGGGGACCATGCCCGTGGACTAACAAATGTTAGTTTTGCCAAAGATCGTGCTTGCAGTGCTTGTATCAAAGGAAAGTTACATGACAAGGCTCACCCACCCACGACTATCATCTACTCGAAGAGGCCCTTGGAGCTCCTTCACATGGATCTCTTTGGGCCTCCATCCTTTGATAGTCTTGGGGGTAGAAAGTATAGCTTGGTGATTGTGGATGATTATTCAAGATACACTTGGGTATATTTCTTCAAGAGGAAGAGTGATACCTAACAAATTGTCATCAACTTTGCAAATGAAGCTCAACGTCAACACAATGCAAAGATCTTGACGATAAGAAGTGACAACGGCACCGAGTTCAAGAACCACACCTTGTATGAGTTTCTTAGTGATGAGGGGATCAAGCATCAATATTCCGCACCTTACACCCCTCAACAAAATGGTGTAGCGGAGAGGAAGAACCGGACGTTGATGGATGCGGCAAGGACCATGATGGCGGAGTTCAAGTCTCCGTACAACATTTGGGCCGAAGCCATCATTAACGCTTGTCATGCATCCAATCGGCTCTATCTCTGCAAAGGCTTGAACAAGACTCCATATGAGATACTCACTGGCAGCTAGCCCAACCTCAAGTACTTCCGGGTATTCGGGTGTAAGTGTTTCATTCTCAAGAAAGGTGTTCGTTTGTCTAAATTTGAGGCTAGAGCTCATGAGGGCATATTTGTTGGTTATGCTACAAACTCTCATGCCTACCGTGTCCTCAATAAGTCCGAGGAGACGTGTAACGTGGAGTTTGATGAGAATAATGGCTCCCAAGTGGAGCAAAGTGGTACTTGTGATGTAGGTGATGAAATTCCTCCCCAGGCCATAAGAAGAATGGGTGTTGGTCATATCCTACCCATTGAGGAACCCCTTGTGGCCGAAGGAGAAGGACAATGTTCCACTCAAGTGGAAACATCACCAACCCAAGACCCACACGCTTCCAAAGAACAAAGTGAAGGCCCTCAACCAAATGAACAAGATCAAGGGCAAGATCAACCTCAAGATGGTGGTGAAACACCAAGTGATGCCCAAGGTCAAGTTCTCACCACCGAGCAAGTTCAGGATCAAGAGCAAGCTGAAGATCAAGAACAAGCTCAAGACGATGCACAAGATGATCAAGTTACCCCTCCCTAACTCTCTAATGAGGAGGAATTGGAGCGTCGTGCTGCCAAGATTGCATCCAAGCTCACTACCAAAGATCATGTCATGACAAATGTGCTTGGAAGCTTAAGAAAGGGGGTAAGCACTCGTAGACAATTAGCAAACAATTGTGAACATCACACATTTGTTTCTTGTGTTGAACCCCAAAAGGTCTATGAGGCGCTTGAGGATCCGGATTGGCTTAATGCCATTCATGAAGAACTCAACAACTTCAAGCACAACAAGGTGTGGAGATTCGTGCCAGGCCAAAGGGGAACCATGATGTCATTGGAACCAAGTGGATATTCAAGAACAAGCAAGATGCTCATGGGATTATCGTTCGCAACAAGGCTCGCTTGGTAGCACAAGGCTACTCCCAAGTCAAGGGTATCGACTACGGTGAAACCGTTGCTCCTATTGCTCGCCTTGAATCTATTTGTTTGTTGATTGTCTGTGCTTCTCATCATAACTTCAAGTTGCAACAAATGGATGTGAAGAGTGCTTTTCTTAATGGTCCTATTAATGAGTTGGTATATGCAAAACAACCCCGCGGTTTGAGGATCCCGAGTTCCCCAATCATGTGTACCAACTCGATAAGGCACTCTATGGCCTTAAACAAACCCCATGTGCGTGGTATGAGCACCTTAACGAGTTGTTGCAAGATCGTGGGTTTGAAATTGGGAAAATCGACCCCACTTTTTTTACTAAGAAGGTCAAAGGGGAGTTGTTTGTATGCCAACTAGATGTTGATGATATTATCTTTGGTTCTCCTAACAAATCTTTCAATGAGGAGTTTGCCGCTCTCATGACCTTGAAGTTCAAGATGTCAATGATGGGAGAGTTGAAGTTCTTTCTTGGGTTCAAAATCAAACAAAGAAGAGAAGGAACCTTCATCAACCAAGCCAAATACACTCAAGACATGCTCAAGAGATTCAAGCTAAGTGATGTCAAGCCGACTTCCACTCCAATGCCCGTCAAATGCGAACTTGACATAGATCCCAATGGTAAAGCGGTGGATCAAAAGGTATATCGTTCCATGATTGGCTCCTTGCTTTACCTTTGTACATCTAGACCGGATATCATGTTGAGTGTGTGAATTTGTGCATGGTTTAAAGCCTCGCCTAAGGAAAGCCACTATGTGGCGGTCAAGCGAATCTTTCGATATTGGCTCATACCCCAAACTTTGGCTTATGGTACCCAAGAGGAGCTACCTTCAACCTTGTGGGCTTTTCGGACTCGGATTGGGCGGGAGACAAAGTGGATAGGAAGTCAACTTCCGAAGGGTGCCAATTTCTTGGTTGCTCTTTGGTGAGTTGGTATTCTAAGAAGCAAAGTTGTGTGTCTCTGGCGTCCATCGAAGCGGAGTATGTGGCCGCCGGTAGTTGTTGTGTTCAACTTCTTTGGATGAGGTAAACTTTAAAGGATTACAGTGTCATTTGTGACAAAGTGCCTCTTTGGTGTGACAATGAAAGTGCCATCAAGATTTCTCTCAACCCGGTGCAACACTTCAAGACGAAGTTTATTGAGATTCGGCATCGCTTCATCCGGGATCACATTAGGCGAGGGGAGATCGAGCTAAACTATGTCAACACTCATGATAACCTTGCAGATATCTTCACGAAGCCCTTAGATGAAGCAAGATCTCGCGAGTTAAGGCATGAGCTAAATATCATTGATTCGAGCAATGTGGCTTGAACCCTTGCACACCCCACCATGCTCATCGTGATGTCTTTTCTAGGTGTAGGCATAGACATACGGGGAGTGTTGTTCTCTCAATGAACTCTCCCTCCCCCCATTATGCATAAATTGATCAACTCTTTCACATTAGCCATTTTTTATGGTACTTGTGCTTCAAAGACGAGTTTTGGTCATGGGCCCAACGATAATTCTTCGCGGTGCCATACCAATTGACTCAAACATAGGAGGCTCCGGCCACCGCCCTCTCTCTTTGAGAGGTTTTGGTTCGTGTTTGGTCCTCGTTGTCTTTTGCCTTCTTTTGAGCCGTGTTTGTGTTTGAGTTCCTTCGTGTGTGCTCTTTTTTGTGTCCGGTTGCTTGAAGTTTGCATTGAAAAGGCCAATTTTATCTGTTTTTGACGAAACGTGCACTTTCTTGGGTTTGCGGTACTACCGTGGTAAGCCACGGTACTACCGCTGGAGATGGGTCGCTCCTGTGCTTGCACTGCTGCGTCCACGGCACGGTACTACCGCCTCCATCGTGGCAATAATTTTATACTGCCGCTGGACGAGAAATACTACTGCCTTGTGTGCCATACTTCCGCTCGGGCGGTACTACCGCGATGACCCGCAATACTACCGCGCCTTCGTGAGCGCGTGGGGGTTAAGAGCGGGCAGAGGGAGTTCCAACTCCCCCGTACCCATTCATCTCTTCCCCTCACTTAGCCTCTCTCTCTCTCTCTCCTGCCCAAGAACGGCACAGGAGGACCTCGCTGGATCTCCGTCTTAGGCCACTCTCCTTGCATTCCAACTGGTGGGATCAATCCCCACCTCGCCCTCTTGCCATGGAACCTGGTATCTCCCTCAGTCCCTCTCTTCTTGACCCGTTATTGTGCTTCTAGGTTTTGGGAGATGCACGTGTAGTTCTTGAGATTTTTGGCTAATTCTTTGCAAGAGGAGATTGTAGGAGAGTGCTAGTGCAGTAGATATGCTATTTTGTGTGTTGCAGCAATGTAGTTTTGATCAACGGTAGTACCGATCCAAATTTACGGACATTCCTAGATCCATTTTGGTGAGATTCAAACCGTGCGATACTACCGCTCCTCCTCGAGCGGTACTACCGCCTGCTCTAGCGAGATCCGCCCTGTGCGGTACTACCGCTCCGCTGGAGAGGTACTACCGCCCGGCGCACGAAAGTAAAAAAGTTACTTCCGCTTTAGGCGCGGTACTACCGTGCCAACCCGACGCAGTACTATAGCGGCTAGACTAGATGCAACGTTTTACTTCTGCCTCATGGTGCAGCACTACCATTGACATATAAATTACTTTTTTTGCCACACTCGGTCTCATGTCTACATTGTTTCGTTCGGTTTTGGCCTCGGTCTTTGCAATAATACTTCTCGTTTTTCTCGTCTGTTTGTGTTTTGTGTCATGGGTGGTGGCTCCGGTTCCAATGTCTGGTGCTCGAATCCCAGCCGTGACACGAGCTCCAAGCGGCTTCGCAACCAAGAAGCTCCTGAGGGGTCTAGTGCCCCACAATGCAGAGTCAAGACCACAGCTACCAAGATCAAGGAGCCAAATGTTGGCATGGATGAAATGCCTCAAGCGGAGTTTCTGATTCGAAGGAAGCTCAACCCCTACGTCAACCCTAGGGAGATCACAAGGGGAAATGACTTGTTTTGGACCAAACAACAAAATCTCATCTTCCTAGATGTGAGCAAGGCCAAGCAGAACACCTATGTGCCAGTTCAGTGGATTGACATGGAACATCTGAAGAAGAACCGGGCATATTTTGGTGAGACTCTGGATTTGGTGGAGCGGTTTGGCATTGAGGAGTTCATCACTTTCCACCTTGACTTGGAACCGGAGCTGGTGGCTCAGTTCTTTGCTTCTGCCCACTTCCACACGGATGAGAAGCGAACCATGACTTGGATGACAAATGGGAAGAGGATGACTGCTGAATGGATGGAGTTTATGAGTATGTTGCACATTCGTGATGAGGGGCTTGAAGTGCCCGTTGGTGCCTGCCCACATGCCAATGTTGTCGGCGTTCTGGGAACGGGGGTCCCCAGACTTGCTTGTGTGCGGCCTGCGGCGTGGCTCAAGTGGTGGCCCAGTGAGGCCCATCTTCATCAGCACAAGACTCAAGACCCTCGCGAGGGGCCGAGCCTCGCGGGGCGGACGACACAAGACTTCCTCAGGAGCGGCCTCGCCAGGCAGGCTCGCGAGGAGGCGGAGAGATCAAGGCAGGGTACCTCGCGAGGTGCTCGTGACGCAAGCCATGACGATCGAGACCAGGCGGGCACCAGGCGGGCGTCGGCCTGTGCAGTGTCCTTGTTTCCTCTTTGGTGCAACGAGACCAAGACCAGCGGAGCGGCAGGATGGAGGTCACCGTGGAGTCCAAGATGTTGTCATCGCCAGCGCTTTTGGCAGCCGAAGACCAACCTTAGTCAGGATAACTTGTACTAGATGTTCCCCTTCAAAATGGCCGTTGTTGGCGCCCTCCCCGCTCAATATTTGGGAAGAGGACCAGGGCCTCTATAAATAGAGCTAGCCACCACCGTAGAGAGAGGAGATAGAGCGCGAATCTGATAGAGCCCTAGCCAGAGAGAGAGAGGCGATCGAACTCTCCCAAGCAGTTCATCACATTAGCTCAAGAACACCTCTCGCGAGGTTGTTCTTCCTTGTACTGTTCATCATCAGCCCCTGAGGCAATCCACCACACCACACACTGGAGTAGGGTATTATACCACACCGGTGGCCCGAACCAGTATAAATCTTGCGTCATTTGTGTTGCTCATCGTTTTTAGCTTAGATCTCACGAGGCGATCGGACGTATATCGGTAGGGGAGAGATCTCCGTGCGCACCCCAGAGTTTGAACCTTAAGGGTCTGCCGGAACCCTAAATCCGACATCTGGCACGCCAGGTAGGGGTGCGCCAGAATCCTTCTTCCGCCACTTCACGTCCGACCTTCCGTCGTGTCCATGGCTGACGCCCGCCGGGCCCGCGCCGAGCGTCGGGCTGCTCTCGCCGCCCGTGTCGCCTAGACGGCTCCCATCGGTGGGTGTCCCCGCCGTTCCCTATCGCGTGCCGCCAACGCCGCCACCGGACCGGTGGGGAACGAGCAGCAGGCCTCGTCTCTGCATCCTTCGGTGCGGCGGGAAGGCCGCACCGCCACCCGTCGCGGACCCCGGCCGGTTCATCGTCCCACGCCCGTTGCGCCCCCACAGACGCTCACGCCGCATTGCTCCTGGCGCGTGATCTCCTGCACTACCGTCCCGTCGACAACCTCTATGAAGACTGGCTCGCCCGCATCACCGAGCTCGTCAGCACCGCAGGGGGCTCTCCTATGCCGTCCCTCTCGCTGCTCCGCCCTCCGTCCTGCGCAGGAGGCGTAGATCAGGAGGTGCCTCCACCACCTCCTCCCCAAGAAGGCGCCCTGGCCCCGAGGCGCGCGGCCCCAGGAAGAGATCCACTGCGTCCGGAGCCCGCGCGACCAGAGAGGAGCTGCCAAGAAGTCCCTCGTCCCCAAGAAGGTGCACGCGTGCTCCCGGCACCGGTGCGCCACGAGCGCATCCCTGCGCCACCACATCAAGACCCCGCGCTGCTCCAGGAAGCGGCGCACGGGAATCCCTAGGAGCAAGCCCAGCCTCAGCACAAGGCTCCGGTGGCCACCGCGGGATGCCGCGCCTTCACCCCTGAGCTACGCAGTGTTGCCTGGTCGGGCAAGTTCAAGCATGACTTGCCCCCTCGCTACGACGGCACTGCCGACCCCGTGGAGTTCCTACAGCTCTACGAGCTAGGCATCGAAGCCGCCAATGGGGACGAAAAGGTCATGGCGAACTGGTTTCCCATGGCGCTCAAGGGCCAGTGCCCTTTTGGCTCTGAACCTGGCCCTCGCACGATCTCCTCCTGGGATGAGATGCGCACCGCTTCATCGCCAACTTCCGTGGCACTCGCGACCGTCCGGCCGTGGGTGACCCTCGCCGCATCAAGCAGCGACTGAGAGACCTTGCGAGAAGTACATCCAGCGCTTCAACAGCGCTTCGCCTCAAGATTCCCTGTGGTGACCGAAGAGGCCATCATTTCGGCGTTCTCGATGGCGTCATGGCGTCAAGATGAAGGAGGAGCTGGCGATCCATGAAGATCTGTGTACGCCATCGAATTATTCAACTGGCGACCAAGTGCGCGCAAGGGCTGAGGAGGGACGCCTTTCCCTTCTCGAGCTCTCGGCAGCAGACCCAGAGGAGAAGAAAGCCAAGGCCAAGGATGTGAAGCGCAAAGGAGCAGTTGTGCTCGCAGCAGAGCCGGACACGAAGCGCGGCAGGGACCAGCCGGAGTCGTCCAAGGGCAGCCGGTACTGTGTGTACCATGATCTCCAAACTCACAACACCAACGAATGCCAAGAGCTCAGGGCCGTGCGAGAAGGCCGTGTCGGTCGACGTCCCGAGCGCAACGATCGGGGCTACGGCCGAGGCGGAGCAAGAGGTGGAGGACGATGGGATGACCATGGGCCTCGCCAGGGATGGCGTGACCGACCTCGCTTGGACCGCTGGCAGGACCAGCCTGGCGAGGGGGATTGGAGAGATCAGCCCCGTGAAGACCGCCCGCAAGGCAACGCAGGCCTTCCTCCTCTGCCACCACCACCAAAAAGTAATGAAGACCACCATCAGAACAAGGGGGCTTCTAGGAGCCATGTGCAATTGCTTGCATCTTGGGCGGCGCTCAGGTCCCAGCCTCACAGCGCATCTTCAGGCAGTTTGCTCGCGAGGTGAATGCAGTGCTCCCAAGCTTGAGGCCATGCGCCATCTCAGGTGGTCTGCGTGCGCCATCATGTTTAGTTCAATTGATCAGCTCAATTGCACGGCGATGGCCGGTGTCCTCCCAATGCTCTGTTCCCCAGTCATCAGCAATGTGCAAGGACCCTCATCGATGGCGGAGCAGGACTCAACATTATGTCCGTCGAGACGTTCAACAATCTCCAAGTGCCATATGATCAGCTTCAGCCAACCAAGCCTTTCTCAGGAGTCACCGACGGTTCCACTGTCCCGATAGGGCAGGTCCGCCTTCCTGTCACCTTTGGGCAGCGCAACAACTACCGCACTGAGCTCATTGACTTCGACGTCGCTCACATTCGCCTGCCATACAATGACATCCTCAGGTATCCGGCCCTGGCCAAGTTCATGGCAGTGACTCACCATGGCTACAACGTCCTCAAGATGCCAGGAAGTGGCGGGGTCATCATGGGCCCCTGTGAAGAGAAGGATGCGGTGTGCTCTCTCAAGCACGCCTTCCAAGCCGCGTCAATCGAAGACCCATGCAGCAAGAGTGGAAACCTCCCAGCAGAAGCTCCCAAGAAGAAGAAGACATCACCAGGCTCAAGGCCTCAGGAGGCAGGCACCTCCGGAGGCGCCACATCCGGACATGCGCCCGTCCAAGGGGCGCCACCCTCCATCGCATAGGAAGGCGCGCCCGGCGCCCTCCTCGGGCAGGGCTTGGGGGCTCTCTCCTGGGGAGCCACCGACTTTGCCAAGATCACGAGGGAGGTGCTTGGGAACCACTTGGAGGCGTGCTTCGCGGCACGTTCCCCTCAGGAAGGCGTAAGGAAAGGAGGGCCCAACCCTCAGGAGTTCATCACCAAGGTCGCTTAGGAGTTGCAGGAATCGAGAATCATGCGCGGCAGCCGCCGCCTGCCCAGCGTAGCTCCCCACCCAGGCGAGGATGGCGGGCTACGCGTCTGCATCGACTACCCAGGGCTCAATCGAGTCGCATCTCAGGAGTGCTTCTGGCCCTCGCGCGTGGGGCGATGCACGGGTCCACCGCACAGTTACGTTCGCATGCCCTTCGGCTTGCCGAACGCGGCTGCTGCCCACCAGCGCCTGATGAGGAGCATCCTGGAAGCTCAGGTGGCCAAGCATCGCGCGTTCCTGGAGGAGATGGAGATGGACCTCAGCGAGCCGCCCGGACCCCCTGAGCCTCCCGAGGCTCGGAGTCCCGAGGGCTCGTGAGGATCGGCTTCTTCACCCCGCACCGCCAGCTACTCCGACACTCGTTCTGCAATGATATCAGGTGACTTCTTTCAAGTTTCGTTTCAGCTGGGAGCGCCCCAGGCCGCATCATTCCCAGGTCGCGTGGGTCCGTCCCTGCGGCATGTATCCGTTTTGCTTATGTTTTCTGCTTACCTTGTTGGGGGCGCCCCTCGGGCTGCATCATCCCCAAGCCGCTCGGGCCTGACCCGATGGTGTTTGCTTTCTCTACATCTATCTAAGTTGCTCTGTTAACCTGCTTGAGATAATCGCCTGCTCGATTGACACCTACCTTTGGAGTCGCTCGCTCTGGCACGGTGCTTGCGCATGGGTCCGTCCCTGCAACACCGACAAATCTGAGTGGTCGAGCTCTGGCCGCGGCAGCCCCGCATAGCGCTACCTCGCCAGGCCCTCAGTGCCTCAGTAACTCCCACGGAGCACCCAACGGCCGGCTGGCAACCGTAACGGCAGACCTTTCTTCCCTCGTGATTGGTGTGCAGGATCCGCGTAAGGAATAGTGTGGGGGCATCGTGAGCCCCCTCTCCCTCTTTGTCAAAGGTCTGCTTGGCGCCTGTGAAGGTCCGGCGCCTGTGAAGAAGGCCAATGCCTGTGAAGCTGATGTCCCTGAAAAAGGCCCGACGCCTGTGAAGAAGGCCAATGCCTGTGAAGCTGATGTCCCTCAAAAAGGCCCGACGCCCGTGAAGAAGGCCAATGCCTGTGAAGCTGATGTCCCTGAAAAAGGCCCGGTGCCTGTAAAGAAGGCCAATGCCTGTGAAGCTGATGTCCCTGAAAAAGGCCCGGTGCCTGTGAAGAAGGCCAATGCCTGTGAAGCTCATTTCCCTGAGAAAGGCCTGGAGCCTGTGAAGAAGGCCAATGCCTGTGAAGCTCGCCGCCCGTGACACTCTCACGTAATAATGAGTTGGGGCTTTACACGCCTCGGAGTCTCCGGAGAGCTACCCTCGGGCCTCGGGGGCTCCCGCCCACGCCCAGTGGCAGAACTTAGCTCCGTGCTGGTGAGAAGACGTCGAAGACTAGATTAGGTGCCGTACGCGGCTTTTTCATTTGCTTTCTGCAGTTGGCTTGTTCGTCCATATTTGAAGTTTTATTGGAATTGTTGCCGTCCTTGACTTGTGACTCTCTGCCTTTTTTGTCTAATTTCCCCGTTTTCTCTCGCACAAGTCTCGCAAGGGGGCTGCGCAGGCGCCCTCGCGAGTGTTTTCTTCCCCAGTCGTGTGAGTTTTCCCTATCCAAGTCCACTACGGGAGCACCCCTCCCAGCCGTGCCTCACGGGAATCACGACGCAAACACGGGACCTGACTCGGTCGCCTTCACGATAGAGACCGGAATTTACCACTCCTGACTAATCCTTGCAGGACATGAAGCGCACAGCGAGGCCTCAGCCTCGGGAAGCGAAGACTGCGGCAAGTTCCCCCGAGCTAAGTAATTCCTGCACGCGGGCACGCGGCGCCAAAACACAACACAGAAATAGCAGAAATAGCATGATAATTAACAGCAACAGTCCAGCACGCCCCCACGGGGCCCTACGCTACTTTCTCTTTGCGCAGGGAAGTGGGGAAAGCAAAATAGGCGAGGCTTGCTCGGCACCAACCCGCGGCGAGGGATTGTACTGCCTCTAGAGCTTAGTCGGACTCCTCCTCGCGCTTCACTGAGGCGCAACGGCGGACTGGCCCGCTGCCTCCCTCAAGGCGAGCGCGACGGCGCGGGGGCTGGTCGCGGCCACCGCTGGAGGGGCTGCTGTCCGAAGGAGAGCCGCCGAAGCTTGGCGAGCTAGGAACGCCGCCGACCACGCGCCTGCCATCGTCTTCATCCCGATCGTCGCCTTCGGGGCAGCACCCAGCACGGTGACCGTCTTCACCGAACACCCTCACGTAGAGGGTGGCGTCGCCATCGAACTTGAAGTGAAGGGTGCATCACTGGCTCAGGCCACGCGCGCGGGCAAACGTTTGCCAGCCGCGGGTCAGGGCCACATTCCCGGCGATGGAGACCTCCCGCAAAGCCGAGGAAGCCCTGCTGCAGCAACCGTCCGCTTGAAGCCAAAGGCCGCCCGGAGCGCCGGCCGGAAGTTCACCTGCAAAGAAGCGAGGAAGCTGGAGCCAGGTACTGGTTGGGTCCGACAACCACACGACGAACTCCGGCAGCACCTCCACCGAGTGGAAGCACGGCCTGGGAGGCCGCGCAGCCACGGCGTGCCTTCCCTCAACGACCAGGCGCCCATCACCGTGCAGGGGATCACCGCTGCGACCGTGGGAAGCCGCTACGGAGGCCACATGATGCTTGCATGGACGACCTCGGCCGCGTTTGGGCGGGGGAGAGTCGGGCCCTTCCCGATGGGCCTTCCCCTTCTCTGCGGCCGAGAACCTATTTGGTGGCGCCATGGGAGATGGCGAGTAGCTGGGATGGGGAGAAAGAAGGAGAGAAGCGGGAGGAGAAGGACTGCAGGGGCTCTCGCCCGTCCGTACTTATAGTTCGGAGGAGGCCAACCGTCGGCCTCCACGATCACAGGTAATCATGACCCATTTCAGCATGCAGGGACTTGTCAAGTCGAGCAGTTGCCGAGGCAGCATGGGGGAGCGGAGACGCCCACGTCCAATCAACCGCCACGCGGCGCCCAAGGCCGCAGGCTGATGGGGCCCGCGGTGCTCCGCACTTGCCCTTCGCTTCTCCGCTAAGCCAAGTCCGAGCGCGCCTTGGGCCCAGGGGCTACTGTCGGCGTTCTGGGAATGGGTTCCCAAGACTTGCCTGCCTGCAGCCTGCGGCGTGGCTCAAGTGGTGGCCCAGTGCGGCCCATCTTCATCAGCACAAGATTCAAGACCCTCGCGAGGGCCGAGCCTCGCGGGGCGGACGACACAAGAATTCCTCAGGAGCGGCCTCGCCAGGCAGGCTCGCGAGGAGGCGGAGAGATCAAGGCAGGGTACCTCGCGAGGTGCTCATGACGCAAGCCATGATGATCGAGACCAGGCGGGCGCCAGGTGGTCGCCGGCCTGCGCAGTGTCCTTGTTTCCTATTTGGTGCAAAGAGGCAAGCTCAGACGTGGAGTACCGAGGCATCAGGCAAAGGTTGCCATTTTAGTACAACGAGACCAAGACCAGCGGAACGGCAGGATGGAGGTCACCGTGGAGCCCAAGATGGCGTCATCGCCAGCGCTTTTGGCAGCCGAAGACCAACCTTAGTCAGGATAACTTGTACTAGATGTTCCCCTTCAAAATGGTCGTTGTTGGCGCCCTCCCCGCTCAATATTTGGGAAGAGGACCAGGGCCTCTATAAATAGAGCTAGCCACCACCGTAGAGAGACAGGAGATAGAGCCCGAATCTGATAGAGCCCTAGCCAGAGAGAGAGAGGCGGTCGAACTCTCCCAAGCAGTTCATCGCATTAGCTCAAGAACACCTCTCGCGAGGGTGTTCTTCCTTGTGCTGTTTATCATTAGCCCCTGAGGCAATCCACCACACCACACACTGGAGTAGGGTATTACACCACACCGGTGGCCCGAACCAGTATAAATCTTGCGTCCCTTGTGTTGCTCATCATTTTTAGCTTAGATCTCACGAGGCGATCGGACGTAGATCGATAGGGGAGAGATCTCCGTGTGCACCCTAGAGTTCGAACCTTAAGGGTCTGCCGGAACCCTAAATCCGACAAATGCCGAGTCTGCCAACAAGAACAATCTTCAACCCTTTCTTGTTGAGAACAAGTTACCCAATGACAAGAAGACGTGTGTGTTGAACCCATTCCTTGACATCATGCATCGGATCTTCTGCAACACTCTGTTTTCTTGCATAGGCGACAAGGACAAGGTGCACTCCTATCTCATGGACATGATGCTCATGTGTGAGCTAGCCCATCGTCAACAACCTCAACCACTGGAAGTCTCTGATATCATGTGGAGTGAGCTTCAGTTTGTTGTGTTGCATCGTAAGGTGCCCATCTATGGACCTTACTTGCACCTCTTTATCTCGAAGACTTGGGAGAAGCTCTTTCCAAATGAAGAGTTTCTTGCTCCCAACTGGGTTCGCCATGAGCCTATCAAGCTACGCATCAAGAGAAAGTGGGCTAATACCATGACCTGGGCTGAGGCTGAGGCTGCACGGATGAATGTTAAGGAGGATGAGTTTGAGGAGGAGGTGGCTGAGGATAGTTCTGAGGGGTACACTCCTCTGCTGAGCCATCTTGGGCTAAGAAGCTCAAGGCCAAGATGAAGGCTCCGTTCTGCATGCAGGCCAAGGGACAGTACAAGGCTCATGTGAACGCCAAGATGGCTCGTCGTCGCGACAAGGCTATTATGAGGCAGGTTGGTCTTGAGGTTGAGAGTGGCTCCGAGGAGAGGATCACAGATGAGGAACCATGGACCAGACAGACCTTGCCAAGGTCAGTGAGTCTGAGGAGGATACTGGAGTTCGCTCTTCATCCCGTGCCGCAGAGGAGTCTGAGGAGGAGGAACATGACTGGTGATGCCTTGGAGCTCTACCACCACCTGCGTCATAGGTGTCCTTGTTGGTGTCAAAACCGGCGGATCTCGGGTAGGGGGTCCCGACCTGTGCGTCTAAGGTCGATGGTAAAAAGAGACAGGGACACAATGTTTACCCAGGTTTGGGCCCTCTCTATGGTGGTAATACCCTACTTCCTGTTTGATTGATCTTGATGAATATGAGTATTACAAGAGTGGATCTACCACGAGATCGTAGTGGCTAAACCCTAGAAGTCTAGCCTGTATGACTATGGTAATGAGTATCTATCCCTCTCCAGACTAAGTCCTCCGGTTTATATAGGCACCGGGTGGATCTAGGGTTACACAAGGTCGGTTACAAAGAAAGGAATCTAAATATTTGGTCGCCAAGCTTGCCTTCCACGCCAAGGAGAGTCCCTTCCGGACACGGGTGCAGTCTTCGTTCTTCGTATCTTCACAACCCGTCAGTCCGACCCATAGCCAACAGGCCGGACGCCGAGGACCCCTTAGTCCAGGACTCCCTCAGTAGCCCCTGAACCTGGCTTCAATGACGTGGTATCTGGCGCGCAGATTCGTATTTGGCATTGCAAGGCGGGTTCCTCCTTCCGAACTGCAAGATAGTCTTCAGACGTAACGATCGTGTTCGGACCTATAACACACATACCACACACCACCGCTGAGAATATAATATTCCAGAGTCCAATCCGCTGACAACTTTTTACAACATGACATCATGTTTGCCCGGTCATAATTTTGAACCATTTTTCGTATGCCGCTCCATGTTTCGAGACGCGGTTGCCATTGACACGTCTTGTCGAAGCAGAGATCATGTCCCCTTATTGTAGGATTCTCATCAATATGGGCGTGGGTAACCCAACCGTGTTGTTTACACAACCCTTGGGAATGGGCGAGTTTTAAGGCAAGTGGGGAGGCGTTCAATATTCACGGCCTTTATAAGGATATAAGGATTCCCCTCCTTCACCCATGCCTTCTCTTCCTCTCTATCCTCCCATTCTCGAGATCCAGCACCCAAGTTCCCATCTTCTCCATCTCAAGGAAGCACTCAATCATGTACGGGTCCGGAGGCCAACGCAAGTGGATGGTCTCCTCTGTCAAGGAGAAGGACATCGCCCAGCTTCGGGCGACCGGGTACCTGGCGAAAGGAATCGCCCACCGTCTGCCCACCGAGAGGCAAGTTATCCCCACCCCGAAGCCTACTGAGAGGGTAGTTTTCCTCCCTCACTTCATCTGCGGACTGGGGTTTCCACTTCACCCTTTCGTCCTTGGACTAATGTATTATTACGGGCTTCCATGATCTAGCCCCGAACTCCTGAATCTGTGGGGCATATCCACAGCTCCTCTTCTGGTCTGCTGCTGTCCTCTTGATAGTTTCAACTATGAGGCTCATGACTTTGAATTTCTGAGGCACATCAAATATGTGAAGCAAATTGATTGCATGCCCTCTAATCATGTTGTGGTCACCTGATTTGGGCAACAGAGTGTGCCTTAGGATCCAGTTGATCGTAGGCAGCCCTGACAGAAGAAAATGAACTGATCCAAACTTGAAAGTTTCAAGTGCATCATCTGGGATCTCCTTGTACATGTGTGACATTGAGTTGTGACCCATCTTCTTCTTGGCATAAATGTCCAATTCATCTTCACTTTCCTTGGGGGCATTGATCGACTTGCCCATTCCTCTATGGTTGACTGGTATCTTGTTCCTTCAGACATTCAAACTATCCTGCCATCTGGATAGAAATGTGCTGTGGAGTAGAATTGCATAATGAGCTCGTCATTCCAGTTTGTGAGCTTCTGCCCAACAAATTCTGCAACTCCACATGCACTGAAGTTGTCATATACTCTAGGATAGTGTTCTGCGTTCTCCTGAATGTAGGTCCAGTCGACCCACCTCATATCACAAACTATGGGCTTCTTATCCAATAAGATGGTCTCATAGAAGTCCTGCTGCTCCTTGGTGTGGAACCTGTAATCTACAAAGAGTCCTTCTCCTGGTGGCATATGGATTTGTCTCTCTCCATAGCCTCAACCCTTGATCTCTCCTGATCTTCATGTTCTCAGCCACAGGATGAGCATCATTGTGGTCTGGAATCTTAGGCTTGAGCTTCCTTAGGACCTGCCCTTCTTCATCTTCCTCAGCATCAACCTCAGGCATTGGAGCCTTGTTCTTCTCAGCTGCTGGTATACTCCTGGTATTCCTCTTTGGTGCACTCTTGGGCTTAGGGGCAGCTTTGGGCTTTGAAGTTGCAGCCCCTGATTTTATGGCATCACCCATCAGCATAGACGAACGAATCCTCACGATCGCAACGAAACGGGAACTAACAAGAAGAAGCACACAACATAGTAAACACACCACACATAGACAAGACATGATGCACAACAAGCATGATGCATGACAAAGCTAGATGAGGCTACTCATGGCAAGAGATGATGCATACAAGAGCAACACATCCAAAACAAGTTTAAATGAGGCCGGAGACAACATAGAACAATTCCGGTAAGTCCTCATATGCAAATTTCGAAATTGGTCCAGATCTGAATAAACCTTATGTTCAAGTTGTTAAACAGCAAGTTAAGATGCACCAAGATGATCTACACGAAATTCTAGTCAAGTTACATATAAAGTTCATTAGATTCGGAGCTACGGCCTAGAAGATATGAGCAAAACAAGTTAAACATGGCATTGGTGCAAAATGCATACAAACATCAAGCAAACACGTCAAAACAAGGATGCAACATCATAATATGAAGCTACATGCAAAAACAAGCAAGTTACATATAGAGCACACTCAAAACGAAGCAACGGTTCAACACATACACCCTATACAAGTTATAGCAACAATCTGTCCAAAGCAGCAACTAGGCATATTGCAAGCATCCAAACAACATGCTACAGCATCTCAATGTGAAAAAAAAGGCATAGGCATGATGTACAGGTAAAGCATGACAAAACATGAACACTGAGCTATCTCCAGAAATCACTAGAACATGCTCAAAAGGACATGGCAAGATTGCAAATAATAACAGTTTCAGACTTTAGCAGAAATAACATCAGGTTGCAATGTTTAGAGCTATCAAACAACATGTAAAAGGAACTTATCATGGCAAACAAAGGAATGGCATGATACTAATAAATGCATAGAACAAATGTCCCTTACTGACCATGAGCCAAAAAGGATCAGAAAAATATGATGGCACCCATGTAAACATGGCAAATTATATTACAGATTCATACGTGGCAGGAACAACGATAAGTAGGCATGTTGGTGAGCTTGAACCACTCACCACAGAGCAACACATGGCATGGAAAGGCACCCAACAGTAAGAAGACATGGCATACAAGCTATACATGTCAAGAACAGCATCATAGCATACACGGATCAACTACAACAACCTTGGAAAAATTGAATAACATGTAAACAATCTGCCAGGAAACATTTTATAGCAAAAGTAGACTTCGATTGACTCAAGCTATGGCACTCCATAATTGCAAACAAGGGCACAGATGGATAGAGAATGACCATATGTTCAAAATATCCTTAGTGAACATCTCCAGATTATGCACAGAATGACTTGTAGAAGCAGGTTAACATAGCATCATGGTATAGCAGATTCAGACATGCAAAACAGCAACAGCAAGTACCCTACTTAACAAGCTTGATGAACTCACTACAGGAACCACAAAAATACATGGATAGCACCACTGTAAAGATGGCATGGCATATTACAAAACACATGTAGGACTCAAGTTCATAGGGTGCACACATCAATCATGGAAAAAATGACAAAAGTGCATGTTCTGATAAGAATCTGAAACTAACATCACATAGCCCTCTTCTAACAGCATTTCGGGCATCAAGATGACCCCAAATGTAAATGATGCAATGAGATGAAATGATTTACTCGTCGACGCGAACAATTAGACATATTACACGCACGAAACGGAGCAATATGCAGAGAGTTATGGCATGATGAACATGAGCATATAATATGCAAAAATCTGGGACGAGTCAGTTTCGGGGAGGGGAAAGTCAACCTCGGTTCTTGGCACGCGGATCGAGGCAGGCGGCGGCTCGCCGGAGTTGTGGCCGAGGAGGACGCCGGAGAGGCACGGGCTCGCCGGATCCGGGCCGGACCTACCCGGATCTGGCGCGAAGAGGTTTCGGCGGCTGGCGGTAACGGGCGCATGAGGGCGCGGCGGCGGCGACTCCGGCTGGAGTCAAGGCGGCGGCCGGGCGGCCGGAGGTGAGGAGGCGGCGGCGGCGGAGCTGCTGGCGGCGAAGCGGGAGAGCGGGCGGCGGAGCGGGCTCGGGCGAGCCGGGCGACGGGCGGCGGCGGCGGATGGGCCTCACGGGCCCGATCCGGCTCGGGCCTCGGGCGCGCGGGATGGCGAGGAGGCCACGTGGCGGCGTGGGACTGGCTGGGCGCAGCGGCGCGGACATGTTCGGCGCGGCACGGACGCGTCCGGCGGCGGCGGGAGGAAGAGGACTAGGGTTAGGGTAGGATTTCATCCGCTAATTCGGGGGAGGTGGACTAATTTATAGGTAGAGGGAGCTAGGAGAGTCCAAATGAGGTGCGGTTTTCGGCCACGCGATCGTGATCGAACGACCGAGAGCATGGAGGGGAGTTTTCTGGGTTTTGGGCCACTTGGAAGGGGTGTTGGGCTGCAAAGAGAAGGAGGCTTTTGCGGTTACCCAGTTAACCGTTGGAGTATCAAACGACCTCCAAATGGCACGAAACTTGACAGGCGGTCTACCGGTGCTATACCAAGGCTGCTTGACAAACCTCGGGTCATTCCGAGACCATTTAACACCCGCTCACGAAAAGAGGCAAAAGGGGGCGCCGGGAGACATAGGAGTGCCGGATTGGAAAACGGACAACGGGGAAAATGCTCGGATGCATGAGACGAACACGTATGCAAAATGAAATACACATGATGACATGATATAAAATGCAGATGATGACATGGCAAAGTGCAACACGCAAGCACATGACATGGCAAAGACGACGAATAACTGGCAGACACCTGGCGCATCGAATCCGGGGCGTTACATACTAGTAGGCTGCTAGTAGTGTTGATTACTCCTTGTAGTTGATGTCGGATTTCGGGTTCCGGCAGACCCTCTAGGTTCGAACTCTGGAGTGCACGCGGAGATCTCACCCCCTACCTACCTGCGCCTCATCGCCTCGCAAGGATATAAACTACCAAAAGAGCAACACAAGAGACACAAGGTTTATACTGGTTCGGGCCACCATTGTGGTGTAACACCCTACTCCAGTGTGTGGTGTGGTGGATTGCCTCTTGGGCTGATAATGAACAATACAAGGAAGAATAGCCTCGCGAGGGTGAGGTGTTCTTGTGGCTAGGATCTCGATCGGATTGGATCAAGCTAAGATGAGATGTCTGGATCGATCCCCCTTCTACTGTGGTGGCTAGCTCTACTTATAGGCAGGGGCCCTGGGCCTCTTCCCAAGTATTGAGCGGGAAGGGCGCCAACAATTGGCCATTTTAAAGGGGAACATCTAGTACAATTATCCTGACTAAAGTTGGTCCTCGCCTGTCAAAGGCTCTGGTGGTGACGCCGACTTGGGCTCCACGATGACCTCCTTCCTGCCGTTGCGACGGTCTTGGTCTTGTTGCACCGAAACGGGTGCCTTTGCTTCAGACTCGCCACGCTTGCCCCCTTTGCACCAAAGAGGAAATGAGGACATCACTGGCTGGCGCTCACCTGGCGCCTCTTTGGTCGTCATGGCTTGCGTCATGGGCACCTCCTAAGGTACCCCGCCTTGATCTCTCCGCCTCCTCGAGCCAGCTGGCGAGGCCGTGCCCGAGGAAGCTTCATGTCGCCCGCCTCATGAGGCTTGGCCTCGCGAGGGTCTTGAGCTTGTATCGATGAAGATGGGCCGTCTTGGGCCACCCCTTGAGCCACGCCAGCAGGCCGTAGGCGTGCAAGTCTGGTACCCCTGCTCCTGCAACACCGACAGTAGCCCTGGGCCCAAGGCGCGCCTGGACTTGGCTTAGCAGAGAAGCGAAGGGGCAAGTGCGAAGCGCCGCGGGCCCTAACAGCCTGCGGCCTTGGGCGGCGCGTGGCGGTTGATTGGACGTGGGCGCCCCTGCTTCCCCATGATGCCTCGGCGACTGCACGAATTGACAAGTCCCTGCACGCAAAGCGGGTCATGATTACCTGCGATCGTGGAGGTCGACGGTTGGCCTTCCCCGGCTATAAGTACGGAACGGCGCGCGCCCTTCCGGTCCATCTCTTCTTGCTCCTCCTTCTTCTCCGTCCCTTGCCCCACTTTGCGGTAATGGCTCCGATCCGCCGGTTCTCTGTGGAAGAGAAGGGAAAGGCTCCCCGAGAGGGTCCCGACCCGCTTCTGCCGAAGAAACGACTAGCCCTATGCCGTCGAGATCAGGGCGCCCGGCAGGTGGTGTCGAGGCCCTGCTGCGAGCAGCCGCCGCCAGGGTTCCCTCTGCCCTTGTACGCACGCATTGAGGGCCCCGAAGGAGTTGACGTCGAGCGCCATGGACGACGCCGCCATCGGCGTCGGCGGGTCACGGCAGTGCATGTTGTCCCTCCTGGAGCCCACGCCGAGGGCTCCTCCCGAGAGTTTGTGCTCCACGCCGCCATGCCTCCTCAATCTTGGATTCGCCTTCCTCCCTCCTTCGCCTTCGTGATGCCGCAGGGGGGATATTTGGAGCTCTGGTTGCAAAGACGCCGGCTGCAGCACCCTCGCGATCAAGCGGAGGTCGCGATCGCTGTTCGGCAAGGTCTTCATGACTCGAGGTCGGGCGAGATCGCCTGGTCTGCAGGACGAGGGGCGCCCTCGCGATCCACCTGGAGGACGACGGCGCTTCCATGATGCTCTTCAAGGTCTTCGACACGGAAGGACGCCGGCTGGAGTGCTGCCCTGAGAGAGGTGGTCGGGGTCCTGCCGCGGCGAGGGCTAGGCTCACCGACCGCTCCCTCAGCAGCTCCTCGGGCGGCAGAGGCGGCGGAGGATCCAGCGACTCCGCCGAGCTCTTGGCGACTCCGGAGATGAGCGACGACAGCTGCGAGCCCCCGAGCTTGCGCCGCTCTCGGAGCAGGGCGGGCTCGTCAGGCCGCCGCTGCCTCTGATCTGGATGAGGTTGGCACCGGTGCCTGATGGCCCACTGTTGATGATGGCATCTCTCGTGGAGGCGCGTGTAGTTAGCATTCTTTAGGATCTGCTCCCTCCGTTCCCTGCAAGGAATCGAAAAGCGCGCCCCGTGGGGGCTTGTAAGGTGCCTGTCATTCTGTTTGTTAATATGATCCTTGTCGTGAAGTAGTGTGAGATGCTCATTCCGTCTTAGCTTAGTTCCCCCTTTCAAACATCACGAGGGCGTGGTGCTCATACCGCAGTCCCGGTCCCAAGGCAGGCTTCAGCCGTCGCTGGTATGCCAGGTCGCGATGCCGTGGTCAAGGCCAGGAGGTGAGCGGCCCGTGGTCCAGTAAGAGCCCCTGAGTCGTGATGCTCAGGAGGTCCCCTTTAGCCCTCAAGCAGCCAACGTTCGGTGAGAAAAGAGCGCGACGTTGCTAACACGGGATTGCCTTAGGTGCAAGGTCGGTGCTGCGATAGCTAGTGCTTCCGGAGGATGACTTATCTTGGGGGTCAGGAACCGCTTCCTGGTGCGACGTTAGGTCCGCGCATCGGCGGGCGAGGGGTTTGCCTGGCGAGGTCCCCGCGTGCTTCTTCCCTCTCGCCTTTGCTCCCCTTTCTGCTCTACGTCCTCGGGTCCCGACCCTCGAGCGGGTCTCAGCCGTCGCTGGTATGCCAGGTCGCGATGCCGTGGACAAGGCCAGAGGGTGAGGGCTGGAGAGCCAGTAGGAGCCCATGAGTCGCTATGCTCAGGTACCCCCCCCCCTTTAACGTGCAAGCGGTTCGCGCGGGCAAGAGTGAAGAAGACGTCGTGAGGGCCTCGCCTGGCGCTGCTCCTTGAAGATATCCTGCAGGCTCACCACAAGAAGAACAAGAGTCTGCCATGACAAGCGACGGTCAGCCGATGGTTGCTTTGGAGGGGTGACGAGGCACTGAAGGCCTGACGAGGTGGCGCTGCGAGGCTGCCGCGCCGAGCTCAGCCATTCAGGTTTGTCGGCGTTGCAGGGACGGACCCATGCGCAAGCGTCGTGCCGTTGGGGAGTAGCTCCATCAGTTGGTGTCAATTGAGTGGGTAACTAGGTCAAGCGCGTTAATCACGAAGGAGCAAGTTCATTTAGATAGGTGCAGGGAAGGCAGACGTTGCTGGGTCTGGCCCGAGCAACTTGGGGATGACGCAGCCCGAGGGGCGCCCCCAACAAAGTAAGCTAGGAACATGAAGTAAAAGGGATACATGCCGCAGGGACGGACCCACGCGGCCTGGGAATGATGCAGCCCTGGGGGCGCTCCCAGCTGGAAATGAAACTTGAAGGATGTCACCTGATAACGTTGAAGACGAAGGGATGCTGAAGTAGCAGACGTCGTGGGCTGCGGAAGCCGATCTTCACGAGCCCCCAGGCCCAGGAGCCTCGGGAGGCTCCGGAGGCGCTGGCGGCTCCTCGCGGACCATCTCCATCTCCGCCAGGACTGCGGAACGCCTGGCCTCTTGAGCCTCGTGATGCTCCCCATGAGGCGCCGGGCGCTGGGCGGCCTGCCGCACGCCGTAGGGCATGCGAACGTAGCTGTGGGGTGGACCTTCGCAGCGCCCCACGCGTGAGGGCCAGAAGCACTCCTGAGAGGCGGCTTGGTTGAGCCCTGGTATGTCGATGCAGACGCGCAGCCCACCATCCTCGCCTGGATGGGGAGCTACGGCGGGTAAGCGGTGGCTGCCACTCATGACTCTTGACTCATGCGGCTCTTGAATGATCTGGCTGATGAACTCCTGAGGGTTTGGCCCTCCTTGCCCTGCTCCTTCCTGAGGGAAACGTGCTTTGAAACACGCCTCTAAGTGGTGCCCAAGCGCCTCCCTCGTGACCTTACCAAGGTCGGTGGCCCTCCAGGAGAGAGCCCCCGGGCCTTGCTCGAGGAGGGCGCCGGGCGCTTTCCTATGCAACAGAAGGAGGTGCCCCCTGAACAGGCGCGGATCCTGAGGGGCCTACCTCCCGACGGGTCGGGCCAGGCGATGTCTTCTTCTTCTTGGCAGCAATCTTGGGGAGCCTCCTGCTCCTGTGATCTGGGTCTTCAAGCGACGCGGCTTGAAAAGCACGCTCCAGGGAGCACACCACGTCTCTCTCTTCACAAGGCACCGTGATGACTCCGCCGCTCCCTGGCATCTTGAGGACGTTGTAGCCGTGATGAGTCACGGCCATGAATTTGGCCAGAGCTGGGTACCCGAGGATGGTATTGTACGGCAGGCGAATGTGGGCGACGTCGAAGTCAATGAGCTCGGTGCGTTAGTTGTCGCGCGCCCCGAAGGTGACAGGGAGGCGGACCTGCCCAATCGGAATTGTGGAGCCATCGGTGATTCCGGAGAAAGGCTTGGTTGGCTGAAGTTGATTGTAAGGCACTTGGAGATTGTTGAATGTCTCTACGGACTGGACATTGAGCCCTGCTCCGCCATCGATGAGGGTCCTGGTGACTTGCACATTGCTGATGATTGGGGACCAAAGCATCGGGAGGACTCCGGCTGTGGCAGCGCACTTGAGCTGATCCGTTGAGCTGAACGTGATTGCGCATGCTGGCCACGTGAGAGGGCGCGTGGCTTCGAGCTTGGGGAGGACTGCATTCACTTCGCGGGCGAACTGCTTGAAGATGCGCTGAGAGGCTGGGGCTTGAGCTCCACCCAGGATGCAGCGATCGCTGACTCCTGGAAGCCCCTGTGCCCCTCGGCCCCGATGGTGGTCCTCATTTCTCCTTGGCTGCGGTGGCAGAGGAGGGAGGCCTGCGTTGCCCTGCGGGCGATCCTCGCGAGGCTGATCCCTCCAGCCTCCCTCGCGAGGCTGATCCTGCCTGTAGTCCTCGCGAGATCGGTCACGCCACCCTTGGCGAGGGCCACGGTCTTCCCAGCGTCCTGCGTTTCTTCCTCCTCCTCGGTCGTAGCCTCGATCGTTGCGGTCGGGGCGTCGACCGATTCTCCCTTCTTGCACGGCTCGGATATCTTGACATTCGTTGGTTTGTGGGTGTGGAGGTCGTGGTACACGCAGTATTGGCCGCCCTTGGAAGACTCGGGCTGATTTCTGCCTCGCTTGGTATCTGGTTCCACTGCGAGCACGGCAGCCCCCTTGTGCTTCACGTCCTTGGCCTTCGGCTTCTTCTCTTCTGGGTCTGCGGCTGGCAGCTCGAGGAGGGAAAGGCGTCCTTCCTCAGCCCTGGTGCACTTGGTCGCCAAGTTGAACAGCTCAAGGATGTGCACAGATCTTCATGCATCGCCACTCCTCCTTCATCTTGACATCACGCACACCGTCGGAGAAGGCTGAGATGATGGCCTCCTCGGTCACCTTGGGAATCTCGAGGCGACGTTGTTGAAGCGCTGGATGTACTTCGCAGGTCTCCCCGGCTGCCGCTTGATGTGGTGCCTGCCGCTCACGGGCGGAGGCCGATCCACGAGTACCTTGGAAGTTGGCGATGAAGCGGGTGCGCATCTCGTCCCCAGAGGAGATCCTGCTAGGAGCTGTGTTCAGAGCCAAAAGCGGCCCCGTCCTTGAGTGCCATGGGAAACCAGTTCGCCATGACCTTCTCGTCCCCGTTGGCGGCTTCGATGCCCAACTCGTAGAGCTGGAGGAACTCCGCTAGGTCGGCCGTGCCGTCGTAGCGAGGAGGCAGGTCTGGCTTGAACTTGCCGGGCCACGCGACACTGCGCAGCTCGGTGGTGAAGGCGCGGCAGCCTTTGTAGCCACGGGGCCTTTGGTGACGAAGGGCCTGGTCTTGTGGGTCCCCATGCTTGCTGCCATTGGGAGCAGCGGGTCTTGGCGTCTTTGGAGCAGGAGCACGGTCGTGACGGGCCGGTGCAGGGAGCACTCGGGAAGCTTCTTGGGGGCGAGGGACCTCTTGACAGCTCTGCTCTTGCTGCGCCGGTGCCGGACGGAGTGGGTTCCGCCCAGGGGCCACGCGCCTTGGGGCCAAGGCGCCTTCTTGAGGGAGAGGCGGCTGAGGCGCCCCAGGAGCTTCATCGCCAGCGCAAGGCGGGGCGCGGTGCAGCGTGAAGGACGCTGGGAGCCTTCGCGCGCGGACGAAGCTCGGGCGACGCGGTCAAGCCACTCCTCGTAGACATCGTCGACGGAACGATAGCGCAGGAGCTCGTTTGTTGCGATGAGCGCAGCTCGAGCCTCCATGGGCGCGCGGAGCGCGCAAGTCGAGGAACCAGCCGGGGCGAGCGAAGGAGTAGCGGTACGGTCGTCTCGCCTTACGAACGGATGCTGGGACGATGCTTGCTGCTCGTTCCCCGCCGGGCCGGTGGCAGCGTTGACGGCAGGCGACGGGAACGGCGGGGCAGACGCCGACGGGTCGCTGGGCGACGCAGGCGAGCGGCAGGCTGAGGCCGGGCGCTGGCTCGACGAAAGCGTCCGACATGGATGCGATGGGCGGCAAAGAACAGGGCGGCGGAAGACGGATTCCGGTGCACCCCTACCTGGCGCGCCAAATGTCGGATTTCGGGTTCCGGCAGACCCTCTAGGTTCAAACTCTGGGGTGCACGCGGAGATCTCACCCCCTACCTACCTGCACCTCGTCGCCTCGCAAGGATCTAAACTACCAAAAGAGCAACACAAGAGACACAAGGTTTATACTGGTTCGGGCCACCATTGTGGTGTAACACCCTACTCTAGTGTGTGGTGTGGTGGATTGCCTCTTGGGCTGATGATGAACAATACAAGGAAGAACAGCCTCGCGAGGGTGAGGTATTCTTGTGGCTAGGCTCTCGATCGGATTGGATCAAGCTAAGATGAGATGTCCGGATCGATCCCCCTTCTACTGTGGTGGCTAGCTCTACTTGTAGGCAGGGGCCCTGGGCCTCTTCCCAAATATTGAGCGGGAAGGGCGCCAACAATTGGCCATTTTGAAGGGGAACATCTAGTACACTTATCCTGACTAAAGTTGGTCCTCGCCTGTCAAAGGCTCTGGTGGTGGCGCCGGCTTGGGCTCCACGATGACCTCCTTCCTGCTGTTGCGACGGTCTTGGTCTTTTTGCACCGAAAAGGGTGTCTTTGCTTGATACTCTCGCCTGCGCTTTCCCTCTTTGCACCAAAGAGGAAATGAGGACACTGCGCGGGCTGGCGCCCGCCTGGCACCCTTGGTCGCCATGGCTTGCATCATGGGCACCTCGTGAGGTACCCCGCCTTGATCTCTCCGCCTCCTCGCGAGCCAGCCTGGCGAGGTCGTGCCCGAGGAAGCTTCATGTCGTCCGCCCCGCGTGGCTTGGCCCCTCGCGAGGGTCTTGAGCTTGTGCTGATGAAGATGGGCCGTACTGGGCCACCCCTTGAGCCACGCCAAGCAGCCGCAGTGTGCAAGTCTCTGGGTACCCCTGCTCCCTTAACGCCCGGCGATTGATGCTAGTTGGTTTATTTGGTGGAAGATCATATGTTCAGATCCTATATGCTTATTAATACCCCTCTATTATGAACATGAATATGCTTTGTGAGTAATTACGTTTGTTCCTGAGGACATGGGAAAAGTCTCGCTATTAGTAGTCATGTGAATTTGGTATTCGTTCGATATTTTAATGAGATGTATGTTGTCTAGCCTCTAGTGGTGTTATGTGAACGTCGACTACATAACACTTCATCATTATTTGGGCCTAGAGGAAGGCATTGGGAAGTAATAAGTAGATGATGGGTTGCTAGAGTGACATAAGCTTAAACCCTAGTTTATGCGTTGCTTCGTAATTAAGGGGCTGATTTGGATCCACATGTTTCATGCTATGGTTAGGTTTGCATTAATACTTTTGTTGTAGTTGCGGACGCTTGCAATAGAGGTTAATCATAAGTGGGATGCTTGTTCAAGTAAGAACAGCACCCAAGCACCGGTCCACCCACATATCAAATTATCAAAGTACCGAACGCGAATCATATGAACGTGATGAAAACTAGCTTGACGATATTCCCATGTGTCCTCGAGCGCTTTCTCCTTATATAAGAGTTTGTCCAGGCTTGTCCTTTGTTACAAAAAGGATTGGGCCACCTTGCTGCACTTTATTTACTTTTGTTACTTGTTGCTCGTTACAAATTATCTTATCACAAAACTATCTATTACCTCTTATTTCAGTACTTGCAGAGAATACCTTGCTGAAAACCGCTTATCATTTTCTTCTGCTCCTTGTTGGGTTCGACACTCTTACTTATCGAAAGGACTATGATAGATCCCCTATACTTGTGGGTCATCAGCTGACTCCCCGGGCTGTTGAACTATGTGGCTTAAGTCATCGGCGTCTGGTGTCCGGACATATGTACCTTGGAAGTTGTCGAGGAAAGCCTCTTCCAAGTCCTCCCAGCTGCCAATAGAATTTTCAGGCATGTTGTTTAACCAGTGCGAGCTGGCCCTTTAAGCTTTAGTAGGAGGTATTTGATAGCGTGGAGATCATCTCCGCGGGCCATGTGGATGTGGAGGATAAAGTCCTTGATCCATACCGCGGGATTAGTTGTCCCCTCGTATGATTCAATATTCGCGGGTATGAACCCTTTGGGGAATTCATGGTCCATTACTTCATTAGTGAAGCAAAGAGGGTGTGTGGCACCTCTGTATCTGGCCGCATCGCGACGTAGCTCCGATGGGGTCTACCTGCGGTTATCGGCCCAGGCGTGGCTAGGTTTGTTACGCCCGAGTAGGTAGCCATCATTGCGTGTCGAGGGACGTCCTCGCGATCCGTAGATCGATCTGGTATATCCTGCTCTACTGTTCAGGTCCTGCCGAAGGTCGTATGTATGACCCCGAGTTGTTTTGTCTCTATTTTTGCATGGGGGTGGGGCGGGCTGTTGTTCGGCCCGAATTGCCGTTTTATCCCGATCACGTGGTGGTCGGTCCGCCACACTATCCCGACCGCATAGTGGTCGATCAGCCACATTACACGAGGGAGGTATGGGCTTCGGTGCCTCCTCATGGAACTGAGTTAGCAATCTATGTTTCGGGTAACTCTTGGCTGGGCGTCTGAGGCTGTATTTCTCGGCTGCCAGGAGATCAGTCCACCTGTCGACGAGCGGATCTTGGTCAGCTTGAAGCTGCTGTTGCTTCTTTTTCAGGCTCCTTGCGGTGGCTATTAGCTGGCGCTTGAAGCGTTCCTGCTCGAGAGGTTCCTCGGTCACGATGAAATCCTCGTTGCCGCGGATTTCCTCATCCTCGGTGAGCGGATTATAACTACCGTCCTCCGAGTCGTTGGGCATGGCCTGTTCGTCGGGACTGACTTGCCCGTTTTCTTGTTCCTCCTGTTCGGATGCTACCTCCACAGGGTCTTCATTGTTTTCGGCATCGTCCGGAGTATTATTTTCTCCGGTGCCAGTATTGCTGTCTTTTGAACGACGTGACTTAGAGCGGCGCTGAGGACGCCGGCGTTTGTGCTGTGTCTCAGGAGGTTTATTCTCAACTGGGTTTTCTTTGTCATTGTCGTTGGTTGCTTTGTGTGTATCCACCATCTACACATTGTACGAAGAAGTGGCCATCCATCGTCCAGTGAATGGAGGGTTTTGGCCCTGCTCCTCGTCGGCATCTTCGTCCATACCGTCGATGTCTTTGGAGCCGTAATCAAGCATTTTGGTTAAGTCCTCGATAGTGGCTATGAAGTGGGTGGCGGGTGTGAAGCAAAATTCTCCATCATCAGCCTCTAGTTCGAACCGAACATAGTTCGGCTGTGAGTCCCCCGCCAAGGACAGGTTTTTCAATGAGTTTAGCACATCGCCCAATGGCGAGTGCTAAAAGATGTATGCGGCGCTGAATTCGAAGATCGATAAACGATCGAGTTCGGCGTCCGCGGGCTCACATGGTTCGGAATTTATGACCAGAGACGAGTCCGGAGTTCCGGTGGCACAGGTATCATGTGAGGTTAAGTCTATGTGCGGCTCCAACACCGGGGAATCTGTGTCCTCCGTGGCGGGGTTGAGCTTCCCATCCTTGGATGGCGCAGTCTGCTCTGGATCTAAGGCCAGAGCAGTTACAGGAGCTGTCTCCTGGATGCGGTCCGATGACAGATTTAGGTCAGGTTCAACGAGGTGACCAGGGGTGATTGTTGCGGTCTCAAATCTGGCGAAGATCAAATCTCCACGGATGTCCGCAACGTAGTTCAAGCTCCCAAATTTGACCTGGTGGCCAGGGGCGTAGCTATCGATCTGCTCTAGATGGCTGAGAGAGTTGGCCCGCAGTGCGAAGCCGCCGAACACAAAGATCTGTCTGGGGAGGAAGGTTTCTCCTTGGACGGCATCGTCGTTGACAATTGAAGGGGCCTGTCGGTGTCAAAACCGGCGGATCTCGGGTAGGGGGTCCCGAACTGTGCGTCTAGGCGGATGGTAACAGGAGACAAGGGACACGATGTTTTTACCCAGGTTCGGGCCCTCTCGATGGAGGTAATACCCTACTCCTGCTTGATTAATATTGATGATATGGGTAGTACAAGAGTAGATCTACCACGAGATCAAGGAGGCTAAACCCTAGAAGCTAGCCTATGGTATGATTGTTGTTCGGCCCTCTGGACTAAAACCCTCCAGCTTATATAGACATCGGATAGGTTAGGGTTACATGCAGGCGGTTCCAATGGTAGGAGATCTACATTTCCGTATCGCCAAGCTTGCCTTCCACGCCAAGGAAAGTCCCATCCGGACACGGGACGAAGTCTTCAATCTTGTATCTTCATAGTCTTGGAGTCTGGCCGTGACGATAGTCCGGCTATCCGGACACCCCCTAGTCCGGGACTCCCTCAGTAGCCCCTGAACCATGCTTCAATGATGATGAGTCCGGCGCGTTGACTGTCTTCGGCATTGCGAGGCGGGTTCCTCCTCCGAATTCTTCATAGAAGGTTTTGAACACAAGGATAGTGTCCGGCTCTGCAAACAAGTTCCACATAACACCGTAGAGAGAATAACTTTTGCACAGATCTGCTGACGCATTCCGCGGCGTGACATCACACCACGGCTAGGCCTTTATATGAATCGTTTTTTATTGTTCCACCTCAGCGTGTTTAGCGAGGCGGTTTCCTTGGCACATCTTATCAAAGCATAGATCGTGCCCCCTTATTCCGGGATTCTCATCAATACGGACGTGGGTAACCCATCCGCGCCATTGATTAAGGCGCTTGGGAAAAAAGCGAGTTTTACCCGGGCTGGTGGGGACGCATAGCTCCGTCCGTCCATATAAGGGAATAAGGATCCACCTTTTCACCTACGCCTTCTTCCTCCTTTGCTTCTCCATTTCCGCGCACTCGAGCTCCAGCGCCCAAGTCCGCACATCCCACCTCAACCTTCTCCAACCATGTCAGGAGCGGGAGGCAGGTGGATGGCCTCCTCCGTCACGGAGGGGCACATCGCAAGACTGCGGGAGGCCGGATACTTGTCCGGCAACATCGTGCACAGGCTTCCCGACGAGGGGCAGCTCATTCCAACCCCCAGGCCCCATGAGAGGGTAGTGTTTCTCCCCCACTTCCTCCGCGGACTAGGTTTTCCACTTCACCCATTTGTCCGGGGGCTCATGTTCTACTACGGCCTGGACTTCCACGACCTGGCCCCGAATTTCATCCTCAACATCTCGGCATTTATCGTCGTGTGCGAGGCTTTCCTCTGCATCCAGCCCCACTTCGGCTTATGGCTGAAGATCTTCAACGTCCGGCCGAAGGTAGTGGGCGGCCGTCAAGCGGAGTGCGGAGGCGCCATGGTTGGCAAGATGGCCAAAGTCCCATTGCTCGAAGGCGCCTTCGTGGAGACAATAAAGGGGTGGCAATCGGGGTGGTTCTACATCACCGAGCCCCGCAACACCAAATGGGTGGCGGCCCCCGAGTTCAGATATGGCTTCCCCACACGGCCCTCGTCATGGAAAGAGACGGGCCTGACGTGGGGGAATTCGGACGAGACATCCGGACTTCAAACATGCGTCCGAAACCTGGTGGCCAAGAATCTTAGGCTTGTCGACGTAATCCAGGTGATGCTCATCCGCCGGATTCTCCCATGCCAACAACGGGCCTTTAACTTGTGGGAGTTCGATTCGGCACAAAGACCTTGAGCCGGCTCTTCGACACTACGTACGAAGACGCCTGGAAGGTGCTGTTCAAGGGCGCCGAGGCCCCAGCATCCGCTACCAATGATCGCGGATACAGCTCGCTGTGTCAAGCCGGCAAGGTAAGTTAGTTTACCCTTTACGGGACTCTTTTTTCATAGATTGACTCTACGCGGGATCTAAAACTCCCTAATCTTTGACAGGACTGGCTGAAGACGTCCGGATAGATTAACTGTCCGGCTCCTTTGCCGGAAGACCCGGGGGACGCCCGATTAGCCAGAGGCTCTTGGCTCCGGCGCCGTACGTGGTACCGGAGAAGAAGGCCAAGAAGGAGGCCACGGGAACTCGAAGGAGTTCCCGACGCCAGGTGCCGTCAGATTCTGAAGCAGAATCTTCTCCTGAGGACGAGGAGGAAGAAGAAGAAGCTCCTCCCCCGGGGAGGAGAAGAAAAGGAAGGCCGCTAGCAACGGGAGGCCGAGGGTCCAAGAAGGGAAGAACCCTTCCTCCGGACTTCTCCACCAACGCCGACGACGAGGAGGAGGATTGGCCTCGAGGCCAAGCCCTAAGCGAGATCGTAAGTGTTCGGATACCCATGGCTTTTTATTATTGCAGAGTGTTCTCTAATGTCGAACAACCGTGCAGCCGCCCAAAGGGCGAGTTCGCCGATTCATCGAGCGGGTCCCTGGGCTCGTCGGAAATGGAGAGTACCTCGCTTCCGACCACCTCCTCGCCTCACGCTGCGGACGACGCCGCGGCGGGGCCCCAAGAGGGGCTTGGCCAAGAGGAGGTAGCGCAGGAGGTGCCACAAGGCAACCTCCCGGACTCAGCGCTGGGGCAAGACCCCGTGGGCTCTAGGCCCGACCCTTGTCCGGTCTCCATGCCGGAACCTTGATGGTTCCGAGTCCGGCAGCGGACCCTTCGGAAGAAGGGTAAGACGCCGGTGTCCTCCGGTCCAACCGGAGGCACGGATAGCTCTTCGAGGCGCTAATGGCGCTTCCATCAGGAGGAGCACCGCACTGTTATGAGTGCGGTGATCCGACAGTTCGATCCACCAAGAGCGGATCGACCGAAGCCTGTACCAGCCTTCTAACAGGCTTTGAGGTAAGTTTTAGAATATGTAAAAATATAACCGCATAGACAAGTAGTTCTCGATGCTTAGTTCGGTGTTCGGAAAGAAAAGCCGGACTAAGGATCTAAAAAGATATCTGTGAGAGTCTAACATAAGTATGTCAATATGGGAATGCAGGCTGCGCTGCTGACCTCTGCCGCACTGACTGCGGAGGTCAATGTATTAAAGCAGAACCTCGAGCGGTCCGAGAACGAGCTCGGACAAGCCAAGAAGCAGCTCGAGGAGAAGGAAGGTAAGTAACACCTTATTAAAGAAATACCTTATAGAAAAGGTTTTGGTTCAAAAAATAACAGGAATAACTTGGGTACTGCGGGGCCCACGAGCGAGGTGGCGACCACGAAGGAAGCGGTGTCCGTGGCCAAAAACAAAGCGGCTTGAACGCCTTTATCACGCCAATATGCGACCCTATCCAAAAGGAACTCGAAGGTCCCACCAAGGATAGACCCGCATATTGAAACGCTTTTGCAAGGTGGATATCATTACATCAACATTACATAATACATAGGGATACAACCAAGACATACAATGTCACATGAATACAACAATACAACATACAAGATCAACATCCGACTACGGATGAATCATAAACAGAAACTCAAACAATATCCACCCTGCTAGCCCAGGCTGCCAACCTGGAACCTATCCCCTGATCGAAGAAGAAGCAGAAGAAGAACTCCAACAAGCAACATCGCTCTCGCGTCATGATCATCGCAAACTTGTACCTGCAACTAGTGGTGTAGTAATCTGTGAGCCACGAGGACTCAGCAGTCCCATTACCATGGGTATCAAGACTAGCAAAGCTTAATGGGAAAGGAAGGGGTAAAGTGGTGAGGTTGCAGCAGCGACTAAGCATATATGGTGGCTAACATACGCAAATGAGAGCGAGAAGAGAAACAAAGGAACGGTCGTCAACTAGTAATGATCAAGAAGTGTTCCTGAACTCCTACTTACGTCAAATATAACCTAGAAACCGTGTTTTCCTCTCGATCCACCCCGAAAAGAGACACTCACGGTTACGCACACGGTTGGTGTATTTTAGAAGAGTTTACTTCAAGTTTACTACAACCGGATATTAACAAATTCCCATCTGCCACATAATCGCGGGCACGGCTCTCGAAAGTTTATACCCTGCAGGGGTGTCCCAACTTAGCCCATGATAAGCTCTCGCGATCAACGAAGGATATTCCTTCTCCCCGTGAAGACCCAGTCAGTCTCGGAATCCCGGCTACAAGACATTTCGACTGTAATAAAACAAGACCAGCAAAGCCGCCCGATGCGCCGACAATCCCGATAGGAGCTGCACATATCTCGTTCTCAGGGCAACACCGGATGAACACTACGAACGGCAACTGAAGATACCCCAAGTTGCCTAGGGGCGACGCATAAGTGGCTCTGGTTTGGACCAACACTTAGACAAGCATTGGCCGGGGGGCTAAATAAAGATGACCCTTGGGTTAATTACTCCCAAGGGAGAATAGGTGGTGGTGAGGCAAATGGTAAAACCAAGGTTGGGCCTTCTTTGGAGGAGTCTTATTCAAAGCGAACTGTCAAGGGGTCCCATAAATCACCCAACCGCGTTAGGGGACGCAAAATCTGGGAACATAATACAGATATGGCCGGAAACTAGAGGCGTGAAGAGTGGAACAAAACACCAAGCATAAGGCCGAGCCTTCCACCCTTTACCAAGTATATAGATGCATTAATAATATAAGAGATATTGTGATATCCCAACAATAAACATAATCCAACATGGAGCAATCTTCATCTTCACCTGCAACTAGCAACGCTATAAGAGGGCTAAGCAAAGCGGTAACATAGCCAAACAACGGTTTGCTAGGAAGGGTGACAATGGTTAGAGGTTCATGGCAATTTGGGAGGCTTGAGCAGCAAGTGATAGGTAGCGCAGCATAGCGAAAGAACGAAGCATCTAGCATAGCAATGATAGTAATGAGATCCAAGGTGACGGTCATCTTGCCTGAAATCCCGCAAGGAAGAAGAACGAGTCCATGAAGAAGATGAACGGATGAAGCCGAACCAAGCGTGAGCGAACGAATCCTCACGATCATGGCGAAAGCAGGAACTAACAAGAAGAAGCACACAACATAGTAAACACACCACACATGAACAAGGCATGATGCACAAACAAGCATGATGCATGACAAGACTACATGAAACTACTCATGACAAGAGATGATGCAAACAAGAGCAGCACATCAAAGCAAGTTTAAATGAGGCCGGAAGCAACATATAACAATTCCGGTAAGTCCTCATATGCAAATTTTGAAATTGGTCCAGATCTGAATAAACCTTATGTTAAAGTTGTTAAACAGCAAGTTAAGATGCACCAAGATGATCTACACGAGATTCTAGTCAAGTTACATATAAAGTTCATTTAAATCCAGACTACGGCCTAGAAGATATGAGCAAAACAAGTTAAACATGGCATTGATGCAAAATGCATACAAACATCAAGCAAACACCTCAAAACAAGGATTCAACATGATAATATGAAGCTACATGCAAAATCAAGCAAGTTCCATATAGAGCACACTCAAAACGGAGCAACGGTTCAAGACATAACAATCTGTCCAAAACAGCAACTAGGCATATTGCAAGCATCAAAACAATAAGCTAGAGCGTCTTAACATGATAAAAAAAGGCATGGACGTGAAGTAAAGGTAAAGCATGACAAAACATGAACACTGAGATATCTCCAGAAATCACTAGAACATGCTCAAAAACACATGGCAAGATTGCAAATAATAACAGTTTCAGACTTATCAGGAAGTAACATCAGGTTGCAATGTTTAGAGCTATCAAACAACACGTTACAGGAACTTATCAATGCAAACAAAGGCACGGCATGAATCTACTAATTGCATAGAATAAAAGTCCTTTAATGACTATGAGCCAAAAAGGCATAGAAAATATGATGGCACCCACGTAAACATAGCAAAAGATATTACAGATTCAAACATGGCAGAAACAATAATAAGTAGGCATGTTGGTGAGCTTGAATCACTCACCACAGAGCAATACATGGCATGGCAAGGCAACTCACAGTAATAAGACATGTTTATGAAGCTAAGCATGGCAAGAGCAAGTTCATAGAGTTCATGGATCACTAACACCAATCATGCCAACATTGAACTTAATGTTAACAGGCTGACATCAACATTATTTAGCAATTTGAGAGCAAGATTACAACAAGTTAAAGCAGACTATAATTGCAACAAAGGGAATGGATTGATAAAGAAAGACATTTATACCAAAACATCCTTAGTGAACATCTCTATATTATGCATAGAGTGACTTGTAGCAGCAGGTTTACATAGCATCATAATATAACAGAATAAGCCTAGAAAAACAGTAACAGCAAGTACCCTACTTAACAAGCTTGATGCACTCACCACATGACCCACAAAAATACATGGATGGCGCCACTGTGATGATGGCATGACATAGATCAAAACACATGTAGACATCAACCTCATAGGATGCACACATCAAATGAAACAAAAATGACAAATCATCAAGTTATAACAGTTTCAGCAGATTAACATTATATAGCACTCTTGCAACGATGATTCAGGCATCAAGATGAGCTCAAATGAACATGGTGCAATGGAATGAAATGAAGTACTCGTTGAGACGAAGAATATGACATATCACACGCACGAAAGAGAGCAGTATGCACAGAGTTATGATGCGATGAACATGCAACAAATTACTGACAGAAAAATGACTTGGTGGAATTTCAGGGTCAACCTCTGGATCTGGATCTGGGCGGCACGGGTCCCGAGGCGGGCTGGCCTCTCCGGAGTTTCGCCGGACGAGGGAGGAGACGGGCGGAGAGGGCGCTCGGCGGAGATGGGCGGCGCGCCGGGCAAGGCGAGACTTCGGCGGCGTGGCGGGGACGCGGCCAGATCGAGCAGATGGCGCGGCGGTGAGGTCGCCGGGCCAGCGCGCGCTCGATGGAGGAGGGCGGCGGGCTGGCAGCGCCGCCGCGGCGAGGCGGCGCTGGCGCCGGGCGCGGAGATGCCGACGAAAGCGGCGGGCGAGTCTCCACGGAGGCGCGGCGACGGGCGGCGCCCGGCGGCGGGGACGGCACCGGCGGGCGGGCGGCGCCAGCGGAGGCTTCGCGGGCGGCGCTATCGGCTGTGCGCGGCGGAGACCGGGCCCGATGGGCTCGGCGGGCTTGCCGCCCGGGCGGGCCTTGATGGCTGGCGCTTGGGGAGGAGCCAGGCGGATGACGTGGCGGCGTGGGAGTGGAGGAAAGAGGCGGCGGTGCTGACGTGGCACGCCCCCATTGGTCGGGCGACATTGCCGGCTGGACATGTCCGGCGCGGATGGACATGTCCGGCGGCGAGAGGAGGACGAAGCTAGGGTTTGGGGGGAATCATCCGCGAATTTGGAAGGGGGAGGCACATATTTATAGGTAGAGGGAGCTAAGAGAGTCCAAATGAGGAGCGGTTTTCGGCCACGCGATAGTGATCGAACGACCGAGAGCATGGAGGGGAGTTTGCTGGGTTTTGGGCCACTTTGGAGGGGTCTTGGGCTGCAACACAAAGAGGGCTTTGCGGTTACCCGGTTAACCGTTGGAGTATCAAACGACCTCCAAATGGCATGAAACTTGACAGGCGGTCTACCGGTGCTATACCAAGGCCGCTTGGCAAACCTCGGTCCATTCCGAGACCGTTTAACACCCGCACATGAAAAGAGGCAAAAGGCGGCGCCGGGAGACATAGGAGTGCCAGATTGCAAAACGGACAACGGGGAAAATGCTCGGATGCATGAGACGAACACGTATGCAAAATGAGATGCACATGATGACATGATATGAAATGCATATGATGACATGGCAAAGAGAGACACGCAAGCACATGATGGCAACGATGGCGAATAACTGGCAGACACCTGGCACATCGAATCCGGGGCGTCACACACACCGAGCGAGAGAAGGGGGAGGCGCAGCTGGCCAAGGTACAGCAAGAGCTCCAAGCTCTCGTGGAAAACACGAGAGTTTGGAGCGTGGCTCGAAGACTCGAGTGTCCGAGCTTGCCTCGACTCTTGAGAGTGCCAAAGCTGCTAAGGCCGAGGCCCAAAAAGCCCTCCAAGAAATTGAGTCCTTAAAGAAGATAGCGGTGGGTAAGGCATTCTTTATGCAAAGCAAGCATGTGAAAGTGAATTACCTATTACTTACCTGGATTCGGAGCTCTCCAGAGCATTCGCAGATTTGCCCCGTGGTGTGTCCGATCTTTGCCGCATTCTACCGCGCCAAGGAGGGGAGCTCGGCGAAAAAGGTGTTACGGTCTCGGTATCTTTGAGGCCGACCATCCGGTGCCCTGAGCGACCAGGTGAAGCAGCCTGGTCGAGCTCCATAAGGTCGCCGAACAGGCCATGAAGGGCCTTATAAGCGGCTGTGGCCATTGGAGGCCATGCCCGGAGCTACTTCGCTTGGTGCAGCGGTGGTGGCTGCCAGCGGCTTGAAGTCATCAAGCGCTCCGTCTGCATTGAAGGTGTCCGTCGGGCCCTTGCCCATGCTAAAGTGCACTTTGGGGCAAGCTGGATGCGGAGAGGCTTGTGACGGACGGCCAGACCCTTAGAAGGGCCATGAGCATTGCACGCCCGAAATGTACTATGAGGGCCTCCTGAAGGGTGCCCGCCGAATAGCGGATGAGTGCTCCAAAGATGTAATTTTTTGAATAAACTCACTTTTGTTATCCTGTACGCTGAAAACTTGTTCATATGCGCTAAGCAACGCTTATTAATTTAAAATATTACCTTCTGTGCGGTCGTTTATCAAATTTGACAGATGGCAAGTCGTTGGCTTCAGCCCCCATGCCACAGTCTTTGGGGTGTTCGGGATAAACTTGAGCACTCTTGTTCCCATTCTTGGGTCCATCTAGGGAGGCGCTCAACACAACGAACAAGGCAACCAGACTTATAATGCTTGAAAACTCTCACTTAGCCATAGAATTCTATAATTTTAAATTTCGTGAAGCCCCTAGTATTCGGAAGACCGAGTTCGGGGCGCTATCCACGCCTTGGCCGGACAATTCCGGTTCCTCGCTCTAAGCGGCATAAGTCTTTAGGGACTCGAAAAAAACCTCTCGAACAGCGACCGGCTCTCGCCTTATCATGACGGTCAGTTTTAGCTTTCTCCACTGAGGTGCTTGACCCAGCATAACTGGGGCACAATCAGATGGTTCTCCGTGCTACCTTAGCCGATATAGCGGAGCATAAGGTACCAAAACACGGGAGCTGGGCAAACCCAACTATTGACCCAAGACATGATTCGAGCCAATTCATATAATGTTATAAGTTCGGGTGCCGCACTTGTGAAAGTGTTCGGACTTATCACACCATAATTTTGGGATACTTAAGCCCACGGTGTACAGGCCGTACCAAAGTGTACGGTTGCAACATGTCGTGAGATGAACATATGTATATATAAAGGAAGTAGAGCAATAATAAGCAAGAGCTATGTATTGTTTATTCAAAAAGGTACTGCAATGGAAGCGCGAGCGATACAAATAGTTCGGTAAGCAAGGGATGGGACTATCTAACATGTCCCCCTCCGAGGGTAAGCTGCTTTGGATGATATGTAAAACAGGTATAATGCTCGTAATAGAGACCACACGAACACTCGGCGTGGCTTTCCGCTTCTCGCTGTTGTATCGTGAGTTCGGCGATTCAAGTGCGGACAAGACTTCTCAAAGACGGAGTCCTGAAAGTAAAAAAAGGAAGAAAAAGGAAAAGAAAAAAGAAATGACACAAGCAGGAGCCCACAGTGCGGTCGAGCCGCGTTCTTGGCGTGCCGTTGTCTTGCCCTCCCCATATGCCCATGGTATCTCCAGGCGTAATTATGTACGCGTAATACTAGCTTCGCAATTTCGCGAGGGCTGGGGTTGGTGCCGGATTGCTACTCGTGCTTGAATCGTGCAGGTGGTCTTGTTGTAGGTTACTCGAGGCGCTGCTTGGCGGTGTCCGACGCTTAGTGGCCGGACTCGAGAATTGCCGTGAGAGAGGCTGCTTTGTACCTCCGCCGCGAGGGCAGCCGTATGCTCCTCCGTTCGGAGAGCGTTCGGTGTTTCCATTAACCGTGATTACTCCTCGAGGGCTGGCATCTTGAGCTTGAGGTATGCGTAGTGTGGCACCGCATTGAACTTTTGCAAATGCGGTTCGTCCAAGCGATGCATGATAGCCGCTGCGGAATGGGACAATGTCGAAGATTAACTCTTCGCCGGAAGTTATCCGGGGATCCGAAGACCACTTCGAGTGTGACTGAGCCTGTACAATTGGCCTCTACACCCGGTATGACGCCTTTAAAGGTCGTCTTTGTAGGTTTAATCCTTGAGGGGTCTATGCCCATTTTGCACACTGTATCCTGATAAAGCAGGTTCAGGCTGCTACCGCCGTCCATCAGGACTCTGGTGAGGTGAAATCCGTCGATAATTGGGTCAAGAACTAATGCGGCAAAGCCACTGTGACGGATGCTAGTGGGGTGGTCCCTTCGATCGAAGGTGATCAGGCAGGAAGACCATGGGTTGAACTTCAGGGCGACTGGCTCCATCGCATATACGTCCCTTAGTGCACGCTTCCGCTCCCTTTTGGGTATGTGGGTTGCGTATATCATGTTCACCGTCGCACTTGTGTAGGAAAGCCCTTCATCCTCTATTGTTCGTGGCGGGGCTCTTCATCGTCATCTCTATGCAGCCCCTTGTCATTGAGTTCGGCACTTAATTTGCATGCCTGCTTGAACACCCAACAATCCCTGTTGGTGTGATTGGCTGGTTTTTCGGGGGTGCCATGTATCTGGCACAAGCGATCGAGTATTCGGTCCAAGTTGGGCCGGGCCGGGGTATTTCTTTTGAATGGCTTCTTCCACTGACCGGGTTTAGAGCCTCTGAATCCGGCATTGACGACCGTATCTTCAGTATTATCACCGTTAATGCGGCGCTTGTTCTTGTTGCGACGCGACCTGCCATTGCTGTCCTTGGTATCCGGACTATCGGGATGTTTGGCCAAGTTGTTGCTTCGAGCTAGCCAGCTGTCCTCTCCCGCACAAAAAGCGAGTCATGAGGGTTGTGAGGGCTGCCATAGATTTCGGCTTTTCCTGTCCTAGGTGTCGGGCAAGCCACTCGTCATGGATGTTATGTTTGAAGGCTGCAAGGGCCTCTGCATCCGGACGATCAACGATTTGATTTTTCTTTGTTAGGAACCGAGTCCGTAATTGTCCGGCGATTCTTCTGGCTGCTGAATTATGTGGCTAAGGTCATCGGCGTCTGGTGGTCGCACATATGTGCCCTGGAAGTTATCAAGGAATGCGGCTTCCAGGTCCTCCAAACAACCAATTGATTCTGCTAGCAAGCTATTGAGCCAATGTCGAGCTGGTCCTTTAAGCTTGAGTGGGAGGTATTTGATGGCATGTAGATCATCACCGCGGGCCATGTGGATATGGAGGAGATAATCCTCGATCCAGACCGCGGGATCTGTGGTACCATCGTATGATTCGATGTTTACGGGTTTAAAGCCCTCGGGGATTTGGTGATCCATTACTTCATCTGTGAAGCATAGTGGGTGTCTTGGCGCCTCTATATTGGGCTATATCACGGCGTAGCTCATATGAGCTTTGTCTCTTGTGTTCGCCCGGCGGGTTTCTTTGTATCCGGCGCGACGGTAATCATCCCGCATTGCTTTGGGCGCCCACGCCGATCCGTGGATCGATCTTGTATGTTTTGCCTTATCCTCCAATGTATCTCGCAAGTCCGGCGCATTTTCCCGTGCCTTGGTACTTTTTGAGCGTCGGGGTGTGGCTTGGCGGAGGGCGAGAGGCTTCTGTCCGCCGCGCCACGAGGTGGCTGGTCTGCCATGTCGTGCGCCGGTGACTTGGGTGCTTCCTCCTCTAGTCGAGGCAACGGCCTGCGTTTGGGGTAGCTTTTGGAGGGGCGTTCGAGTTCATACTCTTCGGCTGCAAGGACTTTAGTCCATCCGTCACTAGCGAGTCTTGATCAGCTCTAAGCTGTTGCTGCTTTCTTGAGGCTGCTTGTCGTGGCTATAAGCATGCGTTTGAAAGCGTTCCTGTTGGCGGGATCCTCGGGCATGACGAATTCGTGCGTCGTTGAGGCTTGCCTCATCTTAGGGAGGCGCATAATTATCGTCCTCGACCTCTCTTTACGCCGCCCGCCGTGCGGACTTGCTTCTCCTCCGCTGCGCTTAGTCCTGCTGGAGGGGTTCTCTTCGGCACCTTGTCCGGTGTTATTATCTCCGTGCGGAATCACCGTTTTATTGTGGCGGGATTTAGAGGCGGCGCCCGACGTCGGCCTTGGCTGTTTCTTGGAGGGGTCATCCTCCGTTGTTCCATCGCCGTTCCCGTCTTTTGGGATATCCACCATGTATATGTCATATGACGAGGTGGCCTTCCAGTGCCCTGTAGGCGCTGGGTCTTGGTCGTCTCCGGCATCGTCGTCCATACCGTCGATGTCTTCGGAGTCGTAGTCTAGCATGTCGGTTAAATCATCGATAGTGGCTACCAAGTGGGTGGTGGGTGGGCGTTGAATTTCTTCGTCGTCCGCATCCCAACCTTCCTGTCCGTAGTCCGGCCAGGGCTCTCCGGATAAAGAGAGAGACTTTAGTGAATTCAGGATGTCACCAAAGGCGAGTCTTTGAAAGGTGTCCGCGGCGGTGAACTCCATGACCGGCGCCCAATCGGACTCGATTAGCGGGCGCGGAGGGTTGAGTGCGGAGAGGAGTCCGGCACCACAGGTCGAGGTCTTCGCAAAGGACGAGGATGGAGTTCGGCTCGATCGCCGTAGAGATTGTAGCCCCGGCGGTGTCCAACCACTCGTCCTCGATCGGGGAATCCGGCTCGGATTAAGGGTCGGGCGGATCTTGGTGCGGCCTCCGGGGCCTTTGTTACGGCTGCGAGCTAGATCATGCCCATCGAGGCAGTGCGACACGCTTGGTTGTGGCTCGAATCCGTCGAAGATCAAGTCTCCGCGGATATCGGCCGTATAGTTTAAACTTCCAAATCTGATCGATGGCGAGGCGTAGCTTTCAATCTGCTCCGGATGGCCAAGCGAATTGCCCGCATGATTACCAAAGCCGCCGAATACGAAGATCTGTCCGGGAAGAAAGGTCTCACCCTGGACTGCGTCGTTGTTGATGATCGAAGGATCCATCGGGCCTATCGGTGACGACACAGAGGAACTCTCAATGAAAGCACCAATGTCGGTGTCAAAACCGGCGGATCTCGGGTAGGGGGTCCCGAACTGTGCGTCTAGGCGGATGGTAACAGGAGACAAGGGACACGATGTTTATACCCAGGTTCGGGCCCTCTCGATGGAGGTAATACCCTACTCCTGCTTGATTAATATTGATGATATGGGTAGTACAAGAGTAGATCTACCACGAGATCAAGGAGGCTAAACCCTAGAAGCTAGCCTATGGTATGATTGTTGTTAGTCCCTACGGACTAAAACCCTCCGGTTTATATAGACACCGGATAGGTTAGGGTTACCGCAGTCGGTTACAATGGTAGGAGATCTACATATCCGTATCGCCAAGCTTGCCTTCCACGCCAAGGAAAGTCCCATCCGGACACGGGACGAAGTCTTCAATCTTGTATCTTCATAGTCTTGGAGTCCGGCCGTGACGATAGTCCGGCTATCCGGACACCCCCTAGTCCGGGACTCCCTCAGGGCCATCAAACCTTTTGGGGACGGCATATTGGAACTCTCAATGAAAGCACTAATGTCGGTGTCAAAACCGGCGGATCTCAGGTAGGGGGTCCCGAACTGTGCGTCTAAGGTCGATGGTAACAGGAGACACGGGACACAATGTTTACCCAGGTTCGGGCCCTCTCTATGGAGGTAATACCCTACTTCCTGCTTGATTGATCTTGATGAATATGAGTATTACAAGAGTGGATATACTACGAGATTGTAGTGGCTAAACCCTAGAAGTCTAGCCTGTATGACTATCGTAATGAGTATCTATCCCTCTCCAGACTAAGTCCTCCGGTTTATATAGGCACCGGGTGGATCTAGGGTTACATAAGGTCAATTACAAAGAAAGGAATCTACATATTTAGTTACCAAGCTTGCCTTCCACGCCAAGGAGAATCCCATCCGGACACGGGTGCATTCTCCAGTCTTCATATCTTCACAGCCCATCAGTCCGGCCCATAGCCAACAGGCCGGACGCCCGAGGACCCCTTAGTCCAGGACTCCCTCAGTCCTCTCTGCCTTTTTGGTGTCTCGATTCCAAAGGGGGAGAGAGTGTCTGATTCTTGAGTCTTGTATTGCTTTGCTTTCGTTTCATTGAACCTTCGTTGCTTTGGTTTGTTGGTTTGTGTTGGTGTGCGTGTGAGACCAGGAGACCTATGCTATCATATGGTGTGAGACATATGCCCTCAAGCTTATCTTATTGTCTAGTATGTTTAGTAGATTCTGAGCTTATGTTATCTTGTGCCCTTTATTTCATGCTCACGTACTTTACCGTGCCTCCATGCTTAGTGTCATTTATATTGTTGCAAGGATTGCCTTGTCTATAAAATATAGGGAGAGTGTTGATCCTAGTATGTGTGCCATGCAATCCAAAGCATATCTGTAGAGTGCACACATCTAGGGGAGCCTGTCCATATTTTATAGATGTTGGGTTTTCTTATGATCGTTCTATATCCTTATGTGCAAATCTCATATTGTCATTAATCCACCAAAAAAGGGGGAGATTGTAAGGGCATATTTCTCCCTATGTGGTTTTGGTGATTGATGACAATGCATTTGTGGACTAATCGTGTGCATTGAGCATTTCAGATATCTCATGTCTAGGCACAAGACGATCCGGAGCCCCTTGAAGCCTATCGAAGGCGGTGGTTTTCTACGTTTCTTTTCGTTGGATTTGAGTCGTAGGAAAGCCGTATTATTAAGAGGGGGTTCGCTTCGGAAAGGTTAGGGTGGAATCAACATGTACACATCTGTTCCTTTGCACCACCTTTCCTTTGCTTCGTTGGAGCACCGTCCGTTTATCTGTGTCTCTGCAAAATGAAGGACTCCAAGTGCTACAACTTCTGTGGCGTGCGGTAGTACTGCTCAATGGAGAAGTAGTACCGCAGCGGTCCACGGTAGTACCGCTAAGAGAGGCGGTAGTACCGCGGCCTCTAGCCCAGAACGCTGGTGCGCACGGAAGTAGGTGCGGAAGTAATTTTTTACTTCGATGTGGTAGTACCACTCCTTGTGAGCGGTAGTACCATGCCGGATTTTTTCACATACCGGAACTCAGTGGAAGTAGCCACGGATGTAATTTTATTAGTCCGTGCCTTCCCAGCCCAGTTGAACCCTGCCTTGCGGTAGTACCGCAAGGGCGCGCGGTAGTACCGCTCCGGCGGTTCTACCGCTCGTTGCTGTACGCAACAGGGTCTCGTCTGTCACTGATGCTCCAGCGGTAGTACCGCACCGTGAAGTGGTAGTACCGCAACTCCTTGCGGTAGTACCACGGGCTTGTGTGGTAGTACCGCGTGTCGCGGGCTGAATGAGTGGGTAACGGTTGGATCTTTTCCCCCACTATATAAAGGGGGTCTTCTTCCCCAAAAGACTACCTCTTCCCTCTCCAGGCTCCATTTTTGCCCGATCTCTCTCCCTAGCCAATCAAATTTGTTGATTTTCTAGGGATTCGTTGAGAAGGCCCCGATCTACACTTCCACGAAGAGAAATTTGATTCCCCCCACTAATCCCTTGTGGATCTTGTTACTCTTGGGTGTTTGAGCACCCTAGACGGTTGAGGTCACCGCGGCGCCATATTCCATTGTGGTGAAGCTTCGTGGTGTCGTTGGGAGCCTCCTATTAAGTTGTGGATATTGCCCCAACATTGTTTGTAAAGGTTTGGTCGCCGCCTCCAAGGGCACCAATAGTGGAATCACGCCATCTCGCATTGTGTGAGGGCATGAGGAGAGTACGGTGTCCCTAGTGGCTTCTTGGGGAGCATTGTGCCTCCACACCGCTCCAACGGAGACGTACTTCCTCTCAAAGGGAAGGAACTTTGGTAACACACCCTCGTCTCCACCGGCTCCACTCTTGGTTATCTCTTACCTTTACTTGTCCAAGCTTATATTTTGTTGTATCCCTTGCTTGCTTATGTGCTTGTTGTTGTTGCATCCTATAGGTTGCTCACCTAGTTGCATATCTAGACAACCTACTGTGATGCAAAGTTTAATTTGGTAAAGAAAGGCTAAAATTGTTAGTTTCGTATTCACCCCCCCCCCCTTCTAGTAAACTATATCAATCCTTTCAAGCATCATCCGGGGACTAGGGGAGGACAAGGTGAAGCTCCGCACCGAGCGCGCCCCCTGAGGATGAAGATCGCTGGAACGACGAAGCAACACGAGGATACCACTGCCTTGTTGTAGAGGATCAGCGTCATCGTCAAGAAACTTATGGACGAGAATGCCATGCTCCGCATCGAGCACCAAAGGCTGGTGGAGGAATCCGTGGATGTTCTCAAGCAGCATCTTGAGGACACAAAAGAGCTCATCGCCGCTTGCCGCGGAGACTAGTTCCCGCGGCCTGCAGCAACGCATCAAGAAAGTTGAGATCAGTGAGCCAGATTGTTGTCTTTCTTCTTCTTTTGGCCTTGTGTATTTCAGGCGTTGCCGCATGTGGCTTTTTTAATTATCTTCCTAAATATGTAAGACAATTATTATCCACTACCATCGTCCTTATATTCATCAGTCTTGCTATAAGTCGCAGTCGATGCTATATAGGTCCGTCGGATCTTACATCAAGATCTGTGCAAAACTTTCTTTTTAGATTTTCTTTTTACTCTCTTAAATCTCAGCCGAGTGAGACATAGCCATGCCATGAAAGCAGGGGCTCGAGGCGCCATTAATGGAGACTTTGGGAGGGAGGTGGGTGATGGATAGAGGTCAAAGGGCTCTCCTCCCGATAAGCACGTGCAGGGGTCTGATCGCACGCCTCCCGTACTTAAATAGCTACCCCGCACGACACCTCCTAGCTAATAAAAAAATAGGACTCGTGACGGCACGTAAATGGTAAGTAGAACGCCCACGGTTTCAATAATACTTGTGTTTCCAATTTGTAACGTGACAAGACTTGTTCCAAAATGACTTTGTTGATTGTTAATGTGTGTGTCTTCGCGAATCGGACAAAAATTTACCACAGCATGTTGGTGCCATGTCATGACACCATGCCAAGTTTCATGATTTTCAGGCGAGTTTTGGATTGATGGGAATTTTAAAACCAAGTTTCTCGATGTTTCCGGCCAAGCCAAGATGCCTAGATGTTTGAATTCCATTCCCGCTTCTTCCATGGGAACTAGAAATTCTTCCAAGAACACATAAATGATTTTCCAACTAACTTTTGTGCACTGGAGCATGCGCTTGTACTTCAAATTTGAATTATGTCAATTAAATGCCTGGAAAATCAATTAATGTGTAAAAAAGGCCAAACGAACCTGGAATAATTCCAAAATTTAGCACGAAACTCCTATTTGGTCTAAGCTGCCTATGTAAAAAAATCAAGGCGGGAGAAGGCAGTGTATGTCGTTTCGCACACGGAGGTGACATGTTCCCTCTCGGAACCACGAGCATTCTTGAGAGAAGCTCCGGTTTGCAAGAATCTTATACCAAAGCTTGTCCCAATTCGGCCAAAAAAATTACCACAGCACACTCGAGCCGACACCTATCCGTCTAGAGAGTGCGCAGCTCTCAAGAGTAATAGGTACAAGAACTCTAACTCAGAACTACTGTGATGCACTACCACTGTCTAAGCTTGGGCTCTTGATTTTTCTCTTGATGGATCTTAAACTCAAATCACTCGGAGAGGGGATGCTCAGTCAATCTTCTCAGAAATCTTAAGCGAGCAGCCAACGGGCAACATTGGAGCGGGATGGCTATTTATAGCCGTAGCCTTTCCTGAAGGGAAATGACCAAATTGGACATGTGGAACGGCCAATGGCCGAACGACACGATTCCAACAGTCAGAAATTGAGCACAATGGTAACATTACTCGCGGAGCAAGTAAAGCTAACTCATCAGTCTGAAGGATATCTCCTGCAACACGAAGAACATCGTCTACTGCTGCCAGGTAATCATTCAGAGCATAAAGAGATTTCTCTCGCATCTTTCATAGGTTTTTGGCTAAGCATCACAATGGATCTAAGCTTCGAGAACATATACCCCTCTTAATAGTACGGATGTCCTATGACTCAAATAAATGAAAAAGAAGAACAACGAAATGAGTACTTGACTTTGTCTACGACTTCCATTCCCTGCAGTCAATTTCCTCGGACAACAACTCCGAACCAATTTCTTCGCTTCAGCAAAAAAATTAAGGGGTCAACTCCGTCACGTCAATCTTCTTGTCTACATGTCTTCAATAGATGTAGCTCAGTCTTCTCTGTAATGCAAATATGCTTCGGTGAAGTTCCTCAAACTTGGCACCGGAGACAGCATTCTCTTCGTTTTTGCATGGACTATTTCTCTCTGTGTGCACTAGCAAACAAATCAATACATGTCTGTTTCTGTCAACAATCTCCAAAACACAAGGAGGCAAATATTGCACCAACACCACCAAGCTCTATGCTGGGACCATCTGCGAATTCGGTCTGGTGGCTGATGTAGAAAAATTCCCTAAAGACAGGTGCTAGTTCTTGAGCTTGCGTTGGTTTTTCCCTTGAAGAGGAAAGGGTGATGCAGCAAAGTAGAGATAAGTATTTCCCTCAGTTAGAGAACCAAGGTATCAATCCAGTAGGAGGTACAAGCAAGTCTCCAATCTATGCACCTGCACAACAATCAAACACTTGCACCCAACGCGATAAAGAGGTTGTCAATCCCTTCACGGTCAATTGGAATGGTGAGATCTGATAGAGATAGATATAAAAGATTACTAAAAGATAAAAACAAAATAAAAACAAATAAATTGCAGCAAGGTATTTTTGGGTTTTTTTGGTTTATAGATCTGAAAATATATGATGGAAAATAGACCTGGAGGCCATAGGTTTCACTAGAGGCTTCTCTCTTGAAAGAAAACATCGATGGTTGAACAAATTCTTGTCGAGCAATTGATAGAAAAGCACAAAGTTATGACAATATCCAAGGCAATGATTATGCATATAGGCATCACGTTCGTGTCAAGTAGACCGATACGATTTTGCATCTACTACTATTACTCCACACATCGACCGCTATCCAGCATGCATCTAGAGTATTAAGTTCATAAAGAACGGAATAACGCCTTAAGTAAGATGACATGATGTAGAGGGATAAACTCAAGCAATATGATGAAAACCCCATCTTTTTATCTTTTATGGCAACAATACAATACGTGCCTCGCTACCCCTACTATGTCATTGGGTGTGATGAAAGGATCGAGATGGACCTAGAGGGGGTGAATAGGTACAATTACAAATTTTAATTATTACTTAACAATTTTAGGCACTAATGCGGAATATGAAGGTGAGCCTAACAATTTGCAAGTGTAGTACTAAGTGCTAAGCAAGATAAGAAAGCAACACAAGTATGTAAGTAAACAAGCACAATATGATATAAGTAAGTACTAAGAGACAAGTAACCACAAGTAGAGAGTTAGTGTTAGGAATAACCGCAACTCCGGGAAACGAGGATGTATGCCGGTGTCCTACGTCACCGTTAGAGAGGTGGATGTTACCACAAAGCACTAGTAGAAAAAGGGTCATACGTGAAGCACATTAGTGCGGTTTGAATTTGAGCGGTACTAATGTATACATTAGTGCCGGTTCGTGAGGCGATCGATAGCACCGGTTCGTGGTGAACCTTTAGTACGGTTCATGCCACGAACCGGTACTAAAGAGAGGCTGTGTCGACCTGCGGTCGAACTATGGCCCCACCATCACCATTTAGTGCCGGTTCGTACCACGAACCGGTACTAATAACGTTAATGGCAGGATGTTTTAATTAGTCCCACCTCGCTCCCCTAACAAGCCTTTTACCACCTTAAATATGTTATTTCTCAAACTATCATAAGCACTTGGTCTTCATTGAACTCTATGTGTAGAATTTGTGGCCTCAATATGAGTCTTCATCGGTTTATATATCGTTGATGACTCATATTGACAATTCAGTGTACACACAAAGATCATTCATGATCAAAGTATTTTTGATGTTATATGATCATATTGACAATTTAGGCGTAAAAGAAATATAAGATCATGATGTAAATGCTCTTATATTTTTGCATTCAGTATGCACCATTCAAAGCGGCGCCATCAACTTTCAACCATTTCTGCCTTCATTTGCTATTTTTCATGCATTCAATGATTTGTTTTGAGAACTAAATGACACAGAAATTGAAATGCACTACAAATGAACTACGAAAAAGTTGAAACTTGGCATGGTATCATCATTTCACCCACATAGATTGTTCAAAAAAGTAGAGAGGGTTACGGCAAAAACTAGATGCACTTCGTTCACAAACTGGACAATCTCTTTCAAGTATTCAGGTTTGGACGAAATTAAACTCATCTATTACAAAGGCATTTCATTTTTTAAACTTATAACAACTCCGGACTTTTTGTGCATTAGTATGCACCATTCAAAGCAGCGCCATCAACTTTCAACCATTTACGCCTTCATTTGCCATAATTGTTTTAAGCGCACCACCTTTGGTACGGTTGGTGGCTCCAACCGGTACTAAAGGGTGACCAGTACTACGATTGCTTAGGAAGCTGTTTTTAGTCCCACCTCGCCAAGAGAGAGGGACTAGGAGGCGATTTATAAGCCACGAGTGCGAGAGCGATGAAGAAGAGGCTCAATGCTCACGTTGCTTAGCTTCAAGCCTTGAGGAATATGGTAGATTGCACGGAGCTATGCGCGGTCAGTTTACACTATTCGAAAGGCTTGAAGCAAATTAACGAGCATTGCACCTCTTTTATTTTAATAACTTATTACAACTCCGGACTTCTTACATTATGGCAAAAACTAATTGCACGTCGGCATTTCTTTTTTTAACTTTGGTTATAACTCCGGACTTTGACCATCAAGTTTTGCGAGAAAATAAAAATAGCGAGAAAAGAAAAAATAGCATAAAGAAAAAAACTATTGCTTTGAAAAGAAAAAACTATATAAAAAACTACTCAGAAATAAATAGAACAAAATAACTACAAAAGCGACCTCTGAAAATAACTACAAAATAAATAGAAATTATATTTGCTACTTTTCAATCGTTTACAAAATGACCGTGAAATTGAAAATCACTACAAAATGAACTCTGAAAATGTTGAATTTTGGCAAACTAGATGAAAAACTACTCACAAATAAATAGAAGAAAATAATTATAACGAGAAAGAAAAAACTGCTCGAGAAATAAATAGAAGAAAAAATAAAGCGAGAAAAGGAAAAAATTATATTTGCTATTTTTCAATCGTTTACAAAATGACCGTGAAATTGAAAATCACTACAAAATGAACTCTGAAAATGTTGAATTTTGGCAAACTAGATGAAAAACTACTCACAAATAAATAGAAGAAAATAAATATAACGAGAAAAGAAAAACTATACAAAAACTACACGAGAAAGAAATAGAAGAAAAAATAGCAGAAAAGAAAAAAAACTACAAAAAAAATTAGGCGTTGCCACAGCCTGCTAGGCCACATGAGTGCAATTGAGGCCTTAAAGGCCCAGCCAGACTCAGGCAGCAGCGAATTTAGGCCCACAAGCCTGCTATATAGAGGTGTTGAAGAGGTAGCCGCTGCTGGGTTTATAAACCGGTCTGGCTGCCTTTACCCGGCGAGTGGGACTAAACTTTGGGAGTGGCGTGAGGCCTTTAGTACGGTTGGTGGCTCCAACCGGTACTAAAACCACCTTAGTACCGGTTGGAGCCACCAACCCGGTACTAAAAACTGCTCTTCCGCCTCTTGGCACAGCCTTTAGTACCGGTTGGTGGCTCCAACGGTACTAAAACTCACCCTATATATACACCACTTACGAAATTTCAGTTACATCTCCCCACTTCTTTCGTCAACCTCTCTCGCGCCCGCTCCGTAAATGCCGCCCGTCGCCCGTCGTCGTCGTCGTCGTCCCGCACGCCCAACGCCCGCGCTACCGTTAAATCGTCGTCCGCCGCCATTAAATGCGTATCTCGCTCTCTCTCTCGGCGTGCCGCCGCCGCCCGCCGCCGCCCAAACGCCGCCGCCCCGCCCGTCAGCGCCCGCTTCGTCTGTGCAGGCGGCGGCGTCTGCTGAACCACACACACACATATACCACACGCATACACACACACATACACACATACGTACTAGATTAATGTCGAATGTTAGATTAATGTCGAATGTCGATTAATGTCGAATGTTAGATGAATTAGCTAGCTAGATAGAAAAATTGTCGAACTAGAGATTAGAACTAGTTCAATAATTAATATAACTAGTTTATTTTTAGTAAGAAAATTTAGGTATATGAGATTTGAACTAGTTCAATAATTAATATAACTAGGTTAATGAGTTTTTTGTTTATTTAATTTTTATATATTTTGAGTTTATATAAATGTTAGATTAATGTCGAATGTTAGATGAATTAGATAGAAAAGTTAAATATATAGTAATGTCACTTGAATATATAGTTAGATATATTAATGTCAAATGTTAGATGAATTAGCTGTCTTGGCGATATGTATGATATATAGTATTCGGCGTGTATTAGTGATAATATTCGATGTCACGGACACATGGAGATGATGTAGTTTTTCTTATAATTGAAGGCATCCTAATTTGAATAATAATTATTTTTGTGATTTGATTTTTTTTATTGTATGCTCATATTGGATAGCACTATGAAAGGCATATGAATATGATTAGTTGAATAATAATGATCTAATTTAGTCTTTGAATTACGAAAGTATAGGAAATGTCATCATCGGAGGACGAAAGTCTCCCGAAGTCTTGTTGGTGCCACGACGATCGAGGTGAGTGCGACAGGCCTCACACGGGCGATGGTCGGCGCTTGACATTAAGCTCGAGGAGACCTTGAAGTTGAAAGCGATGCATAGCGACGACAAGTGTTTTTGTTCATAATTAAGCATGACTTCAACTATTTCAACGTGTAATTTTCATCTTTTACAATTCGAGTATAGTTAATCCCATGCCATGCAAGACGCTATGTCTTGGAGAGGATGGATTTTGAAGACCATGAAAATTTTGAAACGAAGAAAATTCACCTAAGGACCCATCATGATGTGGATTTTGAAGTAAAGTTGTATAATCTTTGAGGCGTAACCCATTTTGGTTGCAAAAATTGGGAAGCATTTTGCAAATTGTATGGTTTTGATGAGGGTATGCTTGTCACCATGGATCTTGGTGATCCTGAAATCGAGCAAGACAATATGGACATTTGGGTCCTTGTTGATACTCCTCCAGTTCTACCGCTATGTGAGTTGCTCAAACATAGTTAATTATTAATAGAACTTATATTGTTCATTTCAAAATAGTTGACAGCTTATTTCCATTGTGACTTATTTTGAAGTATCAAAGAATGTGCGAAGAAGTTAGATAGAACTTACTACACCGATGGCTCTGAGTTAACTTACAAGGAGAAAACTCATCTGGTTGGATTTTGTAATGATATTGAGAATTACAATATCTACAATCGAACTCCTCAACATTATGGTCAATACGTGCCACTAGTGCACGTGTTGAACTCTGATAACTACCATGGAGATACCACAGTAAGTTTTATTACTATTACGACATCCGTGCATCTTTTTGCATACTTCTAAAACTAGTACATCATTGCTAACTACGAAGTTATTACTATGTTTTTCAACGGAGAATCCCAGAGGATTGTGTGCCTCATTTGATGTATCGTAATGGCGGCAGCCTTCGTGTTTTGAACATATATCCAGGTCATCCTCTGAATCTCAACCGTCCATACCAGATTTCTAAAACAAGTGGAGACATGACAATCAAAGGATGGAAAAATGTATGGACGGTCGTAAGGAGCTTCTTGGAAGCAAAAGGAAGCGAGGCGCAAGAATTGGAGCAGGATGATCTCCATTCTTCATAATGGAGAGTCGGGGTCTATATTGTTTTATGCTATTTTACCTTAAGTGTGTTTAGGTCCGATCCTACCGATCTTGATGATCATGTGCTAAGAACAATTATGTAGGGTTGGGTTCGATGACTATGAGGATGATGATCGTATGACTTATTATTAATAACGAGTAGAAGTTGTATGATGATGCTTGATTAATTAGCTAGTAGGACTTGTTATTATATATGATGATGTATGATGCGAGCATGCATGAGTTATTATATATATATATCTGCGGGTGAAAGCGAAAAGAATTAAAATGGAAAACACAAAATTAAATGAAAAAGAAATCATAAAACCAAAAAACCCCAAACATTTTAGTACGGTTGGTGTTACCAACCGGTACTAAAACTCCGACCCCGGAGCTGGCTCGTGCCACGTGGTTGCCCTTTAGCACCGGTTCGTGCTTTGAACCGGTACTAAAGGGGGCCTTTAGTGACCACACTTTAGTGCGGTTATGTAATGGCACTAAAAAACCTCTGAACAGTGCTATTGCGGTTACGCACTAGTGAAGGCACACCAACGCCATGAAGGCTCATCCTATTCTCCCTTTGAGACAACACCAGGAAGGCGTTTCTCAACCACTAGTGGTAGACCTTGGGGTGGTCTCCAAACCCTCACAAACTTTTCCGGGGGTAATCACAAAGGTCGATTCCTCTCCGAAAGCCTCCTACCGCCTAGGAGTCTCCAACCTCCAAGAGTAAGAAGATCGATGGGGAAAAGCTCAAGACTTGCTCAAATCACGAATTCCTTGGGTGCAAAGAAGGGAAGAAGTGGATCTATCACTTGATCGGACAACTTCTCTCCAAAGCTCTCATATCCCTTAGGGATCTAAGATTTGGTGTGGAAGAATGAGAGAGAGTGTGAGAAGTGTTCTAGGGTTTGTTCAAAGTGAATGGTCAACCCTCTCCCGTGAGGAAGAAGGGCTATATATAGTGTGAGCACAAATATGGCCGTTGCAGTGCAAGTGAACGGGCAGGCCGGACATCCGGGCTAGGGGCCGGACATCCGGCCTGGCAAGCCACTTGAAGAACAAAGGCGAGCAGGCGAGGAAGCGGAGGGCGGACATCCGAGGTCAAGCCGGACATCGGCATAACAGAAAAGCCCGGACATCCGGAAGATAGTCGGACATCCGGGGAGCCCTGGCGTTCTGAGAATCATATCAGTTTCTGAGAGTAAGGGGCCGGACATCCAGGATAGGGCCCGGACATCCGGTGAGACAGGAAGGCCCGGATATCCGGCGAACACCCGGACATCCGGCGTAAAACAGACAACCTTCTAGAAAGGGGAAAGGCAAGAGCCAGATATCTGGGGCATGAGCCGGACATCCGAAGAGCGGCCCGGACATCCGGCACGAGGCCCGGACATCCAGCACTCCTAGAGACAGAATGATTCAAAGATAAGGGTGGATAAAAAGAACTATGGGAAGGAGTATTTTGACTAGAGCGAGTCTTTTACGAACCCAATCGATCCCCTCTTAATAGTGCGGGATCCTATACTCAAGGAAACAAAATGTAACATCATTTTAACACTTCATCCTTGAGAGAAACCACTTCGTATGCTCTTGATCCACACACACAATTTGACGAACCGGGGACCAACACCTGAGATTCACTTGACAACCATTGTTAGTTCCCTACATGTAGATTGTCATTAACATCAAAACATAATGTAAGGGCATGATTGCACTTTCAATCTCCCCATTTTTGTTTGTTGATGACAATCATACATGTAGTATCATAGATGTAATAAATAATCTTAGCAATGACAATCATGAGAGCAAAAAGGATACAAAATATGTTTAGTTACAATTTGCTTTTAGCTCCCCCTCATTTTGTGCATGCGATGAATATATTAGGATGACCAACACAAAAGTTCGTATGGTAGCATATGTAACTCAAAGAGATAAAAAAAGTGAGAGACAAGAACATATGAAATCATCATAACACATCAAATAGACTGAGAACATTTCATGGCCACATGATAATAACATAGTCTCAGACGAACAAGTGGCCACACGATAATAACATAGTCTCAAATGAACAAGTACCATAGGTAGCAGCAAAAAGTTGGAATAACATATCATAGCATGACCATATTACTAAGATACTACTTCTTCCCCTTTGACAGCAACAAGTAAAAAGGGGCGAAGAACTAAACTGTCTCGGTCACTCCTGGCGGATGTCACCATCATCAACAAAGAACTCCGGGTACTCATCATGAGACGGGAAACCGAAGGTGGAGGTGGATGGAGCCGCGGGAATAGGATCATAATCACTCACGGGGCTCCCACGGTCACGAAGACGCTGCTTGAGCTGATTCTTGGAGATAATGAGGCGCTTTTGAACATCATAATTCTGCTGACAGCTGAAAGTGATCGCCTTCATGATAGCAGACTGAGCCTTACCCAAGAATGATGCAAGATGACCACGAGGAGCGGTCGAGGAAGATGGAGCAGAAGAACCGATTGGGCTGAGTATGAGCGGTTGTCTTCCCACCAGCAGACCTCCTAGGCTGAGTAGGAAGCGATAGCCACCACGTGCATATGAGGAGGAGGCTTCCAAATGGAGTGCACATCTGTCTTAATCACCTCAAAGGGAGCAGTGTGATCAATCAGAGCCTGAATAAATGGAGCATGAGGGAACTGGCGTGTCTGAATGAAACTGCAAAGACGGATCTCATGCCAAATGAAATTGGTTGTGTCCAGAGGCTTAGTGGGTTTGTCATGCATACGAACCATCAAGTCAATGCAATTGTTGCGAGCCCTCGAGCGATCTCCCTTCTTAGGGTAGAGAGTGCGAAGCACACACTGATAGAGGATGAAGAAGGGAGCACGGAAGATGGATACCTCATTGACTGGATATGCTTTTTCTTCTTCAGTGAGCTGAGAGGGAGGTTTTACAAGGGGCAAGCAAGCATCAATCCCTTTAGGCTTGTACTCTGGATCCATACTGTGGATGCAATGGCCAACACCGGAGAGACCCAAAATCTAAACAAACCTGTCATAGGTGATGCTTAGTGTAGTGTCATCGGTCATCCAAGTGAGAGTGTTGTCCGGACCAAAGAAACAGGTGGCATAGATCTGTAGAATGGCAGCTTCACTCCAATCACACATGAAGGTCATTGCGGGACCAAGTGTCAAAACATCAATGATCTTGACCGGATTGTTAGGGAACATGGCCGGATAATCACGCGGGAAGTTTATATCCAAGTATGAGTGAGGAGCAAGGCCACGCCCATGGACAAAAGCTGGAATAGAGATCCTGCTGCATACGAGTCCGGAACCGAGGATCTTGACGCATCAGCCACCATCTCATATTGATTGACATCCGGCCAGGCGAAGATATTCCCCCAACCCCACAGTTGTGAAGTCGTGAGTGGGGCGACCTCCACTGTCAGGAAGCTCCATGGAGATGCAACGACCATGGATAATGGGCATTGCAGAACCACGAACTTGAGGCACCGGCGCCCTCCTAGTACCGGGCTTGGACTGTCCAACAGACTGTCTTGGTGCACTGTCATCCTCTTCCTCTCCAACATAGTCCGCACCATCTGGATCCGACGCCGACGGACTGGTGGATGGTGCCCACTTCCACTACAAAAAAATACACTTTCGTGATGATACGTGTTTGTCCACGATGGAGTCGTGTTTTTGTCATGCATGTACATCCATGACAAATTTATAGCCGAGAATCAAGATAGTCATACTGTCTTTGTCGTAGAAGTGTTCCATGACATTACCAAAATTATCATCACGGAAGTGTCCACTTCCATGATGATAAATCGCGCGTCACAGAAGTGCTTTCGTCAAGGGTGACCGACACGTGGCATGCACCGGAACGCCGTTAAGCTATCGGGTCGGGTTTTGGATCCGATAACCCGTTAACAACCCGACCAATGGGGATTTTCCACGTGTAAAATCATCATTGGTGGAGGAAAACGATGTCGACTCATCGTTGGGGACGGATGTCATCCACTCATTGGACGGAAAGGCGCCTATGATCGTCGACACGTGGCGAGCCCAACAGAGGCCCATTCACTGAAAAAGGCGGCCCGTTTGACTTGGTCAAAAGGTGGCGGGCCGGCCCATGGAAAGCCTGTTAACGGCATGTTCGCATATAGCCCATTTACGGCCTGCTAACCCAAGGCCCGTTACGCCCTATCTGAATTAGGCCCAGTAGCGTCATCTGAGCCATACAATATGATTCCAGCCTGTTTTCACTTCTGGCCCATGTATGGCCCATGACGTCTTTCGGCCCACATGAGGCCCTATGTAACTCTTGGCCTATTAACGGCGCGCGGTGAAACTAGCCCACAATGAACAGTGTATCACTTTACACCCATTAACGGCCCGTGGTGAAACTGGCCCGTAATGAACAGTATATCACTTTATACCCATTAAGGGCCCGTTATTTAGTTGGGCCGTTTCCAGCAAATGTTATCTTTCGGCCTTCTCGAGCCCATTTATTCTTGGGCTCATTTCCGGCGATTCGTTTACTTACGACCCGTTCTTGTCATTTTACGCTTGTGGGCCAAATTCAACTGTGGTTACATCGGCCTGTTTGTGGTCCGTTAATCGTTGGGCCATTTTCATAGAGTCATCAAATCGGCCTATTAACGATGGCCCGTTATGGTCATCTGACCCGTATAAGGCCCATTGATGATCTGACTGTAGAAGCCCCATTGTTTCAATGGCCCGTAGAAGGCCCATTGTTTTTACGGCCCGTAGAAGGCCCATTGTTTCTCTGACCCATAGAAGGTTTGTTGTTTCTACGGCTCGTAGAAGGCCCGGTGTTCTACTGACCCGTGGGAGGCCAAGTGTCACTACGATGAAATATTAGCCCATGGTTATTGTGGCCTTGTTTTAAAAAGAACTGCACTGACTACAAGCAAACAAATAAACAAGACAACAAGGAAATAAATAAGCAAGCAACTTATGTTAGGCTATCACGGCTGTTACACATATTACATCCACTGGGCATCAAAGTTCGCCACCAGTGAAAATATATGGAACAAAGCAGCATATCATATACCTTTGGTTGTCAAAGTTGGCGACCAGCACAAATAAACGCTGCAACAAAACAAATCCGAACTGAAACCACTTGAAGATCTCAAGAAACAATATCACAGGTACCCATAATCTTTGGCAAGATGCTTAGCAAGCTTATTAAAAGATCGTGGATGTCGCCTAGAGGGGGGGTGAATAGGCGTTTTAAAATAATTACGGTTTAGGCTTGAACAAATGCGGAATAAACCTAGCGTTTAATTTGTCAAGCACAAAACCTAAAAGCAGCTAAAGCTCACCTATGTGCACCAACACCTTATGCTAAGCAAGATAAACAACTATGGTGATAGCAAGATATATGACAAGAAACAATATGGCTATCACAAAGTAAAGTGCATAAGTAAAGGACTCGGGTAAGAGATAACCCGAGGCACGCAGCGGAGATGACGATGTATCCGAAGTTCACACCCTTGCGGATGCTAATATCCGTTTGGAGGCGGTGTGGAGGCACAATGCTCCCCAAGAAGCCACTAGGGCCACCGTAATCTCCTCACGCCCTCGCACAATGCAAGATGCCGTGATTCCACTAAAGGGACCCTTGAGGCGGTCACCGAACCCGTACAAATGGCAACCCTTGGGGGCGGTCACCGAACTCGTACACTTTGGCAACCCTTGGGGGCGGTCACCGGTACCCGTCAAATTGCTCGAGGCGATCTCCACAACCTAATTGGAGACCCTGACGCTTGTCGGGAGCTTTACACCACAATGATTGAGCTCCGAACACCACCAACCGTCTAGGGCGCCCAAGCACCCAAGAGGAACAAGCTCAAGGGCACCAAGCACCCAAGAGTAATAAGCTTCTCAACTTGTAACTTCCACGTATCACCGTGGAGAACTCAAACCAATGCACCAAATGCAATGGCAATGGCACACAGTGCCCAAGTCCTTCTCTCTCAAATCCCACGAAGCAACTAATGCTAGGGAAGAAACTGAGAGGAAGAACAAGAAGCAGAACACCAAGAACTCCAAGATCTAGATCCAAGGGTTCCCCTCACATAGAGGAGAAAGTGATTGGTGGAAATGTGGATCTAGATCTCCTCTCTCTTTTCCCTCAAAAACTAGCAAGAATCCATGGAGGGATTGAGAGTTAGCAAGCTCGAAGAAGGTCAACAATGGAGGAAGAACACGAGCTCAAAGGATAAGGTTCAATGGGGAAGAAGACCCCCTTTTATAGGTGGGGAAAAAGCCAACCGTTATGCTCACAGCCCACTGAAGCGGTAGTACCGCTTGACATCACGGTACTCTTGCTAGGGGTAAGCGGTACTCTTGCTAAGGGTAGCGGTACTACGCTTCTTGACGGTACTAAAAAATTACATCCGTGCCTACCACCGCTGGACTTGTGACGAGTTTTTGGTCCCGGCGGAAGTAGCCACGGAGTAACCCGGTAGTACTGCTCCAAGCGGTAGTACCGCTCCCAAAGCAGTAGTACCGCTCCCAAAACGATAGTAAAAAATTACTTCCGCTCCTACCCATGATAGTACCGCAGCCTTTTCGAACACCAAAACTACCACAACTTCTGCATTCGGACTCCGAATTCGACGAAACCAAGTTTGTTGGAAAGCTAGCGACAAGGGCTAACACAATCTTGATAGAAATACTAATAATAAGCAAATGAGAAAATGCCCAAAAGAAAATGGTGAGAACCCTTCCTCGGATAAGACCGGTAAAACCTCCAACACGAAAACATCATAGAAGACGCATGCAAACTCCGTTTCGATGAACTCAAGCTTGTCATCAAGATGACCATAAGCTATAAGACTCACAAAGAGAACCAAACAAGAACCAAGAAACATGATGCAAGGATGCAATGGTTTGAGCTCTCGACGAGCAATACGATCAAGCTACTCACTTGAGAGCCCCCCTTGATAGTACGGCTATCGATCCTATAACCCGGTCTCCCAACTACCACCATGAGACCGGTAAAATAGAAAACCTATCAAGGGCAAACCTTTGCCTTGAAAATGATCCACTTGAGCTAGTTGATGACGATCTTGTCCTCCACAAGATGGACCACCTTTCTTGATTGCGTTGGGTCGATGGAGACTAGATGATTGCTCCCCCATACCCCACTCTGGGTGAGCCACTCTTCGGCACATCTTCACAAGTCCATTGACACCACAATGGATGGCAAGCTTCAAGCACTTGATCTCTTCGTGATGCTACACTTGAACTTGCACATGACAATCTTGATGACGATCACTACTTGATGTCATCCTTTCCATGGGTTATATGATATCTTCCTCTTGGCGCAAGCCCATGGACATGTACCTAACCCCACATAGAACTCTCACATAGACCATGGGTTAGTACACAAAGTGCAATGGACAATGCTTACCATACCATGGGATCACTTGATCCCTCTCGGTACATCTTTTACGCTTTGTGAGTTGATCAACTTGATTCACTCTTGACTTAGTCTTGATCAACCTTGAATCTTTCCAACTCTCTTAGTTTGGATGATGTCTTGAAGGTAAACATTAATGATCACACAATCTTCTTCTTCAATACATGCTTGCAATAAGCTCAACACTCACATGACCAATCTTTGGATAATTCCTTAATAGCACCTTGGTCAACACATAAACTCCTTGAAACCAACACATGGACTTCAAGAAATGCCTATGGACAAATCCTTCAAATATAACTCAATGCAACCATTAGTCCATAGAGAATGTCATCAATTACCAAAACCACACATGGGGGCACCGCATGTCCTTTCAATCTCCCCCATTTTGGTAATTGATGACAATCACTTTCAAGAGAGTTTATATAAGGAATTATGCATCACCATGCAATGCAACAACCAATAATGCATGCGAAGAGATGCAAATGCTAAGGAAACAAAAACCAAAGCTACTCCACAAAACTCACAAAACGAGTTTATATAAGGAATTATGCATCACCATGCAATGCAACAACCAATAATGCATGCGAAGAGATGCAAATGCTAAGGAAACAAAAACCAAAGCTACTCCACAAAACTCACAAAACTCTCTGAAACTTCTTTCCCATTGGCATCGATTGCCAAAATGGGCGAAAAGCTTAGAAGGCCAAAAATAAATTGTGATCCTCCAAAAATTGTGTATCTTCAAAAAGAGAGTGGAATGCAATATACATATCCAATGGTAAATACTTGGAGGAAGACAAACTATATTGAGGCCCAAAGATTGCAAAAGAAAGATATGCCACAAAGACATAACAAAGAGAGAAACAAGCAATCGAGCAATCAAAAGATACCAATTGAAGCAAGCAATCAAATGATATCAACTGAACCAACTAGACCAAAGATCCTCTGAGCCACATGAAAATGATATTATGATATGAGCAGAGGATTGTTCTAAAGAAACTAGAGAAGCTCCCCATGATTTGTGCACATCAAGAATTTTGTATTTCGATACAAAGTGCACAAAATAGGATCATAGATCCCCCAAAGTCAACAGAAACTAACAACAAATTTAAGTGAGCATATAGGAAACTAAGCCTAGCGCTTGCAACAAGCACATGGTTGAGCAACATTGTAGAAGAGGCAACTTAAGAATAGGCTCAACCAAAATGATGTGTGTGAGTCATGGCAAAGCACATGAGAAGACTAATATCACGGATGAGCATAAGCATAAACATAGTCTCGAATGAATGAGATACGGTGCAAGGCCTTTCATTCTCACACACAACTAGCAAATGGGTTCACAAGCTTACTAATAAGAAAATAGAGAACCTATGCTTGTGACAACCCGTGGTGAAGATAGACGATGAGAGGCTCATCAAGACGAGGGGTACCAATTAAGATGGCAAAAGCCTCGTAAAGATAAGCAAGAGGAAAATAATCTTCACCACACAAGAGTGCATCAAGATGCAATGATAGAGGACACGCACTCAAGGCAAAAGCTTTCATGGAGCCACCAAAGAAATAACATAAGAAAGACAAGGTGGACGTGAAAGAAAGGATATCAACTAGAGATGTAATTTCTCTCAAGTGTATAAGATTCTAGGTAGACGAAATCATGATGATATATATGTACAAAGAAGGATGTACACCCGAAATAGTTACAACATGAAGGAACAAGATATCCACAAGGAAGTCATAAATATACCAATAAGATATTTGCTTGAAAGCATAGCACTTGGCTAGATATGGTCTTATTGTATATAAATGAATTCCTACATACGAACATCAAAGGCATCACAACTAGCAACATGAGATCATCGTTGAGATGCTTTGAGAAAGGAAACAAGTATCACAAGAAAGAATGAAATACATGCCATGATACAACCTACACAAGGTTGATGCAAGTAATGTGTGCATGTAGTAGATGATGATACTTATTACCGAGATACCATTGGAAGGATGTATTAGATACAAATTGAAGGTAGATAGTAGTTCATCGATCAACCTAGCTTGACTCCAATATACACATGGTGACAACACCTTCCTTGTGAGTGAGCCGAGCATCCAATGCATCTCAAATGTTCCTATAAGAACAACACAAACTAAGCGGTACCCAAACTCATCGGGACCAAATAGTTAGAAACACCAATACATAGGACAAACTCCACATAAATATGTGCATATAGATATGAAAATGAATTTCATGCACATCTCATCCAAATTGATACTAGGTGGAGTTTCTCCCATATATTGAGTCAAAGAAAGAAAGCATGCCAAATAAAATACATGAAGAAAACATGCATGCTCAAGACTTCAAAACCCGAAACCAAAAGACAAAGAAATGCCAAGTGAAGAGGATACCAAATGAATAAAACATCACTTGGAGGATATCCATAAAAGATACACTCAAAATAAAAGATATCAAACTCCCAAAAGAGAGGATGGTTCCAAAAACCAAGCTCTCTACAAAGTTTCATGATGGCACAAAGTACCAAAAGCAACGGCTTGCCTTCCACCAACACACACTTGATAAGGATTGCAAGAAGAGTGTTCTAAAGAAAATAGGATAGCTCCCCCACGAGTTGTGCATTATATAGGATTTGCATTTGAATACAAAATGCACAAGGTGGGATCACCACTTTCACTATATCTAGAAAGCACTAGACAAGAGCGAGAAACAAACAAGATCCACAAGTGGTAGGGAAGACAACGTGAGTTGACACAAACCTTGGCAAGAGAAAAGGCAAATAAAAATAAAAGCCAATGTAAAGATGATCAATAAATTCTACCACACATATGTGAGTACCAATTGTCAAAAGACAAGAAGTATTTGGAAATAATTCCCGGTGGTAGATAGCAAGGATATCCGACATCATCTTCACAACAAACACAAGCAAATTGCAACTTGTAGAGCTATCATGCCACCTAAGAACAAGATAATTTACAATATCAATTCTAGGTGACAATATCTCAAATGTACACATTTTCTAGGCTAGTAATACACACATAGCATATTACTCCCCATAATGTGATACCAATTAAAGATAGACAAGAGGCAATTAAAAGGATCCAACAAGAGATAATTAATGGACAATTTAGAATTTGAATTTCTCATGAGAGATATACCACCTAGAGACTAGATAATCTTGAAATATCAATACTAGATGGTATTACTAATGTACACACATTTATAGGATTGTGAGGTGCACAAAGCACATCACTCCCCCATAATGGGATATTCCATTAATCTCTCACAAGAGCCAACTAAGAAATAAACAAGATGTAAAAAGGCTCAACACACAACACACATGTACATGATGTGCAAACCAACATACACATACTTGATTTCTCAAGATAAGCAAATTGGAAGCACAACATATACAAGCACATGCAAGGAACAAAACCAACACATGCATGGGGAAAGTAAATTTCAATGTAAGCAATTTTAAGTACAAGTTACACGCAAGGAGGCACATTAGATATAAGATATAAACTTGATGATTCAATTGACTTGTCTTGAGACAATAAGAGTGATGAAGTCCCCTTAATTCTTCATAATGTAGCCAAGTCTCCAATGCCCTCCAACAACACCTATTGATCAAGTTTGAGCTTGTTGGTCCCCAACCAAGTTGGGTCCTAAGAGGTTAGTCACAATAGGTTTGGCTACCCAAATGGTTCTTTGCTTGACACCACTTTGAGTACCAACAAACTTGGCAAACACATTGCCAACCTTATCCTTACCAAGAGAATAGATATCATCAATAATAATTGGGTTGGATAAGTTACCACTAGTGCATGAAGAAGCGGCGTGACCTTTCGGCGACATAAGTAGCAACGTCTACTCTTCACTTTCTTCTCACTTGATTTCTCAATTTGAGAAGCATTAACTTGAGACTTCTTGGGAAGAGGCCTTTCTTCAAATTGATGTTGAGCATGAGATTGAACTTGTGCCCTCTTCCCTTGTTGCTTGACACTCGTGGACTTCTTCTTCAATGCGCAAGATCTAACATGATGCCCTTCGACTTTGCACTTGAAGCAAAAATCTTGGCGAATTCTTGACTTGTTCGTGGCCCGTCCTTTTGTTCATCTTGGACTTCTTCTTCTTATTGGAGTTGAATCCAAGTCCACCTTTGTCATTGGAGGATTTTTGCACACTCAAGATATTGTTGAGTGTGGATTTCCCTTGATGACTCTTTTCCAAGTCTTTCTTCAAAGAAGTGACTTGGGCCTTGAGCTCTTTGATTTCCTCTACATGGTTAGTCTCAACACAAGTACTAGAGGAAGTATAAGCTTCATCGTTAGAGCAACAAGGCAAGGAAAGCAATTCATCACAAGATGTACCAACATTGTGAGTAGATGAATTACAAGGACTAGCACATGGCAATATAGCATTTCGACTAGAAGTAGTGCTAGTATCCACATGAGGCTCACTAGATGTTACCTTAGCAATCATGGCCTCATGAGCTATCTTTAGCACATTATGGGATACTAGAAGATCATCATGAGAGCTTGAGAGCTTTTCATGGCTTTCTTCCAATTTCTCATAATTGCTAGATAGCAACTCAATTTGAGCCCGAAGCTCAACATTCTCCTTCAAAATGGATGCTTCACAAGTAATAAAGTTAGTAGCACAAGCATCATCAATAATAGCAAGAGGAGAAGGCAACTTTACAAGCTCTTTTGAATATGAAGCTTTAAGTTGTGCATGAGACTCGGGGAGATTGATGAGCTCACCCTTGATGACCCTTGAGCCATTTTCGAGGTGCTCAAAATCCTCAAGGAGTCTAGCATGAGAAACTTCAAGCTTAGCATTTTTAGTTTCTAAAACATTGGCCACCTCAAGAGCTCTATCATGAGATTCCTTCACTCTAGATAATTCTAGTGCAAAAGTCTCCTCAAGAGTTTCCTTGGTGGTTTGTTCAAGTTCAAGAGCTTGAGAGAGGTCCGAAATTTCATTAGCGTAATCACGCTCATGACCTTCCATTTTATCAATGGTGACCTCAAGCTCCTCAAGACGAGATTCCAACTCATCAATATATTTCTTGCCCTCAATAGAAATAGACATGATTTCCATGAAGTTGGAACGAGCAATTTTATTATTAAGAAGAGCTTTAAAAATCATTTCCCCCTTAATTTTTAAGGAGGCAACATCATCATTCTCTTCATCATAATCAACATCATCATCACTCTTGCCATCATCAATATTATCACAAGATATATTGGGATTCAAAGTGGGACATACCTTTGAAGCCTTGGCCATAAGGCAAAATGCAATAAATGATGATGTAGGATCCCTTGAAGCACCATCCAAGACCACATCTTGTTCCATGGAGTGTTGGGTTTCCTCTACATTGTTAGCACAACAACTCGAGGAAATACATGCATTTTTATCATGGCAACAAGATATAGCAGGCATATCATCATGATATTTAGTCAAGCAATTTCTACAGGATATGCAAGGACTATCAACACAAGCATGTGAAACATTTGAAGTGCTCGAAGTGCTAAAGTCCAAAGATGAAGCATTGCAATAAGAAAGTGATGAAGGATTATCAATAATAAGCCCACTATCATCATTCCAATGAACACCACTACTCACCATGTCATTACCTTGTGGCAAACCACATGTAGGTGAAGTAGAAGAAGTTGAGAACGCAACACATTTGGAGGTGGAGGAGAACAATCATCCTTACAAATCTTGGACACACCATATTTATCTTGAAGCTTTGTCCACAACTCATGAGCATCCGGAGCAGCATGAGTTGAAATATAACTACATTGCTCAAAGCATCGAAAAGCACATTAGAAGCTTGAGCATTGAGATAAGAGTTTTTCTCATCCTCTAAAGATAATCTTTGGGGATTCTTTGGAGGAGAAAAACCCATATCTACAATTAAGCTCTAAATTTGGGTCCATGACCCTAAAGAGATTAAGCGTGCGAATTACCCAAACATCAAAATTTGTGCCATCAAAACTAAGAGTGTGAGAGAATCCTAATCCCCTAGTCGACATATTTACTCTCTAGGCGGTTAAGCCTAACAAAGAGAGACGAGGCTCTGATACCAATTGAAAGATCGTGGATGTCGCCTAGAAGGGGGGTGAATAGGCGTTTTAAAATAATTACGGTTTAGGCTTGAACAAATGCGGAATAAACCTAGCGGTTAATTTGTCAAGCACAAAACCTAAAACGGCTAAGCTCACCTATGTGCACCAACAACTTATGTTAAGCAAGATAAACAACTATGTGATAGCAAGATATATGACAAGAAACAATATGGCTATCACAAAGTAAAGTGCATAAGTAAAGGGCTCGGGTAAGAGATAACCGAGGCACGCGGAGATGACGATGTATCCCGAAGTTCACACCCTTGCGGATGCTAATCTCCGTTTGGAGGCGGTGTGGAGGCACAATGCTCCCCAAGAAGCCACTAGGGCCATTGTAATCTCCTCACGCCCTCGCACAATGCAAGATGCCGTGATTCCACTAAGGGACCCTTGAGGCGGTCACCGAACCCGTACAAATGGCAACCCTTGGGGCGGTCACGGTGCAGATCAAATTGCTCGGGGTGATCTCCACAACCTAATTGGAGACCACAGCGCTTGCGGAGCTTTACACCACAATGATTGAGCTCCAAACACCACCAACCGTCTAGGGCGCCCAAGCACCCAAGAGGAACAAGCTCAAGGGCACCAAGCACCCAAGAGTAATAAGCTTCTCAACTTGTAACTTCCACGTATCACCGTAGAGAACTCAAACCGATGCACCAAATGCAATGGCAATGGCACACGGAGTGCCCAAGTCCTTCTCTCTCAAATCCCACCGAAGCAACTAATGCTAGGGAAGAAAATGAGAGGAAGAACAAGAAGGAGAACACCAAGAACTCCAAGATCTAGATCCAAGGGTTCCCCTCACATAGAGGAGAAAGTGATTGGTGGAAATGTGGATCTAGATCTCCTCTCTATTTTCCCTCAAAAACTAGCAAGAATCCATGGAGGGATTGAGAGTTAGCAAGCTCGAAGAAGGTCAACAATGGGGGAAGAACACGAGCTCAAAGGATAAGGTTCAATGGGGAAGAAGACCCCCTTTTATAGGTGGGGAAAAATCCAACCGTTATGCTCACAGCCCGCACCAAGCGGTAGTACCGCTTGACATCACGGTACTACTGCTAGGGGTAGCGGTACTACTGCTAAGGGTAGCGGTACTACTGCTTGCGAGCGGTACTAAAAAATTACATCCGTGCCTACCACCGCTGGACTTGTGACGAGTTTTTGGTCCCGAGCGGAAGTAGCCACGAAAGTAGCCGCGATAGTACTGCTCCAAGCGGTAGTACCACTCCCAGGAGCGGTAGTACCGCTCCCAAGGGCGGTAGTAAAAAATTACTGCCGCTCCTACCCGCGGTAGTACCGCTGCAGCCTTTTCAGAACACCAAAACTACCACAACTTCTGCATTCGGACTCGAATTCGGCGAAACCAAGTTTGTTGGAAAGCTAGCGACAAGGGCTAACACAATCTTGATAGAAATACTAATAATAAGCAAATGAGAAAAGGCCCAAAAGAAAATGGTGAGAACCCTTCCTCGGATAAGACCGGTAAAACCTCCAACACCGAAAACATCATAGAAGACGCATGCAAACTCCGTTTTCGATGAACTCAAGCTTGTCATCAAGATGACCATAAGCTCTAAGACTCACAAAGAGAACCAAACAAGAACCAAGAAACATGATGCAAGGATGCAATGGTTTGAGCTCTCGACGAGCGATACGATCAAGCTACTCACTTGAGAGCCCCCTTGATAGTACGGCTATCGATCCTATAACCCGGTCTCCCAACTACCACCATGAGACCGGTAAAATAGAAAACCTATCAAGGGCAAACCTTTGCCTTGCAAATGATCCACTTGAGCTAGATGATGACGATCTTGTCCTCCACAAGATGGACCACCTTTCTTGATTGCGTTGGGTCTATGGAGACTAGATGATTGCTCCCCCATACCCCACTATGGGTGAGCCACTCTTCGGCACATCTTCACAAGTCCATTGACACCACAATGGATGGCAAGCTTCAAGCACTTGATCTCTTCGTGATGCTACACTTGAACTTGCACATGACAATCTTGATGACGATCACTACTTGATGTCATCCTTTCCATGGGTTGTATGATATCTTCCTCTTGGCGCAAGCCCATGGACATGTACCTAACCCACATAGAACTCTCACATAGACCATGGGTTAGTACACAAAGTGCAATGGACAATGCTTACCATACCATGGGATCACTTGATCCCTCTCGGTACATCTTTTACGCTTTGTGAGTTGATCAACTTGATTCACTCTTGACTTAGTCTTGATCAACCTTGAATCTTTCCAACTCTCTTAGTTTGGATGATGTCTTGAAGGTAAACATGAATGATCACACAATCTTCTTCTTCAAGACATGCTTGCAATAAGCTCAACACTCACATGACCAATCTTTGGATAATTCCTTAATCACCTTGGTAAACACATAAACTACTTGAAACCAACACATGGACTTCAAGAAATGCCTATGGACAAATCCTTCAAATATAACTCAATGCAACCATTAGTCCATAGAGAATGTCATAAATTACCAAAACCACACATGGGGGCACCGCATGTCCTTTCACTTATTAACTTTCTCTTGTTTGGCGCTTAAATCCTCCAGCGCTTGCTGTTGCACCACAAAATATGCATCTGAATTTTGCAGGGACTTCCTCGGTCCTTGACTTCTGTCGCCTTGACACATCGATCGATGTCTTTCAACTTGAAGTTGAGACTCAAGAAGACGAACTGATTCAGCAAATGAGTTCAAGAGCTTGTGCCAGTGATGAGTGGCCGATAACACGAACACTACATCAAGACAGGACTTTTGGGTTCCCTCACCGTCGTCAAGATAGTTTTTATCAGCTTTCTTGGAGACCAACAGGGATGTCACACTATCTTGAACCTTATCTGCATTACTTCCTTTACCATTGGATAACGCAGTCTTTGTTCTCCAATATTTTGTCCGCATTCTTATAGAGAAACAAGCAGACACATCACATGTTTACCTTGTTGTTTATGAAACTCATTTTGGTAAATGAGTTCAGTAGTAAAGTGGACAGGATAACAACACGAAACAAACATATATCTATGTACCATGGTCACTTTATGGTCTATATCTTTCTAGTTTTTGTTGCCAAATCAAGATAGAGACACAGTTCAAATAATATTTGTTCAAGACAAAGCAGAATAGACAGAATATAAGTGTGGGTAACTATAGAGCAATAACAACACTTGTAATGTGCATGACATGAGAACATAATTGTTTATTCAATTGAAACTGAAATCAAGATAGAGCAGGTTACAACAAAGAAACCAGTTAAAGAAACAGGTTTAAAACATACCTGTTGCACCATTGGAGTTTCAATTCCATCCTTCAAATTTGAAAATAGTTGGTATGAGTAAATACAAGAATGCAAGAGCAAAGGAGTATGAACCATAGCTACAGAACTTGACCTGAGAACAAATCTTCTTCTCCTTTAAGCGTTGAGTTGGGATTCGAGTGGTGGTCCTCGTGCTTTGGGCACTGCAGTTCCCTTACTAACCGCTCGTATTTGGGTGCTCTGTGGTGGAGAAGGTGCTGTGTCAACTGGAACTGGGTTACTATCTGCCGGGGTTGGGGTTAGAAGGGGTGTAGCCGGTTCTCTGTCCAACTGGGTAGGGGTACAATCTGCGAGAGTCTGGGTTATGTGTGGTGGATCTAGTCCTTGGGCAAGTACAACCATGGTTCTATCTGCATCAACTGGTAGCACTATCTTTTCTAAAGACCGTGTTGTTACTCCCTTAGATACTTCCATCACGCTCTCCAATTCAAATGGCTGATAAACAAGAAAAGTAATTGAAAGTATAGACATTGTATGATGAAGCGGATGCAATGGATAGTGGGGAATAAAAGAGGGCATGAAATAATTCATATTTATGTTGTCTAACCAGACAGGAAAGCATGACACAATTTCACATATATGATGGCTAACTAAACAGGATAGCATGACACAATTTCACATTATGATGGCTAACTAAAAAAGATGGAAAGACAGTTCAAAATATGATATTATGTAAACAGGATGACATGACATAACTATATAATGTGTTTATTAAATAGGTTGGCATGCCATAATTCACATACATTCACGGATAGAATGCCATAATTCAAAATATGATGTTGTAAACACTAAGCAGGATGAGATGATATAACTAAATGATGTCTTTATTAAATGGGTTGCCATGCCATAATTCAGATAGATGATGTGTATGTACTATGTAAACATGATGGCATGATATAATTCAAATATATGATTTATATAGTAAGCAAGTAAGCAGATGGCAATCTATATATGATGTAAAACCTACGCAATGCAAGACAACATGCATGACATGGGTAATATAACCCTGCCAAGTTTGAGCATAGACCTCACGGGGGAAATAGGACTGGTCATCAGTCTCTGAATCCTCCTCTGAGGAGCTCTCTATAGACACCAAGATGTCTGCTTGACGAGTAGCATTGTCTGCTCTGAATACCTTGTTTTCCTCCAGATACTTCCATCATCGCTTCAAATGGCTGATGCAGGAAGAGTAGTTGAATATACAAAGCGTTGTCGACAAATGGAACACGTAATACAAAAAAATGATAGCATGATATAATTCACATACATGATGATTGGCTAAACAGCATGGCATTGCATAATTCACATATATAATGCCTTTGCAACAAGATAGCATTGTATAATTCACATGTATAATGTCTTGCAACAAGATGGCAATGCATAATTCACATATATGGTAATTAGACACTTTGAGCAGTGGCATTCACTCAAAGCATGTCTAAACTAATCAAATGGCATAGCAATGCGAGACACCATACGCACGATATGAGCAACATAACCCTGCCAAGTTAGAGCATACACCTCGGGGGGGAATAGGACTGGTCATCTGTCTTTGAATCCTCCTCTAAGGAGCTATCCATAACCAGCGAGATATGCGCTTCGTCAGATAGCATAGTCTGCTCAGAAGACCTTGTTTTCACTCCAGAATTTGCCATCACCGTGTCAAATGGCTGATGCACCACGAAGAGCGATTGAATGTACTAACATTGTTGACAAATGTAATATGTAATGAAAAAAAGGATGGCCTAATATAATTTACATATAAGATGACTGGCTAAGCGAGGAAGGCATTGCAAAATTCACATATATGATGCACTGGCTAAACAAGGTGGAGTTGCATAATTCACATAAAGCGATGAATAAACTAAGCAGATGGCATTCACACAAAGGATGTCTAAACTAAGCGAGATGACATATTTGATGTATAAAGTAAGCAATGCAAGACACCATATGCATGATATAACCAACATCGGCATGCCAAGTTAGAGCGAAGACCTCAGGGGGTAAATAGGAGTTATCTTCTCCTTCTGAATCCCCCTCAGAACAAATACCTTCCTCTCGATTACAATCTAAAATGCGTGGAGGGGGGCTGCCTTTGCGCCTACCATGGAGCGACGTCTGCATGAAATTATATTGCCACGCAAGGCTCGTCTCTTTTGCTCTACATGTTCAGTTCCATTGTTTACAATAATTGTCATGCATAGGAATAAAACATAGTGAGATTATGTAAAGAGTGCATGCAGAAATCCAGAGTGATGGTAGCAACCTGTGGATAGACCCAAAACCAATAATAGCAGGAGATAATGGCTTGATTAATAAAAGCAGATAATGGCTTCTTTCGCTTGTTTCCCACCCAACATGAAACTCATAGTAGACACCGGAGATTAACCGGATAGTAGATAGATACTATTGATAGCGGCCCGATATGTACCCCACAACCATTTAAAAACTCAAGTTTGACCATTAGTTTGGAGCTGACTCGAGTCTAATCGGTGAACGGAGACGATAAAGTAGCACGTAATATTAGCGATGCATAACGTAAGTAGACACGAAAGAGTGCGACCTCTCTTGCGGACCCGTGTAGTCCTCGAGGTCATCTGCTCGGTTGATGATGGTAATGCAGTTTTCATGGCTGCCAGCGGCGGGGAAGAAGATCTGAGGCGGTGAAAGACAGTCCGGAGGTCGGATCCCTGTTGTGCTGGACCCTTCTATTGTTGGAGCAGCTGAGCTGGGGTGGACGACGGCGCAGCAGGAGTGGGACAAACCACGCAAGATTTTCTTTGACAACTATCTGTAAGAGAAGTAATTCTGTAAGGGCTCGTTTGAATTGGAGGATTCCAACAATGCAGGGATAGGAAATAGACAGAATAGGATAGGAATGCACGTGCAAAGCAGAGAATTTAAAAACACAGGATTTACGCCAATCTGGGTGTTTGATTCACAACAATTGGAAGATCACAGGATGCAAGGAAGCATGGTGAGATTAAGTCAAACCACAAGAAAATGCACGGTTATAATGCTATTATGCTACTATCTCTTAGTCTTGTGCTTCATGAATAGGAATTTGAAAAGGAGGACAAGTGAAAATTAAAATTCCTACGTTTTCTTTCAAGGAGACACTAAAGGAACAAATCCGTGTGCTCAGTGGACAATATATATAACATGTAGAGTAAAAAAGAGATGTGACAAGTGTATAACCTCTTTGGCGAAGCCATGTCGATCTCAGCGTGATTGGGTTGGCCGGTGAGGATGCTCCGGCTGACTTTGCTGTCGGAGGAGGGGAAGAAGATCTTAGGCGTCTGGAGATGGAGCCCGAGGTCTTGCTCATTGTGATGGAGAGTTTCGTCGTTGGAGCAACTCCGGTGAGTTGTCTGACGCCGATGTTGAAGCAGGACAAGAGAGACAACGAACAACGTTAACCTGAGTGGAATTCTAATAGCATCTCCAATACATGACGTAAAATACATAACCACAAAGTGCTAGATGTAAAATACATCAGCCGCTCATCTCTGAACTTAACTGTCGAAATAGAACTTAACTGTCGAAACTGAACTTAACTGTCGAAACTGAACCTAACTGTCGAAACTGAATTTTGCTGTCGAAACTGAACGCACTAGCAAGGTGAGGCTACACGTCGGTCGACTGACTTTTTCATCTCTGGTCAGTCGATTTTGCAGCCGTTGGATACGAAATCAAGGGCCTGCGGTTCATCTTCAACCTCCACCCCCTGAGCCGCCAGCCACCACCGGCCAAACAGCAGGGCCCCGCCGCCCGCGGCCGGCAGTGCACCGCCCTGCCCGCCACAAAAACACTCCCCACCGCCGGTCGGCCGCCGCCCCGGCCATCCCTCTAGGCCCCCACGTGCCGAGCTTTTTCTCCAGCGATCCCCACGCCACCGCCCCGCCAACGCCCCACCACCGCCGATGACCACCGCCCCCATCCTTAACCCTAAGAGAGATAGTGGGGTACCTCTCCGGCGAGCCCTCCTCCCCGCTGCGGCTGGTTCTTCCTTCACCCGGCGAGCCCACCCCTTGAAAATCGACTGACCCAAAAGTCGATTCAGTCGACTAAAGTGTAGCCAAATCGGAGCAGCATCACAAGCAAGAGCAAGAGCGAGAGCAAAGAAGCGAGCAAGAGCAATAGCAAGAGCGAGACCAGGCAGGGACCGAGAGCAAGAGCGAGCAACAGCGGCGAGCTAAAGCAGCAGCAGCTCCTCTTGATGTGGATGTCGCCGCCGAGGAGCGGCGCCGTGGAGGAAGTGGCGGCGACGCCGCCGTGGATGGAGCCGCATCGTGTCGGCTCGGGACCGGCGCCCGGCAAGACCGTGAGATCGAATCAAGAAGAAAATGCGGCGATTAGTGTACAACCTCTTTGGTGGCGCCGATTAGGCCGCAGCTTCATCCGAGGAAACGGTGATGATGATGATCTTCCGGTGGTGCAGGTGAAGACGGCGGTGTGGGAATGGAGGTGGCGCGAAAGACGAGGGGAACGTCGGTGCAGCTCCTTGGAGGTGGAGGACGGGGTGGCTGAACCGGCGGGACGATGAGATCGACGATGGATCCTCATTCCGTATGGTGGATGAGGGACGTCGAGGTGTTGCTGTGGACGACGTCGTCAGGGAAGAGGCTCCGGTTGGGTGGTGGACGGAGCAGGGTGTGGGGTTTCATCGCGGGTTTTCGTGGCCTCGGTGTACGAATGGGTGGGCGGATGGGATGGCAGTGGGGAACCATGGCTTAGAGACGCGCTTGTCCGAAATGTGGGGTAAGTTACGAAAGTACCCCCCATCGATTTGAGGCGGTTCTTTCGGTTCAGGTACCACGGGCATTTCGCGTGTCGAGGATTTCACAGGAGGTGGGATTTTTCGCGTGTTGTAATTTCGGAATAGCAAGGCACGGGTTGAGATGGAGGGAGTTGTCGAACTGTGAGACAAAGATATATCTTAAATATTTCGGGCTAACAAAGGCGCGGGTTGAAATTTCCGGACAAGCCTAACGTGTAATGTACCAAATCAATGCACACTACAAATGTCATTCAAAACTTTGAATTCATGTTATGTTCAATTAAAATATTTCGCTACGTGTATAATGCATGCAACCTACTACTCAAATGAACGTTTTAGTGCATTCCAAAGCGTATATACTACCGCTTCAATATGAACTAAATTTGAATAAGATCTACAGTAATGATTGTTGTGAAGTCAAAGCATTTTAATTCGTTTCTCTGTTTTAATAAGATCTACAATCATCATTATTGTCAAGTTAAACCATCGTTTGTGTATTATCTTCACAGCACACCACATGATTAGTCTCGAGTTACATATGAACTATATGAACTCGAACTAGATTTTTTGAATCCACTTTATTTTGATTTCAAATCACATTACATTTCTAGCTTTAGCTAGATCTTCATAATCTAAACCATGTCTCATATGTATAATGTGTTTATCACATTATGTATGGTGCCCGCCCCCTCGCCTACAAGTATTTAGATGTGAGTTGCAAACACCACACATTACCACAAATTCAAATAAAATGTGAGAATGTTCGATATATAGTATTGTTTAGATTGCTCGATATTTAGTTGTAAGCTGCAAACGCATACATTATCACAAATTAAAATAAAATGTGAGATTGTTTGATGTATAGTATGGTTTAGATTGTTCGGCATTTAGCTATGAGTTGCAAACGCCATGCATTATCACATTATGGTATAACATGTGCACATCACGTGTATCACCGCTATATTCATGCATGCAATGTTTAAAACAATATGATCTCCTATTCAAATATATGAATCCGCTTTCATATCAAATTATGATCTTTGTTAGTCTCTTACACCCACACAATCCTCTAGCCTTTGTAGCTACCACTAACTTTCTCTCGTGCATGCACACGCCCTCCTCGCCCTCCCCCTCCCTCAGCATTCTATCCACAGCATTCTTTTTTTTCTTTAGGTCGTTCTCCCGAGTCTCCACAACTCCTTTCCGACACACCGATCGATAAACCTCTCCAGTGATGCCCGCCACAAGTACACACACACACAGCTTCAATCTCCTCCTTTATGTGTCATTGCCTCGTGTCTCTCATATGGTCAGACACACGTGTAAACTCTCGCCCCTCTTTTCATCGATCTCACAACAGCACACTCCTCCCCCTATCTAGCTAGTAGTTGGGCCTCTCGCAACACCTCCTAGCTCCCTTCTCTCGATCTATCCGTCTCATTGGGCCTTATTTGCCTCTAACAAATGGACGTACACCGGTGGTCTCTCGCTATACATATAGCCAGCTAGGTCCTTATAACTCGTTTTACCCACACATCGATCGATCTACCTCATTAGTTGTGTCTCTCCCTTCCCTCCGACAAACAACAATTGATCTACCGATCTAGTTAGGTTTGCTTACCAAACACATGGTTCCCCTTCATAATCAATGGATGCGTCCCGACAGATCTATCATGCACAGGCACACACAAAAACACATCCCCACTCTTATTGATAACATTGCAGTTCCACCCTCAGTTTGTCTAGTAGGCCTCTCCCAACATCCCCGAGAAGCAACTCCATCACCCATCCAGCACTCTACCCCTCTCCTCCCTCTCCCTCCCTCTCTCTCTCTCTCTCTCTCTCTCTGTCCCATCATATTTCCCGTCCTTGATTATGTATGGATGTCGACCGATCTCCCTCAAGACATAGCTGGGTCTCTCCTTCTCAACACATATACGAAGTCGTTCTACCTCTATAGTTAGGCCTCTGCCTACCCCTCCCCCACCCCTCCCCGCACACACACCGATACATCAAGCGCTCTAGTCATGTCTCCTGCGACACACAAACTTGACATGTGCCCTCTAACGTTCCGGTGGGCGGTCGCCCTATATCTTTGACTTGCACACACACACACACACACAATTTCGATGGCTCTCTTCATCGATCTCACACCCACCCACTTGATCCTCTCTTCGACTCTATCGATAGCTATGACCCCTCCCTCTCTTCTCGTGGATTGCCCGACCCTCTATGTATGATATGGATAGGCCTCCATTTCACACACATTGCATGCAAAATTTTGTTTGAGATGTCATCGACACATATTCCCACAAATAATTCACGAAATCAACCCCCACCCCATCCTCACCCCCCACCACAAAACAAAAAACACTCACGAACGCGGTTTGTATCTCTCACACAAACCCACGTAGGTGGGGGCGTGCACGAAGAGAAGAGGTGCATGCACGGGCGCACGTACTCCCGTCTCTTTCCCAACCACACCCAGCTGGTACACGGTGGAGTTCATTTCTGTCTGAAAAAGGCAGCCCACGTGGTAATTTGGCACGTGTCTTGGTTGTCCACTTGGTGGAGGGAGGATCGTCTACCACGGGTGAACAAACAAATTGCGACTTGACGTTATGTTAAATTAAAAAAGAGGCAAACCATGTGGGGCCTACCTTAGAGGCGAGGCTCTATACACCTGAGTACTTTTGATGTGTCCCGTCAACTCATGAGCGAGGAGAAGCTTGCTTAGTACGCCGTCTCCCCGCCCATGGGCGCGGTGGCTCGCAGGATGAGGTGAAGCTTGCTCCTCCCTCGCCCCTACGCGCTGGCTCGCAGGACGAGGAGAAAAATTTACTACTCCCTCCGTTTACTCCTCGTCCCTACTACCTTGGTTATAGAGATTATATCATATTGTTTGGAATATATATGTCCTTTAGTAGATTTCAATATGAACTACTAGTACGTACTCCAAACACTGATGTATATAGACGTATTTTAGAGTGTACGTTCACTCATTTTGCTCCGTATGTAGTAGCACTCTCCCTCGCCCCTCGACCCTCGCCCACGTGGTGGACGTGCAGCAATTCATTCGGTCTCATATAGCCAGAACGATATATACTGCACTACCATTATTTCTCGACTTCCCGAAGAGGCGAAGAGCCAATCGCAAGGTTAATATTTTGGAGATGCCAAGCGCAAGGTTAGTAGGTGACGCGTCATTTATAAATATATTTTTTTCTTCAGTGGCACATACGCAATATGATAGGTTCATATGGAGAGAAAAGGAAACCGCTCCACTATATACATAGTCAGGACGGGCCAGCCTACACGGTTGCTTGCTGGGGTTGCTCTCTTCACACGCTCTCGCACAAAACGACTGTGGCCACATCTCTAACATCCCGGCGGATCACGTCCGCTTGGGTAAGGGGAGGATGCCTAGTGTAGATGCGGTGGCCGTCGCCAACGGCGAAAACCCACTATCGGCGCGTCCCGATCAGGGGTCCCCGCCGTTCTCTCTCACAAAGCCGGTGAGGTTGCCTTCATCCCTTGCTCACCGTCAAGCGGCGTGGGCGATTGCCGCCTCCGCCGCCCTCCTCAAGGTTGAGCTACGTCCCTCGTGTACAACTCCCTTTACAACGGCTTGCACCATCGCCTCCAGCCTGCCCACATCACTCCCCTGTGGATATTTCTCTACTTCTTTGCCCCGCACATACCGATACCTCTCTTGGCTTCTACGCATCATATTTGTGATGAGTTTATGTCTCATCAACTAGTCCTAGTAATCTTATTCTAATCACGCTTCTTCAATTTCTTTGCCACAGGGATGCTCATCTCGATTTTGGTGAAACTGCACAAAATGATCCAATGGTCAAAAGGTTGCAAACTTCATTTATTAGGAAGCTCGAACGTTGCCAGCAAATTGAAGCCTGGTCAGGGTTCACGGTTCAAGGGCTAGGGACTGCATGGATCATTTTTTTCTTTAGCTGTCTCTGTTCCAAAATAAGTGTCAACTTTAGTAGTAGTACAACTTTGTACTAAAGTTTGCACAAAGTTGAGACACTTATTTTGGAACGGAGGGAGTACATATTTGCTATGATCATCAATCATTGAGATGCAATAGCATGCATGTTAGTCTCCTTTGTATTTGATGAAAGCGTTGCAGCGGGCAACCTTGGGCCTTAAGATACATGTAACAGAGCCGAAGCTTCATAGCATTCTACAAATTTATCTCACGATAAATTACAAGACGATACTAGTACTTCCTCCGTTCCTAAATATAAGTCTTTGTAGAGATTTCACCATTAACCACATGCGGATGTATATAGATGCATTTTAAGTGTAGATTCATTCATTTTGTTCCGTATGTAGTTCACCTAGTGGAATCTCTACAAAGACTTATCTACTAGTAATAGCTAGCCCCCCACTACTAGGAATTCTCTATCCTCTCCTTGAGACACATCATCAAAATTGACGTAGCCGTTTGATGAAGTAAATCAGTAATAATAGCCGTCTGATCTAGACGTTGAGAGGCTCCGCACTAAGCCACATGCAAGCATGCAGAAATACCGTGGCACATGCATGTGAGTGGGTTTTAAATCACATCAACATGTCTGCATGCAAGCATGCACCGTAGCATGCATGTAAGTGAGCTTTTAAGTCCCATTAACATGTCAAAAAGAAAAATATAATCCCATTATGCAGTAGGAGTTGGCTGATCTTTTTTCCTTACGTGGGATGATCTAAATGATGACGGGAGTTTATTTAGTTTGGCTACCACATTTGTCATGCGGTTATAGATTTTTTTTTAGTTCTATGAATCGATAATTTTGCGCAGAGAGATATACCATTGTTCCGCGGCAACGCGCGGGGACTCATCTAGTAATATTTAGGAACGGAGGGAGTACTATGTAAAGAGTTAGGTGTCGCACGGTGATAGTGTGAGGTGGGCCATGTAATCACTGAGCACTGTGTTTTCAACGCTCTTGCACTCCTCTGCTGTAAGAATGGAGAAAATTGTAATCTACTACCTCCTTTCGCCGAAAGCGTGGGACATCCAGCAGTCCTACCACCTCAGTAATAAAGACCAATGAGCCATCAAATCACATAGACCCAGCAGTAAGTTGGACGGACGAAGCAACCATCACTCTTGCGCCAGTGAGAGGTCGCGTCCGCTCTACCCGGACATGAATGTGGCACCGATTCTTTGGAGCGGCACTGACCGTTTTGGGCGGGAAGCACGCGCGGGCGATGGAGGGGCTTTGGGTGGGCCAGGCTGGTGAGGAGCGGGCGTGGCAGCTGTCTGCATGTCCCTATCGGACACGCACGGAAACGAGAGGATGCACCGACTCTCGCGGCTAAAATCGTACACTACACACCATATCTCTGTAGGAGTAGGTCGATCTGTCGCACTCTCTAACACACACATGCTGTTAAACACACACACGCACATGCACGCACCTTGGTCCCGTTGCACCTTATAACGTGACTTATTACACCTAGACGGAGGGAGTAGTAAGTATACGAGATACGGTGGCACACTGACTTAAGTCGAATACAAGTGCCCAAAATTTGTGTGCATCTTATAATAAGGATTCACTTAAAATAGTACGTGAGCGAACAGAGGGATCAATTGGTCAGTGTTCCCGAGCAGTAGCGAGATGTGTGAGGTAGTAAGATACACCGCTGGCGCTTTTAATTTTTCTTATTAATTTTTTTGTTTCACCCTCTGACTGGTGGGACCCAACGTACTACGTGGAGAGAGGTAAGGTGACTAAGGATGCATTATTTCTACACCACTGTGGATAGTCTTACCACCAAAGCCACATGACACGATTATGATTGAAATCCTAATGACTCCCACACACAAAAAAACATGGCATGCCCGCTACACGAATGCAGGAATGTATAAAAGGTTATTTTCCTCTCGTTGAACATAACGGGAGGGTTGTGTAGCTGGTTAGCCTGTTCGCTCATCAAACTTGAGGTCTCGGGTTTGGTAACTACACTTGAGCATAATTTTTTCTAGGAGGATTCTTTGACTGGTCAAAATGTTTTCTAGGGTTTGCACGCTTCACACTCTCTCTCCAGTATATATATACACATTGGAGCCTCGGTAGCTTGTAGTTGCTCTCTTCACACTCTCGCCCTCTCCTTTGGAGCCTCAGGCTTGTAGTTGCTCTCTTCACACTCTCTCGCCCTCTCCAGATCTAAACAAGACTTTGTTGGCCTCTCTCTCCCCTCACTGCTGCTCAAAGAGCCGGCAGGATTCGTCCGCCGGGAAGGGAAGGAGGCTTAACGCTATCGCCGTCGGCGAGGGAGGGAATCCACTACCGGCGCTATTGTTCACTTTCCACCCAACGGCGGCACGGGAGGGCCTCCGACCCCTTCTTCTTCGCAGTCGTCCCGTCGCCCACCGAACCACGCCCCAAGAACCTTAAGGTATATTTTACTTACTCCACATGCATTGCTCTAGCTGCATGTATACCATGAATCTAGGACGTGGTTCAAAGAGGAAAGGAGTGGGGGAAAGTAGTGGGAAAAGTTGTATATAGCATGAATCTAGGACGTGGTTCAAAGAGGAAATGAAGGGGAAAGTTGTATAGCATGAATCTAGGACGTGGTTCAAAGAGGAAAGGAATGGGGGAAAGTAGTGGGGAAAGTTGTATTGCATAAATCTAGGACGTGGTTCAAAGAGGAAAGGAAGGGGCGAAAGTACTAGTTCAAAAAGGAAAGGAAGCGACAAGGTTGTAGAATTTGAGCAGGACTAGATTTGCTGCGCTCACATAGGGAAAGGTGTCTAAAGATAACAAAACTGGGACCAACACAAATATGCTCCTTGGTTGTTTGTTCTTTGTTGCAACAGATCGTGCATGACCACAAGACATCAAGAGATGCACATGGTGCCACAAGGTGCGTCCACTGTCCCTGCAACTCATTAGTTGTTGTTAATCTAAGGCCCTGTTTGGTTAAAAACTCCCTAGTCCCTACCGCTTGGTTCCGAGGACTAAACATGGACTAGAGGTTATTAAATGACATGATAAAAGACCATGTTACCCCTAGTAATGAACTAATAGAAACAAGGTGCGATGCGTGGCAGGGGCAACTATTGGGAAAGTCCCAAAAAGACTCCCTCGGGGTCTTCTTTCTTTAGTCCCAAATGCCCACTTTTAGTCCTGAAAAGTCCCTCCTGTTTGGTTTAGATGTGACAGACACGGAGTTTTTTTAGTCCCTACACCAAAATGTCCCTGTAAACAAACACCCTCTAATAATGCCGCTGGAAAATTGATGTAATGCCACAGTTAAAAGCAAATTACATGTTTAACGAATTTTATTGTTAATATAATCTCTATGTTAATATTAATCAATGCCACCGTTTGAGAAATGCTACCATCTTGCTTTCTTTCCCATTTAGATAAGGTAGATGCTTATTTTTGTTGGCTTCGTGTCATCCACCATTATTGACCACTAATTGTTTCCTTTGCACCTCTGTAAACAGGGTTATCTACTTCACCTCGTTGCCACTATGACCTTTTTGTTGCACTTTGCACAAAACACTTTTGTTTTAAGAGTGTTTTGTGCAGTTCAACCAAAATGTCACACCGACAACGTTAGCTTGATTGCTTGATCTTAGTGGAACTGCACAAGAGGAGATCTTACTTCCTATCCGTTAAGGTGAATTTGGTTCAGATCTTCTTCTTGTGAGTTGTTTGAATTCCGCATCATGAGAGGTCAGTATTAGCCTTCTTTCACATGATTCTGCAGTGTGCTTTCATATGTTGTGCTACTTGTACGATAATGTTGCTTGATTTTAGTGAACTGCACAAATGGAGACAAGACTTCCAATCAGTATGTGCACCGTAATATCCCATTGAGGTAAGATAAGGATATTTCACAACTGTCGGCCTGTATTTTGCCACTTTCATCAGAAAATTAAGTTTAGTACTATACTTTTCCTCCTTAATTGACATGCCAAATCTTACATTGAAGGCGAAGCTTGTCTGTTATTGAACCAAGTGATGAAGGGGAAGAACAAGTGGAAGAAAAAAAATCAACTCCAGGTGGTGTAATGAAGCACTGGAACTGTGATGACACAAGTAATGATATAGTTTTGCATCTTAATTTATTGCTATGGCTGGAACGAGCAATTGTTTTGCCACTGATTTGATGCCATATGTAATTATCTCTACTTGTGCAAACAGGGATCTTCTTTGAAGATACCATATATTTTAGTGGAATTGCACAAGAAGATGTTGGAAACATTAAACTAATCGAGGAGTATATAGTAAGCATGGCCACCCCGTAGATAGCAAATGTATGGTTCCGGAGAAGTGCTTCATCTGTATGCTCTACACACTCAGCCTCCCGACAAATGTTGGTACTCACCCACTGATTCCATCCATATGATTGAGCTTTGTCATCTCTATTGGTGTTGTGCTACTGTTTAGATACTGTCATGAAAAAGTGATATTGTCCTTGAGAAGTGCTTCATCTGTGTTGTTTTAAATATTTCCTTACCTTTTTTTCGAGCAAACAGGGATCATCTTCCTCTGAAGAAGAATATGGAGTACGTGAAGTGACTAGTTCCGATTATGCCAGGATGAAGAAGCCCTGTCTATCTTCTCATCAGAAGGAGCAGTTGAACGATGGTTACATTACTCCCCACAAGACCAAACTAACTTCAGCTCAGAAGGACTGACAAATCTCCATTTTTTTTCTGTGATGCGCGAGTACAATGTTGTTCTAGGATTCTTTCTGGTGAGTTCCATTTTTCTAAAAGTGTGCTCTACATGGACCATGTATGTGCCTGTTGAAACTGTCAATTCATAGTACAGTTTGCTTTATACTAATCAATTTTTTGTATTTGTGCAAACAGGGATGCTCAAATTTTGATTTCAATGGGAACTGCATAAAATGTTCATGAATACATCGAATCATTCATTTCCACCACAAGAAAGGAGGTGCCCATAAGTTCAAGGCGTTGCAACATATAAGGGCGAAATTATACAAGCTACACGCGAATTTGGTTGATTTTGGTGGAACTGCACAAAAAGAATAGCTGGTTTATTTAGCACGAGGTGCCATGTCAATGTCCGAACTGATGGCAAACCCTGCCCATTCCACAATCGTAGGCATTTGATATTTTGGAATTGGAAAACCTTGTCAAATTTTGCTCATTGATTTTAGCAAGATATGTGTTTGATATTTTTCGAATGGGACGCCTTTCTTTGTCGGCGATGGCGATTAATTTTTTCTTTATTCTTTAGTTGTGAAGTAAATATTGCCTCGACATGTGAGTCGCTGAGATGCATAATCATCGATTGTTTTGAATGCTCTCTATGAATTGCCGTGCCTGTGTGTTTGATTGCAATGTACGTAAACGCTAAAAGCTGCTCAAACTCTTTGTACTCCTTCATTCCTTTTTACTTAGCACATTGTGAAAGTGCATACTTTTTGTATAAGATTGGTCAAAGTAGAGATACTTTGACTGCAGAATAAAACTTGTATGCAGACTAGAAAGGACCGGAGGGAGTACATGTGAAATCGCTGCAAACGTGGTGATCACCACAGGAATAATGCTAGTACGTATTGTTTTGCATGTTCATCCAATGCCGGTGATACAGAATTGAACTAATCGAAATAAATTCATTTATACATGGTCAATTTCATATAAACATGTCGGATTTCATTACATTTCATACATTCTTCAACTAAAAGGGTGTTTAGGTCGCATGCATCTCCCGGATGCAGAGGCCGGGTCATCCTCCTTTTGAAAAAAAACTAAAAAGGGTGCGTTGGAGGTATAATTAATTAACCGAAGCTACCCACATGTGTCCCGCCGAGCGAGAAAGCTTGATGACTTAATCGCAGGTGCAGTTACATAAGCGACATGTGGCCTGTTGGGCCCACGTGTCGATCACCAATCGCTGCACCAGCTAAGTAGAAGCAGCGTTCTTCTCCAGTACAGCTCTCCGACTCCACGTCGCCGCCAAGAAGCTAACCGGCCGTCAATGGTCAACCCGCCTAGCTTGGCTTCAACCGGAGGGTAGCAGCGGTGGCCTTACTTGGACCCAAGCGGCGGCGACCTACCGTGTTCTACTCTTCCTCATTTTTTGTGTGGCGCAGCCTCGTTGGCAGCGGGGCGGGGCCTCGGCGGAGCCGACGATGTCCTCTGTCTCGTTGCCGGCGGGAGGCACCTCAGCGGAGCGGTGGAAATCCTCCCCCACGTTGATGGCAGGGTGGGGCCTCGGCTGAGCCGGCGATGTCCTCTGCCTCGTTGTTGGTGGGGCGGAGCCGACGGTGTCCTCTGCCTCGTTGTTGGCGCCGCAGGGCCTCGGCGGAGCAGGGCATCGTCGACGCCAATGGAGCGGGGACTCGTTGGAGCCGGCATTGTCCTCTGCCTCGTCCTCGGTCTCGCCAAACAGCGCCTCGCCCGCTTCATCGCCCTCTTTGCTAGCCTCTTTGTAGGCGGCCGCAGCCTCCGCCACCCGCATGCGGTACCGCCGGCCTTCGGCGGCCCTTGCGGGCGGGCGGTACGAAGTCGAGCAGCGCCTCTGCTCCGCCCACTCATGGCGATCTGCTCCTCCGCTGCAGGTGCTCCCGAGGAGATGGTGGTTGTAGGCGGCGTCGGCCTGCGCCTCCGGAACTGCTCCTCACGCATCGGCCTCACCCTATCCATATATTGTGCACGGCCTCGCCGATGGTCATGGTACAATGCACCGGCGAGGATGTCGCGGAGGAGGGGGTTGGCGTCGGATCGTCGACTACCATGTTCTCCATTAGGAAGTCGTCGTCCTCCGGCTGCCTGCCGGCCAGGCGGTCGGCAGCAATGGCTGCCATCTACTTGTGGTCGATCGTCCGCCCGTCCAAGAGCGCTGGAGCGCGAGGAAGCCATGGTGGGCGATAGTGGTGTGGACAGGAGAAAGGGAACGGATGCGGATGATCGGCTATGGCCGGGCAGCAGCTTTATATAGCAATTGGGCGGGCGGAGGGGACGGACGTGTGGCGCTGAAGTAGCCGCCTCGGCAACTGCGTATCATTAATGTGTGCGGCAGATGGACGGACGAACGGCACTTGTGTCGTTTGAAAGGCGAGCAATCGCCTGCACTGAAAGCGGGCAGCCGGCCGACTGTCTCGAGGCGGAAGCCTTGTGGCGAGAGATGACTTTACTTGGATAGGATGACAATGGGGACCCACCAGGTCCATAGCCTCATGTACGCAAGTGCCTCCTCCTTATTTTATATTTATATATATATATATATATATATATATATATAATTTATTTTTCTTCCTCCTGGTTTCCTGACATCACGGTCCCACACCATTGTCAACCTATGTACTCTAGTCAATAAACGAGAGAATTTCACAAGAAGCGGCCGACAGCTGGGACCAAGCAGCTCGAGCAGTATTTGTGTTTTTGAGGTGTGAGCACTGCAGATATTTTTGATGTTTACCCCAGATATTAAATTTTCTCCTCTGAACAACAATGAAAACATCGCTGCAGGTATTAACTGGGTGGGTTGTGGCCCGTCTAGCCCAGGCCAGATATCCAGCCCAGATATTAATTTGTTTTCAAGCTGAAAATGGCTAGCCCAGCTATAATTTTTTTTAGGAATACCCAGGCAAGGACAATTTGTTATTCACCGCCCCGCTGGGCTGCAAATCTTTCCTAGGAGGGATGCATTAGGCTTGACAAGAAAATAGGCTTTAAGAAATAATAAATGGGATGTAATTATAAAAACTAGGTAGTAACTATTAAAAATGCACCAAACAGTGATTACTTTATAAAATATTATATTTGGAATATTGACAATTTTAATTTCATTAATTGTTGCGAGCGCAATGTTTCGTTGGATTTTTACGTAATATAAATTTATATTGAAATTGCATTTAATCTGACTAGAAATTTTGGGATAAAAATATTCGGATCCCATCAAAATGTGGGAAATTTTATTGAATTTTGTTTTGAACGGTTGGTTGAAATGGGTTGTAGTTTTAACAAACTGTAAATGGGCTGTAATAAATTCCATTAGAATTAAAAAATGGGCTACACATTCTTACAAATCTCAAATGGGCTATAAGTTCTCTGCCACACACTTCTGGCCTTACTAAGTGACACGTCCCCTAAAAAAACAGAGTTGACGCGTATGCAAGGCTTTGTCAACTTATAGTCAACACGGGGTTCTAGCAAAGAAGGGTCGTTGGATGTCCATCCAACGGATGCCGTGCTTCTTCTTCAATCTCGGATATTCTAGCTTCACCCGCCCAAAAATGATTCCTCCCCGACATCCGGGCGCACCGTTTCGAAGCCGACACAGGCCTACTAAGTTGATGTACCAAGGGCTTTGTCAACTTAGTCAATAATAAACGGTTCTAGCTGCAGTGACCGTACGATGTCCATCCAACGGCCGTCGTGCTTCTTCAACCCTGGTCTTCTTGCTCCGGCCGCCCAAAGCAAGCGCCCGGTCGTGCCGCTTTGCTCCACGCCTCCGGTGGCCGGTTTGTCTTTGCCCAGGCCTCACCGCCCCTACTACTCCCACCGCTGGCCAGGCCATCCCTCCACTCACCCACACCCCTGTTATTCTGGGCGACGGCAGCCAGCCGAACCAATGAACCTCGTACTTCTCTCCACGTGTGCATCCACGCCGCGTCTTCCCGGCTCCGCCGTCCCTTCCTAGGCCTCGCCGTCGTCCACCGCCGTGGTGCTCTCGACGCGGCGTGGTCAACGTGGTCAAGGAACGACTTCCATTGGACGTGGACTGTACATGGAGAGGCTGACAGCTGGGTCCACGGCAGCCGCAAGGAAGTGCCTCCTTATTACGCGCAAAATAATTATTCCTCCACCTGACAGCGGGGACCCACCGGACGGGCCACCGTATTTTGTGAAAAAAATGATTCGCCCCCTGACTGATGGGACCCACGAGCTACATCTTCGCACGCAAGGAAGTGCGTCCGGGAAAAAATGATTCGCCCCCCTGACTGCTGGGACCCACCAGCTACATCTTCGCACGCAAGGAAGTGCGTCTGAAAAAAAACAATTTGCCCCCCGACTGCTCGGACCCACCAGCTACACCTTCGCACGCAAGGAAGTGCGTCCGGGCAAAAAAAACGATTCGCCCCCTGACTGCTGGGACCCAGCAGCTACACCTTCGTACGCAAGGAAGTGCGTCTGGACAAAAAAACGATTCGTCCCCCTGACCGCTGGGACCCAGCAGCTACACCTTCGCACGCAAGGAAGTGCGTCCAGGCAAAAAAAAACGATTCACCCCACCGCTGGGACCCACCAGCTACATCTTCGCAGCAAGGAAGTGCACGGCGGTCGAGACCCACACGGTCGAAGCGTGCGTGGCGTTGTCATCCTGGTCGTGAGCGATATGCGTACATCTTGGTCGATGTAGAGGCGCACGCGTCGTAGTAGAGGCGCCGCACATAGCATGTACACGCACGCATAGCCGCCGTGGTGCAAGAAAGAAAATACGGCCACTATGTGTACATACGGGCGGGGTCTCGAATGCCTAGTCACGCATACGTACGGCGAGGGCTCGTGTTCATGGGGAGGCAACGGAATGCGTCGTGTTCATGGGGAGGCAACAGAATGCGTCGTGTTCATGGGGAGGCAACGGAATGCGTCGTGTTCATCGGGAGGCAACAGAACGCGTGGGAGCCAACCAGCTTGGATGGAACAGGCGATGGAAACGAGGCCTCGCGTACCGCAGAACGGAGGAAACGGCCTTGTGTTCGACCGGCCACGTTCGGAACGGGGTCCTGTTGATCGGGAGGGGTGTGGCATACCGCAAAACGGAGGAAACAGACCTCCTACAGTCGAAACGGGGGTCCTGTTCATTGGGAGGGGTGTGGCGTACCGCAAAATGGAGGAAACGGACCTCCTACGGTCGAAACGGGAGTCCTGTTGATCGGGAGGGGTGTGGCGTACCACAAAACGGAGGAAACGGACCTCCTACGATCGAAACGGGGGTCCTGTTCATCGGGAGGGGTGGCGTCTTGCAAAACAGGACTCCACGGGATCCTGTTCATCTCCACCGTCGACCTCCTCCAGCCTCCACGGGCTACCGTCGACCTCCTCCAGCCTCCACGGGCTCTTGTTCATCCAGCCTCCACCGCGCGCTACTCCACCGGCTATTGTTCAACCACCCCTCCACGGGCACCCCTCCACCGCCTACTGTTCATCCAGCCCTCCACACCACGGGGTCCTGTTCAACCACCCCTCCCCGACCACCCCTCCACCGTCTACTGTTCATCCAGCCCTCCACACCACGGGGTCTTGTTCATCCAGAGGCAACGCCACTGCTCACTGTTCATCCAAACCTCCCCGCAACGCTCACTGTTCATCCAATCGATCAGCTTCAGTTAGCAGCAGCAGCGAAGGAACCGCTCCATAGGGTTCAGTTAACAGCCATCGATCGATCGCTCGGGTTCAGTAACGCGTATCCTGCAGTGCAATCGCTCGGGTTCAGTTAGAGCCCAACGCCTCGCTCGGGTTCAGTTAGAGACAACGCCTTGCACACACGCGCGTAAGTGTACGAGAGAAACGCGCATCGCTCGGCCCCCGACCTCCCATCGTAACCGGAAACTCCCCGAAATTTTTATCCCCCTCGCTTCTGCCAAGGTTTTTTCCGTCATGGACGGCCCAAAGAATGTCATGCAGCTGCGTCTCCGGCCCGCCTAGGACGAAAAGCCCATTTTCTGTCATGATTTTTTGTCATAGAAGTAGGAGCCCATCACATCTATGATGATACCGGGTTTTGTCACAATTATCGTCATAGAAGTGTCATATGTATGACAGAAAAAAAAATCGTTCGACCCAAAATGTCACGGATGTGTCTTTTTTTTGTAGTGTTCTTCTTCTTGGTGGTGGTCTTCTTCTTCTTAGGCCGAGCATGCTCATCGGACTCGGTTGAGCCTTGCCGGCGATCAACTGGAATGGATAATGAATAGGTTCCGATAAGAAGAAGCCACAAGTAGGAACACGGATAAACAATTTAAACAATGGGATGAACATTTTTCTTATCATGACCATAGAACAAGTCCAGTGGTAGATAAAAAAATGGCGACATGTCCATTGATTTAAAATGATTAGCCGAGTACAGAGACAGACTTTTAGGCTTAGGCAAGAGACACCAAAACTCTAGAAAGATATAGATGCCAAGATTTGCATGAGAGAATGAAGCCCTAAGGTCACCATAAAAGTAGAATGGAGTAGAGATAGCATCCATACCCCGGGAAGAAGGCATGGGACGATTGGGGCCACAGTTCTTTGTTCGTGCCATGAGGAACTCCGGCGGTGAATCCCACGGTACACCGGTCCCTCCCGAGGGATTCGCACCACAACCCAAGAAATGGATTGGATAGAATCGTAGATCGGGAGGAGGAGAAACCGTGAGCAAGAGATCGGGGCTGGAGGTTGGTGGAGAGGGTCGGGGCAGCACCGGAGCGACGGCCCGGCGGCGGCGGCTGTGAGGCGAGAGGTGGATAGGAACGAAAGAAGTGAGTAATCGCCCCCAAATCCCACGCCCCTCCCCTACCATATGTGTGGTTGCGAGGCGGCCGGACATCCGGGGCAAGGCCCGGATATCCGGCGAGCGGAAGACAGAGAACAGAAGAAGCAGCACCAATGGGCCGGACATCCGGGTATAACCCCGGATATCCGGCGTGAGGAAATCAGGTAGCATGGGTTCAGGGCCCAGATGTCCGGCTGAGGCCCGGATGTCCGGCCACTGGAAGTGGTTGATGATTATTTTGAGTGGCAAGGAAATTATCCCAGGGCCAGGATGTCCGGCGGGGAGCCGGATGTCCGGTCACTAGACAGAAGAGCAGGGGAAGGGAAAAATGTGAAGGGGGCCAATAAGTATAATTTGATATAGACTCCGCCAAGAAGTTTTTCTTGAGAGTAATAGGGGTGAAAACATGAGAAATCTAAGGCCATACTAAGATGTATTAACAATCCAAAATATATTAAGAAGTAAAGGTCCAGACAAGCATTGTACAAGCGGTGACCGAGGTCACCATGTTTGAGCATATGGAACATAGTACCACAAAGATGTAAACTTTGAGCACATGGTCACGACTCCATCATGTTAAAGTACCCTAGTCTGAAAACTATGATAACTTTGAGAGTGTTTGTTCTTTTTATGCATTATGTAAGGTGAGAGTACTCATGAATTGAGTGTCTCCCCCTAAATATATGCCTACATCAAGACAAGACATTTAGTTTATGCATGAATGGGTACTAGATTTCACATAATGTTGTCAAGCTCCAAGATACCAAGTTCATGCCTAAGTTGACAAAACCTTGATTCGTCCAATGGCTTGGTGAAAATATCTGCAAGTTGCTTATCTGTGCCAACATGAGCAATGTCAATATCAGCCTTCTCCACATGATCTCTCAAGAAGTGATACCTGGTATCAATATGCTTGGTGCGGGTATGATCTTTGGGGTTCTCAGCAATGTTGATGGCACTTTCATTATCACATAGAAGAGGCACATGTCTATAGGTGATACCGTAATCCTTCAAAGTTTGCCTCATACATAGTAATTGAGTTGCACAACTGGCGGTTGCAATGTATTCAGCTTCTGTGGTGGAGAGGGCAACACAATTTTGTTTCTTCGAGGACCAACTTACCAAGGAGCGTCCAAGAAATTGACATGCACCGTAGGTGGACTTACGATCCACCTTGTCTCCGGCCCAATCCGCATCCGTGTACCCAATGAGATCAAACTTAGCATCCTTGGGGTACTAAGTCCTAACTTTGGGGTGTGAACAAGGTATCTAAGAATATGCTTAACCGCCTTATGATGGCTTTCCATAGGGAAAGCTTGAAATCTAGCACACATGCATACACTAAACATGATGTCTGGTCTAGATGCACAAAGATAAAGCAACGAACCAATCATAGAGCGGTATTAAGATGGGTCGAAGGGGGTACCGTTAGAGTCTTCAGTGAGTACAATTTTAGTTGGTATGGGTGTCTTACATGGGCTAGCATCAGTCATGCCAAATTTTGCCAGGATATCCTTGAGGTATTTTGCTTGAGACAAGAAAATTCCTTCTTGAAATTGTTGAATTTGAAATCCGAGGAAGAACTTCAAATCCGTATATTTCAAAATTCTTGGTCATTGAAGCCGCAAACTTCTTGCACAAATGAATGTTAGGAGAACCAAAAATGATATCATCTACATAGATTTGGCATAAGATCAAATCACCTTTGTCTCTCTTAGTAAAAAGAGTTGGATCAATCACCCCTCTCACAAAACCATCATCGAGTAAAAACTTCTTAAGATGATCATACCAAGCACGAGGTGCTTGTTTGAGGCCATACAAAGCCTTATGAAGTTTATACACATAGTCTTTGTGATCGGGATCAACGAACCCAGGTGGTTGTGATACATATACTTCTTCTTGCAGAGGACCGTTAAGGAAAGCACTCTTCACATCCATTTGATGTAATGTAAACCCATTGAAAGCAGCGTAAGCAAGTAAGATGCGAATGGATTCAAGACGGGTAACGGGGGCAAAGGTCTCACCAAAGTCCAAACCTTCAACTTGTGAGTACCCTTGTGCCACTAACCTTGCCTTGTTGTGGATGATTAACCCATTCTCATCTTGCTTGTTCTTGAAAACCCATTTTGTTCCAATGACATTGTGTTCCATAGTTGGCCTTTTGACTAATGACCACACTTGGTTGCGCTCAAAACTATTCAACTCTTCTTCCATAGCAATGAGCCAATCATTGTCCATCAAAGCTTTTTGTACCTTGAGAGGTTCAACACTAGACACAAACGAGAAGTGAGCACAAAAGTTTGTCAATTGTTTACGAGTGACCCTACCTTCCGATATGTCGGTGAGGATTTTATCAATATCAACACGACCGGCCACTCAAGGCATGATGGAGGTAAGTGTTTCACGAGGTTCAACTTCATGTCCATCATCCACGTCCTCAACATATGGATCATTAATGTGTGGTGGAAGATCTTCTTCTTCATCTTGCATTTGTTGAGGTTCATTGTCAATGATTGCACTTTCTTGTTCTTGTCCTTGAGGATGATCTTGTCTTGATGATCACTATAAAGAGGAGCTTGATCATCATCTTGTATTTGGTCTACGGGCATTGATTGAACAATGGGAGCTTGTGGTGGTATTGGTGTTGACATAGTTTGATGATGTGCGAAGCTTCCATCTTCTTCTTCATCATCATGAGGTTCTTGTTCCATTGGGAGAAGTGCACCAACACCCATGGTCAAGATATCTTGAGAAGAATCTTCTTCACCTACATCACTTAGATTAACTTGCTCCCCATGGGAGCCATTAAATTCATCAAACACCACGTCACAAGTTTCTACAACACATCCATTGGATTTTTTGTAGACTCTATAGGCGTCAGAGTTTGATCCATAGCCAACAAATATACCCTCAGTTGTTTTAGATTGAAATTTTCCTAACCGCTCTCTTTTGTTGAGGATGAAGCATTTGCACCCAAATACACGAAAGTACTTGACATTTGGCTCGTTCCCGGTTAGGAGCTCATATGGAGTCTTTTCCAACATCATGCGGAGGAAGAGCTGGTTTGATGCATGACATGCAGTGTTGACGGCCTCGGCCCAAAAACTATGTGGCGACTTGTATTCATCCAACATGGACCTTGCCATCTCCACAAGTGTGCGGTTCTTCCTTTCTGCTACACCATTTTGTTGGGGAGTGTATGGAGCTGAATATTGATGCTCAATCCCTTCATCACTAAGGAACTCTTCCAAGGTGTACTTCTTGAACTCAGATCCATTATCACTTCTTATTGCCAGAATTTCTTTGTCAAACTTGCGTTGTGCTTGCTTGGCAAAATCAATGAAGGTGATCTTCGTCTCGTCCTTGGATTTGAGGAAGAAGACCCATGTATACCTTGAGTAATCATCCACAATTACAAGCCCATACTTTTCCCACCAAGACTATCCCATGAAGGAGGCCCAAAAAGATCCACATGAAGGAGCTCCAAAGGCCTTGAAGTAGACACAATATTCTTGGGTGGGTGCTTTGATTGATGTTGCTTCCCGGCTATGCATGCACTACACACATGATCTTTCTCAAAAGAGACATTTGTTAGTCCAAGGATGTGATTTCCCTTTAAGAGATCTTGAATATTTCTCATGCTGACATGGGCTAGCCGGCAATGCCATAGCCGCCCCTTGTCGGCCTTGGCCATTAAACAAGTTGCATGGAATGTGCTCTCTTTTGAGAAATCAACCGTGTAAAGGTTGCCATCCAACTCTCCAACAAAGGCCACTTCGAGAGTATCTCTTAAAGACTTTCACATCCATTAGTCCAAATAGTGTATCATAACCAACAGAAGCCAATTGGCGAATGTAAAGCAAACGATATTTAAGGGATTGGACAAGCATGACATTTGCAAGAGACATGTCATTTGTGATAGCCACCTTACCCAAACCGAGTACCTGTCCTTTTGATCCTCCACCAAACATGATGCTCATAAATGGTTGAATAGCTTCCATGAAATCGTAGAGCAATTTGCTATATCTGGGCATATGATTGGTGCATCCACTATCAATCACCCATTTTACTCCACCAGAGAAGGCAACCTACACACAATTATTACTTGGTTAGAGGCACCCATTTTGCAATGGGACCTCTCAAGTTAGTCACAAGGGTCTTAGGGACCCAAATAGCATAAAACCGAAATGCATTTCCACGACCAACAAACTTTGCATAAACTTCTCCATCCTTAGTCTTACGAAGTACATAGGATGGAGGCATGAACTCTTTTGGCTTGTTGAGAGTGGGCATGCCCCTTGTGGCCTTCCCACTAACAACCTTACCTTTCTCCTTGTGCCCTTCTCGTACAAAAGTTTCTTTTAGAGGGGTGGTGCACTTTTGAGAGGATGTCTTCTTCTTTCTTGTGCTCGGGTCAAACCCGAGTCCCTCTTTTGAAAACACCTCATTGTGTTGGCTCAACACCTCATTAAGGTTCTTTTGCCCTTGAGCACATGTCATGAGCCCTTTCTCGATTTGAGCTTTGAGAAAGCGATTCTCCTCAAGAATAGATGCTAGATCACTACTAGAGTTAGTAGTACAAGCATCAACATTGATAATATGAGAAGAGTAAGCCTTGGCTAGAGTTTCAAGATAAGTAAGCTTGAGTGTCTCAAAACTCTTTGTAAGAAGGGTGAGATCTTCTTCCTTGGTCTTGAGGGACACGGATAGGAGCTCACAATCCTTAGAGAGAGAAGCATTAGACTTTACAAGCTTACTTATATCATTCATCAACTCTTCGCAAGAGTCAATAGCCTTTTTCAAGGAGGCAAGATCTCTAGTATGAACATCAATGTTTGCACCAATTTTTAAGCATAGTTCATCATTGCGTGCTTCCTCATATTGGACTTTCCGCTCAAGGATTTCATATTTTTCCTTTTCCTCGGTGACGAGGGTTTCGAGTTCCTTAATGGAAATGGTGTGCTTACTCACCATCTCCATAAGCATACGAAACATAGTGAGCTTCTTTCCTTGAAGGAAGCAAATGAACTTATTTAGTTTAGCAAGCATGGGATCATTTATATCATCATCCTCATAACTATCCTCCGCATCAAGATACTCATCACTAGGAGTAGGAGGAGTGAAAAGAGGAGGGTTTGATCATGGGGTTACCTTGACCTTGTCAGGAGAGTGTTGGTCCTCTCCATCTTCTACCACGGCCTTCGCCATGAGGCACTTGTGAGAGTTGCCCTTGTAATCCTTCATGTAGTTGTAGGTGACAACTTCACCACTCTTGTTGACTAGCCTCAATGTGTTTTGAGAATCTTGAGCAACCCACCACTAACATCATCCGGATCGGATTCTTCTTGAGCAACCATTGCTTTCCCATCTCTCTTCTTGAGCTTGGAGTTCAAAGGATTTGGCAACTTCTTCTTGGGAAAGGTCTTGGGAAACCTTGGTTTATCTTCTCTCTTCTCATAAGGGCACTCGTTGGAGAAGTGATTGGTTTCTTCACAGTTGTAGCATTTTCTTACTTTCTTCTTTTGAAATCTTCCCTTCAATTTTCCCGCGCTAAACTTCTTGACAAAGAGAGCCATGTCTTCATATGAAGGGCCCTCATCGTATTCAACCTCATCACCATCTTCTTCATCATCATCATCTTCTTCTTCTTCACTTTGCTCATCTTCACATACATGCTTGGCCTTCAATGCAAGATTGATCTTCGACGATGGAGTACCATGCATGGCAAGATGTTTTGTAGCATTTGCCTTTGACTCTTCAAATAGTTGGAAAGTAGATATGATATCATCTGTAGTCATTTCCTTGAAGGCATGGTGGTGTATTATGTCCCATACCATCTGATGGTGATATGGAGCAAGAGCATGGAGCAACTTGTCCCAAGGAATCGCTTAGTCATGTTGAATCCATCTTGTGTCTTGTCACACTCACACGACTCAATATCAGCGGTGAAAGTCATGAGACGCTCAAGGAGTTGATTTGGAGTTTCACCTTTCTCCATACAAAATTTTTGCAATTGCGCCTTGGCAATTTCATATTGAGCACTCCGGAGGGTGGAGGTACCGGTCTTGGATCTTATAATACTTTCCCATAGTTCCTTGGCACTTGTGATGTGTATGAAAGGTCTCCTTTGCTTTTCAACCATACCTCTCCTTATACACATGATTCAGTGTCATTGAGATTCTTGTCATAAATTTCTCTTGGTGTAGGATTCTTTGGATCAACCACATGGTAACCATACTCCAGATCTCTAGCATCTCATCGTTTCCATATCGAAGATGATCCTGCATAGCAACTCTCCACAAGGCAAAATTGAAAGTGGCATCAAGTAAAGGAGGTTTGCCTTGAGGGTTATATTTTGGTTTCTCAACTTGGGGTCTTGCATAAAGCCAAGGAACACTAGAGTGTTCATTGCTAGGAGGTTGTTGACCAAGTGACGGAGTAGGCACAGTTGGCCTCGAAGCCGCACCACCCGAAAGTGGTGCAAGCACCGTGGACAATGTGGCTATCCTCATTTGGACCAAGGCCTCGACAGAAGCATCATGCTCCTCTTTTTGCTTAGCAAGGGCCAGTTCCAGATCCTCAGAAGTAAAGGACTTGACTTCAGAGGAAGCCTCGCCTTTATCCTTCGGATCTGCAACACGGGGAGTCCCATCGGGGTTCATCTCGCTCTAGGGCGGTTAAGCCACAAGAATAGAGCACGAGGCTCTGATACCAATTGAAAGGATCAAGATGGACCTAGCTAGAGGGGGGGTGAATAGGTACAATTACAAATTTTAATTATTACTTAATAATTTTAGGCACTAATGCGGAATATGAAGGTGAGCCTAACAATTGCAAGTGTAGTACTAAGTGCTAAGCAAGATAAGCAAGCAACACAAGTATGTAAGTAAACAAGCATAATATGATATAAGTAAGTGCTAAGAGACAAGTAACCACAAGTAGAGAGTTAGGGTTAGGAATAACCGCAACTCCAGGAGATGAGGATGTATGCCGATGTTCACTTCCTTGGAGGGCAGCTACGTCACCGTTAGAGAGGTGGATGTTACCACGAAGGCACACCAACACCACGAAGGCTCACCCTATTCTCCCTTTGAAACAACACCACGAAGGCGTTTCTCAACCACTAGTGGTAGACCTTGGGGTGGTCTCCAAACCCTCACAAACCTTTCCGGGGGTAATCACAAAGGTCGATTCCTCTTCGAAGGACTCCTACCGCCTAGGAGTCTCCAACCTCCAAGAGTAACAAGATCGATGGGGAAAAGTTCAAGACTTGCTCAAATCATGAATTCCTTGGGTGCAAAGAAGGGGAAGAATTGGATCTATCACTTGATCGGACAACTTCTCTCCAAAGCTCTCAAATCCCTTGGGGATCTAAGATTTGGTGTGGAGGAATGAGAGAGAGTGTGAGAAGTGTTCTAGGGTTTGTTCAAAGTGAATGGTCAACCCTCTCCCATGAGGAAGAAGGGTTATATATAGTGTGAGCACAAATATGGCCGTTGTAGTGCAAGTGAACGGGCAGGCCGGACATCCGGCCTGGCAAGCCACTTCAAGAACAAGGCAGAACAGAGCAGGAAACAGAGGGGCCGGACATCCGGGGGTCAAGCCCGGACATCCGGCATAACAGGAAAGCCCGGACATCCATAAGATAGTCGGACATCCGGGAGCCCTGGCGTTCTGTAATCATATCGATTTCTGAGGCGATGAGGGGCGGACATCCGGTGAGACAGGAAGGCCCGGATATCCGGCGAACACCCGGACATCCGGCGTAAAACAGACAACCTTTTGGAAAGGGGAAAGGCAAGAGCTAGATATCTGGGGCATGAGCCGGACATCCAGAGAGCGGCCCGGACATCCGGCACGGGGCCCGGACATTCGCCACTCCCAGAGACAGAATGATTCAAAGATAAGGATGGATAAAAATAACTATGGGAAGGAGTATTTTGACTAGAGCAAGTCTTTTACGAACCCAATCGATCCCCTCTTAATAGTGCAGGATCCTATACTCAAGGAAACAAAATGTAACATCATTTTAACACTTCATCCTTGAGAGAAACCACTTCAGATGCTCTTGATCCACACACAATTTGTGAACCGGGACCAACACCTGAGATTCACTTGACAACCATTGTTAGTCCCCTACATGTAGATTGTCATTAACATCAAAACATAATGTAAGGGCATGATTGCACTTTCAGAGGACACTGCAAGATTGAACCCAAAACTAAGCACCTCTCCCATTGCAAGAAATACCAATCTAGTTGGCCAAACCAAACCGATAATTCGAAGAGAAATGCAAAGACATCAAATCATGCATATAAGAATTCAGAGAAGATTCAAATAATATTCATAGATAATCTCATCATAAATCCACAATTCATCGGATCTCGACAAACACACCACGAAAGAATATTACATTGGATAGAACTCCAAGAACATCGATGAGAACATGGTATTGAAGAGCATAGAGAGAGAAGAAGCCATCTAGCTACTAGCTATGGACCCGTAGGTCTATGGTAAACTACTCACGCTTCATCGGAAGGGCAATAGGTTTGATGTAGATGCCCTCCGTCATCGAATCCCCCTCCGGCAGATCGCCGGAAAAGGCCCCAAGATGGGATCTCACGGGTACAGAAGGTTACGGCGGGGGAAAAGTATTTTCATTGATGCCTCTGATGGTTTGGGAATTTATAGGCCGAAGATTAGGGTTAGGAGAGCTCTGAGGGACCCACAAGGCAGGGGGCGCCCCCCTCCCCCACGGGGCGCGCCCTGCACCCTTGTCGTCGCCTTGGGACTCTTCTGCCTTGGTCTCCAAGTCCTACGTGTGTCTTCTGGTCCAAGAAAAATCATCGTAAAGTTGTATTCCTTTTGGACTCCGTTTGATATTCCTTTTCTGTAAAACTCAATAACAAGGAACAACAAAAACTGACACTGGGCTCTGGGTTAATAAGTTAGTCCCAAAAATAATATAAAATAGCATTTTAATGCATATAAAACATCCAAAACAGATAATATAATAGCATGGAACAATAAAAAATTATAGATATGTTGGAGACGTATCAACAGGGATAGTTGCTTCTGTCTGAAGATAGACCTCATAGAAAATTTAGAACTGGCACAGATTGATCATGGAGTTGGAGGAAATGTATTTTGGATGAAGGTTGTAGAAATTAAGAAAGTCCCGGAAGAACTTTGACCTGGGCGGGGAAAACCCCCCGTGCAGATGATCAGCAAAAATAACAATTTCCTCTGGGCCGGGTTGAGGTGTGTCTTCTGCCTCGGGTGCTCGCCAACCAATTACCTCTTGAGCCGGCAGTAAACCTTGCCCCACGAGATCATCAAGCACAAGTTCGAGATTTGGGATCTGACCTAGTTACAGGCTTTATCAGTTTTGGCCATAATTAGTCGCCTAAAGGTGAGCACTGGATGCAACAATTATTTTACTCGCAGAATCTAACGAAGGTTTAAGGTTCCTAGATGCAAAAATGGTGTCATGACTAACACCGCTATATTTCCATTAGAAATTCATTGGAAACTACATTTCAACAACGATGGCAGTAAAAGGCTGATGAACACTGATGAACTCCGATGAACTACGAAGGGGGTAATGTATATCTGAAGAAGAGGTATTAGCATACCTGGCTGTAGCAGGAGATGGCAGAGAAGTTTGGTCGAGCTCCGGCGATGAATGGGCGGCGTCGCGGTCTTGGATGAGGTGGCCGGCGAGGTCGAACAGTAGCGATGGCGTTCGGATGCTTGGAAGAGCTCAGGCGCAAGGATGAGGAAGCTAGGGGAGAAGAAGTAGAAGTGAAAAGAGGACCCCATCGGGTGTATTTATAAGATAAAGAGAAGAGGGAAAGGCAGGCGCGAAAATCAAGGAGACACAGTAACTTTTCGAGTAATGGATGCCTCGATTCTTGGGCTTGACAGATATGCACAAAGATCCGTTATGTGTCATGCTGGAGTTCCTGGAAATCTGAGGGTGACGTCATGATTCAAAGACATGGGAAATAACAACTATGGAAGTATCATAAGCCGGAAGTTTAAGACCCGGAGACGATGCAAATATGATGGGAAGATGATCTGCCATGTTCATCAGGTTGAAGATTGACATGCATGAATTCAAATGAATTTGGGGGCTAATGTTGGGGATATAACCCCACGGTATGACCCGCCTAGTTGGGCCGGGTTATCCAAGTGGCGACTGATGAGCAAGATTCAAGTTGGGTTGTGGCGTTCAAGATCTCCACGGCCTATAGGGCGGCTCATAGACTGGGCCGACTCGGGGCCGATTTGAAGACAATGACTCATGGCCTAAAAGTATAAGTCGCCGCCAGAAGCTTCCTTACTTAGGAAACAAGACAAATAGGAAACATACTATGTCACGGATCGTAGTACGACTCGGACTCTATTGTAAGCCCCGGGCCTCCACCTGTATATAAAGGAGACCCCTGAGGCGGAAAGACTAAGTTACAATATCTCGAGTACTAGGTTAGTTAAGACGCAACCTTGTAATTGAGTCATCATCATCAATATCAATCAAGCAGGAGTAGGCTTTTACCTCCACCGTGAGGGGCGAACACAGGTAAACCCTTGTCTCTCGATTCCGATCAACCCCGTTCAAGCAATCACCTAGCGGTGATGACCTCACGACTATGTCCTTTCACAAGGACATTTGTCGTGACAAAACCACGAAACCGTGTGAGGCAGCGCTCGAACTCCTTCCGTCGGGAATCCATTGCGTCCGCCCAAATGGCGCATGGATCCGGCGTTGGGTGTGTCGTCGCTGCCTCATTGAAGGCGGTGCGATCCGTCTGGCGTCCGAACGCGGCGGCGGACGCGCAACCCCTCCATTGGCGCCAAGGCCATGGACGCACCATGAGTATCGCCCAACGCAAACATGGTGAGGTGTGCCCGCCGTGCGAGGCAGCGGCAGCCCTCGCGGCGGTGGATGTCGGCAAGGCAGAGTCGCATTCTCCGGTGCCCCATAGGGCGCACGAGTCCATGCACCGCAACCGCGTTGTGGTGGATGTCGCTGGCTCGTCCCAGGGCGGGTCGATCATTGATATGACGTCCACAGGCACCATTTGGGCTCCGACCAGAAAGAGTAGAGCACCGGCGACCGGACCAACACTTTTGGGAGCACGGCTGGCCGCTAGACATGGGCACGGGGAACCGGGTGAGCTCCACTTAGGGTAGGTTTCATGTTGCATGTAATAATATGAATTTGATATTTCTAATTTGAGATGTCTGGTTGTAGAATCAAATATTTAGGGCGTAACCGGTCATTTGTATGAGCGCGACCGAACGTGTCCCATGAGCGTTTGAGGGTCGAATTTCTTTAAGTCCATTGTAAATGCTCTTGCTTCTTATAACTAACCAAGGGTACTGCGTTGACGATGCAAACGGTCCAGTGGTGGCCGGTTTAGTTCACGGGCTTTGACCCGATCGGTCTCAAATTCCCAACGCGGGCATCTCACTCACGTTCTCACCCCGCCATTCAAGGCCTGACGGCCGGATCAACCAAAGCGTCTGCACAGACCGGAGAGCTGACGTCGTGTCGACCTCCGTGTCGCCCGTAGCGCACGGACCGTCCCGGCAGGCAGGGCCGGTCCCCTTTGACGCGGGCGTGGTTGTCAACTTTGCCGCCCGCCCAAGCACGCACACGCGCGGGTGGATGGAACAGAAAGCAGAAGACCACGGGGCGGGGGCGCGTGACCATGACCGCCAGCGAGCATCGCAATTGCATCATGGCGCGCGCGCGCTCTCCCTTTTGCTCTTCAGTCTTCACGTGCGTGCTCGCGGGGCCGGAGGTAGGGGAAGCGGCAGGGATTTTGGTTGCGTTCAGGGGCGGGCGGGTGGAAAACTGTCGGTGTGATCGCGGTGAGTTGTAAAGGGCCATGGGCGCGCTGCTTGCCGCTGGGTCTCGCGGTCACCACCCCTTCCTTTTGCTTTAGGCGAGGGGGACGTGGGAGATGGGACGCCGTCACGCCTACAGTGCAGCGGATCGTGTCTGTCTACTACTGTATTTTTTGCGGATATCGTTTACCAGCTGTGTCTGCGTCTTGTACATACACAGTCTCACATTGACCAAGGAATCACGCGTAAAACACCACGTGTTTGAGCGTGCATGAGCATGGCATTATTGGCACTCATTCGGTTAGAGCAACTCTAGCAGACCCCGTATCTGCCCCTGATCCGCAAAATAACCGTCAAAATGCGGGTACAGACAGGAAAACCTGCCCGACCAGACCCGCATCCGCCCGCCCGCAAAAATTTTGAGGCGGCAAAATCGAACCCAACCACGGAAAATGCGGGTTTTCCGCCGCGGTGCGGTGCCCTGCATCAGCGAGAAATAGTTGGCGGGAGGGACATTTCAGCCCCGCGCTCTTTTCCCCCCTTCCGCCGCCGCCCGCTCTTGCTTCCGCCCGCCCGCCGCCGGCGATTCCGGCCATAACTGCGGGCGGAATCGCGCCGCGGGGCTGCCCACAACCTCCCGCGTCGAGCCGCTGCACCGCCCCCCCTCCCCTCCCGGATCCGGCGAGAAGAGCCGCCCCTCGTCGTCGCCGCCACCGGGGATCGACCACCGTCGAGCGCGCCCCCTCATCGCCGCCCGGGATTAGCCGCCACCGGTTAGTCCCTTTTTTGTGAATTTTGCGAGCTGTGTAGTAGATTGATGCGCCGGTATGCGTGCAGATGGAGTTGAGCCCGTGCGAGAAGTTCTTGCTCTCCGATTCGGACGACTCGGATGTTGAGACCATGCTTGCGACCTTTCGGCAGCAAACAGTAGTCATGGCGCTTGCCGTAAAGGAGCATGAAGACGAGTACCGGAAGAGGAGGAGAGGATCAACTGTCGGGCGTCTGCGCGTTCCTCGGAATCGCCATCTTGGGAACGAGATGTTGGTGCAAGACTATTTCACGGAGAATCCTACATATCCTCCGCACCTCTTCCGGAGAAGGTACCGAATGCACCGATCCCTCTTTGTGAAACTTTTTTAAGATTGCGAGGCAAATTGCCGGTATTTTACTCAAAGAAGGAATGTCGCGAGCTTAAAAGGATTTAGTGCATATCAAAAAATCTCCGCAGCTATGCGGGTGATTGCATATGGCGTTCCGGCTGACTATGCCGATAAGTATCTTCGCATTGGTGAAGATAGCACAATTGAGTCTGTTAAGTAGATTTGCAAAAGTGATCGTCCGTGTCTTTGGTCTTGAGTATTTTCGGGCACCCAATGAAGATGACACAAAGAAATTGATGGCATCTAATGAGAGAAGAGGTTGGCCTGGCATGCTAGGTAGCATTGATTGTATGCATTGGAATTGAAAAAATTGCCCCAAGGCTTGGCAAAGAATGTATTGTGGCAAGTCTCGTGATGCAACAATTGTGCTAGAGGCCGTAGCATCTGAGGATTTATGGATTTGGCATTGCTTTTTTGTATGCCGGGCACTCTCGATGATATCAATGTGTTGCAACGGTCACATTTATTTGCTAGGCTTGCTAGTGGTGATACTCTTGCTTGCAACTACATTATCAATGGGCATGAATACACAAAGGGATACTATTTTGCAGATGGTATATACCCTCCTTGGTGCATATTTGTCAAGAGCATCAAAGAACCCAAAACAAAAAAACAATGTGAATTTGCAAGGGTGCAAGAGGCAGCCCGAAAAGACATTAAAAAAGCATTCGGTGTTTTGCAATCTAGGTTTGCCATTGTCCGTGATCCTGCTCATTTTTAGGATAAGAAAACCTTGAAGAACATCATGACATGTTGTGTTATTCTGCACAATATGATTCTTGAAGATGAGAGAGGAATGAACTTAGAATTCTTTTACGACAATGTGGGTAGCCGTGTCAAACCAGCTAGAGACTCAAACCGCATTAGAGCTTTTCTTCAAACATACAAGGAGATTGAAAATGCAAACACACACTTTCAACTTCAGGAGGATCTCATTGAGCATCAGTGACAAAGGGCTGGACAGTGACTAATTTTTGTATTCATTTGTATTTGTATTCATGACAAGTTTTGTATTGCATTATTTAAGTTTGTTACGGTGATTTGAATAATTATTTGTAATGCGGATGATTATTGTATTATGTTTGATTTGAATAATTTAGTTTATTTTCAATTGTTGAATTATATTGAATTTGATATTTGCAGGCCGATGATATGCGGGATGCAGCGACGCAAAGAACAGACCCCGCAAAACCGACCCGTAAAAAGGTATATTCTGCGAATATATTTTTTTACGGATCCGTTTGGGGGTCTGCATCTGTGTCGGCCCGAGTCAGCCCGCAAAAATGATTTTACGCGAACTGCAAACGCGTTTTACGAGCCGGCGGGATGCGGGGTCTGCTAGAGTTGCCCCCTGGGTCCTCGCGAGAGGACACAGTGTTTAGCTGGCATTCAATCTGCTCCGTTTGGTCAGCCCATACAGACGAGGGAGTACATACATGTCTCGTAATCACTGTTAGAGTTGTGTCGAATATAGTGTACAAGGTAGGTTACAGTTGGACTGTGAGTTGTATTGTGTTTACATAGGATGTGGAGTCGTGTCCTAGTAGGACACTTGTATCCTAGGCCTCTCATATATGGCGGGGGTAGACACACAATGTAATCTATGCCAACATAATAGCACCGAACGCAGGGAAGTGGCGGCGGCGTCGAAGCGACTGGTGCGGTATTGTGACGGTGTCACGGGGAGAAGCACTCGTAGTCAAGCCCCGGGGATATAGCCATATCGGTGAACCTCGTTAACAAATCTCGGTGTCGTGCCTGGTGTGATTGCTTGGTCCTCGGATGATCGACGGTATGCCTCGGATTTATTCTAACAAGTGATATCATGAGCAAGGTTTGAAGAGGCCGTGGAAATTGATCTAGAGGAGCTGCGGCGGAGATCGGAAGTTGATCGTGTGGCTGAGAGATCGAAAGTTGCAGCCACAGACGGATAGCGACTGGTTTGATCGGGATCGGCGACATGATGCGATCTGCACGGACGAAGAGCAATCAGAGAAGCACGTAGCAGCAGGAGTCCTGCGCCTCGGAACGGCGGCACTTCGCTAGCGCAGGCGCGTGGCCGGGCGGCAGCATGGTTTTGGTCGAGCCAGACCGAGCAGGCAGCGCAGAAGGTGGGCCAGCAGCCGAGGCAGCAATGCTTCAGCGGCGGATTGATTCGTGACGGGGGGTAACGCGTACACGCAGAAATAGAAAAAATTTCAGAGCGGGGAATCTTCCTACAAACTAAAATGTGTCAAATATATATATACCTACCTCTGCCTAGAAAAACTGAAGTTTCAGGCATCCTTATGGGAGACATTACTAATCCTTAACTTTTTGAGGAATCCTTCATCAGTAAACGCTAGGGCAGGCGGCCCTGGCTGTGTACTGCACGAGGTGCGCGTCCAGGTGGATCAAAGCGCACAAGAGGCTAGGTGCTGGTCGTTGTTGACGTAGAAGGCCATGTGAGATTTGTTTGGTATAAAACAAAAAACACGATGTCTACACAATGATACGAGCGTGCGTGTGTATCCTGTCCTTTGGGCTGGAGATGCTTCTCTTTGTTGCTACAGGGTACATGAGATGCACTAGCAAATAGTGATGAGGAAAAATAATTGTGCAAAGAATTCTTCGGGTCAGGTTTGCATGGAAGTTTTTTATGTGAGGACTCTTGAGAGGGCTCGGAGATTATATGAAGTGGAGGACTGTGTTGTGCGGGATCATGCAAACACATGGCGTCAAGCAAGGCACAGATGTGCATGTGGAGACGATGCAGGGTGGAGCATGGTTGTAGTCGAACAAGGTCGGCTGGGTCGGACTAGACAGTCTGACGGATCGACATGAGTCGGTTGGTATAGAAGACGATGGTGGGATCGGCGATGACGACCTAGGAGCGTGATGCTGATGGTGATCGACTTACAGGCGTGGAAACACGTGGCGCGAGCCCCGAGGGCTTGTGTGGCTTCGACAAGACTATGGCGCGATTGATTCAAGGTGGTGTATACACGGAGCTTGAAGTCGATGAAGGCGTAGCGGTGAACTGATCATCTACCATGGAGTCATGTTGAAGGTGGAGCTGGAGTCTGGAGGACTTCACTCGGTGCTGATTGAGGGGCTACGGCGTAAGACGTCAAAGAGTCGAAGCCTATTTCAGCGGGAAAAGCGAGTGGCACGCAATTCGGACTGGATCCCAATGGTCTAATGGAAGCGTGAAACTCGTCACCGGTCGGTGATGATCTGTGGTACTCTGCAGTGGGGGTTGAGTGGTGTGGTTTCGCGACCCATGAGACTCGACCGGGACAACGGAGGCTCGACGCGGTAATAGTGGCAAGGCGTGCAGTACGCACGGGACATGGAGACGGGTCAGGGCTCTGGTGGTCATACATGTGGTGATACAACTGTGAATTTGACTCAGGGTGACTACAAGCAATGGTGAAATTCCTTCAAGTTTCAGTCAGGCGGTCAAGAAAGGAGCGGTGATGTTGAGTTCAGGTAACTCTTATGTGTGACACCCAATATGTGAGTTGTTCACTTTCACGCAGGTCAGTGATCAGTGTGTGATAGCGTTGGACAGATACTTTGAAAGTTGGGAGCATAAACTAGAGTAACAAGGAACTTAATTTTGCTCAAGTGTTGACTATGGTCAAGAAAAAAAGGGACTACAAGTTGCAGGTGGAGTCATATGGAGTCTTTGGAGTAGCAGCGGTGCTCATGGGATAAGCTCAAGTCCAATGTACATGAAAGTTTGACGCATTAACGAATTCAAGGTGGTAAAGAATATTCGTCAATGTGGAGTTTGTTAGAGTTGTGTCGAATATAGTGTACAAGGTAGGTTACAGTTGGACTATGAGTTGTATTGTGTTTACATAGGATGTGGAGTCGTGTCCTAGTAAGACACTTGTATCCTAGGCCTCTCATATATAGCGGGGGTAGACACACAATGTAACCTATGCCAACATAATAGCACCGGAACGCAGGGGAAGCTGGCGGCCAACGTCCAGGGCGACCGGGTTTGGTATTGTGACGATATCACGGGGAGGAGCGTCCGTAGTCAAGTCCCGGGGATGTAGCCATATCGATGAACCTTGTTAATAAATCTCGGTGTCGTGCCTCGTGTGATTGCTTGGTCCTCAAATGATCGACGATATGCTCTAACAATCACTAATCAGGCCCTAGTAGATCGTGTTGCTGAAGCACCTCGCATTGTTGATATCGAAGGAACATGCGCAGCTGCTGGCAACAGAGGCAAAAGGCAGCCAAGCTCAAGCTGCATATGCAGTTGCTGGCACCAGACCAGAGGCAAACGGCAACCATAACTCCGAACCTCCCGCGCAAATGAAGCTGTGTGCAGCTGTGCCGGACCACCCCGTTGCCGGCTTGCTCGCGATGCATGGGCACCGCGCGGAGGTTACGAGATTATGGGACGTGCGGCGGCGTCGCGTCTTGTAACTGGCAACACGTCCGGGTGCAGACGCGCTTTTGCTTCCTCGTCCTTCGCAGCTAGCTAGCCAACTGGCAACTGGCAACAGGTACGTCCGACGATAACATTTCCTCTCATCCGTCGTTTTAATTATAAAAACAAAAAACCCGCAGAAAAGCAAACATTCATTTGGACCTCTTTTCTTAAAGAACAAGACTAAGAGTGACGTAATAGCATTCTAACTATAATCTTTATGCGGTCTGATTATGCTGTTTTTCTGTAAAATGGTATGTTATAGAAGTTCTTGGGCAGTACAAAGCATCTTAAACATAATAAAAATTATATTAAGATTCTGAGAGCGCCGAACAACCACTATTGCCGTCAGAATGAGCCACCGACACGCCACTGTCGTAGCTCGTCTACCGGAGCCAGCTTGACTTTGTCGATGACAGAAGAAAAGTCTTCATGCACATGCCCCTAAGGACCAACGCCCTGAAGCCACAGTTGCTGCCATTGAACTCTTGCCAAGATCTGGAGCAGCTGACACCAAATCTCACCACATGACCAGAAATCCTAACCTCACCACCTTAAGGAAATGGTAGAAATTCATGCACGTCTAGACGGACGAGCTTGAGGAGGATCGAAGCTTGAAAGACAAACTTGAAAAAGAAACCCCGCCATCTGTCCGAGCATTGCACCTGCAAGGACAGAAAAGCCTAACCCAAACTACCAACTTGAATGAAGGCATCGGAATTTCCCTTCCCACCACCGGCCGTCAGAGCGGTAGGCAGAGGGAAGGTGAATCCACAAGCTCGTCGATGAAGACTAGAGGGAAGAGCTTGTTCTAGCTGCCTAGGGTTAGGAGAAGAAAAGAGGCCAAGTTTGCTTTGTGCGTGATTTGACCATGTTTATTAGAATTTCTATGTTCTATGAAATCCCTTGAATCAAACATTCAAGTTGACATTCAGACTGTATACTAGAACAAGTTCTACCGAGCTCCTGCGACGGAGGGGCGATAATGACGGCACATCTTCTCGCTTCAGTTTGTACTTTAAATCTAGGTGGTCTACGGTTCTGATTGTAATTTTTATTTTTATTTTGGTGTTTGTTGTCCTGCCCATGATTGAAAATGAATACATCGTAAGTTTTTCAAAAAAAAAAAATCTTGACATAATTTCTATTTTTACTAATCATCTGTCTTGTGTATACATTCTTATTTCGCCTTTGCGTTTTTCCTATTCTTTTGTTTCTGGAATTATGTGAACCAAACCAGTCTCAGATGACAAGATCGATGGCCTCGTTCGGACATTCGGGGCAATTGACCGCCCTCGGCCCCAGGGTCAATCGGTAAACAACAACGACCGTTCCAAATCAAACAGCTGCTGATTTACCAGCAAGCCACGCGCTCGCTCGTAGCCTCGTACGAAGTTTCAGAGCGCCCCGGACGAACCCGACATGCTGTACGTCTCTACTGTATGCCAGGTCGGAAGCTGTGTATATCATCCTTTGCACCACGTCCGACCCGTCCGTTGGCAGTCACCACCCACCAGCGTCCTATCTGTGGTGACAATCTGAGATCGGATCGGAACTCAGACACCACTAGCAGCCAACTGCTGGTCAGTGACCACGCCCGACAACTGGAAACAAAAGGTCAACGGCTAAACGGTTGGGGACCCAGTATACAAAATTGCAAACCGTCTACTCTAGCGTAGCACAGAAATGCAGACCGACGACGAGACCAAGGTACAGGTGCTGCTGAACTGGGAAGTTTCTACTAGTCCTACACACTTGAAATCACCCAAGTCAAGAGAAACAAGTATACTTGCCATATAGTTTCACAGCATACTGCCATAGTCTACACCAATGACACGTTTAACCAGTAGCCGACGCCAGCGAACGCCGATCTCATTGCATCCCGCTTATTTTCTGAACAATCTCATCATCTTTCATGTACTTCTCCTGCACCGCCGCTGTTGTAACCATATATATTAAGGAAAAAAATAATGTGCAAGCACTTGGCATGTATAATGGATTGGTGCATCAGGAGCATTTCATTGCCAAGAAAAACACCATGCAGTGTACACTCTAGTAGACTAGTGGTACCACACCTACATATTGAGCTAGACTATCAGATTCGTTGTCTTGCGATCTAGTCTAGTCGCCATATATTTTATATACTATTCGGCATGGAATGAGTTAACAGGACCATCAATATGCATGTACACACGACAACGCCAGAAGTAGGTGATCTAAATAGTGCACTTCTACCACATTAAAGAGCATATAAGTAATGGGACAGGAAAGATGCTTGTTTGAGTACAGGAGGCAGTAAAGGATATCTGTAGTAGTCCCAGTCAAGAGGCGCAGCTGCGATTTTGCTGAACTCCACAGCGCTGCTGTCTATGGAAGAGAATATATAGCCATTGCTCTTGTCAATCAACTTCACAAGATTACCAACACTTTCCTTGTCCTAGAGGCAAAAGCAGTAGGAATTAAGTCGATTGAATTGCATGCACCAACCAGTTCAGCAACATGAAACTGAATTGAAATAATAAATTGTTTCCAGTACAGACCTGGATGTCCAAAGTCGAAAAATTGACTAAGCTAAAATCATCGATCACATCACATAGCTCTTTCGTAAGTTTCCTGTCAGCAAAATACAAAAGGTTCTGAAGTCTAAAAACAGCATATCATAATTAACACAAGTATAAGATCACCAACATTGCAGGTTTTCCGTGAATGATTCCAAAGGTTACTGTGTTTAAGGGTTCGTAATGCTGCGCTAAGGGTTCATAACGTTTGACGGTGCAACACTAGTCTACTGAAGATGCCTGACATCCTCTAACAACTTTCGAGTGTTACTACGTAAGTGCATTACTACATTAGATCACTATCTTACCTGAACAAGGAGAGTTCTAGATCTTTGTGCAGGTACATTAATTGTAGCTTAAGAATGTTTACACAATTTAAAAGGGAAAACAATAACAAATCAGTGCTGTGTTATATTTTATAATGCTTTTCAGCGAATTGGAGATGCCTACTAAAGGACTAACTGCTAAATACTATCAAGTCTGGACAGGTTTATGACTTTCAGTAGGTGCAGTACGGACTGTACGTACCCCTTACCCAAGGAATTAAAGTTAATTGTTAGTTGTCATATTTACCTGTACTTGGCAGAACGAGGATCTTGATCAAGATGGTATTGCAAATAGGACAGGTCTTGGACATCAGTGTAGAAGTCAAGGTTGAATGCTGATAATAAAGAAAATGAGTAACAACTACAGCTGAAACATTTTCTAGACTAAAGGCAGCTGCAGACAAGCACAATACCTAAATTTCCGTAGTTCTCAATAAGGTCAATCTTTGATAAAACATTGATGTGTGGTAGCTCCAAGTGTAACATTGTTGATAGTGAAAGAAGCAAAGCACTCACATACTTCCCAGGATCACAACATAAATGAGCATCAACAAGGTGCATAGCAGTCAGCTGCAAAATACCAAGAACGAGTGGGTAATGAAATTCATTAACAGAATAACTTGCTTGAATTAAACTGAAAACATGCACGTACCCGCAAGTCTAGCTTTTTGATGAGTTTATTGATGATATTCCTTGCATTTGTGTGAAGGGAGAAAAGTTCCACTTGGCCCGGGAAATCAAATAAAAAATAGTGATCTGCAACAATCACTAACCTTCAGCAATTCATAATGGAAAGTAGTACAAGTTGAGCAGCAATGCAGCATCGGTGCGTAGCTGCTGCAATAGTCCTCTACTATGATATTAACCTTTCAGAAAATAGCTCGATAAACAGCAGAATAATCCAAAATCCATGGTTGCAGATTATTCACAACTCTAATTTGGAATAGCAAAAAGGTTCCGTCCAAGGTCATAGCAAAGTGAGTTGACCATTTTAAAAGTAGGTCTGTATTGGCAACTTATTACTTTATTCTTCAATTGTCCCATAAGGAATTATTAATTTTCATCAAAGGTTCCCAGCACTTCTGTTATGGCCGTAGAGGCCCACCGGGCAATCTTAGCCCACAAGTTATCTTAGGTTAATTCTTATGCAAGTTATCTTAGGTTAATTCTTATGCAAGTTATCTAGGTTATAAATATAGGCTGTAAGACTCTGTTTGGAATTAAGCAATAAGAAGATTATCTCTATTGCCCGGCTCCCAGAGGAGCCGGAACCCTAGCCGCCCCCTGCCTCTTGCGCAGCCGCCGCCATCTTCCTCTCCCGCGACGGCGCCCAGCCGCCGGCGCGGCCGCTCATCGCCACGCCCAGCCCCCTCCTTCCCCTACTACCTACGGCCAAGACCGAGCAGAACCCTAGCTCCTAACACCTTGGTATCAGGTACCCGGGTTTCGACCATGTCTTCGCCGCCGCCACCGCCGCTGCCCGCCAACTCCGCCACCGCAGCTGCCACCAACTCCTCCACCGCCGCCGCTTCATCGCCGGGCGCCACGGCTTCGCTGTCGGCGCCGATCTCCCCCGCACCCGGCACCACGCCGGGCCAAGGCCAGCCGCCAACCCCCCGTCCAACAACAGCCGCCGTCGCCTCCCCCCGTGCCGCAGCAGTTTACACCGGAGGCCATGGCCGGCGTGCTCAACGACTTGGTCGTCGCGGTCCAGGGCATCCGCCTATACTTGGCTAGCCCGTACGGGCCGTTCCCGCCGCTCCATCCGGCCGTGGCCGCGGGCCAGCAGGCACTGCCGTGGTACTCCGTACCTACGGCCATCACCGGTGTCTATCCGGCGCTTCCCTCACGGCAACCGGGCGCCGCCGCTTGCCACGATGGCGACGCCGACACTCATGGCGCCACTCACCGCCACCGCCGCCAGGTCCCGCAATGGTCGACTGGGCCGCGCCGTCTGCTGCCACACCCGCCACGCCGTCCTCCCGGCCGCAAGCCACCACCGCTTCGCCCAGCCCTAGCTCGCCGGTCTCGCCGAAAGCGGACTCGATCCAGAGGTCCGCTTCTATCGCCACCGTCTCCGCTTCCGGCTGGTTTCCACGGGCCGCCGCCGCTTACACGGAGGCCCGCCGCCGCCGGGTTCTCAGCCAGGCCCGAGGCGTCGGGCGCCACGGGGAACTACGCCGGCCTTCCCGCCATGGACCAAGCACCGTCATCAGCTCTCCGAACCGCCGAGGCAGTGGGCCATGGCGCGCCAAACCAGCAGCCGCTCCGGTTTGCCAAGCTCGACTTCGCCACTTATTATGGCTCGGACGACCAGCTAATCGGCTCAACCAGTGTGACCAGTTCTTCCGCGGCAGCGCACACCGCTGCCGGAGTGCACTTTATCGGCTTCCTACCATCTCCGCGGGGCCGCCAGACATGGTACTACTCCCTCGAGCAGGACGAGGGCGGCATGCCTTCGTTGGAGCGCTACCGCAAACTGTGCCTTCTTTGCTTCGGACCGCCATTACACGGGAGCCGATTGGCCGAGTTGGGCCGCCTACCTTTCTCCTCCACGGTGCAGGATTTCGCCGACCGCTTCCAGGCCTGGCGTGTCACGCGCCAGTGTGACGGCCTGCGGCGGGCTGAGCTCTTCGTCGGCGGCCTTCCGGATCACATTCGCGTCGACGTGGAGCTTCGCGGACCCCAGGATCTCCAGTCGGCCATGTACTACGCCCGCGCGTTCGAGCGTCGCGCGGTGGCCATCCAGCAGGAATCACCATCCCGGACCGGCTGGTCGCTACGGGCGGATTCGCGCAGGTCGGCTCACAGCTTCGCAGCGCCCTCGCGCGACCACGGGGACGCCGTTCGCGGCTCGCTCACCTCGGTAAGCTCCTCGAGCGTCGCCGCCAAGGGTTGTGCTTGCGACGAGCCCTACACGCCCGGCCATGCCTACCCGCGACTCTTCTACCTGGAGGTTGCAGACTACATTCCGGAGGACGCCGTCACCGCCGACCTGGCCGCCCAAGCTGTCGAGAAGGTGTTTGACGCTGGTTGATCGCCTCGAGGAGTTCATAGCGCTTCTCACCTTATGACTCGAGGACGAGCTGTTTGTGCAGGCGGGGAGAAGTGTTATGGCCGTAGAGGCCCACCGGGCAATCTTAGCCCACAAGTTATCTTAGGTTAATTCTTATGCAAGTTATCTTAGGTTAATTCTTATGCAAGTTATCTAGGTTATAAATATAGGTTGTAAGACTCTGTTTGGAATTAAGCAATAAGAAGATTATCTCTATTGCGGCTCCCGGAGGAGCCGGAACCCTAACCGCCTCGCCTCTTGCGCTGCCGCCATCTTCCTCTCCATGTGGCGCCCAGCCGCCGGCGCGGCCGCTCATCGCCACGCCCAGCCCCCTCCTTCCCCTACTACCTACGGCCAAGACCGAGCAGAACCCTAGCTCCTAACAACTTCAATGTCAAAACAGAATCTGGCAGCTTAGTTATGAATAGAACTGGGTCAACCTGCTTTCTATCTACTCCCTCCGTCCCAAAATAAGTGTCTCAACTTTATACTTATTTTGGGAGGGAGTAGTAGACATGAGTGCTTAAAAAGATTTTCAATTTTATGGATATTACAGCCAAAGAATATAAGTTCAGTTTCTCTGGTTCACTATCTTAAAGCTGTTGTTTGGACATGGACACGGTCTTAAAAATACAGCTTTGACTATCAATTTGCAATCCAGATCATTGCTAGCTTTCATTTTTGTAATGCATACAAGTATATGTCCTTTCTGTCAATGATCTGGATTGCAAACTGGATCGACAGTTAGAGTTTGACTGACAATATATAATACTCAGTCCGTCCCAACATAAGTGTCGCTGATTTAGTACAAAGTTCACTTGTTTTGGGACGGAGGGAGTAGAATACAAAGAGAATTCATACACTGTGAAAATACATTTTTTGAAAATTCACAGCTATGATCTAAGTAAAAACAACAACAACAAAGCCTTTAGTCCCAAACAAGTTGGGGTAGGCTCAACACCATAAAGATCTCGTGACCAACTCATGGCTCTGGCACATGGATAGCAAGCTTCCACGCACCCCTGTCCAACAGCTATGATCTAAGTATCCAATCTAAATATTTGTACAGATACTAGTAAAAATTTCAAGATCTTAACTCTACCCTTGACCAAAACGACAGCTTTTACAGCACCAGAGCGAGGTTCGGAGAAAGGCACTCCGCACTCACCTTCAATAAGAGGTTTCAGTTTCTCCTCAAGCCAGTCAATATTCATCTCCAAGTAATCCATGCAATAGACAAGCCCTGACAAAGATATCAACAGCACAGCATAAGTAAGGATAGAAATAAAACAGGTACACTTGATTCTTGAACACTGGATCAACCTCCATTAGGACCAAGCGAATGCTCAGACATGACATCACTAAGCTTTATGAGGTCCTCAATGTTGATGGCACATTCATATCTAAATACCACTGTCAAGGACTCATTTTGAGTGTAACTGCAGAACCCGATGGCAACACATGTAAAAAAATAAGGGGAAAGGTCATTTCAAGGCTCAATGAGCAAAGGATACGGCAATGCATCATTCGCAGGGTCGAGATTGATGACCGCAACTTTCCTGCAACCAAAAATCAAGCACTATGACCTTGTGAATTAGGAAGACAATAACTGGCACAGAAGCACCAGAACGGATAACACTGGAAGCCCAGTCATGGAAAGGAAATTATGCACCACCCCGTTCTCCTAATGTTCACCTCCCATCAGAAAAATGCCTTATTACATACAGAGTAGATAAACCACACTAAACTGAACATAACACGAGGTCAGGCATTGGAACAGCAAAAGAGAAACTAGCACTGGAAGTCAGGAAAGCAGCTCGTAGTGATGGAGTACTAGTTTTCTTCTCGCGGGGTGTGGAGTACTAGCTAGTTAATAGCAAGGCTGCAGTTATTGAGTACCTTCCTACGAGGGAGAGGAACTGGGACATGCCGTTGCAGTAGGTGGTCTTGCCGGAGCCTGGTGGCCCGATCACAACCTGTCCAAACACCATCTCCTCTTCTCGTACTCCAGTGGAGGGTCTAGGATTTTAAAACAGGGTGGTCCACCTGAAAATTTTGACAACAAATATGACATGCCAACATTCTAACTAATTTACCAATAGCACATAGAAATAGATCAATATGGTCTTACAGACATACTAAAATTCTCAATTTTGCATAAGAGAAGCCTACATAATACATACCTTGAGAAGTTCAAAGAAGAGTATGTGGCATTGTTAATTTGTTAAGAGTGGCATTGTTAGAGTAACTTGTTAGATGGGCGAACAATCAGACAAATCATTAGTATGTCATTGATCAGGTGCTCATGTACTGGATAGCAAAATAATGTGTATGTGTTCACAGAACTGTGTGTTCATGTACTGGATAGCAAGTCTGACTGTTTAGTTAATGCAATAGACTTAACTCTTCCACCTGATTGATGCAATAGACAGCAAAGAGCAAACCCTAAATCAGAAATTGGGGAATGGACAGTGCCGCAGTGGATAGCTTACCTCAAGTCCTCAAACCGGGCTAAAGGCTGAACGCCGGGCAGGACTGCTGGCTTGCTGCCGGCCGAGTGCCGGAGTCGGCGGAGAGCGGACTGAGCGGCAGGCGCCGACTTGCAGGGGCGCCAGGGGGGCGCGGTGGCGCCGGGCGGGTGGGCGGGCGGGGGCGGCTCCTAGGCGTCTAGCGACGACGAGGCAGGCGGCGCAAGATCGGGAGTCGAGCGGCCGAGGTCGGGGGCGAGCAGGGGTCGGTGGTAAGCCGGCTGTCCCAGTGTCCCCTGCGTCCGTAGTTTGTTGGGCTAGCCGGCTGAGATGGGTCGGGACGACTAAGCCATTGTTTGTTGGGCTTCTTTTTCCTCTGGTCCATCTGTAATTTTCTCCTATGAGCCCGGTCTAAAATCCAAGGTGGGCCGCGACCCACCTTGTCCACCCTGTCTGTAGATCAATCGTACCATCCCCTTAAAAAGAAAAAAGATCAGTCATACCCAACACGACGCCTCTTCGTGGCGCCGAATAAAATTTGAGCTTGTACTCCGACGGTATGAGGTACTCCGACAAGAAACCGACCTACCCTCGCTAGATATCGATGAATGCGGCGAGAAATAGGTACCGTCCGCAGAGGCGAGGCAACGGTAGGAGGGGAATAGAGGTTGAAATCTTTGCAATGCCCGTATTGTTGACGGTTAGTCACCATCACCGCTGGCGCGGGTGCTGCTTTGCTTACCGCAACCATCTGCTAGGCGGCGTGGAAGTTACAGAAAAAGTGAAATCCCCAGTGCGCCAAACCGTCTACGGAAGGGCCCAAACTTGGGTAAATCCCTTGTTCTTCACCAAACCGTCTCGATCCCCAATGCGCTCACCCCATTCAAACAAATCGTCATAAATCGACGACACTTTCGATACGAAACACTGACAACTAAAAATTATGTTTATGTACGCAAATGATGGAACAAATAGCAAAGGTTCCCGAAAAAAAAGCAAAAGAAAAAGTTTGAGAATTTGAGTTTAGAGACGGACTAGGTACCGAGCCTTCATACCTGGAATCATTTGAGAGTGGGTTTAGAAAATTGATGTATGGAGTTAATCAGTTAAATTACAGGAGAAGTGGCTACAGAGTCCCGAATGAGCAGGGCCCAAAATCCTGACATATATCGGGAGCAAGAAAAGAAAAAAGACACCGCATATAGCCGTGGCGCTTGTACCCTGCACCGAGCAAGTTAAGGTTTATACTGCCTTCAGCCGGCGCCGTCTTTGGTCTACCTCGTATCATGTGGTTTTGTGGTCTTAGGACCATGGCGATGCTGTGGACCATGGAGTACATATTAAAAAATTACTACTATACATGCCGGTTATAAGTTTAACTCTAAATGACATGACAACTCTTTATAATCAATTGGCTATATTATTAACCATATTTTTTACTGGCAAAAAAGAAAAATCCAATCGGGTTAAATAATGGACGAGCCATGCCCATGCGCACGCAGTGACGCAACAGGACTCCCCCGCCGGGTAGTAGCACCTGGCAACTCACATCGTCGCCATCCAGTCTAGTCCGCAGATCCCCAGATAACGCCTGTCGAACTGATCGATTCGGCACGATCGACGACGCACCACTTAACAATTAACCCGTCTGATCAATCAGACTGCAGAAAACAGAGCTCCAGGCTCGATCACCGCCGCCGCCTGCCGGTGCGACGGCCATTCGCTGACGTGACGTGGTTGCCCGTTCCATGCGATGGTGTACAGAGAATCAGGTCTCACGCTGAGGGAAATCTTTGATCTTTCCGGCCGGTCAGCCATGAAGGCAGATTCATGTGCACGGGGGCAGTGGCTGGGAGTGGCGGCGTGGAAGTTACAGAAAAAGTGAAATCCCCAGTGCGCCAAACCGTCTACGGAAGGGCCCAAACTTGGGTAAATCCCTTGTTCTTCGCCAAACCGTCTCGATCTCCAATGCGCTCACCCCATTCAAACAAATCGTCATAAATCGACGACACTATCGGTACGAAACACTGACAACTAGGAATTATGTTTATGTACGCAAATGATGGAACAAATAGCAAAGGTTCCTGAAAAAATAGCAAAAGAAAAAGTTTGAGAATTTGAGTTTAGAGACGGACTAGGTACCGAGCCTTCATACCTGGAATCATTTGAGAGTGGGTTTAGGAAATTGATGTATGGAGTTAATCAGTTAAATTACAGGAGAAGTGGCAACAGGGTCCCGAATGAGCAGGGCCCAAAATCCTGACATATATCGGGAGCAAGAAAAGAAAAAAGACACCGCATATAGCCATGGCGTCGGGAGACCGAGCGTCCAAGTCGCCGGGTGGGACTCTTGACCCAGCAGCATACTTGACCAGGAACGAGGAACCCGGCCCGAGCTCCATGAATCATCGTCGCGGTGACCTCTCCGCCAAGGCAAGGCAGCCCCTCCCCCAAGTCTCCCCGCGCGAATAAAAGGCCGGCCGGTCGGCTCCCATCAGGCGGGCACGTCTCTTCCAACCAGTCACAACTCGCCACTGGACCAATAAGCCGGCCGGTCCGTGCGTGCGATCCAAGAGTATCAGTATACTGTATACGTAGCTGTAGCCATGCTCGGGAGGAGAAACAATGAGTCGCCGACGACGTCGAAGGCCCGAGCGGACGGCGCGGGCCTCGCCGGCGCCAGCACCGTCGTCGCCGACGGCGGGCAGGCGGAGGTGGCCGCGTCGCAGTTCGTCGTGCAGCTAGGTGAACACCAATGACTTCCTCGATCGATCTAACATCTCTAGCACTGTATAGGCGCACGAAACTGTTGATCATATACAGTAAAAATCCCGGTGCGTTTGGGCGTGCAGATGAGGCGGCTCGGGAGAGGCTGGAGCGCATGAACCGGAGGCTGAGACTGCTGGAGCAGCAGATGGAGATGCTGGAGGCGGAGGTCGGGAGGGCCAGCAGTACCGCCGACGACTAGGAGTAGCGGCGCCGTCGTCGGAGACGATGGATGCAAGTAGAAGCCTTCCTTTTCTTCTTTTCCCTTCTCAGCTTCTTGCTGATGGAAGAACACCACGCACGGTGATAGTATCATGCGCTTGCTTGTTAGGCCTTTTCTTGTAGTGATGGAAGAACATGACTATGACTATAGTGAATCACGGTTGTATTCAGCTTGGTTTGAGGGGTTTGACTCTCAGGCTCGTTTACGGAAAAGTATGGCGATGAGTTCATCCTGTCACTTTCGTCTCCGGTGGAAAATGGCTGCTGTTCCAAGCATGTATGATGGATCATGGATCTCTGAATTGTCGCTTGCTGTACGATCTTCCTATAGCAAAGTTTGTTGATGGAGACAGGATCAAACCCCGTTTAGGGCGGACTGTATCAGATCATCTGTACAGCTACCCCAGCACCTAACTTAAATTAAAGACTTCATACCAGATTTCCACTTCATCTTTCTCCTTAGCTGACGTGCAGGTAGGAGAAAGTGTGACTTCACCTATGTACGTACAATAGAACCCGCTTCAGTTTTCGGTAAAACTTTATACAGCACCATTCCCTTGTTGGAACTAAATACATTCAACGAACCATACATTTTTCTTGTATACATGCTCATGATACAAACATATAGCACATCGACATCAAAGTAAAAAAAAAAAGCAAGAAAACGCCGAATTACCGAGACGCAACAAGACTGCGGAGTGCATCCACTGCGACGACAAGTCGACAACCAAAGCGGTAATACTTCGAGCATCACCATATCGCTACTCACAAGCTAGCTTGGTGCCAAAGCTGCTGAGGCTGATGGCAAAGGCTTGAAATGCTGACAGTGGCTGCCGATAATCCATTGTGAAGATATCGTCGTCGACCTTACCAAATTGCAGCAGCACCGTCTCCTCATCCCTGGAGCCAGCAGGGTCATTGGGGTCAGCGGCAACGGACAGCTGGAAATTCTTGACGGACGCAACTGTTACCCGCCCGTGGAAGTTCAAGCACCAGCACTGCAGGTGCTCGTGCCAGCGGGGAGCTTTGTTTCTTAAAACCGTGGTGCCCATGGGCTTCCGGAACTTTGTCTTGAGGGCGTTTTCCCAGGTCTCTTGAGTTGAAGGGCACTCAAGTGCACAATACATTCTCCTTGGGCCTCTGGATTTGAGCAGGTTGTATTTGTATGAAAGCTGCCCAACTTCATAGTTGCCCGCCGATACTTGGGGACTTATTCTTCTGCTTCCAAAACGCCGGCTAGACCGACTACTTGATGCTTTAGCGCCATCATGTGGTGGCTTGCTATCATATACTTTGAAGTTTGTTCCCCAAAAATCAGATCTAGACAGGTTACAGAAGCACAACTATATCAGTGAGTAAAAGAATCAAATACATATATACTTGAATCCAATTTTTCAGCAATGCAAACAGAAACCAAACTTACGGAAGTGACATAACCTAAACTAGGACACTGAAATGGTGAAATCAAATTCCAAGAAGTTGGTAAAGTAACCGCCCAACACTTCAGCAGCCAGTGGCAAGGAGACAAGATGATTATTTACCAGAACAAAAATACCAATAAGGGCGGACTATATTGAAGATACTTAGCAGTAGTAACAGTGGTCCATTTTACTCCATACATCATGTTTGTCTGAATATACTTTTGTCCGTACTAGTACTACTATAACTGCCCCACTTTCTAGGAAGAGTTCATCTTGATTATCACCCACTCACCCGTGTTTGGCCAAAGCCTAACGCCAGTAACCAAACGTATTTTAAGACAGCCGATCATCGATCGCAAGGCCGACTCGGACCCATGTACATGCCTCTGATGACTACTTCTAGGCACATGAGGCATGGCTGGGAGTCTTGGTCTTGATTGGGCTGGCACCAAGAGGAAGTAGACATGCACGAGGCGAGGTTGGAGACAGAGCAGGCGGCAACATGCCGAAGAGAGAGGGAAATAAATTTTGGGGAAGCACTCTTCCTCCACCTCCAGCACGTGAAGAGATGAACAGGAAAAAGGAGTAATCTGATTTAGTTTTTCTACATAGAGGTGACAGATGAGAGAAGAGATAGATACCACATAGGAGAGACTTCCTTCCAGGCATGTTTAGTTTAAGCCCAAGCCCACCGACACCAAACATTTGGCTAGCCAAAGGTTTTGCTTACCCATTGTTGGCAAGAAAAATAAATTGAGAGGGCAAAGAGGAATGGCCATGCAAAAATATTGGAAACCATCCAAACAAGGACCGAAAAATTGGTAGGTTAGGTTTTGGACACAAACCATGAAACCAAACATACCCTCAAATCAGTGACATTGCCGCAACATATACAATACCGCCTTCAAAACCGGCTTCAGGGGGCTAAGTTTGCCATTGCACTTTTATGATTGCTTCACATTTGCTGGTTTTTATGATCCTCTTAAATTTATTTTTTGGGTGAGGATTTTTTTTGCTCTATCTCTCTTTTATATTGCCATTACGATAAAAGTCCATTTTACTGATCTCAAGTATCGTGTTTGTCCATAAACCCCTCAAGTTTGTGGTTTGGCAAATTTTAACATGGTCCCTCTTACCTCCCCTTTTCACATGAGGTAAGAGTACATAATAGATATGTGCCATTGATTTGATTAACTAGGGGTCTGATGAACTCTTACTTTCTTACTTTTCATGTGAAAAGAGGGGTAAGAGGGACCATGTTAAAATTACTCGAGTGCAATAGCTTGCGCACTCCCAAAAGGGAAAGATCAAAAGTTTAGAGTCTTAAGACATAATGTAAATACTTCAGTAGACCATCGCAGAATTTCAAGGATGCAGTGGGTTCCACGTGACGAGGGATGAATAAGGTACCTTAGGCATGCCACCAGGTCAAAGGGTTTATTTTGCAGTATTGTAAACGATGCATCCTTTGAGCTCTGAATCATATTACTAGCATTCAAACTCGATGAAAAATGATAAAAAGTGAAGTGGTACTAACTCGAAGTTTGGAACTCTGTGGTCCTACATTGTCTAATGGTTTTTATAGCGCTGTGGACCTAAGTGTGTTCCATAAATCAAAACCCACTTTTGTGTTCCATATTTGCACCAAATATATTATTTCATCCAATTTGAACACTCAGCAGGATACATAAAAATAGCATGGCAGGTTAAGGAAAGTGCAGCCATGTAGAAACTCACCTCAGTTTCCCCATATATGCATTGCTCCCTTGTGACAAGTCGTCAGCATCAAGGGATATAATGTACTCGGTATGGGGACCACGCCTAAACCTTCTTGCGGCCATGAGAAACTTCCCTTTATCTACAGTAGCTGTCAGGCACAGACAATATGTATATTAAACTATATCATCAGACACGTTTTATAGTGACACTGGCTAAATGACATTATGAACGGTATAATAAATTGTAAGGGACAGCACATGGTAACTGGTAGAACCGTAGAATATCCACTTAGGGGGGGATAATGCTAGCATATAGCGACACAACACACTTCATCCTTGAGCAGATGAGAGTAAGGAATTGGTTGAGAACATTGGTGCTCTACAAATACATGAACAGGTACATCTACTGCCTATGCACCTGAGTGTTACAGGTAGTAACAAAGATCAAGTGGGAAATTCCAAGTACTTATTACTACCACTAATCTCGTAAAATCATCCAAGCTCCAAAGATCTGAGGAAATCTTGAGTCCCTTTAGATTCTAGCTCCAAAAGATGCTCAAGTCCTAGGCATGACTGAACTAAACCCTTTGAATTGAACTTTTGAATAACCAATCCAAATAACGAGCAGGACCATCCATTATTCTTTTTATTTGAAAACTTAGGGTTATCACAATACACCATGACGATTTTAGTCCAGAATTCACTAGATTTAGCGCTTGGCCATGAAAACCCAACACAGATACATTTGAGCTGGTTTGATTACAAGTTGAGTGCCAGGAAGCAAATATAAATGAGACGAGGCTACACATGCAAAAACAATGCAGATGCAAAATAATGATAATTGGAAAGTCAGTATCGACTAGAAGAAAGAAGTGGCACGCTTCCAATTAAAGCCTTATTGAGTGAGAACCAAACGGAGAGGCAGCATAATAATCCAAGAAAAAAAAAAGGCTATGCGCCTCGTTTTGAGATGAAAAAAGAAGAAACTTCAGTCTCTTAGACCAAGCTTCTTATAAGCTAAGGTTTCGGCTAAATCATTGCTAACTCTTTAATTTATTTCTTGCTCAAAGTGTCCCGGGTCCACAAGCCCAAATGTATATGCAACATAAAATAAATATGAGAAAATCAAGGCAGTACACCCATCAGATAGGCTTACCAGTTGTCAAGCCAAGGTAGAGGTAGAACGTAGAGTTCTTCTTATTCCGCTTGATAAAACACTGCATTGGGAACTCCCTTGGCCCTGGCTGTTTGACAACATGTTGTAAGATTAGGCATACAGATGGTGCATAAGAAACTTATGCACTAAGTCCCAAGTAACTACAAATCAATCCCTCGGATAAATAGCTTCAATAGACACGTAAGGTAACTATGTGTACGTTTGGTTTTAGTTGGCCATATAAATAATTGGCTACCCAAATTTTTGGTGGAGCTTTTGCTTGCCTATGAATTGGCCAACATTGGATAGAAAAGTCAACTAGAATGGACAAAGAAGCAGTGGCATGACAAAATACTGGTAGCCATCCAAGCATAGACCAAATTTTTAGTTTTAGCCATGACCAAATTATTGGTAGGGTTGGTTTTGGCCACCATCCAAACACACAATATGCTACTCGAAATAGGCAAGACAGAATTTCTGATTTTGGAAGCCTTGCCATTAAAAACCCAATTAATCAAGTCTCTCTTTGCAGGGGCACGACAAAAATATGCAAGCCAAGTTTTCTGATCTGCAACACACTAACAGGTCAAGCTTCATTGAAACCACCCACCGAAATACAGCAAATTTAGTGTTTCCCAAACCAAGAATGGGAGCACTGAGTGTACTTTATAGCCGCACATTTTTATGGGATGGCATACAGCGCAAACACGCTGCGGTGCGACACACGCAACAGCACCACCCGGGTTGCGCGAACGAAACAACCTGGCACGACCCTAATGATCGTGCGCCCGCGCCGGGCCGGGCAAACGAAAATGCTAGCCACAGGGTGAACAGTCCTAACAGCCAGTCCCTGCGCGAGGCGGGCGTGATGCAAGCGCCGCCTGGCGCGACCGGACCAGGCCAGCGCGGGCTTTCACATGACATCATGGTGTACTCCATCGACACAGCACGCAAGCCACTGCATTGCTGTCAGAAAGTGTGGTGCCCGTCGCGCCATAAGATCAGCGAGAACACATTCGCACTTCAGGTTTAAGGCACTTTTATCTAAAAAATGGTACTCCCTCCGATCCATATTAATTGCCGCAGCTTTAGCACAACTTTGTAGAGTACTAAAGTGAGTACTAAAGCTGAGACAATTAATTTGGATGGGAGGGAGTACAAGAACCGATTAAGGGGCTCGTTGATTGCCGGGAGACTATCCCATTTCCTGCACGAATTGAATTGTTCCCTGTGAATTCACGTGAATCTATCTAATAGGCCATGAGAGATAGTAACATCACAGCTATATTTACAAGTCCAACCTTCCAAATCTCATGAACAAGCAATCTTAGCATCTATTGGAAAGAACGAATGGACCTAATGTATAGGCAGGCGCGAAATTTATCGCTTAAGCTTCACACAGAAGTCAAAGGCGCCGTAATCGGATGCCCTATCTCAACGGAGAGGAACCTTGGAAAAAATTACGGATCGAAAGGGGAGATATCGCATTATCAGTTCCTCCTTAAAAACGTAAGTTTGGAATGGGGATTTCCACAGCCCTGCACCACCACACACCGAACCGGAAGCAGAGACCCCTACCAATCGACGGGTATGAGGGCACAAGCTCCCGTTCTCACCTGCTTGAGTGAGGACGGGAAGGTGATCTTTCCGGACACCGCGGGCGGCCGCACGACGGCGACGGCGGCGTCGCGCCACCGGCGGCAGACGCAGGCGCAGGAGACGACGTCCTTGCGGGCCGGCCAGCGCTCGCCGCCGGACGCCTCGACGCGGCGCACCACCTCCGCGAGGAGCTCCGGCAGCAGGCGCGCCCACCTCTCCTCCTGCTCCTCCGGCTGCCCGTCCTCCTGCTCCTCCCCCGTCTCCGCCACCTCCGAGACCTCGGCCGCCGGCGGCTCCTCGCGAGGCATATCTTCCGCCCACCACTGTACTGCCTCCCCACTAGGTCGCGGGGCTCTTTCGTCGGTCTTGGTTTTTTGCTTTTCTTTCTTCCAACTGTAACCAAAACCGCGTTGGGCGATGGAGAGAAGAAGATGGAGTACTTGTCTGGAAAAGTGGATCTAGCGGGCGGACAGGTACTGTGACCACTCATCACTGTGGTGCGCGGCCTTTCTTTTTAATTTCTTTCCTTTTCCGTATTATCACAGTGGTGAAACAACCACACACACACACACTTTCATCACCGTGCAAGTTGATTTTTTTTCCTGAAGGCCACGTCATCGACGTATGCGGCCAACATTAGGAAGTGGGTGCGTGCGAAGTGTCGACCGGCTGATTTCCTGGGGAAGTCGGTCATGTCTGCCATCAGCATCATGTGTGAGCCGTTGGATTCACTTTGACAGGTTAACGCGGTAGCCTCGTCCCTTCTCAATCGTTCTCAACATCATAAATGTTGTGCTCGTCGCCCTGCAACATGGTTGTTGCAGTGATCGCACGTCCCTTCTCAGTCGTTCGATCTGTCATAGATAAGGAATGAAGGTAGATCGAGACTCGAACTCACGTGGAGCGTAGGCCTCTTCCCTACATCATCGATGTTGTACTCACTGCCCTGCAACACGGTCTTGTTGCAGTGGTTGCGCATCCCTTTTCAGTCGTTCACAACATGATCGATGTTGCGCTTGTCACCCTGCAACATGGTCAGTGTTGCAATGGTCGCAACACATGATCGTCGTTATTGCAGCACCAACACCGTTGCACAACACGACATGGCATCATCATCACCGTGCATCGTCGCTCTCTACAACACCCGCTCGGGGAGGCCTTGCAGCAGTCGATGACGCCCTCTCATCGGTCGCCGTCGTGCAATGTCACGCAACACCGCCTCCCATCTAGCAACAGTGGTCGCCCACCTTTTGAAGAAATAGCGCGTGCCATGGGAGCCTGACGAGGAACAATAGATGAGGAAAGGAAAAATAAATGTTTGCTACTCTAGATACTTCTACTCTAATATAGTGTTTTTTCTTAACCCTACATATTGTTTTTTAGAGTCTTCTAGCTATTGTTGGAAATATGCCCTAGAGGCAATAATAAAAGTATTATTATTATATTTCCTTGTTCATGATAATTGTCTTTTATTCATGCTATAATTGTATTATCCGTAAATCGTAATACACGTGTGAATACATAGACCACAATATGTCCCTAGTGAGCCTCTAGTTGACTAGCTCGTTGATCAACCGATAGTCATGGTTTCGACTATGGACATTGGATGTCGTTGATAACGGGATCACATCATTAGGAGAATGATGTGATGGACAAGACCCAATCCTAAGCATAGCACAAGATCGTGTAGTTCGTTTTGCTAGAGCTTTTCCGATTGTCAAGTATCTTTTCCTTTGACCATGAGATCGTGTAACTCCGGATACCGTAAGAGTGCTTTGGGTGTACCAAAGCGTCACAACGTGGATCGGGTGACTATAAAGGTGCATTACGGTATCTCCAAAAGTGTCTGTTGGGTTGACACGGATCGAGGCTGGATTTGTCACTCCGTATATGACGGAGAGGTATCATTGGGCCCACTCGGTAGTGCATCATCATAATGAGCTCAAAGTGACCAAGTGTTTGGTCACGGATCATGCATTACTGATGCGAGTAAAGTGACTTGCGGCAACGAGATTGAGCGAGGTATTGGGATACCGACGATCGAATCTCGCAAGTAAAATACCGATTGACAAAGGGAATAGTATACGGGGTTGATTGAATCCTCGACATCGTGGTTCATCCGATGATATCATCGAGGAGCATGTAGAGCCAACATGGGTATCCAGATCCATTTGTTGGTTATTGCCCGAGCCGTCTCGGTCATGTTCGCATGTCTCCCGAACCCGTAGGGTCTACACATAAGGTTGGTGGCGCTAGGGTTGTATGAATATGAGTATGCATGCAAACCGAATGTTGTTCGAGTCCCGGATGAGATCCCGGACGTCACAGGAGTTCCGTAATGGTCCGGAGGTAAAGATTTATATATGGGAAGTCTTATTTTGGTCGCCGAAAAGTTTCGCTTTATCGGTATTGTCTGGGAGTGCGAAAGGGGTCCGGGGTCCACCGGGGTCCACCTGCCGGGGGCCACATGGGCTGTAGGGGTGCGCCTTGGCCTATATGGGCCAAGGGCACCAGCCCCAAGAGGCCCATGCGCCAAGGAGAATTGGGAGGGAGAGTCTCTGAAGGGAAGGCACCTCAGGGTGCCTTGGGGAGGATGGACTCCTCCCCCTTCGCCGCACCCCTTCCTTGGAGGAAGGGGCAGGCTGCCTCCCCCCTCTCTTGCACCTATATAAAGGGAGGGAGGTAGGGGTGGCCGCACCCAAGCCTGGCGCCTCCTCCTCCTGACACCTCCTCCTCCTCCCGTAGTCGCTTAGCGAAGCCCCCGGGAGTTCTGTTGCATCCACCACCACGCCGTCTTTCTTTGGATCATCATCAACCTCTCCTTCCCCTTGCTGGATCAAGAAGGAGGAGGCGTCATCCGCTCCGTGCGTGTGTTGAACACGGAGGTGCCGTCTGCTCAGACTAGGTCATCGGTGATCTGAATCACGGCGAGTACGACTCCATCATCCCCTGCTCCATTGAACGCTTCCGCACGCGATCTACAAGTGGTATGTAGATGAAATCACTCTCCCATGACTCGTTGCTAGATGAACTCATAGATGGATCTTGGTGAAACCGTAGGAAAAAATTTAATTTTCTCGCAACGTTCCCCAACAAAGTGGCATCATGAGCTAGGTCTATGCGTAGTTCTCTATTGCACGAGTAGAACACAATTTTGTTGTGGGCGAGATCTTGTCAACTTGCTTGCCGCTACTAGTCTTTTCTTGCTTCAGTGGTATTGTGGAATGAAGCGGCCGGACCGACCTTACACGTGCGCTTACGTGAGACCGGTTCCACCGATCGACATGCACTAGTTGCATAAGGGCGCTAGCGCGAGTCTGTCTCGCCCACTATAGTTGGAGCGCATTCGATGAACAGGGTCCTTATGAAGGGTAAATAGAAGTTGACAAATCACGTTGTGGCTTTCACGTAGGTAAGAACACGTTCTTGCTAGAACCCTATTGCAACCACGTAAAACTTGCAACAACAATTAGAGGACGTCTAACTTGTTTTTGCACGCAAGTGTTTTGTGATATGATATGGCCAAAGTTGTGATGAATGATGAATGATATATGTGATGTATGAGATCATGTTCTTGTAATAGGAATCACGACTTGCATGTCGATGAGTATGACAACCGGCAAGAGCCATAGGAGTTGTCTTTATTTTTTGTATGACCTGCGTGTCATTGAAGAACGCCATGTAAATTACTTTACTTTATTGCTAAACGCGTTAGCCATAGAAGTAGAAATAGTCGTTGGCGTGACAACTTCATGAAGACATGATGATGGAGATCATGATGATGGAGATCATGGTGTCATGCCGGTGACAGATGATCATGGAGCCTCAAGATGGAGATCAAAGGAGCTATGTGATATTGGCCATATCATGTCACTACTATATATAATTGCATGTGATGTTTATTATGTTTATGCATCTTGTTTACTTAGAACGACGGTAGTAAATAAGATGATCCCTCATAACAATTTCAAGAAAGTGTTCTCCCTAAGCGTGCACCGTTGCTAAAGTTCGTCATCTCAAGCACCACGTGATGATCGGGTGTGATAGATCCTTACGCTCACATACAACGGGTGTAAGACAGTTTTACACATGCATAAACACTTAGGGTTAACTTGGACGAGCCTAGCATGTACAGACATGGCCTCGGAACATAAGAGACCGAAAGGTCGAACATGAGTCATATGGAAGATACGATCAACATGGAGATGTTCACCGACGATGACTAGTCCGTCTCACGTGATGATCGGACACGGCCTAGTCGACTCGGATCATGTAACACTTAGATGACTAGAGGGATGTCAAATCTGAGTGGGAGTTCATTAAATAATTTGATTAGATGAACTTAATTATCATGAACATTAGTCTAAAATCTTTGCAAAATGTCTTGTAGATCAAATGGCCAACGCTCATGTCACCATGAACTTCAACGCTGCTCCTAGAGAAAACCAAGTCGAAAGACGATGGCGAACTATTCAGACTGGTCCTAACCCGAGGATCATCCTCATAGCAGCCAAGAAACAATATGTCCTAGAAGCACCGCTAGGTGATGCACCCATCCCGAAGAACCAAGACATTATGAATGCTTGGCGGTCTCGTCTTGATGATTACTCCCTCGTTCAGTGCGGCATGCTTTACAGCTTAGAACCGGGGCACCAAAAGCGTTTTGAGCAACACGTTGCATATGAAATGTTCGAAGAGCTGAAAATGGTTTTCCAAGCTCATGCCCGGTTCGAGAGATACGAAGTCTCCGACAAGTTCTACAGTTGTAAGATGGAGGAAAACAGTTACACAAGGAGCACATACTCAAAATGTCTGGTTGCACAACCGCTTTGTCGGTGGACTTTAACCTCCCGGATGAGGCGGTATTTGACAAAATCCTTTAGTCGCTCCCACCAAGCTACAAGAGCTTTGTGATGAACTACAATATGCAGGGATGGTGAAAACTATTCTGAAGTATTTTCAATCTTTGAAGTCAGCAGAGGTAGAAATCAAGAAGGAGCATCAAGTGTTGATGGTCAATAAAACCACTAAGTTCAAGAAGGGCAAGGGAAAGAAGAACTTCAAGAAGGACGGCAAGGATGTTGCCGCTCGGAAGCCAGTTGCGGGAAGAAGTCAAAGAATGGACCCAAGCACGAGACCGAGTGCTTTTATTGCAAAGGGAAGGGTCCTTTGGAAGCGGAATTGCCCCAAATACTTAGCAGACAAGAAGGCCGGCAACACTAAAGGTATATTTGATATACATGTAATTGATGTGTACCTTACCGATTACTCGTAGTAACTCCCTGGTATTTGATACCGGTGCCGTTGCTCAGATATGTAACTCACAAAGGAGCTGCGGAATAAAGCGGAGGCTGGCGAAGGGCGAGGTGACGGTGCGGCGTCGGGAATGGTTCCAAGGTCGATGTGATCGCCGTCGACGCGCTACCTCTACATTTACCTACGGGATTAGTTTTAAACCTCAATAATTGTTATTTAGTGCCAAGTTTGAGCATGAACATTGTATCGGGATCTCGTTTAATCTGAGATGGCTACTCATTTAAATCCGAGAATAATGGTTGTTCTATTTATATGAGAGAAATGTTTTATGGTCATGCTCCGATGGTCAATGGTTTATTCTTAATGAATCTCGAGCGTAATGTTACACATGTTCATAGTGTGAATACCAAAAGATGTAAAGTTGATAACGATAGTCCCACATACTTGTGGTACTGCCGCCTTTGGTCACATTGGTGTCAAGCGCATGAAGAAGCTCCATCTTGATGGACTTTTAGAGTCTCTCGATTATGAATCATTTGACACATGCGAACCATGCCTCATGGGCAAGATGACCAAGACTCCGTTCTCCGGAACAATGGCGAAAGCAACCAACTTATTGGAAATCATACATACCGATGTGCGGTCCAATGAGTGTTGAGGCTCATGGAGGATATCGCTATGTTCTCACTCTCACTGATGACTTGAGTAGATATGGGTATGTCTAATTGATGAAACACAAGTCTGAGACCTTTGAAAAGTTCAAGGAATTTCAGAATGAAGTAGAGAATCAACGTGACCGAAAGATAAAATTCTTGCGCTCAGATCGTGGAGGAGAATATTTAAGTCATGATTGGTACACACTTAAGGAAATGTGGTGTAACATCCCAAAATTCTAAATTTTGGAATGTTATAAACAAATAGATAGATTTGATTGATTGCTTGATTGATTGACTGAAAGTGAGTGAATTCGAAACTTTTTGAAAGTTAGATGAGAGGGAATAAAAGGACTTTCCCAAACTTTCATTTTGCTTTTATGATCTTCGAATTCAAATTCTTTTCACCACAAAACCACGGAGAGAAGATGACATGACTTCTTCCATTTATTTAAATGACAAGGGTGTTGAAAATATTTGAATTTCATTTGAAAAATATTTCCAATTCTGAAACTTTATGCAACTCAACGATTTTCACGGCGAAGATAAAATGACTTCTTCAAATTATACTGAAATATGAGTTGGGAGTTTTCAAAGAATTAAAATTCAAAGTTCTTTTGAATTTATTTTTCAATTTGGAGTTATTGGAGTTTTATCAAATTATTTTTCTCCAAAAATAAAATACATGGAAAAATAGGGTAACATGATTCCCTACCTCAGAAAATTGGAGAGAAATTAATTTGAAGTCATTTTGGTATTTTAAAAATAATTTTTATTGAATTTTATTAGAGCTGAAACACTCTTTGTTTTATTTGGATTTGTGTGTATTTTATTTGAAGCTAAAATAATGTTCATCTTGTAGCAAATATTTTTCTGCAAATTTTGATATATTATATGCCTATATAAAAGTTTTATTATTTTTGTTTTTATTTTGTTCTGTGAAATTAAAAAAAAAACTGCAGCGCCTTGGGCCAAAGGCCCAAGCCGCTAACCACTCAACCGGCCAAGGCCACAAGGCCATCGCGCACGCACCAAGCCAGGGAGCCGCTCCTTTTTCCCAAGTCCTAGTAGGACTCTTTTCCTACTTCGTTTATTCCGTATCTATTCCTAGATCTATTCCTCTTGTTTCCTAATCCTAATCTATTTCTTGTCCCCTACCCCAAGCAAAACCCTTCCCTCCCAATATAAATACCCAAGCACCCTCCAACACATCAAATCAACTCTCCTCTCCTCTCCTCTGCCCAAGAAGAATCTTGCCGCCACCAGCCGCCCTTGCCGCCCTAGTCAGCCGCCCTTACGCCGCCCACATAACGCCACGCCATAGCCGCCATACTTACGCCGCCGCCGCTGTCATGCCGGAGCCCTCGCCTCTTCGAGGTACTAGCCTCAGCCGCGTCACGCTTTCTAGATCGGTTTCTAGATCGATTTCCGTTCAGTTTTCTAGATCGGTTTTCTAGATCGGTTTTCTAGATCGGTTTTTCTTTTCGGTTTCTTTCCGAAACCCTAGATCGGTTTTCTTGCCGGTTTTTCTTTCCGGTTTTGTTTGGCGAGCGTTCGCTCGATAGATTTTTCTTTTTATTTTTAATTTCCGTCATGGACCTATCTGTAGTCCCTAATCTTCAAACGTTCATAACTTTTTACTTGTAAGTCGGAATCCAACGAAACCAACGCCCACTTCTTCGTTATGATCTCCTCTATCCAGTAATACAACTCAAACATGTTTTTGAAAGTTTTAAAATTTGAATTCAATCAGATTTGTATTCAAAGTTTGTTTGATCGTAACTTGAGTTTCGTAACTCCGATTTAGTTGATTCTTTTTGCAAATCGAAGCTCTTGACCTAAACTTTCTGATAAGGCCAAATACACATAGTTTTGGTACTGTTAGAAATTGTTTTATGCTGCAAGAGTTATTAGATTTGGTTTTGACGTTTTCCGAATTGTTTCTTCGATCCTTCCGATCTTTTGAGTGATTGCTTATGTGTGGTTACTATTGCTTGATTATGATAGATTGACCGGAGTGTGACGAGTAGATCTATCAAGAGTTTTGAGTGCGAATCATCTTCATCAACTTTGCGGGCAAGTAACACTTTGATCATACTCTTCTCATACCCAGTTTTTATGCATTAGATCTATTCCTAAAACACTTCCATGATTATGATCTAAATAAATTGTCGGATGGGAAGTAGTTTGAGGTAGTACCTATTACCAGTATTATTATCAAACACTTGGGAGTTACTTCTACGTTTGCATATTTCGCCATGCTATGCTCATAGACGTGGATTGGGTTTGAGAGAATATCCATGACAGATGAGAGATAGATAATTAATGGTTTATCTAAGGTGGCAACTAAAACACACATCTGGGTGGATTGAGTCACCTGGCTATTCCAGACTTGCCTGTCAAGGCACACAGGTAGACAGGATTTGCCTGTATTTCTTCGGACCGCCACCCAGGCTCAAAGGGATCATAAGATTATTCAAACTAGAAACTTCCGTGTGCAGCCACAAGCCATTATGGGCTCTGGCGTAGTTGACTAAGTTGTGCGAACTCTTACGGGTAGGCTAGCTGATGTAGGGGATGTAGGTTGGTACGGTCTACCCACATGTAAGGTGCTAAGCGCTTACGAAAGACTATGTCTCGGTCATCCGCTTCTCAAACACCATGTAGTGCGAGAAACCAAACGGAGGCGATCGAGTCTTGTGGGGAAAAGTCATAAACCTATGCAGAGTGTATAAACTAATCATGATTAGCCGTGTCCCCGGTTATGGACAATTTTGAGTATCTAGTACCGGATATCCTGTTGATCTCATCACGTTACTTAATATAATTTGTTTGGGTTTAATGAGTACTTTTAATTGGGATTGAGGATGCTGTCAACCATTCTCAATGTTCAACAACCACCATGATAGCTAAATAAACTTATTCCTTTGAAGTAGGGAAAAATTGGCTTTTCGCAAAACCTTATAACCATAGAGCTTTTCCACCAGCCACATATGCATGTAGTATAGCCTATTCTTTCATTACTCTCTATGTGTTACATTGCGGCATATTCCATGTGTGACCGTTTCAGGCTGCAACTTTTCATGTTGCGCACTTTTCGAACGACGAGTAAGTGATACGTTAGGGTTACGATTTCCTATACTCAACTTTGCCGTTGGTGTTGATGGGAATCCACAACCTTGTTAAGCTTCCGCTATATTTTGGATCGAGGTAATAGTATTTACGTTACTTTATACATGTGATTTACCTCTGTTATAAATCCTTCGAGTCTTGTGTGTGTCGAGATACCGATCCGAGGATGACACGAAAGCACGTAGACTTGATCCATTCGGTCGGGTCGCTACAAGATGGTATCGAGCACATGTTGACTGTAGGACGTGACCCTAGAAACTGACAAGCCCATAGGAAACATTTTTCTCTGCAACTTTCTTTTTTCAAAAAGATCTTTACCTCTCTTCTCTTCTGAGCTTATTCAAATATTCCTTTTAGTGAGACCATACCCCTTTTCCCTTTTGACCACTCGAAGATTTGACTGATGAGACCACTCCAAGGAGGCAAGATATCGGACAACTAAGACCATTTGGAATGAAGATGATTTTACCGTGTAAATGGAAACTACGACTGTTGAAGACTCCGAAGACTATGAGATTTTGAAGGCTCTAAAGTATTTCTAGATCCTTATGACCTAGGAAGGTTACGCTTATGGAATTTGACGGACCATGGAAGTTATCAATACCCGAGATCAAGGTGTATTGGATGCAGAGTGTTACATCGTAAAGTTAAGATGGACCCACAAGAAGCTAAATTTTGACAAGGAAGTATTTCATGAAGAACTCAGATCCGTGGCTGAAAGTAGACAAGCCGAGGAGCAAAACCTTGAGACATCAAAGTTTTGTCGAGGCGAAGACAAGTGGGACCATGGTTCATGTCAAGGAAGTTGAAACCAGAAGTTTGGAATGCAACTCCAGAAATATTACAGGACGTCGCGAGAGACTTCGCGTCAACAGAGATGATCTGGCAAAAGAACTTGAGCAGGACAAGCACGATTGGAAGAAGCCATCGGAGACATGAACAAGACTTGAAGAGTTTGATGGTGTTGAAGATTTATTGACCCTTAGAAGACCTAACCCCTGTTACATACATGCGTAGATGCGACGATTGTGAGCTGTCATTTGTTTGATGTTTTTCCGACAGCCACAATAAAATCTGTTTTTCAAAAACCATTGTTTGTATTGTGTGCATCCCTCTCGATCTCTCTTATCCCACCCCAAACCCATGGACCCGTTAGAGGAAGAATGGAGAAGAGCTTATATTTTACGGACCGATGAGTCAATTGGAGATGCATCGATGGATTTAGAACATGGAGGATCACATGGGGAATAACCCTATAGCGGAAAGTATATGAACCAAAGATGCTCTTGATTGCTTTGAAAGAGGTGCTGCTATTTGGTGGAGGATGTACCAAACCATCAATGGATTGCAAGGAGTAACCACTTGGAAAGAATTTAAGTTGACTTTGCCAAAGTCTCGGTTTGTGTCCTAGAAATTGAAGCACGATGGAAGTGATATGAAGAAACCATGCGCATGCAAGATTTGTGGAGAAATAGGACACACCCATAAGGAACACAAGGGCGAATACCCTCATAATCGGAGGATTATCAAAGGAGTTAGCCGAGGATTTTCAGGAACTTTGATTGGAGATTATTCCCAAAAGGTTTTGTTGCATCAATGGAAGTTCGGTCTACATTGTTGGGAAAGATCCGTGAAGCTCGGGAGGATGACAAAGAGATTTACGAGGTAAAAGAGAGGATGAGTAAAGGAAAGGCCAAAGGTTTTCGTAAGGATGAGCACGACACCTTATGGTTTGAGGACAGTGTACATATACCCAATAATGCGAGATATCGGAAGTTAATGCTTCAGAGGCTCATGACTCACCATACTTGATTCGCCGGAAACACCAAGATGTATTCGGATTTGAAGGAGTGTTTCGGTGGACTGGTATGAAGAAGGATATTGCAGAGTATGTAGTCGTAGGTGACGATGTCGAGAGTGAAAGGCAGAGCATCGTGGCTAGTCGAGTACTACAGCCTATGCTAATACCTGAATGGAAGTGGGATAAGCTTGGCATGATTTCATTTCCGTATTTCCCAGAACCCGATTGGGATATGATTCTATCTGGGTAGTAGTTGACTCGCTTGACCAAAGTGGCTCACTTTATCCCGATGAAAACCACCTATACGAAAGTCTGAAGTTGGCCAAGATATATTGGACAAGGATCGTATGTCTGCATGGAGTTCCGAGGACCATCATAGAGGAACACAGTTTACCTCAAAGTTTTGGAATTAGCTGCACCAGACTTTGGGTACTAGGCTAGAGTTCAGTACATCCTTTCATCCGCAGACAGATGGATATATCGAGAAAGTCAATCAGATTCTGGAGGACATGTTGAGAGCGTATGCGCTAGATTATGGATCAAGTAGTGATGATAATATACTTACCCGGAGTTCTCATTCAACAACAGTTACCAAGCCAGTTTGAAGATGGCCCCTTTTTAAAAGCTTTGTATGGGAGAAGGAGCCAGACACCATTGATATGGGATGAAGTTGGAGACCGTCAGTTGTTTGGACCAAATGTGATCAAGGAGTCAAGAGAATGTTAAGTTGATTCGAGATAGATCAAGGTAGCTCGATCGAGCGGAAGAGTTATCATGCAGACTCAAAAAGCGCAAGGAGATAGTCTATGAAATTGGAGACAGAGCATGTCTTCATGTGTCCCCTCTGCGAGGAGTTAAACGATTTGGAGTTAAGGGAAAGTTAGCCCGAGATTTGTAGGACCATACCGAGTTTGGAGCGTATGGGAGATTTGGCTAACAAGTTGGAGTCACCAAGGGTAGCGGGGAGTTCATGATGTGTTTCAAGTTTTCCGGTTGAAGAAGTGCCATGCGAGAGATGGCCAATATTTCCTTGTAAGGACGCTTGACCCTGGAAAGGATAATGAGGTTCCACGAAGTGGAGTATGGATTTCATAAGTATAAGTTTTATCACGGTATGTGGGACATCCCACGAGGATGAAGAGATGAATTACTATTGGATATAAAGGAGGTGTGATGTTGGAAATATGGATCAATGGAAATTCCATGATGAGTTTGAGTAATCATGTCTTAGTTTGGTGCCAATAGAAGGAAGAAGGACAATACAATTGGATGGAATTAAGTATGCCAGGAAGTTGGATGTTGGGATAATGACCAGTTGCCCAGATGATGAGTTCAAGGTTTACAAGTGATGAGGTGGGCCCATAACCCACAGGCCCCAGGACTTGCCCAGAAGCAAGCACCCTCTTGCTAAAGGAAAAACCCTGGAAGAAGTTACGATTTTACCGACCGACGATTCTATAGGAGTTTACGCAAAACCTGAGAGTTGTTAAGGAACGATAGATGTTTGTTTGGCTTGCAGAATCAATGGATTTATCCGAACTTGGTTCGTCGACAAGAGAAAGTTCTGCAATGCTTGTGAGGATGACCGAGTGTTAGAATGCGAGATTCGCTAAACCATGTACAAGGAAATGATTTGGGTGCGGGATGGATTGATCACCATACCGACTTACTCTTATTATTCGCTTTGCTATATGGAATGGTAAATCTGAGTGACTTACCTATAGTAGAGAGACGACGATCTAAACCTTGTTTGAACATTAGAATGGTATAAGTATTCTTCCCTTGTACAAGGCAGTTGTTGCCAACCGTAGGATATACGGTGAGGTTCAACCAGACCCATTTCCTGTAGGACAAACCATAAATTGTTGACCACCATGAGATAACGATAGTTGACTAGAATTGGCGCCAGACCCGTCAGCTATGAAGACCCAGTTTCTGGATAACCTTACCAAGATAAAAGGACAAAAGAATTGAGGAAAAGGTTATGCCACTACCGGAAGAGCCCAGAGAAGGAATTTTCCTTACAATCTGAGAAGACCGACACTATCAACGATAAGGATGGAGTATATGAGTTTTGATGGAACCGTAACAATGTTTCTAAGGGTGGTAGCACCCGAGACCCCGGAGATGATCGATGGACTTTGAGAAGACCCCCAAACCCTAACCTATTTCTTGCTAACCTCTCCGAATCTCGAGGACGAGAGTCATTTTAAAGGTAGTAGTTTGTAACATCCCAAAATTCTAAATTTTGGAATGTTATAAACAAATAGATAGATTTGATTGATTGCTTGATTGATTGGTAGAAAGTGAGTGAATTGAAACTTTTGAAAGTTAGATGAGAGGGAATAAAAGGACTTTCCCAAACTTTCATTTTGCTTTTATGATCTTCGAATTCAAATTCTTTTCACCACAAAACCACGGAGAGAAGATGACATGACTTCTTCCATTTATTTAAATGACAAGGGGTGTTGAAAATATTTGAATTTCATTTGAAAAATATTTCCAATTCTGAAACTTTATGCAACTCAACGATTTTCACGAGCGAAGATAAAATGACTTCTTCAAATTATACGAAATATGAGTTGGGAGTTTTCAAAGAATTAAAATTCAAAGTTCTTTGGAATTTATTTTTCAATTTGGAGTTATTGGAGTTTTATTCAAATTATTTTTCTCCAAAAATAAAATACATGGAAAAATAGGGTAACATGATTCCCTACCTCAGAAAATTGGAGAGAAATTAATTTGAAGTCATTTTGGTATTTTAAAAATAATTTTTATTGAATTTTATTAGAGCTGAAACACTCTTTGTTTTATTTGGATTTGTGTGTATTTTATTTGAAGCTAAAATAATGTTCATCTTGTAGGAAATATTTTTCTGCAAATTTTGATATATTATATGCCTATATAAAAGTTTTATTATTTTTGTTTTATTTTGTTCTGTGAAATTAAAAAAACCTGCAGCGCCTTTGGGCCAAAGGCCCAAGCCGCTAACCGCCGGTCGCCAAGGCCACAAGGCCATCGCGCACGCACCAAGCCAGGGAGCCGCTCCTTTTTCCCAAGTCCTAGTAGGACTCTTTTCCTACTTCGTTTATTCCGTATCTATTCCTAGATCTATTCCTCTTGTTTCCTAATCCTAATCTATTTCTTGTCCCCTACCCCAAGCAAAACCCTTCCCCTCCCCAATATAAATACCCAAGCACCCCCCCTCCAACACAACAAATCAACTCTTCTCTCCTCTCCTCTGCAGCGAACACCGATCTTTGCCGCCGCCATAGCTGGCCCTAGTCGCCGCCCTCACCAGCCGCCCATACAGCCCGCCGCTTGCTTAGCCGCATGCTTGTACCGCCGCCGCCGCCCTACGCCGTCGCCGCCGGAGCCCCTCGCCTCTTCGAGGTACTAGCCCCGCGCCGCGTCACGTTTTCTAGATCGGTTTTCTAGATCGATTTCCGTTCCGGTTTTCTAGATCGGTTTTCTAGATCGGTTTTCTAGATCGGTTTTTCTTTTCGGTTTCTTTCCGAAACCCTAGATCGGTTTTCTCGCCGGTTTTTCTTTCCGGTTTTGTTTGGCGAGCGTTCGCTCGATAGATTTTTCTTTTTATTTTTAATTTCCGTCATGGACCTATCCGTAGTCCCTAATCTTCAAACGTTCATAACTTTTTACTTGTAAGTCGGAATCCATGAAACCAACGCCCACTTCTTCGTTATGATCTCCTCTATCCAGAATACAACTCAAACATGTTTTTGAAAGTTTTAAAATTTGAATTCAATCAGATTTGTATTCAAACTTTGTTTGATCGTAACTTGAGTTTCGTAACTCCGATTTAGTTGATTCTTTTTGCAAATCGAAGCTCTTGACCTAAACTTTCTGATAAGGCCAAATACACATAGTTTTGGTACTGTTAGAAATTGTTTTATGCTGCAAGAGTTATTAGATTTGGTTTTGACGCTTTCGAATTGTTTCTTCGATCCTTCCGATCTTTTGAGTGATTGCTTATGTGTGGTTACTATTGCTTGATTACGATAGATTGACCGGAGTGTGACGAGTAGATCTATCAAGAGTTTTGAGTGCGAATCATCTTCATCAACTTTGCGGGCAAGTAACACTTTGATCATACTCTTCTCATACCCGGTTTTTATGCATTAGATCTATTCCTCAAACACTTGCATGATTAGGATCTAATTAAATTGTGGGATGGGAAGTAGTTTGAGGTAGTACCTATTACCTGTTTTATTATCAAACCCTTGGGAGTTACTTCTACGTTTGCTTATTTCGCCATGCTATGCTCGTAGACGTGGATTGGGTTTGAGTGAATATCCATGACAGATGTGAGATTGATAATTAATGGTTTATCTAAGGTGGCAACTTAAACACACATCTGGGTGGATTGAGGCACCTGGCTATTCCAGGACTTGCCTGTCAAGGCACACAGGTAGACAGGATTTGCTCAGATTTCTTCTGACCGCCACCCGGGCTCAAAGGGACCATAAGATTATTCAAACTAGAAACTTCCGTGTGCAGCCACAAGCCATTATGGGCTCTGGCGTAGTTGACTAAGTTGTGCGAACTCTTACGGGTAGGCTAGCTGATGTAGGGGATGTAGGTTGGTACGGTCTACCCACATGTAAGGTGCTAGCGCTTCTGAAAGACTATGTCTCGGTCATCCGTTTCTCAAACACCATGTAGTGCGAGAAACCAAACGGAGGCGATCGAGTCTTGTGGGGAAAAGTGCGCAAACCTATGCAGTGTATAAACTAATCATGATTAGCCGTGTCCCCGGTTATGGACAATTTTGAGTATCTAGTACCTGGATATCCTGTTGATCTCATCACGTTACTTAATATAATTTGTTTGGGTTTAATGAGTACTTTTAATTGGGATTGAGGATCTGTCACAACCATTCTCAATGTTCAACAACCACCATGATAGCTAAATAAACTTATTCCTTTGAAGTAGGGAAAAATTGGCTTTTCGCAAAACCTTATAACCATAGAGCTTTTCCACCAGCCACATATGCATGTAGTATAGCCTATTCTTTCATTACTCTCTATGTGTTACATTGCCATATTCCATGTCTTTGACCGTTTCGGCTGCAACTTTTCATGTTGCGCACTTTTCGCAACGACAGTAAGTGATACGTTAGGGTTACGATTTCCTATACTCAACTTTGCCGTTGGTGTTGATGGGAATCCACAACCTTGTTGCTTCCGCTTATATTTTGGATCGAGGTAATAGTATTTACGTTACTTTATACATGTGATTTACCTCTGTTATAAATCCTTCGAGTACTGTGTGTGTCAGCATACCGATCCAGGGATGACACGAAAGCACAGAGACTTGATCCATTCGGGTCGGGTCGCTACATGTGGAATCGTTTCACAACTCACGCCGCCTGGAACACCTCAGCGTAACGGTGTGTCCGAACATCGTAATCGCACTCTATTGGATATGGTGCGATCTATGATGTCTCTTACTGATTTACCGCTATCATTTTGGGGATACGCTCTAGAGACAGCTACATTCACTTTAAATAGGGCACCGGTTAAATCCGTTGAGACGACACCATATGAATTATGGTTTGGGAAGAAACCTAAGCTATCGTTTCTAAAAGTTTGGGGATGCGATGCTTATGTCAAGAAACTTCAACCTGAAAAGCTCGAACCCAAGTCGGAAAAATGCGTCTTCATAGGATACCCTAAGGAAACCATTGGGTATACCTTCTACCTTAGATCCGAAGGCAAGATCTTTGTTGCCAAGAACGGATCCTTTCTGGAAAAAGAGTTTCTCTCAAAAGGAGTAAGTGGGAGGAAAGTAGAACTCGATGAAGTATTACCTCTTGAACCGGAAAGTAGTGCAGCTCAGGAAAATGTTCCTGTGGTGCCTACACCTACTAGAGAGGAAATTAATGATGATGATCAAGGTACTTCGGATCAAGTTGCTCTTGAACTTCAGAGGTCCACAAGGACACGTTCCACACCAGTGGTATGGCAACCCTGTCACGGAAATCATGTTGTTAGACAACGGTGAACCTTCGAACTATGAAGAAGAGATGGCGGGCCCGGATTCCAACAAATGGCTTGAAGCCATGCAATCCGAGATAGGATCCATGTATGAAAACAAAGTATGGACTTTGACAGACTTGCCAGATGATCGGCGAGCGATAGAAAACAAATGGATCTTTAAGAAGAAGACAGACGCGGATGGTAATGTTACCATCTATAAAGCTCGACTTGTCGCTAAGGGTTATCGACAAGTTCAAGGGATTGACTACGATGAGACTTTCTCTCCCGTGGCGAAGCTTAAGTCCGTCCGAATCATGTTAGCAATTGCCGCATACTATGATTATGAGATATGGCGGATGGACGTCAAAACGGCATTCCTTAACGATTACCTTAAGGAAGAGTCAGATATGATGCAGTAGGAAGGCTTTTGTCGATCCTAAGAATGCTAACAAGGTATGCAAGCTCCAATGATCCATTTATGGGCTGGTGCAAGCATCTCGGAGTTGGAACATTCGCTTTGATGAGATGATCAAAGCGTTTGGGTTTATCTTGATCTTATGGAGAAGCCTGCGTTTACAAGAAAGTGAGTGGGAGCTCAGAGCATTTCTCATATTATATGTAGATGACATACTTCTGATGGGAAATGATATAGAACTCTTGGAAAGCATTAAGGCCTACTTGAATAAGAGTTTTTCAATAAAGGACCTTGGAGAAGCTGCTTACATATTAGGCATCAAAATCTATAGGGATAGATCGAGACGCCTCATAGGTCTTTCACAAAGAACATACCTTGATAAGATTTTGAAGAAGTTCAAAATGGATCAGTCCAAGAAAGGGTTCTTGCCCGGTTTGCAAGGTGTGAAATTGAGCTCGGCTCAATGCCCGACCACGGCAAAAGATAAAGAAGAGATGAGTGTCATCCCCTATGCGTCGACCATAGGATCTATTATGTATGCCATGTTGTGTACCAGAATCGATGTAAACCTTGCCGTAAGTTTGGTAGGAGGTACCAAAGTAATCCGGCAAGGAACACCGGACAATGATCAAGAATATCCTGAAGTACGAAAAGGACAAAGGACATGTTTCTCGTTTATGGAGGTGACGAAGAGCTCGTCAGAAGGGTTACGTCGACGCTTAGCTTCGACACGCATCTGAATGACTCAAAGTCACAAACCGGATACGTGTATATGTTGAATGGTGGAAGCGATGGTAGTGCATTTGCAAGCGAAGCGTCGTGGCGGGATCTACATGTGAAGCGGAGTACATGGCAGCCTCGGAGGCAGCACATGAAGCAATTTGGGTGAAGGAGTTCATCACCGACCTAGGAGTCATACCCAATGCGTCGGAGCCGATCAAACTCTTCAGGACAACACCGGAGCTATTGCACTTGCCAAGGAGCCCAGGTTTCACAAGAAGACCGAGCACATCAAGCGTCGCTTCAACTCCATTCGTGAAAATGTTCAATATGGGGACATAGAAATTTGCAAAGTGCATACGGATCTAAATGTCGCAGATCCGTTGACTAAACCTCTTCCGCGGGCAAAACATGATCAACAACAGAACTCTATGGGTGTTCGATTCATCACAATGTAACTAGATTATTGACTCTAGTGCAACTGGGAGACTGTTGGAAATATGCCCTAGAGGCAATAATAAAAGTATTATTATTATATTTCCTTGTTCATGATAATTGTCTTTTATTCATGCTATAATTGTATTATCCGGAAATCATAATACACGTGTGAATACATAGACCACAATATGTCCCTAGTGAGCCTCTAGTTGACTAGCTCGTTGATCAACCGATAGTCATGGTTTCGACTATGGACATTGGATGTCGTTGATAACGGGATCACATCATTAGGAGAATGATGTGATGGACAAGACCCAATCCTAAGCATAGCACAAGATCGTGTAGTTCGTTTTGCTAGAGCTTTTCCAATGTCAAGTATCTTTTCCATTGACCATGAGATCGTGTAACTCCCGGATACCGGAAGAGTGATTTGGGTCTACCAAACGTCACAACGTAACTGGGTGACTATAAAGGTGCATTGCAGGTATCTCCAAAAGTGTCTGTTGGGTTGACACGGATCGAGACTGGGATTTGTCACTCCGTATGACGGTGAGGTATCATTGGTGTAGCGACCCGACCCGAATGGATCAAGTCTCTGTGCTTTCGTGTCATCCCTGGATCGGTATGCTGACACACACAATACTCGAAGGATTTATAACAGAGGTAAATCACATGTATACGATGCGTAAATACTATTACCTCAATCCAAATATAGCGGAAGCAACAAGGTTGTGGATTCCCATCAACACCAACGGCAAAGTTGAGTATAGGAAATCGTAACCCTAACGTATCACTTACTGTAAATGCGAAAAGTCTGCAACATGAAAAGTTGCAGCCCGAAAACGGGTCAGCACATGGAATATGCTGGCAATGTAACACATAGAGAGTAATGAAAGAATAAGCCTATACTACATGCATATATGGCTGGTGGAAAACTCTATGGTTACAGTTTTTGCGAAAAGCCAATTTTTCCCTACTTCAAAGGAATAAATTTATTTAACTATCATGGTGGTTGTTAAACATTGAGAATGGTTGACAGCATCCTCAATCCCAATTAAAAGTACTCATTAAAACCCAACAATATTAATTAGAAGTAACATGATGAGATCAACAGGGTATCCAGGTACTAGATACTCAAAATTGTCCATAACCGGGGACACGGCTAATCATGATTAGTTTATACACTCTGCAGAGGTTTTGCGCACTTTTCCCCACAAGACTCGATCGCCTCCGTTTGGTTCTCGTGACTACATGGTGTTTGAGAAGCGGATGACCGAGACATAGTCTTTCGTAAGCGCTTAGCACCTTACATGTGGGTAGACCGTACCAACCTACATCCCCTACATCAGCTAGCCTACCCGTAAGAGTTCGCACAACTTAGTCAACTACGCCAGAGCCCATAATTGGCTTGTGGATGCACACGGAAGTTTCCAGTTTGGATAATCTTATGATCCCTTAGAGCACAGGTGGCGGTCCAAGAAATACTGAGGCAAGTCCTGATAGAAACCAGGTGCCTCAATCCACCCAGATGTGTGTTTAGGTTGCCACCTTAGATAAACCTTAATTAACAATCTCACATCTGTCATGGATATCACTCAGCCAATCCACGTCTACTAGCATAGCATGGCATAATTAAGCAAACGTAGAAGTAACTCCCAAGGTTTCATAAGTAAACAGTAATAGGTACTACCTCAATCTACTTCCCATCCCACAATTTAATTAGATCCTAACCATGCAAGTGTTTGAGGAATAGATCTAATGCATAAAACTGGGTATGAGAAGAGTATGATCAAAGTGTTACTTGCCTTGCTGATGATCCGCGAAACCTAGAGATTCGAAGTAACAAGCGGCGCACTGCGGGTGATCTAACGCAGACAAACAACAAGCATACAATAAGCACTCATCTAATGCATGGGGAAATCTCGAATAAAAGATCTAACCAGATAGTTCATCTTAAGAACCCTGGTTGCAAAAGAATCGAATCAAATAAAGCATCGAAAGTCGGAACTCGAGAGAAGAACGACTCGGTTTAGCAATCTGAAACTAGGTCAAAATTTTACAGTAGCAAAACTCTGTGTAAGTAGGTTAGTCGGAACGGTGGTTTCAGAACGAAACTCCAGGCGCTTGAATCACCGATTAGATAAACGAGCAAGAAATAAAACAGATTTGAAAATCGGATCGGAAATCGAATCGAAAAATAACGGATTAAATCCTATTAAAAGAATACGACGTTCGGATTAAATAACGGACGTTCTTTATGAGAACTAATCCAACGTACACATTCATTGAAGAGAATGGTTCGGTTAACGTTCGTTAATTAAGAATACCGAAAAAATAAAACCGTCTAGGTTTTGAAAAACCGAACATCTTCAAAAAACCGGATCGGGAAAACCGGATCGGGCGGGCGGCTACCTCCGGTGGTCTTCGCCGGTGCTCCGGCGAGGGGCGGGGGTCAAGAGGGGGCGGCGAGGGCGGCGGGTTCCGGCGTCGGGAATGGCGGCGTCCTCGGCCAAGGGGCTCCGCTCGGGTTGGGGCGCGGTGTGGGTGAGAGAGAGGGGGGTATTTAAGAGGGGGGTGCTGGTCGGAGGCGGACTCGGGCGGCGGGCGACGTCGGCGGGGCTCCAAGGCAAGGCGAGTGAGGAGAGGAGGAGGCGGCCGGGCGGTTGGTCAGTGAGCCTTGGCCTGTAAGGAAATTTTTTTCCAGAAAAACAAAATAAGAAAAAAACAAAATACATAAAAATAATATATAGGCATATAATATATCAAAATTTTCAGAAAAACATTTTCTACAACGTGAACATTATTCTAGCTTCAAATAAAATCCACACAAATTCAATTAAAGCAAAGAGTGCTGTTGCTCTAATAAAATCCAACAAAAATCATTTTTAAAATACCAAAATGACTTCAAATTAATTTCTCTCCAATTTTCTGAGGTAGGGAATCATGTTACCCTATTTCCATATATTTTATTTTGGAGAAAAATAATTTGAATAAAACTCAAATAACTCCAAATTGAAAATAATTCAAAGGAACTTTGAATTTATTTCTTTGAAACTCCCAACTCATATTTCATATGTTTTGAAGAAGTCATTTTATCTTCGCTCGTGAAAATCATTGAGTTGCATAAAGTTTCAGAATTGGAAAATATTTTCCAAATGAAATTCAAATATTTTCAACACCCTTGTCATTTAAATAAATGGAAGAAGTCATGTCATCTTCTCTCCGTGGTTTTGTGATGAAAAGAATTTGAATTCGAAGATCATAAAAGCAAAATGAAAGTTTGGGAAAGTCCTTTTATTCCCTCTCATCTAACTTTCAAAAGTTTCAATTCACTCACTTTCACCAATCAATCAAGCAATCAATCAAATCTATCTATTTGTTTATAACATTCCAAAATTTAGAATTTTGGGATGTTACAAACTACCACTTAAAATGAATCTCGTCCTCGAGATTCGGAGAGGTTAGCAAGAAATAGGTTAGGGTTTGGGGTCTTCTCAAAATCCATCGATCGTCTCCGGGGTCTCGGGTGCTACCACCCTTAGAAGCATTGTTACGGTTCCATCAAAACTCATATACTCCATCCTTATTCCTGACAGTGTTGGTCTTCTCAGATTGTAAGGATAATTCCTTTTCTGGGCTCTTCCTGTAGTGGCATAACCTTTTCCTCAATTCCTTTGTCCTTTCATCTTGGTAAGGTTATCCCGAAACTGGGTCTTCATAGCTGACGGTCCGGGCGCCAATGCTAAACAACTATCGATATCTCGTGGTGGTCAACAATTTATGGTTTCTCCTGCAGAAAACGGGTCTGGGTTGAACCTCACCGTATAACCTACGGTTGGCAAAAGCTGCCTTGTACAAGGGAAATACTTATACCATTCTAAGGTTCAAACAAGGTTCAATATCGTCGTCTCTCTGCTATAGGTAAGTCACTCAGATTTACCATCCCGTATAGCAAGGCGAATAATAAGAGTAAGTCGGTATGGTGATCAATCCATCCCGCACCCAAATCATTACCTTGTACATGGTTTAGCGAATCTCGCATTCTAACACTCGGTCATCCTCACAAGCATTGCAGAATTTCTCTTGTCGACGAACCAAGTTCGGAAAATCCATTGATTACGCAAGCCAAACAAACAACTATCGATCCTTCACAACTCTCGTGTTTTGCGTAAACTCCTATAAGATAAATGCATCGATAAAATCGTAACTTCTTCCAGGTTTTTCCTTCAAAGAAGAGTGTGCTTGCTTCTGGCAGGTCCCAGGGCCTGTGGGTTATGGCCCATCTCATCACTTGCAATCCTTGAACACATCCTCGTGGCAACCGATCGTTATCCCAACATCCAACTCCCCGCATACTTAAATCCATCCAATTGTCTTGTCTCTTTTCCTTATATTTGCACCAAACTAAGACGTGATTACTCGGACTCATCATGGAATTTCCATTGATCCATATTTCCAACATCATACCTCCTTTATATCCAATAACACTTCATCTCTTCATCCTCGTGGGATGTCCCACATACCGTGATAAAACTTATACTTATGAAATCCATACTCCACTTCGTGGAACCTCATTATCCTTTCCAGGTCAAGCGTCCTTACAAGGAAATATTGGCCATCTCGCATGGCACTTCTTCAACCGGAAAAGCGTGAAACACATCATGAACTCCTCGACAGTCCTTGGGTGACTTCAACTTGTTAGCCTATTCTCCCATACGCTCCAAAACTCGGTATGGTCCTACAAATCTCGGGCTAACTTTCCCTTAACTCCAAATCGTTTAACTCCTCGCAGAAATGGCACACAAAGATATGCTCTGTCTCCGATTTTATAGACTATCTCCTTGCGGTTTTGAGTCTGCATAACTCTTCTCACTCCTTGATCACATTTGGTCCAAACAACTGACGGTCTCCAACTTCATACCACATCAACGGTGTCTGGCTCCTTCTCCCATACAAAGCTTCAAAAGGGCCATCTTCAAACTGACTTGGTAACCTTTGTTGTATGAGAACTCAGCGTAAGGTAGATTATCATCACTACTAGATCCAAAATTTAGCGCTACGCTCTCAACATGTCCTCCCAGATCCGATTGACTCTTTTGATTTATCCATCATCTGCGGATGAAAGGTCATCTTGAACTCTAGCCTAGTATCCAAAGTCCGGTGCATTGTTTCCAAAACTTTGAGGTAAACTGTGTTCCTCTATGATGGTCCTCGGAACTCCATGCGCATATACGATCCTTTCTCAAATATATATCTTGGCCAACTTCGCACTTGTATAGGTGGTTTTCTCGGGATAAAGCGAGCCACTTTGATCAAGCGAATAAACTACTACCCAGATAGAATCATATCCCGTTCGGGTTCTGGGAAATCTGGTAATGAAATCCATGCCAAGCTTATCCTGCTTCCATTCAGGTATTAGCATAGGCTGTAGTACTCTGACTAGCTTCTGATGCTCTTCTTTTACTCCCTCTGGCATACATCACTTACGACTACATACTCCGCAATATCCTTCTTCATACCAGTCCACCAGAAACACTCCTTCAAATCCAAATACATCTTGGTGTTTCCAGGGCGAATCAAGCATGGTGAGTCATGAGCCTCCTGAAGCATTAACTTCCTGATCTTTGCATTATTGGGTATATGTACACTGTCCTCAAACCATAAGGTGTCGTGCTTATCCTTACGAAAACCTTTGGCCTTTCCTTTGCTCATCCTCTCTTTTATCTCAGCAATCTCTTTGTCATATTTCTAAGCTTCACGGATCTTTTCCAACAATGTAGACTGAACTTCCATTGCTGCAACAAAACCTTTGGGAACAATCTCCAACCGAAGTTCCCTGAAAATCCTCGGCTAACTCCTTTGATAATCCTCCGATTATGAGGGTATTCGTCCTTGTTTTCTTTATGGTTGTGTCCTATTTCTCCACAAAGCTTGTATGCACAAGGTTTCTTCATATCCTTTCCATAAGGCTCCAATTTCTGGGACACAAACCGAGATCTTTGCAGAGTCAACTTAAATTCCTTCCAAGTGGTTACTCCTGGCCACATTGATGGTTTGGTACATCCTCCACTAGATAGCAGCACCTCTTTCAAAGCACTGAAGAGCATGCTGGGTCATATCCTTTCTGACTATAGGGTTGTTCTCCATATGATCCTCCATGTTCTGAATCCATCGGTCCGTCTCCAATTGACTCATCGGTCCAGAAAAATACAAGCTCATCTCCATTCATCCTCTATTGGGTCCATGGGTTTGGGGTGGGATAAGAGAGATCGAGAGGATGCACACAATACAAACAAAAGTTCGAAAAGGCAGATTTTATTGTGGGCTGTCGGAAAAACATCAAACAAAATGACAGCTCACAATCGTCGCATCTAACGTAGGTATGTAACAGGGGTTTGGTCTTCTAACGGTCAATAAATCTTCAAGTCATCAAACTCTTCCAATCTTGATCATGTCTATGATGGCTCCTTCTGATCATGCTTGTCCTTCTCAAGTTCTTTTTCCAGATCATCTCTGTTGACGCGAAGTCTCTCGCGACGTCCTTCAATATTTCTGGAGTTACATTCCAACTGCCGGTTTCAACACCCTTGACATGATCCATGATCCCTCATCCTTCGATTCTTGTCAAATCTCCGGTATCTCGATGTTTTTTCCTTCATCTTGTCTACTTTCAGCTTCGAGTCCCGAAGTTCTTCACGAACCGCTTCCTTATCAAATCGCTTCCTCGCAGATCCACCTTAACTTCTTCATGTAATACTCCGGATCACGGTGATACACCGACTAAGGTTAAAACTCCAACGTTTACGAGATAGATGCTCCATCAGCTTTCTACCATCCAATCCTTCCATGCATCTCGCATGCTTAACTCCGTCTGTTGACAATAGCATAGGCGGCGATAACATCATGGATAGCGTGTTTACGCTCTTGTCATTTTCATGAGCTATCATTCCATAGTTGATATCTCCTGCCTTAGGGTTTTCCGACAAAGCTTTGAATTCTAATGCTCCATGTTCCAGTCTTTCTCCGATACACCTTGATCTCGGTTATTGATAACTTCCATAGTCTGCCAAGTCCATAAGCGTAACCTTCCTAGGTCATACAAATCCGGAAATTCTTCAAAGCCTTCAAATTCTCCTAGTCTTCGGAGTCTTCAACAGTTGTAGTTTCCATTTACACGGTAAAATCCTCTTCATTCCAAATGGTCTTAGTTGTCCGATATCTTGTCTCCTTGGAGTGGTCTCACCAACAAATCTTGAATGGTCAAAAGGAAAAGGGTATGGTCTCACTAAAAGGAATATTTGAATAAGCTCGAGAGAAGAGAGGTAAAAGATCTTTTGAAAAAGAAAGTTGTAGAGAAAAATCTTTCCTATGGGCTTGCCATTTTCTAGGGTCACGTCCTCTGATCAACATGTGCTCTCGATACCATCTTGTAGCGACCCAACCCGAATGGATCAAGTCTTCGTGCTTTCGTGTCATCCACGGATCGGTATCTTTGACACACACGATTTCGAAGGATTTATAACGTAGGTAAATCACATGTATCTTGTAACGTAAATACTATTACCTCAATCCAAATATAGCGGAAGCAACAAGGTTGTGGATTCCCATCAACACCAACGGCAAAGTTGAGTATAGGAAATCGTAACCCTAACGTATCACTTACTCGTCAAATGCGAAAAGTCCGCAACATGAAAAGTTGCAGCCAAAACGGGTCAAGACATGGAATATCTTTGGCAATGTAACACATAGAGAGTAATGAAAGAATAAGCCTATACTACATGCATATATGGCTGGTGGAAAACTCTATGGTTACAGTTTTTGCGAAAAGCCAATTTTTCCCTACTTCAAAGGGATAAATTTATTTAACTATCATGGTGGTTGTTAAACATTGAGAATGGTTGACAACATCCTCAATCCCAATTAAAAGTACTCATTAAAACCCAACAATATTAATTAGAAGTAACATGATGAGATCAACAGGATATCCAGGTACTAGATACTCAAAATTGTCCATAACCGGGGAAACGGCTAATCATGATTAGTTTATACACTCTGCAGAGGTTTATGACTTTTCCCCACAAGACTCGAACTCCTCCGTTTGGATTCTCGCACTACATGGTGTTTGAGAAAAGGATGACCGAGACATAGTCTTTCAGAAGCGCTAGCACCTTACATGTGGGTAGACCGTACCAACCTACATCCCCTACATCAGCTAGCCTACCCGTAAGAGTTCGCACAACTTAGTCAACTACGCCAGAGCCCATAATTGGCTTGTGGCTGCACACGGAAGTTTCCAGTTTGGATAATCTTATGATCCCTTAGAGCACAGGTGGCGGTCCAAGAAATACAGCAAGTCCTCGATAGAAACCAGTGCCTCAATCCACCCAGATGTGTGTTTAGGTTGCCACCTTAGATAAACCTTAATTAACAATCTCACATCTGTCATGGATATCACTCACCCAATCCACGTCTACTAGCATAGCATGGCATAATTAAGCAAACGTAGAAGTAACTCCCAAGGTTTCATAAGTAAAACAGGTAATAGGTACTACCTCAATCTACTTCCCATCCCACAATTTAATTAGATCCTAACCATGCAAGTGTTTGAGGAATAGATCTAATGCATAAAAGCTGGGTATGAGAAGAGTATGATCAAAGTGTTACTTGCCTTGCCGATGATCCATGAAACCTAGAGATTCAAGTAACAAGCGGCGCACTCACGGGTGATCTAACGCAGACAAACAACAAGCATACAATAAGCACTCATCTAATGCACGGGAAATCTCGAATAAAAGATCTAACCAGATAGTTCATCTTAAGAACCCAGTTGCAAAAGAATCGAATCAAATAAAGCATCGAAAGTCGGAACTCGAGAGAGAACGACTCGGTTTAACAATCTGAAACTAGGTCAAAATTTTACAGTAGCAAAACTCGTAAGTAGGTTAGTCGAACGGTGGTTTCAGAATGCGAAACTCCAGCGCTTGAATCACCTGATTCCGATAAACGAGCAAGAAATAAACAGATTTGAAAATCGGATCGAAATCGAATCAAAATAACGGATTAAATCGATTAAAAAAAAGCAGCGAGCGTATTAAATAACGGACGTTCGTTAACAGAACTAATCCAACGAACACATTCATTGAAACGAACGGTTCGGTGAACGTTCGTTAATTAAGAAAACCGAAAAAAAATAAAACCGTCTAGGTTTTAAAAAAAAACCGAACATCTTCAAAAAAAACCGGATCGGGAAAACCGGATCGGGCGGGGCGGCGGCTACCTCCGGTGGTCTTCGCCGGTGGGGCTCCGGCGAGGCGGCGGGGGTCAAGAGGGGGCGGCGAGGGCGGCGGGTTCCGGCTGGCTGAACGGCGGGCGGCCCTCGGCGGCTCGGCTCGGGTTAGAAGGGCGTGGCGGCAAAGGTGAGAGAGAGTGGGGCGCCGGGTATTTAAGAGGTGGGTGCTGGTCTGAGGCGGACTCGGGCGGCGGGGCGACGTCTGCGGCGGGCTCACATGCAAGGCGTCTTGCGAGGAGAGGAGAGGAAGCGGGTCAGGCGCCACTGGTCAGCCTGGCCTTGGCCCAGTGGGCGCGAATTTTTTTCCGTAAAAACAAAATAAGAAAAAACAAAATACATAAAAATAATATATAGGCATATAATATATCAAAATTTTCAGAAAAACATTTTCTACAACGTGAACATTATTCTAGCTTCAAATAAAATCCACACAAATTCAATTAAAGCAAAGAGTGCCGTTGCTCTAATAAAATCCAACAAAAATCATTTTTAAAATACCAAAATGACTTCAAATTAATTTCTCTCCAATTTTCTGAGGTAGGGAATCATGTTACCCTATTTCCATATATTTTATTTTGGAGAAAAATAATTTGAATAAAACTCAAATAACTCCAAATTGAAAATAATTCAAAGGAACTTTGAATTTATTTCTTTGAAACTCCCAACTCATATATCATATGTTTTGAAGAAGTCATTTTATCTTCGCTCGTGAAAATCATTGAGTTGCATAAAGTTTCAGAATTGGAAAATATTTTCCAAATGAAATTCAAATATTTTCAACACCTTGTCATTTAAATAAATAGAAGAAGTCATGTCATCTTCTCTCCGAGGTTTTGTGATGAAAAGAATTTGAATTCGAAGATCATAAAAGCAAAATGAAAGTTTGGGAAAGTCCTTTTATTCCCTCTCATCTAACTTTCAAAAAGTTTCGAATTCACTCACTTTCAGTCAATCAATCAAGCAATCAATCAAATCTATCTATTTGTTTATAACATTCCAAAATTTAGAATTTTGGGATGTTACAATTGGGCCCACTCGGTAGTGCATCATCATAATGAGCTCAAAGTGACCAAGTGTTTGGTCACGGGATCATGCATTACGGTACGAGTAAAGTGACTTGCCGGCAACGAGATTGAACGAGGTATTGGGATACCGACGATCAAATCTCGGGCAAGTAAAATACCGATTGACAAAGGGAATAGTATCTGAGGTTGATTGAATCCTCGACATCGTGGTTCATCCGATGATATCATCGAGGAGCTTGTGGGAGCCAACATGGGTATCCGGATCCCGCTGTTGGTTATTGCCCGAGAGCCGCCGTCTCGGTCATGTCTGCATGTCTCCCGAACCCGTAGGGTCTACACATAAGGTTCGGTGGCGCTTAGGGTTGTATGAATATGAGTATGCAGCAAACCGAATGTTGTTGAGTCCGGATGAGATCCGGATGTCACGAGGAGTTCAAATGGTCCGGAGGTAAATATTTATATATGGGAAGTCTTATTTTGGTCGCGGAAAAGTTTCGCACTTTATCGGTATTGTACCGGAGTGCCGAAGGGGTCCTGGGTCCACCGAGGGGTCAACCTGCCCCGGTGGGCCACATGGGCTGTGGGGGTGCGCCTTGGCCTATATGGGCCAAGGGCACCAGCCCCAAGAGGCCCATGCGCCAAGGAGAATTGGGGAGGGAGAGTCCTAAAGGGAAGGCACCTCAGGGTGCCTTGGGAGGATGGACTCCTCCCCCTCTTAACCGCACCCTTCCTTGGAGGAAGGGGCAAGGCTGCGCCCTCCCCTCTCTTGCACCTATATAAAGGGAGGGAGGTAGGGGTGGCCGCACCGAAGCCTGGCGCCTCCTCCTCCTGACACCTCCTCCTCCTCCCGTAGTCGCTAGTGAAGCCCTGGGAGTTCTGCTGCATCCACCACCACGCCGTCGTCTTTCTTTGGATCATCATCAACCTCTCCTTCCCCTTGCTGGATCAAGAAGGAGGAGACGTCATCCGCCTCCGTGCGTGTGTTGAACACGGAGGTGCTGTCCGTTCAAGACTAGGTCATCGGTGATCTGAATCACGGCGAGTACGACTCCATCATCCCTGCTCCATTGAACGCTTCCGCACGCGATCTACAAGTTGTATGTAGATGCAATCACTCTCCCATGACTCGTTGCTAGATGAACTCATAGATGGATCTTGGTGAAACCGTAGGAAATTTTTTTATTTTCCGCAACGTTCCCCAACAGCTATGAGTAGAATGGTGAATCTTAAGTAATATTTTCTAGAGTGTTCTAACTATAAGTAGAAGTCAGGATGGGAATGGGCCGACCCGGCCCTGGGCTTGCACCCGGCCCTAGTGGCCTCAGGGCCAACATAAGAGGCCATGGGCCGACCCATATCATGAATAGTAGTGGCCTCGTTGGCCCGATGGGTATTGCAGGTCGACCCAATTATTAGTGGCGTGTGTTGCTTTTTCTTGTGATGTGCTGATAGCTAAAATTCCCAATAGAGTAGTAATCTAGGAATAGAAGAAAAAGTTATACGGAGATTCAAGTCGTCTAGCTGCTTCATTCGTGTATTGTACATTCATACATTAGTAGACCATAGTAAGCTCGTGTGTTTCTTTTGACGCATTGTACAGACATGCATCCGTGCAGGTGAACTATGTGTAGCCAATGGATGTCGCTAGTGCTACTAGTTGACATCAGACTGACCCTCTACATACTAGTCTCAAATGTGCACTAGAGAGCTGGACGGCGCACGGGAGGACGAGCTGACGGTGAGTCGGATGAAGAGCTAGACGTGACTAGGACGATGAGCGGGAGGCAGCGCCACCGTCACGGTAGAGATGGGCGAGCGCGACGATTAGGACATAGTTGCATGAGATACTAGATCATGAGGTGGGCTGACCCCGCTGACCCAACGAGTCACTTGGTATCGGCTCTACTGACCCAAAAAAATTGAGGCCAACCCATGTGGCCCATCGGCCTTGAATTTTTGGGCCAGGTCAACGACCCAGTGGGCCGAACCGGCCCATTCTCATCTTAAAGTAGAAGTGAGATGTGAACGCTTCCCAAAACTCTATAAATAGAGGTCATCATCTCTAGTTTTGAACCAGACTATGTAGCCTCACTACATATGATGGAACTTGGTGTTCCTATATAAGATCTTGAAGTAGATATTGTCCCTAGGAGTTTTGGATTGAACTCTTGTGGCCATATCGACCTATATTCGTCTCTAGAGCGATATCTAGCGCAACATGTTGAAGTAGTTCCTTCAATGCTTGTGATGTACACTTTGTAGCAGCAAGGTGGAGTTGTTCATCCACAACCTTGTGCTTCTTCAGGTGGTACCAAAGTCACATTGATCCATACTTGTCCTTGATTTTCTATTTGAGAGTGGAGCTGCATCAGGCAATGTAGCAATTGGCAGATGGATGTTGCAGAACAACAGATCGAAGCACTACATGAAGATCTTAATCAGAGATTTGATCAACTCGTTGAGATGATAATAAAGAGTGTTCCCCCTACTACGAATGAAGAAGATTCGTCAAAAGAGCCTGTTTCAAGAAAAGAAGACGAAGATGTTCAACATGGAAGAAAGGTAGGTGATCTTGGAGCAAGCCTATCACAACAACGTGCGGTTCAACGTACTTCAAGAAGCCATTTGTGTTGGAACTTCTGAAGATGAAGAATATGATGATTCACTTGAAGAACCCAATCTCTATGCATATCGGAGATTACCCAGTCGTACATATGCAAGGGATACATACAAGGGGAAAGCTGAGATCAAAACTTTAAATGAAAATGTTGATATTGAAAGGTGCCTTGATTGGTTATATGAAGTGGAGACTTTTTTTGAGGTCATGGAGATTCCAGAAGATCGTAGAATTCCTTTGGTAGCGTACAAGCTTAACGGAGGAGTCGATGCATGATGGGATCGCCTTCAAGAAGAACGCATACTGAGAGGAGAACCTTGTGTGAATGGCAACAAATGAAGAGTCTTTTGAAAGGGAGTTTTTTTCCTGCTGATTACAACCAGATCCTATTTATCCAATTTCAAAATTGTGCTCAAGGGAATAGAACAGTTTTAGATCACACGAAGGGGTGATACGTCTCCAACGTATCTATAATTTATGAAGTATTCATGCCATGTTTACAATAATTTTATATGGTTTTGGTATGATTTGCATGGAACTAACCCGGACTGACGCTATTTTTAGCAGAACTACCGTGGTGTTGTTTTTGTGCAGAAATAAAAATTCTCCAAATGCAATGAAACTTTTTGACGATTTTTTTGGAACAAAAGAGGCACTAGAAGCTTCGTGGGAGGACCAGAAGGTGAAGGAGGTGAGCACAAGACACCTGGGCGCGCGAGGAGGCCCAGGCGCGCCCAGGTGGGTTGTGCTCACCTTGAGGCCCATCTTCGCGTGATTCAACGCCGAAAACTTCTATAAATAGTGAAACTGTCAGAAATAACCCTAGATCAGAAGTTCCGCCGCCGCAAGCCTTTGTAGCCGCGAAAAACCAATCTAGACCCCGTTCTGTCACCCTGCCAGAGGGGAAAATCATCACCGGTGGCCATCTTTGCCACCGGTGGCCACCATGACGAGGAGGGAGTAGTCCACCCTCGGGGCTGAGGGTTTGTACCAGTAACTATGTGTTTAATCTCTCTCTCTCTCTCTCTCATGTTCTTGAGATGTCACGATCTTGATGTATCACGGGCTTTGTTAATATAGTTGGATGGATCATATGGTGTTTTTCCCTCTCTATCTTGTTGTGAATTGAGTTTTCCCTTTGAAATTTTGTTTTATCAGAGTGAATACTTTTATGGATTTGAGAGCACTTGATGTATGTATTGCTATGAATACCCGTGGTGACAATGGAGTATCATATTGATTCACTTGATATGTGTTTTGACACTCAACTCGCGGATTCCCGAGGTGACATTGGGGTAATCTATTCATAGGGGTTGATGCACGTTCTCATCTTTGTTTCTCTGGTAGAAATCTTGGGGCACTCTTTGAGGTTCTTTGTGCTGGATTGAGTATTATGAATCTGAAATTATTTGATGCATATCGCATAATCAACTCACGGATACTCGCGGTGACATTGGAGTATCTAGGTGACATTAGAGTTGGTTGACGTGTATCATATGGTGTTATTTTAGTACGAACTCTTGATTAGATCGATCGGAAAGAATAGCTTGGTGTTATTTTAGTGCGAACTCTAGGATAGATTGATCAGAAAGAATAGCTTTGAGGTGGTTTCGTACCCTACAAACAATTTCTTCTTATGTGCTCCGCTAGATAGGAACTTTGGAGTGATTCTTAATTGCACGTTGAGGGATGGTTATATGATCCAATATATTAGCATTGTTGAGAGATTTCACTAGCAAAAGTACGGACCCTAGGCCTCATTTTCAAGCATTGCAATACAGTTTGTGCTCACTTTTATTACTTGCTACCTTGCTGTTTTTTATTGTTCCTATTACAAAAATCAATGTCTACTATCATTACTACACTTGTATCACCATCTCTTCGCTGAACTAGTGCACTTATACAATTTACCATTGTATTTGGTGTGTTCGAGACACAAGAGACTTTTTATTATTTGGTTGTAGGGTTGTTTGAGAGAGACCATCTTCATCCTACGCCTCCTATCGATTGATAAACCTTAGGTCATCCACTTGAGGAAAAATTGCTACTGTCCTACAAAACTCTGCACTTGGAGGCCCAACACGAGTCTATAAGAATAAGTTGTGTAGTAGGCATCAAGTTCTTTTCTGGCGCCGTTGCCGGGGAGGTGAGTGCTTGAAGGTATATCTCTAGATCTTGCAATTGAATCTTTTAGTTTCTTGTTTATCACTAGTTTGGTTTAGAAAATAAAACTACCAAAAAATGGAATTGAGGTTGCCTCATATTATTCATCTTTATCATGTCTTTCTTTAAAATGATGCAAAGGAAAATTGTGCTCAATTGATAGAAGAAGAATTCAATAAAATGTTCGGCATAAATGATGAGCATGATTGCAATGTTGCTAGTATGATTTTTTTTGAATACCCATGATGCTAATGATATGCAAAGCAATAAGCTTGGGGATGCTATGTTTGATGAAGATGGTATTTTTACTCCCCCAAGTTTAAATGAGAATATTTATTATGATGATTGCATGCCTCTTATTTATGACGATTACAATGATGAAAGTGGGTTTGGAAGAGTGTCAACTCTAGGTACTAATGATCCCACTATTTTGGAGGGTGTTGAATCTTATTCTAATAATAATGAAAGTGGATTTGGAGAGGTCATAACTTTATTTAGTGATGAATCCACTATTTTGGAAGATGTTTCAATTGTTTATGACAACAAAGTTGCTATCTATGATGATTATGGTGATGACAAGTATGCTATAAAGAATAATGATAACCATGAAACTTGTCATTATGATTTTAATTTTCAATCCCATGATAGTTATTTTGTTGAGTTTGCTCCCACTACTATTCACGCGAATAATTTTGCTTATGTGGAGAGTAATAAAATTTCTATGCTTGTGGATCATGAAAAGAATGCTTTATATGATAGTTATATTGTTGAATTCATTCATGATGCTACTGAAAATTATTATGAGAGAGGAACAAGTTTCCTCTCTATGTGTTGAAAAATCTTGAAGTTTTGCTTGTTTTGCCTCCCTATGTTAGTTGATTCTTGCTCCAATAAATTTTTTGCTCACCCCTATGCATAGGAAGTGGGTTAGGCTTAAATGTACTTGCCATGTGTTTCATGATGCTCTCGTTATGTTTCAGTTCTTTACTTTTATGTGAGCATCATTGAAATTATCATGCCTAGCTAAAAGGCATTAAAGAAAACCGCTTGTTGGGAGACAACCCAACATTTACCCCTACTATTTTTGTGTGTTCACATGATTAGGCTATTGTAGTAATCATGTTTTATAGATTTTGTTTCAATAAAGTGCCAAGTAAAGCCTTTGCAATAGTGTGGATGATAGTTGATTTGATTCTGTGCAAAAACAGAAACTTTTGTGCCCAATTTTGGAATTTTGTAAATTCACATAAATGTGATTTTGCTCTGAATTTTTTACGAATGATTTATACACCAATTACCTACGTTTTCCTAAATTTTCAGAATTTTTGGAGTTACAGAAGTATGGGCAAAGTTCAGATTACTACAGATTGTTCTATTTTTGACAGATTTTGTTTTCAATGCATAGTTTGCTTGTTTTCTAGTTTCTATGGCTTATATTGGTCAATATAAATTGTATAAATAATAGGGTATAGTAGGCATTGTGTGAGAACAATTATGAATCTAGTCTTTGACATTACCAAAGTGAATGATTTGTCTTTATCATACTAACCTATCTCATGAAGTTCCGTTAAGTTTTGTATGATTGAAGTTTTCAAGTTTTGGGTGAGGTATCGATATGAGGAGAATAAGGAGTGATAAGACCCTAACCTTGAGGATTACCAAGGCACCCCCAAGGTAATATTCAAGGAAGATCCAAGCAACTAAGCTTGGGGATGCCCCGGAAGGCATCCCCTCTTTCGTCTCCAACATTATCGGTTTTTAAGATTTAGGAAACCGTGATATAAAAGGAATTAAGGAGACACAAAAGCTCAAGCTTGAGGATGTACATGGCATCCCAACATAATATTTCAAGAAGTCTCAAGCATCTAAGCTTGGGGATGCCCGGTAGGCATCCCACCTTTCTTCATCAACAATTACCGGTTAGCCTCGGTTGAGCCTAAGTTTTTGCTTCTTCACATGATGTGTGCTATTCTTGGAATGTCATTTTGTTTTGCTTGATGTTTTAATAAGATACTTAGATTTGAAAGTTTTTAAATAAGAGAGAGTCCTCAAATAGCTACCCATTTGATCTTCACTTATATCTTTTTGGAGTAGTTTGTCATTTACTCTTGTGCTTAACTTATACCCTATGAGTAAATTGTTGAATGAATTGAATATCATGAATTTGAAGTTATATGTTCATATCATGCCTAGTAGTGGCTTCACATTGGGTTTACAAAGTGAAACCTTTTGAAGCTTGACAATCACAATATTGGTCATACAAGCAATTCATGAATGAGTAGTATAAGGAAGAGAACTTTCACATACAAATATATTATCTTGGACATCTTCTATGATTGTGAATACCCATTATTTTTTTAAACATGAGCAAATTAGTTGAAGTTGGACAAGGAAGACAACGTAATGAGTTATGTTTGGGTATATTTGCATAGAAGGTATATTGTTATGGATCCTCCAACATGTGGTGTTTGCTTAGGATCTTTTGCTAGCCAAAAATTCGTACTAAGTAGAGATACTACTTGTGCATCCAAAAACTCTTAAACCCGGTTTCTTGCAATGAGTGTCCACCATACCTACCTATGGATTGAATAAGATCCTTCAATTAAGCTGTCATCGGTGCAAAAAGACAATAAAAATTGCTTCTAAATGTGTTTGATCGTTTAGTGTAAGAGAAAATTGAGCATTGTACGAACTTGTGATGGCAAAGTAATAAAAGCGACGGACTGCATAATCAAGGTTGTTGTCATAAGTGGCAATATAATGTGACGTTCTTTTGCGTTAAGGGATAGTGCATACAAAACTAAAAAGCGCATGACAACCTCTGCTTCTATCTGTGAAGGGCCTATCTTTTATTTTTCAGAATTTACTTTTATGCAAGAGTCAATAGAATGCATTCTCATTTCAACCTGAATTATTCTCTAGTTGGCAAGTGATGCATCTCCAACGTATCTATAATTTTTTATTATTCCATGCTATTATATTATCTATCTTGGATGTTTTATATGCATTTATATGCTATTTTATATGATTTTTAGGACTAACCTATTAACCAAGAGCGTAGTGCCAGTTTTTTTCCTTGTTTTTGAGTTTCGCAGAAAAGGAATATCAAACGGAGTCCAATTGACCTGAAAATTTACGGAGAATATTTTTGGAAAATATAAAAAATACTGGAACGAAAAGATATCAGAGAAGAGTCCCGAGGCCACCACAAGCCCTAGGGCGTGATACGTCCATTTTGCATCATGTTTTCTTACTGTTATTTATAATGTTTTTATCCATAATAATGCTTTTGGAGTAATTCTAATGCCTTTTCTCTCATAATTTGCAAGGTACACACCAAGAGGGAGAATTCCGGCAGCTGGAAATCTGGACCTGAAAAAGCTACGTCAGGCCACCTATTCTGCACAACTCCAAACAAGCTGAAACTTCACGGAGATATTTTATGGAACATACAAGAAATATTGGAGCAATTAACTACCATAGGAGGGCCACCAGGTGGGCACAACCCACCTAGGCGCGCCAGGCAGCCCAGGCGCGCCCTGGTGGGTTGTAGCCTCCTTGGCCCACCTCCGGTGCCCATCTTCTGGTATATAAGTCATTTTTACCTAGAAAAAATAAGGAGAAGACTTTTGGGGCGGAGCGCCGCCTTCTCGAGGCGGAACTTGGGCAGGAGCACTTTTGCCCTTCGGCAGAGCGATTCTGCCGGGGGAACTTCCCTCCCGGAGGGGGAAATCATCGTCATCATCATCACCAACAACTCTCCCATCTTGGGGAGGGCAATCTCCATCAACATCTTCACCAGCACCATCTCATCTCAAACCCTAGTTCATCTCTTGTATTCAATCTTGTTACCGAACTATAGATTGGTGCTAGGGGTTGACTAGTAGTATTGATTACAGCTTGTAGTTGATTACTATATGGTTTATTTGGTGGAATATTATATGTTCAGATCCATGATGCTATTTAATACTCCTCTGATCATGAGCATGTTTATTTTTTGTGAGTAGTTACTTTTGTTCTTGAGGTCACGGGATAAATCATGTTGCAAGTAATCATGTGAATTTGATATGTGTCCGATATTTTGATGGTATGTATGTTGTGATTCCCTTAGTGGTGTCATGTGAACGTCAACTACATGACACTTCACCATATTTGGGCCTAAGGGAATGCATTGTGGAGTAGTAAATAGATGGTGGGTTGCGAGAGTGACAGGCTATTCCGTAAGGGACTGATTGGACCCAAAAGTTTAATGGTATGGTTAGAATTTATTCTTAATACTTTTCTCGTAGTTGTGGATGCTTGTGGGGGGGGGGGGGGTTAATCATAAGTAGGAGGTTTGTTCAAGTAAAGCACCTAAGCACGGGTCCACCCACATATCAAATTATCAAAGTAGCGAACACAAATCAAACTAACATGATGAAAGTGACTAGATGAAATTCCCGTGTACCTTCAAGAACACTTTGCTTATCATAAGAGACTGTTTTGGCCTGTCCTTTGCCTCAAAATGATTGGGCTACCTTGCTGCATACTTGTTACAATTATCATTACTTGCTCATTACAAATTATCTTGTTATCAAACTACTATGCTACTTACAATTTCAGCACTTACAGACATTACCTTACTGAAAACTACTTGTCATTTCCTTCTGCTCCTCGTTGGGTTCGACACTCTTAATTGTTGAAAAGAGCTACAATTGATCCCCTATACTTGTGGGTCATCAAGGCTATTTTTTGGCGCCGTTGCCGGGGAGTGAAGCGCCTTTGGTAAGTGGAATTTGGTAAGGAAACATTTATATAGTGTGCTGAAATTTATTGTCACTTGCTACTATGGAAAACAATCCTTTGAGGGGTTTGTTCGGGGTATCTTCACCTCGTCCAGAACCATAATTAATTTCCCCTCAACCTACTGCACCTACTGAAAATATTGAATATGAAATTCCTTCGGGTATGATAGAACAACGGCTAGCTAATCCCTATGCAAGAGATGGAACTGAACATCATGATATGCACTTGATATATGTAGAACAAATTTGTGGATTGTTCAAGCTTGCAGGTTTACCCGGAGATGAGGTGGTGAAAAAGGTTTTCCTTTTATCTTTGAAAGGAAAAGCATTGGCATGGCATAGGCTATGCGATGATACTGGATCATGGAATTGGAATCGTTTAAAATTGGAGTTCCACCAAAAAATTTATCCTATGCATCTAGTTCATCGTGATCGGAATTATATATATAATTTTTGGCCTCGTGAAGGAGAAAGTATCGCTCTAGCTTGGGGGAGGCTTAAGTCAATTTTATATTCATGCCCCAATCATGAGCTCTCAAGAGAAATTATTATTCAGAACTTTTATGCTCGGCTTTCTCGTAATGATCAAACCATGATGGATACTTCTTGTGCTGGTTCTTTTATGAAGAAAACTATTGAATTCCGGTGGGATCTTTTGGAAAGAATTAAATGCAACTTTGAAGATTGGGAAATCGATGAAGGTAAAGAGTCAGGTATAAAGCTTAAGTATGGTTGTGTTAAATCTTTTATGGATACCGATGCTTTTCAAAAGTTTAGCACTAAATATGGACTTGACTTTGAGATAGTAGCCTCCTTTTGTGAATCATTTTCTACTCATGTTGAACTCCCTAAAGAGAAGTGGTATAAATATCACCCACCTATTAAAGATGAAATTAAAAAACCAGTACCAGTTAAAGAAGAAACTATACTCTATAATGTTGATCCAGTTGTTCCTACTGCTTATATTGATAAACCCCCTTTTCCTGTAAGGATAAAGGAACATGCTAAAGTTTCAACTGTGGTTAACAAAAGCTATGTTAGAACACCTAAACTAGATGAGAAAATTAGAGTGGAACCTAATGTTGCTATGGTTAAAGATCTCTTAGAAGAAGATATAGATGGGCATGTTATTTACTTCTGTGCAAAAGCTGCTAGAATTGCTAAACCCGATAAAAAGGATAAACATAGACCAGTTGTTGGCATGCCTACCATTTCAGTTAAAATAGGAGATCATTGTTATCATGGTTTATGTGACATGGGTGCTAGTGTGAGTGCTACTCATTACACTTTATATCAAGAAATTAAGAAAGACATAGCACCTGCAGAGATAGAAGACATAGATGTTACTATTAAACATGCTAATAGAGACACCATATCACCTTTTAGGATTGTTAGAGATGTTGAAGTCTTGTGTGGGAAAATAAAATACCCTACTGATTTTCTTTTTCTTGGTTCTCCACAAGATGACTTCTGTCCCATTATCTTTGGTAGACCTTTCTTGAACAAAGTTAATGCTAAGATAGATTGTAAGAAACAAACTGTCGGTGTTAGCTTTGGTGATGAGTCTCATGAGTTTATTTTTTTCCAAGTTTAGTAGAAATCATCATGAAAAAGAATTGCCTAGTAAGGATGAATTAATTGGTCTTGCTTCCATTGCTGTGCCACCAACAGATCCTTCAGAACAATACTTGCTAGACCATGAAAATGATTTTCATATGCATGAAAGAAATGAAATAGATAAGATTTTCTTTGAACAACGTCCTCTACTTAAACACAATTCGCCTATAGAAACTCTAGGAGGTCCTCCTCCACCTAAAGGTGATCCTGCGTTTAATTAAAACAATTTCCAGACACTTTGAAATATGCTTATCTTGATGAAAATAAACTATATCCTGTTATTATCAGTGCTAACCTTTCAGAACATGAAGAAGAAAGATTATTGAAAGTTCTAAGGAAGCACCGAGCTGCTATTGGATATGCTCTTGATGATTTAAAGGGCATTAGTCCCACTCTATGTCAGCACAAAATTAATATGGAACCTGATACTAAACCAGTTGTTGATCACCAACGTCGGTTAAATCCGAAGATGAAAGAGGTGGTAAGAACGGAAATATTAAAACTTCTGGAAGCATGTATAATCTATCCTATAGATGATAGTAGATGGGTAAGTCATGTTCATTGTGTCCCTAAAAAAGGAGGTATTACTGTTGTTCCTAATGATAAGAATGAGCTTATTCCACAAAGAATTGTTACAGGCTATAGAATGGTAATTGATTTTAGAAAACTAAATAAAGCTACTAGAAAAGATCATTACCCTTTGCCTATTATTGATCAAATGATTGAAAGATTATCTAAGCACACACACTTTTGCTTCCTTGATGGATATTCTGGCTTTTCACATATACCTATTTCTGAACCTGATCAGGAAAAGACCACTTTTACTTGTCCTTTTGGAACCTATGCTTATAGACATATGCCTTTTGGTTTATGTAATGCACCTGCTACCTTTCAAAGATGTATGACTGCTATATTCTCTGACTTTTGTGAAAAGATTGTTCAGGTTTTCATGGATGACTTTTCTGTTTATGGGAAGTCTTTTGATGATTGTTTAAGCAATCTTGATCGAGTTTTGCAGAGATGTGGACAAACAAATCTTGTCTTGAATTGGGAGAAGTGCCACTTTATGGTTAATGAAGGCATTGTCTTGGGTCATAAAATTTCTGAAAGAGGTATTGAAGTGGACCAAGCTAAGGTTGATGCAATTTAGAAAATGCCATGTCCTAAGGACATAAAAGGTATTCATAGTTTCCTAGGTCATCCTGGTTTCTATAGGAGGTTTACTAAAGACTTCTCTAAAATTTCTAGGCCTCTCACTAATCTTTTGCAAAAGGATGTTCCTTTTGTTTTTGATGATGATTGTTTAGAAGACTTTGAAATACTCAAGAAATCCTTAATCTCTGCACCTATTGTTCAACCACCTGATTGGAACTTGCGTTTTGAAATTATGTGTGATGCTAGTGATTATGCTGTGGGTGTTGTTCTAGGACAAAGAGTTGATAAGAAATTGAATGTTATTCATTATGCTAGTAAGACTCTAGACAATGCTCAAAGAAATTATGCTACTACTGAAAAAGAATTCTTAGCAGTGGTTTTTGCTTGTGATAAGTTTAGACCTTATATTGTTGATTCCAAAGTATCTATTCACACAGACCATGCTGCTACTAAATTTCTTATGGAAAAGAAAGATGCTAGACCTAGACTTATTCTTGGGTTCTCTTGTTACAAGAATTTGATTTGCATATTATTGATAGAAAAGGAGCTGAGAACCCCATAGCTGATAACTTGTCTAGGCTTGCAAATGTGCTTGATGGCCCACTTCCTATTGATGATAGTTTTCCTGATGAGCAGTTAGCTGCAATAAATGTTGCTAGTAGTACTCCTTGGTATGTTGACTATACTAATTACATTGTAGCTAAATATTTACCACCTAGCTTTACATACCAACAAAAGAAAAAAATCTTCTATGATTTAAGACATTACTTTTGGGATGACCCACATCTTTATAAAGAAGGAGTAGATGGTATTATCAGGCATTGTGTACCTGAGCATGAACAGGGACAAATCCTACGGAAATGTCACTCTGAACCGTATGGAGGGCATCATGCTGGAGATAGAACTGCTCATAAGGTATTGCAATCTGGATTTTATTGGCCTACTCTCTTCAAGGATGCTCGTAAGCATGTCTCATCTTGTGATGAATGCCAAAGAATAGGTAATATCAGTAAGCGTCAAGAAATGCCTATGAATTATTCACTTGTTGTTGAACCATTTGATGTTTGAGGATTTGATTACATGGGACCTTTTCCTTCCTCTAACGGGTATACACATATTTTTGTTGCTGTTGATTATGTTACTAAATGGGTAGAAGCTATTCCAACTAGTAGTGTTGATCACAACACCTCTATTAAAATGCTTAAGGAAGTTATTTTCCCAAGGTTTGGAGTCCCTAGGTATTTAATGACTGATGGTGGTTCACACTTTATTCATGGTGCTTTTCATAAAATGCTTGATAAGTATGATGTTAACCATAGAATTGCATCACCTTATCATCCTCAGTCTAGTGGTCAAGTTGAACTTAGCAATAGAGAAATAAAATTAATTTTGCAAAAGACTGTTAATAGGTCCAGGAAGAATTGGTCTAAGAAATTAGATGATGCACTTTGGGCTTATAGAACAACATATAAAAATCATATGGGTATGCCTCCTTATAAAATGGTTTATGGAAAAGCTTGTCATTTGCCTCTTGAGTTATAACATAAAGCATATTGGGCAGTTAAAGAGCTCAACTATGATTTCAAACTTGCTAGTGAAAAGAGGTTATTATATATAAGATCATTAGATGAATGGAGAACCCAAGCTTATGAAAATGCAAAATTATTCAAAGAAAAAGTTAAAAGATGGCATGAAAAAAGAATCCAAAAGCGTGAGTTTAAAGTCAGAGAATATGTTCTTTTGTACAGCTCTCGTTTTAGATTCTTTGTAGGAAAGCTCCTCTCGAAATGGGAAGGCCCATATGTCATCGAGGAGGTTTACCGGTCTGGAGCCATCAAAATAAACAATTCTGAAGGTACTAATGCGAAGGTTGTCAATGGGCAATGAATAAAGCATTATATCTCAGGTACGCCTATTAATGTTGAAAGCAATATTATCCAAACCTTGACACCGGAAGAGCACATAAAAGAGTCCTTCCTAACACTCCGTAATCATCAAAATAAGGAGGTACGTGATACGGTAAGTAAACGGACTCCGAAAAATCCGCAAAAATATTTTTTGTCAGTTTTGGAATATTTTAGAATTTTGGAAATAAAAAAACTTCCAGGAAGCGTCCCCTGGTGGGCACAAGACACCAGGGCGCTCCAGGCATGCCTGGCGCGCCTAGGTGGGTTATGCCCACCTGGGACACCTTTCGTACTCCGCTTTTCTTCCGTATACTTGTCCCCCAAGATAAAAAAAATCTATATATACTTCCCAAACCTGTTAACCACAGTATCGCGGGGAAATCCTCTGTTCTCTTTTCTTGCCGTTTTCTGCGTAGATCTGAAAATATGTCATCTCAAGACTCCGAGGGAGAGAGCTATGTTGCTGATCTCATCGTAAACCCAAAGTCCTATGGTGATGAGAAGCACTATAGCTGGACTTCTGAAGAAGATGAAGATGAATCGATTCCTCCTCGGTTCAAAAATGAAAGCATGGAGGCGTTATGCAACAAGATAATAAAACTCGAGATAGATAATTGCGAGTTGATGATGGAGAATTTTACTCTCAGTCAAAAGTTAAAGGAAGCAAAGGGCAAATCCCCTATCTTCTCACCACCACCATTATCTTCTTCTTCACCAACATCGCCTTCTTCACCACCAAAACAGAACTGAGTATCGGGTATGGGCACTCCCCTTGGCTTCCGCCAAGCTTGGGGGAGGTGCCCCGGTATCGTATCATCCCATTATCTTTTTGCTTTTACTTATCTTAGTTCGATCCTTTTGCTTTAGATGAAATAAAAGTTTAGTTCGATCCTTTCTTCTTCGTGAGTTTGCTTAGTGATCTATCATTGTAATCGTGTGCAAGTTATATAATAAAGTTTAGTTTGAGTTTTTGCTTTCTTTACTTTCATGTTGCAAATAAAGAAAAGAAAAAGAGAAAGAAAGCAAATAAAAGAAAGGAAATAAATCAATAAGATCATACTAATCCTATGATAGGTGATAGCACCACATAAGGAAAATTATAAGTAGGAAATTTTATTAGAGATTAACAAACATAGGACTAGTCAATGATGCAACTCATGCAAGAATTAATAAGGGAAGGGAAGATTCACATATAAATATACTATCCTAGAAATCTTTTGTGATCGTGAGCACTCATCAAAATATTATATGCCAAAATTGTTGACGTTGGACAAGGAAGACAACGTAATGGTTTATGTTTGTTTATATTCACATAGAAGTCATATTGTCATAGATCTCTTAACATGTGGTGCTTGCCCCCTATCTTTGCCAGCCAAAAATTCCACACTAAGTAGAGATACTACTTGTGCATCCAGAAACCCTTAAACTCAAATCTTTTTCAAGTGACCACCATACCTACCTAGGGATTGAGCAAGATCCCTCAAGTAAGTTGTCATTGGTGCAAAAAGGCAATAAAAATTGCTTCTAAAAGTGTGAGATCATTTAGTGTAAGAGAAAATTGAGCGTTGCACGAACTTGGATGACAAAGAATAAAAGCGACAGACTACATAATAAAGGTTGTCATCGTAAGGGGCAATGTAACGTGACATTCTTTTGCACTAAGGGATTGAGCATACAAACAAATAAGCGCATGGCAACCTCTGCTTCCCTCTGCGGAGGGCCTATCCTTTACTTTTATGTATTTACTTTTATGCAAAGAGTCAAAGTTTTCCTTCTATTCCTTTTATTTTTCTCCTTTGGCAAGCATCATGTGGTGAGGAAAGATCTAGGCAAATATGTCCAGTTGAATATAGATAGCATGAGTTATTATTGTTGACATCACCCTTGAGGTGAGTATGTTGGGAGGCGATACTATAAGCCCCTATCTTTCTATGTGTCCGATTGAAACATTTTGCTCATGTGTACGCGGTGAGTGTTAGCAATCATAGAAGACTATATGATGGTTGAGTATGTGGACTTGCCTAAAGGCTCCGACACGTGACCCTTCCTGAAAAGATGATGAATTGTAGTTGCAAAGTTGACTGAGAACATTGTTTGTTGGTTTCCAATAGAGTTTTTGCTTTATACTTCGATTGTGTTATGAACTATTACTTATTCATGGGAAGTATATGATGAAAGTTCTATGATAAAAGTCTTATGTTTAAATTTGTTGCTGTTATAATAATCAACATGATGCTTCTATGTCCGTATTTTGTTTTTATCGACACCTCTCTCTCAAAGCATGTGGACATGTTTTTCGATTTCGGTTTTCGCTTGAGGACAAGTGAGGTCTAAGCTTGGGGGAGTTGATACGTCCATTTTGCATCATGTTTCCTTACTGTTATTATAATGTTTTTATCAATAATAATGCTTTTTGGAGTAATTCTAATGCCTTTTCTCTCATAATTTGCAAGGTACACACCAAGAGGGAGAATTCCGGCAGCTGGAAATCTGGACTTGAAAAAGCTACATTAGGCCACCTATTCTGCACAACTCCAAACAAGCTGAAACTTTACGGAGATTTTTTATGAAATATATAAGAAATATTGGAGCCAATAACTACCATAGGAGGGCCACCAGGTGGGCACAACCCACCTGGGTGCGCCAGGCAGCCCAGGCGCGCCCTGGTGGGTTGTAGCCTCCTCGGCCCACCTCCGGTGCCCATCTTCTGGTATATAAGTCATTTTTACCTAGAAAAAAAATAAGGAGAAGACTTTCAGTATGAGCGCCATTGCGTCTCAAGGAGGAACTTGGGCAGAGCACTTTTGCCCTCGTGAGCGATTCTGCCGGGGGAACTTCCCTCCCGGAGGGGGAAATCATCGTCATCATCATCACCAATAACTCTCCCATCTTGGGGAGGTCAATCTCCATCAACATCTTCACAAGCACCATCTCATCTCAAACCCTAGTTCATCTCTTGTATTCAATCTTGTTATCGGAACTATAGATTGGTGCTAGGGGGTGACTAGTAGTGTTGATTACATCTTGTAGTTGATTACTATATGGTTTATTTGCTGGAAGATTATATGTTCAGATCCATGATGCTATTTAAAAATCCTCTGATCATGAGCATGTTTATTATTTGTGAGTAGTTACTTTCGTTCTTGAGGTCATGGGATAAATCATGTTGTAAGTAATCATGTGAATTTGATATGTGTTCGATATTTTGATGGTATGTATGTTGTGATTCCCTTAGTGGTGTCATGTGAACGTCGACTACATGACACTTCACCATATTTGGGCCTAAGGGAATGCATTGTGGAGTAGTAAATAGATGGTGGGTTGCGAGAGTGACAGAAGCTTAAACCACAGTTTATGTGCTATTCCGTAAGGGACCGATTGGACCCAAAAGTTTAATGCTATGGTTAGAATTTATTCTTAATACTTTTCTCGTAGTTGCGGATGCTTGCCGGATGGTTAATCATAAGTAGGAGGTTTGTTAAAGTAAGAACAACACCTAAGCACCAGTCCACCCACATATCAAATTATCAAAGTAGCAAACACAAATCAAACCAACATGATGAAAGTGACTAGATGAAATTCCCGTGTACCTTCAATAACACTTTGCTTATCATAAGAGACCGTTTTGGCCTGTCCTTTGCCTCAAAAAGATTGGGCTACCTTGCTGCATACTTGTTACAATTATCGTTACTTGCTCGTTACAAATTATCTTGTTATCAAACTACTCCGCTACTTACAATTTCAGCACTTGCAGACATTACCTTACTGAAAACTACTTGTCATTTCCTTCTGCTCCTCGTTGGGTTCGACACTCTTACTTATCGAAAAGGGCAACAATTGATCCCCTATACTTGTGGGTCATCAAGGCGCGCCCCCCGTCCTTGTCGTCGCCGCGTGGTCCCCCTTGACTTGTCCCCGAAGCCAACACTTCCTATAAATCCCAAAACCTCCATAACAGATCCTAGATCGGGAGTTCCGCTGCCGCAAGCCTCTGTAGCCACGAAAATCCAATCAGGAGCCTGTTCCGGCACTTTGCCGGAGGGGGAAACCATCATCGGTAGCCATCTTCATCATTCCGGCGTTCTCCATGACGAGGAGGGAGTAGTTCACCCTCGGGGCTGAGGGTATGTACCAGTAGCTATGTGTTTGATCTCTCTCTCTCTCTCTATCTCTCTCTCTATCTCTCTCTCTCTATCTCTCTCTCTCTCTCTCTCTCGTGTTCTTGATATGGCACAATCTTGATGTACCGCAAGCTTAGCTCTCTCTCTCTCTCGTGTTCTTGATATGGCACAATCTTGATGTACCGCAAGCTTTGCTACTATAGCTGAATCATATGGTGTTTCTCCCCCTCTATCTTTTTGTGATGAATTGAGTATCACCTTTGAGGTTTCACTATTATCGGGTTGAATACTATTATTGATTTGAGAACACTTGATGTATGTCTTGCGTGGGATACCCGTGGTGACAATGGGGTATTCTATTGATTCACTTAATGTATGTTTTGGCACTCAACTCGCAGACTCCCGAGGTGACATTGGGGTAATCTATGTGTTGGAAATATGCCCTAGAGGCAATAATAAAGTGGTTATTATTATATTTCCTTGTTCATGATAATTGTCTATTGTTCATGCTATAATTGTGTTATCCGGAAATCGTAATACATGTGTGAATACATAGACCACAACATGTCCCTAGTGGGCCTCTAGTTGACTAGCTCGTTTATCAATAGATGGTTACGGTTTTCTGACCATGGACATCGGATTTCGTTCATAACGGGACCACATCATTAGGAGAATGATGTGATGGACAAGACCCAATCCTAAGCATAGCACAAGATCGTGTAGTTCGTCTGCTAAAGCTTTTCTAATGTTAAGTATCATTTCCTTAGACCATGAGATTGTGCAACTCCCGGATACCGTAGGAATACTTTGGGTGTGCCAAACGTCCTAGCAATAATCGGGTGGCTATAAAGGCACACTACGGGTATCTCCGAAAGTGTCTGTTGGGTTGGCACGAATCGAGACTGGGATTTGCCACTCCGTGTGACGGAGAGGTATCTCTAGGCCCACTCGGTAGGACATCATCATAATGAGCTCAATGTGACCAAGGAGTTGATCACGGGATGATGTGTTAAGAAAGAGTAAAGAGACTTGTCGGTAACGAGATTGAACAAGGTATAGGAATACCGACGATCGAATCTCGGGCAGGTATCGTACCGGTAGACAAAGGGAATTGTATACAGGATTGATTGAATCCCCGACATCGTGGTTCATCCGATGATATCATCGTGGAACATGTGGGAGCTAACATGGGTATCCAGATCCCGCTGTTGGTTATTGACCGGAGAGATGTCTCGGTCATGTCTACATGCCTCCCGAACCCATAGGGTCTACACACTTAAGGTTCGATGACGCTAGGGTTAAAGGGAAATTTTGTACGTGGTTGACGAATGTTGTTCGGAGTCCCGGATGAGATCCCGGACGTCACGAGGAGTTCCGGAATGGTCCGGAGGTAAAGAATGATATATAGGAAGTGAGGATTTGGACACCGGAAGTGTTCCGGGCATCACCAGTAATGTACCGGGACCACCGGGAGGGGCCACCTGCCCGGGAGGCATGTATGGACCAAGAGTGGGAAGGGACCAGCCCCTGAGTGGGCTGGTGCACCTCCCACCAAGGCCCAAGGTGCAACAAGGGGGAGAGGGGGAAAACCCTAGGCGCAGATGGGCCTAAGGCCCACCCTAGGGCGCGCCCCCTCTCTCCCCCTCTTGGCGCACCCCCTCCCCTCTCCTATATATAGTGGGGTTTTTGGGGCTGCCAAAGACATGAGTCTCTCTCTCTCTCTCTCTCTCTCGGTGCAGCCCTACCTCTCCACATCCTCGTCCTTCGCAGTGCTTGGCGAAGCCCTGCCGAAAACCACGTTGCTCCACCACCACCACGCCGTCGTGCTGCTGCTGGAGCTGTCTTCCCCAACCTCTCCCTCCTCCTTGCTGGATCAAGGCGCGGGAGACGTCACCGGGCTGCACGTGTGTTGAACACGGAGGCGCCGTTGTTCGGCGCTTAGATCGGAATTGACCGCGATCTGAATTGCTGCGTGTATGACTCCACCAACCGTGTTCTTGCAACACTTCCGCATCGCGATCTTCAAGGGTATGAAGATGCACTCCCCCCTCTCTCATTGCTAGTCTCTCCATAGATTGGTCTTGGTGATGCGTAGAAATTTTTTAATTTCTGCAACGATCCCCAACGCTATGCATAGGGGTTGATGCATGTTTTCGTCCTTGTTTCTCCGGTAGGAATCTTGGGGCACTCTGTGAGTGTCGGCATAAACTGGCCGGAAGTGTAACCCAGCCGGACTTGGCGGTTTATCTGAAGACCCCGCTGACACTTGGCGATTTACTGGAGACCCGCCCTGACCTGGCGGTTTACAAGCAACCCGCCTGGTTATTTTGACTCACTGGTGACCCGACGGGCGGGTCAGACGGATGACAAGGCCCAAGGCCCAGAAGGCCGGTTTATGTTAATGGTGGGCTGGCTTAAGAGGAAAGGCAAGAAGGATATTTCCCTTACAAGGAGTCAAGACCCGGACTTGTATCCGGTTTGTATTAGAGAGAGATTTGTCCTAATCCTAATAGCACTCCACATGCAACCCACCCCTTCAACTTATATAAGGAGGGGCAGGGCTCCCTAAAGAGGGACAAGCTACAAGCAAGAAGCGATAATCTCTAGGGCTAGACATAACTAAAGGAGAGCCGGTTTACCGGCGACTCTCTCATGAGCATAATGAGACCTAGCCACAAACAACATGTAGGGCTATTACCGGATGATGTTTCCCGGGGCCCGAAGCTGTCTAAATCCTTGTCTTGTGTGTTGATCCGCCTCGCGTCCCTCGATTCCAACCAACCCCTTCAAGCTACCGCATAGATGCATTGGCCTCACGACTAAGTCCTCACACTAGGACATCTGCCGTGACAATTCCACGACAGTGAGGTTCTTTATGTTGGATTGAATATTATGAATATGAAGTTGTGAGGTAGCTCCAGCCCAAGGGACAGCCTGAGATGCTGAACCACCATGTTTAGAAACTTGATTCAGCAACGTTACGATTCTTGAATTAGATTTTGAGATCCTTCCGGAAGTTCAACATGGAACAAATTTCAAAACAGTGGAAGGGAGCGTTGTGCGAGCTGTTAGTGAATTACAAGCGCTTCAGGATGAAAGAAAGAAAGTGAATCGGGATACATGTTCAAGTGTATTGACACGGCGACAAAGGAAGAATCTAATATTTGAAGCAAAGCTACAAATCCTTGGCACCAGATTCAAGGTTTGATGGACTTTGGAGCCAACGACGTGAAAAAAAACAGCCATCGAAGATGCTAGTACAAGTAATCTTGATTAATGACAATACAAAGATCACATCAAGCACCGTCGACATCTGTCCGTGTCACGCCGGCCGAAGGACATACGCAGTCCTGCCATCTCTCTGGGTCGATCTGTTCCAACACATAGGAGTGCAAACAAAAAAGTGGATTGATCTGCAACAAAAAATACTATTGCAAGCTCCATCAGCCGGATATCCAGAGGATCAATCCATATATCATCCAGACTAATCAGGTGACATCCATCTAAGTTTATTAGTGTACATTAATTTTTTGTCAAAAAACAATTACTTTGATATGTATATCTTTTGTATACAGGATAATTATTAACTACAAATGTGGTTTATACCACGGGTATGGAGCACGGGCTGATAATGTTTCGCCTGGCGATAGTCCGTGACATATTACCCGTTGAAAGGACGCGCACAAGTCGCCTCCCTTGCGGCCCGGTCTACATCGACTTGCCGGAATCGCGTTTGATCGCTGTTCAGTGGACGTGCACAAAAGCCGTTGCCTCTGCGGACCCGGTTTACATTAACTCGCCCGTCCGTGCCGGTTTACAACACCAGTGCCGATTTTCCCCGTCCGCACTGGCTTACAATGTCACGGCCGATTCATTTATCTGTGCCGCCTCTGATGTTGCGGTCGTCCTTGTCGTTCGTCTCTCGCGGCCTGGTCCACATTAGCATACCGGGCCGCACCTGTCTTTATGAGATGTTCATTGGGTATGAGCAAGTCAGAGCTTGGGTAGCCCGGTTTTCTTTCAAATTGGAGGCAAATTATCATCAAACCACCGTTTGCACTGGATGGCTCAATGGGCAGGCGCACAAGTCGCCGCCACTACAGTTTGGTTAACTTCAAATCGCCAGTTGGAAGGAACCATTGGCCGAGTTGCTGACACGGCTCATACGGGATCATCTATAACCCGCCGCAGTCACCTCAACCTTCTGTGGATTCACATCGTGCTATCAAAACCAATGATATACAAGTTATGCCGGTTTATATCACGGCCAAACATGGAGAATCTCAAGCCAACTCCTCGAGTCACCTTTGAGACTCGGGGGCTATGATGACATAACTCAGCAAATATTGCCAGTTTCATCAAATTTAAAAACACCAGGACGATGGAGGAAAAGATAACCCGGTCCCGGAGGCTACTGTTATATTGATGAAAATTTAAAGGCTGTCAAAAAATTTCCGGCTTAGAAAGTATATAACAGTTACAAAATCCCGGCTCAATGAAGAAGTTCCGGGTCATCAGAAAGGATTCTGGTTTAAAATCCGGCTAAAGGGAAGTCAGTCTCACTGAAGCTCTCAAATATCCGGTTTACAATCCGGTTCAAGGGAAATCTATTCTCTCACAAAGCTCTGAAGCTCTCAAATCCGGTTTAAGAATTTCCGGTTCAAAAAGGAATTAACTTCTCGCAAGTTCGAGTTTAAAGGCTGTCAGAAAATTTTCGGCTGAAAATGAAGATTCCGGTTTAAAATCCGGTTCAAGGGAAAGATGTCTCCCACAAAGCTTTGAAGCTCTCAATATCTAGTTTAAAATCCGGTTCAAGAAGGATTTATCTCTTGCAAAAAGTTAAAGGGTGCCAAAGAGGACCTGCTGCCATGATGCGCGGTTCAAACATGGGTATCATGCCTTATTGGCTTATCATATTATTGATCACTTGGGGGCTTGGTCGTATCCGAACCATAGCTACACCTCTTGATCGGCTCAATGCCACAACATCACTTGGGGGCTTTGGTCGTATCCGAACCATAGTCACACCTCTTGATCGGCTCAATGCCACATCATCACTTGGGGATTTGGTCAAGTCTGAACCATAGTCACGCCTCTTGATCGGCCTAGTGCCACAACATCACTTGGGGGCTTTGGTCGAACCCGAACCATCGCTACACCTCTTGATCGGCGTAATGCCAAAGCATCATTTGGGGACCTGGCTGACTCGAACCATAGCTACGCCTTTTTGGGAGCTTGGTCGTGTCCGACCATGGTAATGCCTCTTGATCGGCTCAAAGCCTCATTTGCAATGGTTTTATCTTTGCCTTTGCTTGAATTCTGTTTGCTTTTTTGATAAACATTTGTTTTGTTGTGTTTACAAACCGACATTATGACTGTCAATTACAAATTGACGGAACATGCTCAAATCTTAATCCGGAGACTATCAACCCGGTCTGGCTTTGACTCAAAGTCACCAGTATTATATATGGTTAATCCGGTGTTTATCACAACCCGGCACGGTTTTATCTAAACTGGCACAATATGGAAGGAGTTATCAGTACTCAAGATTGGGGTTATCACCCTTACTACAAAAAGTTGGTAAACCAATGATGTGATTCAAAGTCACAGGTATGATATATTCCATATTTAATTATTCTTAAGTGCAGCCTTGGTTATAAACCCGGGTTATATGTTGGGCATTATGATTCCGTCCGTGATAAACCGCCAGGACACTTTAAACTTGTTGTATGCAGAAACAGGTTGAATAAAGCGTGATTATAAATTATCTGGTGTTTATTAAACCGGCCTGGCTTTAAGACGATAAGTCGCCAGTATATGATGAGAAATTATCCGGTGTTTATTAAACCAACCTGGCTTTAAGACGTTAAGTCTCCAGTATATGATGAGAAATTATCCGGTGTTTATTAAACCAGCCTGGCTTTAAGACGATAAGTCGCCAGTATATGATGAGAAATTATCCAGTGTTTATTAAACTGGCCTGGCTTTGGACTATAAGTCGCCAATATATATTTGGATTGCGCCATTGGAATCATGCGCTTATAAATGATTGGGTTATATTATTCAAATAGCCAAATTTGGCTGAATTTTCATTATGATATTGGATGAATAAGGTTTTCATACCGGATTATATTATCTTGAATAGCCAACATGGCTGGATTTTTATTATGGTTATTAATATTATGATTGAGGTTTTCAAAGTCGCTTTAGCGCAATGGATATTATTTTGTCAATGGATATGATTTATTCTGCAATGGAAGGAATAGTCCCGAGTCGTTGCAGGCTTACGACCCGACACTTGGGGGCTACATTATTGAAAGTTGAGATTATATCAAATATGCAAGTCTCATGTTGCTGCGAGCATGCACCATGACACTTGGGGGCTAATGCAAAGTCATTTTTTGCTCATCTTATTGAAGAACCGACTCATCATATCATAATGAGCCGGCCTTGGGGGTTACCAGTTGCTCCTGTCAAACATTCAAGTATATATCAAGTTCCGGTTCAGTATTATCTTACTAAGCCGGCCCTTGGGGGCTACAAGTTTCAAATTTACATGATCATATTTATAAAGTCCCTGCTCATTATTGCATAATGACCCGGCACTTGGGGGCTACATATATGGAGTATTCAGTTTTACTAGTGACCGAGATGAGATCTCTTCAAAGTGGCGATAATTATATGGAAACAAGTCTTAAGCCATCACTTTGTTACGCTCAAGACTTGGGGGCTACAGGTAATATGGATATAAGGGAGAAAAATCTTCAAATTCTCGGTTCGAGCAAACCAGATTGACCGGTGTCCGCAATGATTATAACCCGGTGTCGGTAACAATTATGACTCGGTGCCATCAATATTTATAAACCGACGATTCTGGCAATGATAAACCGGCAAGTTCTACATTTTCAAACCGATTGATATCAGTTGAATATTTGAAGACTGGCGTGGAATTGTCACGGTAGATGTCCTCTTGCAAGGACTTAATCGTGGAGCCATCGCAACTAGGAAGCTTAAAGGGGTTAATCGGGACAAAGGACACGAGAGGGTTTATACTAGTTCGGCTCCTTACGGTGAACGTAAGCATGACTTGTATCATAAGGTATTGCTTGAGGTTTCGATGACCAGGGAGCGAGATACGCTATGCCCGGTTCTCGAAAGGTTGTTTTCTTGCCCTAAGCCGTCGTCGGGTCGACCCCTGATATACACGGGTTGACGCCTGCGACTTACGAGTCCCGCCGCTCATAAACGGTGTCCGCTCGGTGACTAGTCAAGTCTACCTTATGATACAAGTCATGCCATTATGGCGGTTTACTACAACGGGCTTTAAGTCGCCTATGGGCCTTAGGCCCCTTGTTGAGACGCCATCTTCATGCTTGGACTTGGGCTTCGTCTGTAACTCTTTACGTAACCCGGCCCCTCCCGGGCGGCTTACACAAATAGTTATATCCCCAACATTAGGCCCCAGTTGATTTGAGCCTGCTCATGTCAATCTTAAAATAACAAAACATAAATCTTCGGGTCTTGGACTGCATAAAAAGACTTTCTTTAACCCGGCGTGATGTCACTCTTTGGATCCGTGTTAACCCGTCATGACATCATCTTTCCTTTTATCCCGCCGAATCGGCCCAACGGATCTCTGTCTTTATTGCCTGTTCCGAGAATCGAGGCGTCGGGGCTGTTGGATAATAATTCTTATCTCCGCGCCATCTCAGTTATGCTTCTCCCTATAAATAGGGCGGCTTCAGGTATTTCATTCTTCTCCTTCCAGTCGTCTTCTTCCTCTCTTCTCATCCTCAAGCTCGCCACCGCCGCCGAACCCCTCATCTTCATCGACTCGGGCCACGCATCACCGACTCGGACCAGAAATCGACGGCGAACCTCCGCAGCTCGAGTTCATCCGTGAGTTCCTCTCCTTTCCTTTCTTTAGATCTAAATCGAAACTTTCCTGAGTTCGTCGGCATTCATCACCGCCCGACGCAAACCTTTGCTAGCTTGCACCTCCACAACCTGCTTAGATCGTAAAAACTGTGCAGAACTGCTGCGGTAGTTGTTTGTGTTGATCTTGCATAAAACAGATCTCATCTCCTTGTTTGGGAACTTTCTTGAGTGCGTGAACTTCTGCCTGCTTTCAGGTCTAGAAAAATTTCTTTCAGAACAATAATTTGATCCAAAATAATAGCTGTCATCTGTGAAACTTGTTTCTATCACCCGGAAAGCTTCTTCTGGTAAATGCCCTTAAACACAACTGTCCAGGTGTCCGGTTTAAATAAGTGATACTGAGCTGTAATCCTTGCCGTCTTCTCATGACTGTAAATTTTTTGAATCGCTCTTGATGTTTGTAGCGGCTTAAATATTGTTGCACAATCACCCTTATATCATTAGGCCCCTTCGTAAGCCGCTATCTTCAGTAATTTGGATATTTTCCTCCCTGGTTAAAATTTGAACCGGAACTTCTTATTTTGTAATAGGCCAACTGTTGTCATGGCACCTAAGGCGGCAAAAGTTCCTGTAACCTGCAACTAGGTCCCATCCATAGTCACTAAGAGTAAACTGGCCGAATTTGCGAAGTCTGGCCATCTGCCAAAAAAGGAGGTCATGTCTTATCGTGTTCTGACCCATCCAAAGAAAAGCCTCAACCAAAAGACGGGGAAGTGATAGTTTTCACGAATCACATGTACCAGGGATTTTCCCCTCCCGGCTCAAAAATTTTCAAAGAAATTCTGAATTTCTTTGACCTTAGACCTCAAGACATCGGGCCCAATTCCGTGTCAAATCTCTGCAATTTTCAAGTTTTCTGCGAAGTGTACCTGGGAGAAGAACCAAATCTGCTTTTGTTCAGAGAACTTTTTTATTTGAACCGGCAAAACGAACGTGCCAACGGGCCTAGTCTTGAACTTGGCGGCATCTCCATCCAGTGGCGAAGAGATTGTCTTTTCCCTTATGCCGCTACCGCCAAGTCACCCGAAAGACTGGAACCAGACGTGGTTCTACTGCCAAGATACATCACCGGCTGATGAGAACCACTGCCCGGCTTTCGCGCCCTGCGTCTCGAATCCAATCATCCGCTGGCAAATAAGTTATCCTATTGAACGCCTACCTCTCAACCCCACCATCAAGAAGATCAAAGCTCTTCTAGGGAACGGTTTAAATGGCATCGATCTGGTTTGAGTCTGGGTCACCTGGCGGATACTACCATTAAGCCGCCGCTCCGGCTTAATGTGTACTTATACAGGCGAAAAGGATGACTCGGTGCGTCATAGCTCTGATGATTTATCAGACGATGCGGTAGATGCTACAGTCCAATCTCTCATTGAAGGAAGGCATCAGAACCCGTAATGCCTTCGACTTACTTCCCTTCATAAGAAGAACCTGCTCTCATGTAAGTTACTAGTCTTCACAAATACTATTTTATATGTTATGTTCTTATACTTATGATTCTTTATCTGTTTCCACAGGCCGGTGATGATTTCTGGAATGTCAAGTATGACCATGAGGCTGCTAAAAAGGCCAGGGCGGCCAAGAAAACTGAAAGAAAAGCCGCCAGGACGGGCACCTCTAAGAAGAAGAAACCCAGTGCCTCTGACATGTTTAAATTGGATGCCTCTTCTTCGGATGAGGAAGAGGTAATATTTTTCAATTTTCTTTAACTCCTTTGCCATTACTTTACTGACATTTGATCCTTTCAGGAGGATACTGGAAATAGTCAAGCAGCTGGCGAAGAGGTAACTATAATTTCCTCCGACTCAGAGCCTTTGCCAACACAAAAAATCTGAAGGGTGACCCGGAAAGTAAGGTTTTCACACCCTCTAGCTTACCAAGATCCTCAATTTCATTTGAAGCAACAACAACTTGAGAACCGGAAACAAACTCGGGCCACTCAAGACGCATAACTCTCCTCCGGCTTACCCGATATAACCAGGAAGCGCTGGACCGAGGTTATCTCCAATTTACATTCTGCTTTTCCTTTGGCGGGTCTAATTCACGACCCTCAATTCATCCGACTCCAATTATCGGGATAACTCTCCGTCTTCCGTAGAGTCGATGCAATCAAACTTGCCAGATTTTAAAACAGCTCCCGTGTAATGCCACATTTCTTAATTTAAGTTTTTACATAATTATTCGTTTGTACTCATCCTTCCACTTTGACTGACAGCCTGCAAGTGAAGCCTAGCAAGAGGGCCAAAAAGAATAATTTGTCCCGAGACCCGGTGGTCACTGAACCGGCAATTGACTCATCCATTCCTGATAGCTCAACTCATCAGCCAATTCCTGAACCGGCTTTTGATATTCCGGTGTCAACCTCTGACCCGCCTGCAGAAGACGTTGTCCATGATTCTGATAAGCCGGAAATTCCTAGCCCGGTCAAGACGACTGAACCAGAAGTTGAATTTCTGAAAAGCCAATATGTTGAACCGGGCCGGCCTACTGTCCTTGCTCGATGCACTGCCAAGGAGGAGTTTGCCCAACGTCGGAAAACCAAACAGGACATCACTGATTATACTCACCTAGGCATTGGTGATATAGTCTCGGGCTATCTGAACCAAGTGCACAATAGCCGTGACCTGGAAATTGACATGGTGAAGCAAATACAACATAAATATAAGGTGTAACTTTAACTTTTTCCTGAACCTCACTTACTGTATCAGCCCCCAAGTCTATTGCTTATGAATGAATATGTCAGAGACTTAGAAATCTACTTATCGTTAGTTTTGTCCGCTTAAATTGAATATATTTAACTCGGTGATAGCATGAAACTTTGAATTTGGGTTACACATTAGCCCCCAAGTGTCAAATGCCATTACTTGTAAAGTGCTTGAGACTTAATATACATGCCGGTAAAATAGGTTAAGAAATTCTTTAAGCATACATTAGCCCCCAAGTGCCAATTATCTTTACTTGTAAAGTGTTTGGGACTTGAATGTAATCTTACCGTGATTCTTACCAAGACCTGATGTCGATGCAGGCCACCATAAGTTAATTTGAGGCGGAGATTGCTGATCTGAAGAGTCAGTTGAAAACCCAAGAGCTTGAAGCTCAGAAAGCCAACTCCAAGTTTGAATTCAGTGTCTCTGAACAAGAGGAACTGAAGAAAAATTTTGAATCGGAGAAGAAAACTTGGGCTGAGGAGAGGGCTTCACTGGTGACTCGGGCTGAAACAGCAGAGGCATCTCTTGCCGAGGCAACCGCCGAAAGCTGTCAAACTTAAAGCGCCAGATATCTCAAATGGTCTCGGCAATCTTGATGAGTTACTATGTATAACTCTGAATATCAAAATGGTTCCTTTGATGTATATTTTAATTGTTAACTCCGGCTCACCTTATATGTATAAACGCAGGTCCTGTGAGTACCAACCAAGCGTAATATGCTGATCAAGCTTAAGGCGGTGTACACTCTAGTGGAACATTTGTACACGGGTCTAGCGATGCTCTGGGCGTTGTGGCTTTATCAAATGATACTCCTTATCTCCTGCAAGATGTACTCAAGCGGCTTGCCGTGTTACCTCAACGGATTCAGAGCTAAGGCGAGCATCTGGTAGAGCCGGGCCATAGCCGCTTTAAGCCGGGCCAAAGCATTGGCTCCAGAGCTAGACTTAAGCGATGTTGCTCTTGGATACCCCAAATTAAAGGAGGATGGCTCTGCATTCACCAATCAGACTTCACCACCTGTGTGAGAGTCGTACGTCCTGTGGCCACCATCATCGGCAACGATATTGATCTTACAAAGTACCAGCCGGGTTATGACAACGAGAACCGGAGGATTCCAGCTCCACATTATGATGACGTCAGCCTGATCCCTCCAACTCGTAAGCATACCTTTGCTCCTGAAGTTGACCCGGCCAGTTTAATAGATGATGAAGCTAAATTTGAAGCCTTAAGCAGCATTGACTGAACCTCGTCAACCTTCCAGGACAAAGCAGCAGACGAAGAGGCGGAGAAGGATAAACCGGAGTCGTCAAGTCCACCAAAGGAGTAATCCGCCTGGCACTTACGTCTTTTAAAGAAAATAATACTTCATTATTCAGACTCGTGGAGTCTTGTAATAGGGTAGAAAAACTTCTTAACTTTGTCATGCCTTCGCGCATGTTTTGCGGTGCTTAACAATGTCTCAAGCCGCCAAGAATGTGCCTTGCCGGCTTGCTTGAATCATCCAAAAGCTTTCTGCTTTACTCTGTGTATAAAACAAAAACTTCCTTTGGCATCTCACCACATCCGGGGTTATGTAAGATAACGTTAATCCGGAGTAGGAACCAAAACATCATAAGTATCAGCCGGTTTAAGGCATACCTTACCGGCTTACTTGATCCCCAAAAAGAAGACAATTATACTTAACTTCTAAAAATTGGCACATATAATGTTTACCTGGCCCTTAGTATTATTTACTCTTATAGAATAAAGTAAACCTGATTTTCAAAGGCCTCTCATTCAATACAATCAGTAGAACTGCTCCGGAGGGGTTAAGCTAAGATTCGGATACGATCATATAGCCCCCAATGGCTTTGGCGATGCCGATCAAATGGGTATTGACAGCTATGTTCTCTTTGGTTCGAATCGACCTATGTTTGAACAGAAGCCCCCAAGTGACCATGAGAGTTGTTTAATGACGCTGATTCGAATACGATCGACGTCAGGCCCAAAGAGGTTAAGCTATGATTCAAATATGATCAAGAAGCCCCCAAGTGGGTTCGGCAATGTGCCAATCAATTGGTTATCGACAGCTATGTTCTCTTTGGTTCGAATCGACCTATGTTTGAGCAGAAGCCCCAAATGACCATGGCTTGATTCAGATATGATCATAAGCGGACCAAAGGGAAAACCGGATTCAGATATGATCCGCTCCTCGTTAGTCGCTTCCATCACACAGTAAAGAAGACACATAAACCTTGTAGGATGGAAAAGAAAGAGGTCCTGCTTTATTGCTTTATATAATATATACATTGCTAAAACAGAAAAGATAAATATACTCTGAAAGCCAGCGGCTTAAGTATAGTAGGGCCGGAGATGCACTATGTTCCACGGCCGCTGGGTCTCCTCCTCCGACTTACGTGAGTCTTTGTGCTCTCGAACATCGATGAGGTAATATGACCCGTTGTTGAGATTCTTACTGACCACGAAAGGTCCTTCCCAAGGAGGGGACAACTTGTGCATATCAGTTTGATCCTGGATGAGCCGTGCACTAAATCGCCTTCCTGGAAAGTTCTGCTTCTAACCCGGCGGCTGTGATAACGGCGCAGGTCTTGCTGGTAAATCGCCGAGCGGGCTATGGCCAAGTCTCGCTCTTCATCCAACAAGTCAAGTGCATCATGTCGAGCTTTTTCGTTATCAGCCTCAACGTAAGCCGCCACCCGGGGTGAATCATGCCGGATGTCACTTGGCAGAACCGCCTCTGCTCCGTACACCATGAAGAAAGGTGTATAACCAGTAGACCTGTTAGGCGTTGTGTTGATGCTCCATAGCACAAAAGGTAATTCCTCCACCCAACAACCCGGAGTTATTTGTAAAGGAATTAAGAGCCGGGTTTGATACCTTTCAAGATCTCTTGATTAGCTCTTTCTGCACGACCATTAGATCGGGGTGAGCAACGGCCAAACATCAAGCCGGATGTGCTCTTGTTGACAGAACTCTTCCATGGCACCCTTGGAGAGATTAGTGCCATTATCGGTTATAATCTTGTGCGGAAAACCAAAACGAAAGATCACCTTTTGATGAACTGAACCGCCATGGCTGCATCACACTTCTTGACCGGCTCTGCTTCAACCCACTTGGTGAATTTATCCACCGCCACCAACAGGTGTGTCTTCTTATCTTTAGACCTTTTGAAAGGTCCAACCATATCAAGCCCCTGCATCGCAAACGGCCAAGTAATTGGAATCATCCTCAATTCTTGAGCGGCACATGAGCTCGTCTTGAGAATTTTTGACATCCGTCACATTTGCTGACCGGATCCTCCAGATCGGCATGAGCCGTCAGCCAATAAAAACCGTGACGAAAAGCCTTGGCCACCAGAGACTTTGAACCGGCATGATGACCGCAATCACCTTCATGAATCTCATGAAGTATCTCCTGACCCTCCGTAGGTGATACACAACGTTGAAACGCCCCAGTGACGCTCCGGTGATGCAACTCGCCATGAACAATTGTCATGGATTTGGACCGCCTGACGATTTGTCTTGCCCAGGTCTCGATCCTCGTGCAATTCTCCCGGGTCATATAGGCTAAGTATGGGACCGTCCAGTCCGGGGTGGCATGGAGAGCCGCCACCAGTTGCGCCTCCGGGTCTGGTACTGCAAGCTCTTCCTCTGTAGGCACTCTGACATAAGGGTTATGCGAAATGTCAAGAAAGGTATTAGGCGGCACCGGCTTACGCTGAGACCCCAGCCGTCTTAAAGCATTAGCCACCTCATTCTTCCTTCGATCAATGTGCTCTATTTATAACCTTTGAAGTGCCCAGCCACCGCATCAACCTCACGACGATAAGCCGCCATGAGGGGATCCTTAGAATCCCATGTGCCTGACACCTGTTGAGCGACGAGGTCTGAATCGCCCAAACATCTTACCCGGCTCAAATTCATCTCTTTGGCCATCCGGAGGCCATGGAGTAAAGCATCATATTCAGCTGCATTGTTAGTACAGGGAAACATAAGCCGGAGCACATAACAAAATTTGTCACCTCGGGGGGAAGTTAAAATAACCCCAGTCCCCGAGCCCTCCAATTGCCTGGACCCATCGAAGTGAATAGTCCAATACGTGTTATCCGGCTTCTCCTCTGGTGCCTGCAACTCCGTCCAATCATTAATAAAGTCCACTAGGGCTTGAGACTTGATAGTCAGGCGCGGCATATACTTCAAACCGTGAGGCCCAAGCTCGATGGCCCACTTGGCAACTCGCCCCGTGGCTTCCCTGCTCGATGATGTCTCCCAAGGGGGCTGAACTTACCACCATTATAGGATGACCCAGGAAGTACTGCTTTAGCTTCCGGCTCGCCATGAACACCCCATAAACCAGTTTCTGCCAATGCGGATACCTTTGCTTGGATTCTATGAGCACCTCACTGATGCAATAAACCGGCCGCTGAACCGGATGCTCCTTGCCAGTCTCCTTACGCTCCACCACAATGGCCACACTAACAAAGACGTGGGTTAGCCGCAACATACAATAGCAATGGCTCTTTGTCAATCGGAGCTGCGAGAACCGGCAGCTCAGCCAACTGCCTCTTTAAATCTTCAAAGGCATCAAGACCTCACTCCGCATAAAGGTGTCTGTTTTCTTCATCATCGACATACCGGTAGAGCCTTCTCCCCAAACCGGCTTATGAATCGGCTTAAAGCGAACAACGACCGCTAGTCACAACATCATTGATGCATGCCGGTTTAGCCAGAGAGGTAATCGCCTTGATCTTCTCTGGGTTAGCTTCAATGCCCCTGTTTGAGACCAGGAATCCCAAAAGTTTGCATGCAGGCATGCCAAATACGCACTTGTCCGGGTTAAGCATCATCTTGTAGACCCGGAGATTATCAAAGGTTTCCTTTAAATCGGAGATCAAGGTTTCCTTCTCTCTGGACTTCACCACAATGTCATCCACATAAGCATGAACATTGCGCCTAATCGACTATGGAGACAATTACGCACACACGGCCGATAAGTCACCTGGGCACACTTGAGCCCAAACGACATAGACACATAGCAGAAGGCTCCAAATGGAGTAATGAAAGCCGTCTTCTCCTGGTCCTTATCTGCCATCTTGATCTGATGATAACCAGAGTAAGCATCCAAAAAACTCAACAGCTCGCAATCCGCAGTGGCATCGATGATTTGATCAATGCGGGCGGGGCAAAGGATCGATCGGACAAGCTTTATTTAGGTCCGTGTAATCCACACACATCCGCCAGGTGCCGTTCTTCTTGAGCACAAGCACCGGGTTAGCCAACCATTCCAGGTGAAAAACTTCCACAATGAACCCGGCTGCTAAGAGCCAAGCGACCTCTTCCCCTATAGCCTTCGCCTTTCCTCATTGAATCATTGGAGAAACTGCACGACCGGCTTATACTTTGGATCAATATTAAGAGTGTGCTCAATGAGTTCTCTCGGGACACCCGACATGTCGGAAAGGTTTCCATGCAAAGATGTACCGGTTCTCACGGATGAACTTCGATGAGCGCTTTCCTATTTGGGATCCAAATTGGTACCGATCTTTGAACTGCTTGGAAGAGTCACCTAGAGTGAAGTCAACCAGTTTTGTCTCGTGGCCGACTTAAATTTCAAAGCCGAGTCTTGCTCGTGGTTGGCTTCTTCAAAGAGGTCATATCTGCCGGGTCAACATTAGTTTGATAAAACTTCAGCTCCTCCTCAGCACAAACGGATTCGGCATAAGCCGCATCGCCTTCCTCGCACTCCAAGGCCACCTTGCGACTCCCATGCACAGTGATGGTGCCCTTGTAACCCGGCATCTTGAGCTGCAGATAAACATAACACGACCGTGCCATAAACTTGGCATAAGCCGGCCGTCCGAACAGAGCATGATATGGGCTTCTGATTTTGACTACCTCAAACGTCAGCTTCTCAGCCACAGAATCGTATTCGTCTCCAAAAGCCACTTCCAGCTCAATCTTTCCAACAGGATACGCCGACTTACCGGGTACCACCCCATGGAAAACAGTGTTAGATGTCCTCAAGTCCTTATCAGTGAGACCCATACGGCGAAATGTCTCATAATAGAGAATATTGATGCTGCTTCCGCCGTCCATGAGCACCTTAGTGAATTTATATCCACCAACCTGAGGGGCCACCACCAAGGCTAACGGACCCGGGTTATCAACCCGGAGAGGGTGATCTTCCCTACTCCAAATGATAGGCTGCTCTGACAACCTCAGATAACGGGGAACCGCCGGTTCAACTGAATTCACCGCCCTTTTATGAACCTTCTGGTCATGTTTACACAAGTTAGTGGTAAACACATGGTATTGCCCACCGTTTAACTGTTTTGGATGGCTCGATAACTTTGCTGCTGCTGCTGTCCTCCTTGACCAGATCACTGCTGATTATAGCCACCTTGACCACCTTGAAAATCGGAACTTGAGCCACCACCCGCCATGGAAACCACCTGCTCCTGAACCGCCGCCTGATCCGTGATTGCCATCAAACATGTTTGAATTCTTGAAAGCCTTCATGATCGCGCAGTCCTTCCATAAGTGGGTGGCAGGATTTTCTCGAGTACCGTGTCTTGGACAAGGCTCATTCAGAAGCTGCTCAAGAGATGGACCTGAGCCACCAGATCGAGGAGGGCCTCTCCCCTTACGCTTCTTGTTATTACCCTGGGCATTAGCATTGGCCACAACGCTGGTTACCGTCCGGCTTACGCTTGTTGCCGCCTTGACTTACCATTTGTTGCCGCTGACCCTTTCCGTTCTTTGTTCTTCTTTCCCTTCCTGTCTTTTCCTCCTCGGACACGGGATCATCGATGAGTATCGAATCGGCATATTTAACCAAAGCTGCCATCAGCGTACCCATGTCATTGCAATCACACTTAAGGCGTGACTTACGCTTCAGACACAAAATGACAATTCGATGGAGCATAAGTACTGCATGAGCCGGCATCCATCTTATCGGATGAATGTATTATTTCCTTGACCCGGCGCACCCAATGAGTTGTGGACTCACCCTCCTCCTGCTTACAATTGGTCAAGTCCACAATGGACATAGATTGCTTGCAAGTATCTTTAAAGTTCTGAATAAACCGGGCCTTTAACTCGGCCCATGAACCGATGGAATTGGGAGGCAAGCTTTTCAACCAAGTTCGGGCCGTTCCATCTAACATCATGGTGAAATACTTAGCCATTGTCGCGTCACGACTTCCAATAATTCCATGGCCATCTCGTAACTTTCAATCCATGCCCCGGTACGTAAGTCGACCGTGTAATTCGACACCTTTCGAGGACCCTTGAAATCCTTGGGCAGACGCACATCTCGCAGAGCCGGCACCAGACAAGGGACACCACCGGTTCTAGTGGCCACCCCTGCTCCAACTGAAGTCATTGGATACTCTGGGAGACCGTCATACGCCGTCTGCTGAGCCGCTAATTGAGCCGCCCGTTCATCCTCCGGACGCAATCGATCCTGCACCGGGTTATAGTCGCCGGGTTGGTTGCGACGCTGGGCATTGCTTGATAAAGCTCTGAATCCATGTGTCTGCTGTAACTCGGACTCCGGTTTGGATGAAGGTGCTACCCTAGGCTGAGGAGTGGAATGAATCCTATCCCTGCTGTAAGAATAGGTCTCTTGCTATGCCAAGGCCGTCTGAAGAAGCTCCCTAACCCTCCGGGTTTCCACTGCCGTTGGGTCGTCACCATCCACTGGAAGAGCCGCCAGACGCGCCGATGCTGCTATCAGGTTCTCCATGGGGTTGGAAAAGTGGCCCGGAGGTGTTGGTATGTATCGGGGCGGGGCCATGCTCCCGTGAAGAGGTGTCGTCTCTCGAGGCTGAACCGGCCCTCCTGCTCCGGGTGTCATAAATTGATTGGCTTCGGGCGGATTGCTAGGGCCGGCTCCGGGTGTCGTGAAAAGATTCCGAGGATCGTAAACCGGAGGCAGACAGGACTGGGTTTTCTGATGGCTCCTTCTCATCACCTCATTGGATGCATTCAGATTCATGTTAAGCTGGAAAGCCTCGACTGGAGTCGTTAGCCTGCAGCATCCAAAGCCGCCCGCTCCGCAGCTAGCCTGGTGTCCTCAGCTGCCAAGGCCTCCTTGGCCTGGGCTATCTCCTCACGCACCTTTGCTACCTCCGCGTTATGCTCATCTGGATTTGCAGGAATAATCATGGAGGTTAACAAGGCCGTCAACTTGTCCATAAGATCTATCAGCACCTGAGCCGGCGGACGCGCGGGGCCTCCTGCCCCGGCCACTCCTAACCCGGACGTCATTGCTGTCGCAGCCGTCGAGTTTTGGCTGGGCTGGGTACCAGCCATGAAGACTCCTGCCCAGCTTGGCGGCTCATAGCAATCTCAAACGCTAGAGTCGTCCGAACGGCCCCCTAGCATGCCTTCTTGGACCTGATACAGAGAATCTGTTGAGCCGGAGGACGAATCATCATCTGATGGGACGGCCGTCTCTTCGCCATCTTTAGATCCTTTAGAAAGTGCCTCTCCATGAACACAGCCCACAAAGGCACGCTTTATGACAGGTTGAATCGGGGCGGGTCTCGCACACTGAGCCGTCTCAATGAGGTCGGTGCAGCTGTCCGGCTCTGGGCCCGGCTCACCAATCCGGCCGATGAAGACGTGGATTCCGCCAAAGGGGACCTGGTACCAGTACTCAATTGAGTCGGCGTCGGGCCCCAGCCTTCGTTGTCGATGTAGATCTTGCCGCTGACGACTCTTGGTCATCCGCCCATCACGTATCCCTTGAGCCCTTCGAAGCTGCCCTTCAAGAACTCAAATCCACCATGCGCTGGCCCCACGGTGGGCGCCAACTGTCATGGAATTGTCACGACAGATGTCCTCTTGCAAGGACTTAATCGTGGAGCCATCGCAACTAGGAAGCTTAAAGGGGTTAATCGGGACAAAGGACATGAGAGGGTTTATACTAGTTTGGCTCCCTATGGTGAAGGTAAGCCTACGTCTAGTTGGGTTGGTATTGCTTGAGGTTTCGATGACCAGGGAGCGAGATATGCTATGCCCGGTTCTCGAAAGGTTGCTTCTTGCCCTAAGCCGCCATCGGGTCATCCCCTTATATACACGGGTTGACGCCCTGCGGCTTACAGAGTCCCGGCCGGCTCATAAACAGTGTCCGGCTCGGTGACTAGTCAAGTCTACCTTATGATACATGTCATGCCATTATGGCGGTTTACTACAACGGGCTTTAAGTCGCCTGTGGGCCTTAGGCCCCTTGTTGAGACGCCATCTTCATGCTTGGACTTGGGCTTCTATCTGGTAACTCTTTACGTAACCCGGCCCCTCCTGGGCGGCTTACACAAATAGTTATATCCCCAACAAAGACCAATATTTTTTCAAATCAGAGCATTTGAAGACTGATTCAAATGGATTCTTTATTTATGAAATATCTTCTGCAAGCAAATTGGTTATGAAGCTGGTCTATTGACTCAGATTTTTTAGAAGGAGGAAATGACAAGGACTTATGGATGATCAGATACCGGTTTACAAGAATTCTTAACCCGGAGCATAATCTGTCAAATTTTTACTTGTGTTTGTTGTACAGGATCAGTTTAACATGGATAAATCCAAATCAAACTGGGGGCTAATGTCGGGGATATACGCCGCGGCATAAACCGTCCGGAAGTGTAACCCGGCCGGACTTGGCAGTTTATCTGAAGACCTCACGACACTTGGCGAATTCTTGGCGACCATACGACTGGCGGTTTACAAGCAACCCGCCTGGTTATTTTGACTCACTGGTGACCCGACGGGCGGGTCAGACGGATGACAAGGCCCAAGGCCCAGAAGGCCGGTTTATGAGGAAAGGCAAGAAGGATATTTCCCTTACAAGGAGTCAAGACCCGGACTCTTATCCGATTTGTATTAGAGATAGATTTGTCCTAATCTTAATAGGATTCCACATGCAACCCGCCCCTTCAACTTATATAAGGAGGGGCAGGGCTCCCTAAAGAGGGACAAGCTACAAGCAAGAAGCAATAATCTCTAGGGCTAGACACAACTAAAGGAGAGCCGGTTTACCGGCGACTCTCTCATGAGCATAATGAGACCTAGCCAAAAACAACATGTAGGGCTATTACCGGATGATGTTTCTCGGGGCCCGAAGCTGTCTAAATCCTTGTCTTGTGTGTTGATCCGCCTCGCGTCTCTCGATTCCAACCAACCCCTTCAAGCTACCGCATAGATGCGTTGGCCTCACGACTAAGTCCTCACACTAGGACATCTTCCGTGACAATTCCACGCCAGTGAGGTTCTTTATGTTGGATTGAATATTATGAATCTGAAGTTGTTTGATGCATATCGTATAATTGACCCATGGATACTTGTGGTGACATTGGAGTATCTAGGTGACATTAGGGTTGATTGATGTGTGTCATATGGTGTTATTTTACAACAAACTCTAGGGCTGTTTGTGACACTTATAGGAATAGCTCAATGGATTGATCGGAAAGAATAACTTTGAGGTGGTTTTGTACCCTACAAGTAATTTCATCTTATGTTCTCCGTGATAGGAACTTTGGAGTGACTTTTGTCGCACATTGAGGGCTTGCCATATGATCTAATTATGTTATCATTGTTGAGAGAACTTGCACTAGTGAAAGTATGGACCCTAGGCCTTGTTTCCAAGCATTGCAATACCGTTTTCGCTCACTTTTACCACTTGCTACCTTGCTGTTTTTATATTTTCAGATTACAAAAACCTATATCTACCATCCATATTACACTTGTATCACCGTCTCTTCGCCGAACTGGTGCACGTATACAATTTACCATTGTATTGGGTGTGTTGGGGACACAAGAGACTCTTTTTTATTTGGTTGCAGGGTTGTTTGAGAGAGACCATCTTAAGCCCTCGCCTCCCACAGATTGATAAACCTTAGGTCATCCACTTGAGGGAAATTTGCTACTGTCCTACAAAACTCTGCGCTTGGAGGCCCAACATGAGTCTACAAGAAGAAGGTTGCGTAGTAGACATCAAGCTCTTTTCTGGCGCCGTTGCCGGGGAGGCTAGGTAAGTGGCACTCGCACCCCGTCAACTAAGCTCTTTTCTGGCGCCGTTGCCGGGGGGTTAGTGCTTGATGGTATATCTTTAGATCTTGTAATTGAATCTTTTAGTTTCTTGTTTTATCACTAGTTTAGTTTATAAAAGAAAACTACAAAAAATGTAATTGAGGTTGCCTCATATGCTTCATCTTTTTAATATCTTTCATGAGAATGACGGAAAGGAAAATTGTGCCCAAGTGTTAGAGGAAGAAGTCAATAAAATGTTTGGCACTAAATATTTGAGTGATGAGCATGATTGCAATGTTGTTAGTATGAATTCTTTGAATATCCATGATGCTATTGATATGCAAAGCCACAAGCTTGGGGATGCTATTTTTGATGAAGATGATATTTTTACTCCTCCAAGTTTTGATGAGAAAATTTGTTATGATGAAAGCATGCCTCCTATTTTATGATGATTATATTGATGAAAGTGGGTTTTGAAGAGTGTCAACTTTAGGAAGTAATGATCCCACTATTTTGGAGGGTGTTGAATCTTATTGCGATAATTATGAAAGTGGATTTGGAGAGGTCGTGACTTTATTTAGTGATGAATCCACTATTTCGGAAGAGGTTCCAATTGATTATGAGAACAAAGTTGCTATCTATGATGATTATTGTGATGACATGTATGCTATGAAGAGTAATGGTAACCATGAAACTTGTCATCATGATTTTAATTTTCAATTGGATTATGCCTCACCTGATAGTTATTTTGTTGAGTTTGCTCCCACTACTATTAATGAGAAGAATTTTGCTTATGTGGTGAGTAGGAAAATTTCTATGCTTGTGCATCATGAGAATAATGCTTTATGTGATGGTTATATTGTTGAATTCATTTATGATGCTACTAAAAATTATTATGAGGGAGGAACATACGCTTTTACATATTGCATTAATATCAAGTTTCCTCTCTATATGTTGAAAATCTTGAAGTTGCACTTGCTTTACCTTCCTATGTTAGTTGATTCTTGTTCCCATGAACTATTTGCTCACAAAATCCCTATGTATAGGAAGTGGGTTAGACTTAAATGTGCTAGTCATATTCTTCATGATGCTCCCAGTATCTTTCAATTCTTATCTTCTATGTGAGCATCATTGAAATCATCATGCCTAGCTAAAAAGACATTACAGAAAATCGCTTGTTGGGAGACAACCCAACATTTACCCCTGCTGTTTTTGTGTGTTAACATGATTATGCTACTGTATTAATCATGTTTTATAGCTTTGGTTTCAATAAAGTGCCAAGTAAAGCCTTTGGGATATTATGGATGATAGTTGACTTGATTCTGTCCAAAAACGGAAACTTTGGCACCCAGTCACAGAATTGTTAAAAAATCACTGGAGCGTTGAAAAATTCTGAATTTTTTACAGTATATTGATATACAAATTTTCCAGGTTTTCCTAATTTTTCAGAACTTTTGGAGTTACGGGAGTATGATTTCAATTCATATCTTTACAGACTGTTCTGTTTTTGATGCATAGTTTGCTTGTTTTCTAGTTTCTATGGCTTATATTGCTTACGATAAATTGTAGAAATGATAGGGTATAGTAGGCATCATGTGAGAAAAATTATGAATCTTGTCTTGACAGTACCAAAGTGAATTATTTGCTTTATTATACTAACAGAGCTTACGAGTTTTCTGTTGAGTTTTGTGTTGTGAAGTTTTCAAGTTTTGAGTAAAGATTGGATGGACTATGGAATAAGGAGTGCCAAGAGCCTAAGCTTGGGGATGCCCAAGGCACCCCAAGTTAATATTCAAGGACAACCAAGCATCTAAGCTTGGGGATGCCCCGATGGCATCCCCTCTTTCGTCTTCGTTCATCGGTAACCTTACTTGGAGCTATATTTTTATTCACCACATGATATGTGTTTTGCTTGGAGCGTCATGTCATTTTATTTTGTTTTGCTTGCTGTTTGAATAAAGTACTTAAGATTTGAAATTTTATTTATGAGAAGGAGTCTTCACATAGTTACATAATTATTCGAGTACTCATTGATCTTCACTTATATCTTTTGGAGTAGTTTGTCATTTGCTCTAGTGCTTCACTTATATCTTTTTAGAGCACGACAGTAGTTTTATTTTGAAGAAATTGTTGAACTCTCATGCTTCAGTTATATTATTTTGAGAGTCTTTAAACAGCATGGTAAGTTGCTTAGGTTATGAATTTAGTCATAATATGATGGGCATCCAAGAGGGATATAATAAAAACTTTCATATAAAGTGCATTGAATACTATGATAAGTTTGATTCCTTATGATTGTTTTGAGATATAAAGATGGTGATATTAGAGTCATGCTAGTGAGTAGTTGTGAATTTGAAAAATACTTGTGTTAAGGTTTGTGATTCCCGTAGCATGCACGCATGGTGAACCGTTATGTAACGAAGTTGGAGCATGATGTATTTTTTGATTGTCTTTCTTATGAGTGGCGGTCGGGGACGAACGATGGTCTTTTCCTACCAACCTATCCCCCTAGGAGCATGCACATAGTACTTTGTTTCGATGACTAATAGATTTTTGCAATAAGTATGTGAGTTCTTTATGACTAATGTTGAGTCCATGGATTATACGCACTCTCACCCTTCCACCATTGCTAGCCTCTCTAGTACCGCGCAACTTTCGCCGGTACCATACACCCACCATATACCTTCCTCAAAACAGCCACCATACCAGCCTATTATGACATTTCCATAGCCATTCCAAGATATATTGCCATGCAACTTTCCACCATTCCGTTTATTATGACACGCATCATTATTGTCATATTGCTTTGCATGATCATGTAGTTGACATCGTATTTGTGGAAAAGCCACCGTTCATAATTCTTTCATACATGTCACTCTTGATTCATTGCACATCCCAGTACACCGCCGGAGGCATTCATATAGAGTCATCTTTTGTTCTAGTATCGAGTTGTAAATCCTGAGTTATAAGTACATAAAAGTGTGATGATCTTCATTATTAGAGCATCGTCCCATGTGAGGAAATAAAAAAAGAGAAAAGGCCGAATAAAGTGAAGGTCCAAAAAACAAAAAAAAAGAGAAAAAGAAAAAGAGAGAAGGGACAATGTTACTGTCCTTTTACCACACTAGTGCTTCAAAGTAGCACCATAATCTTGATGGTAGAGAGTCTCCTATGTTGTCATTTTCATATACTAGTGGGAATTTTTCATTATATAACTTGGCTTGTATATTGCAACAATGGGCTTCCTCAAAATGCCCTAGGACTTCATGAGCAAGCAAGTTGGATGCACACCCACTTAGTTTCTTTTTGAGCTTTCATACACTTATAGCTCTATTGCATCCGTTGCATGGCAATCCCTACTCACTCACATTGATATCTATTGATGGGCATCTCCATAGCCCATTGATATGCCTAGTTGATGTAAGACTATCTCCTTCTTTTTGTCTTCTCCACAACCACCATATTCCATTCCACCTATAGTGCTATATCCATGGCTCACGCTCATGTATTGCGTGAAAGTTGAAAAAGTTTGAGAACATCAAAAGTATGAAACAATTGCTTGGCTTGTCATCAGGGTTGTGCATGATTTGAATATATTGTGTGATGAAGATGGAGCATAGCCAGACTATATGATTTTGTAGGGATAAGCTTTCTTTGGCCATGTTATTTTGAGAAGATATAACTGCCTTGTTAGTATGCTTGAAGTATTATTGTTTTTATGTCAATATTAAAATTTTGTTTTGAATCTAATGGATCTGAATATTCTTGCCACAATAGAGAAGATTACATGGATGAATAAGTTAGGTAGCATTCCACATCAAAAATTCTGTTTATATCATTTACCTACTCGAGGATGAGCATGAATTAAGCTTGGGGATGCTTGATACGTCTCCAACGTATCTATAATTTTTGATTATTCCATGCTATTATATTATCTATCTTGGATGTTTATATGCATTTATATGCTATTTTATATGATTTTTGGGACTAGCCTATTAATCTAGAGCCTAGTGCCAGTTTCTATTTTTCCTTGTTTTTGAGTTTCGCAGAAAAGGAATATCAAACGGAGTCCAATTGACATGAAAATTTACGGAGAATATTTTTGGAAAATATAAAAAATACTGGAACGAAAAGATATCAGAGAAGAGTCCCGAGGCCACCACAAGGGTGGAGAGCGCGCCCCCCTAGGGCGCGCCCCCCGTCCTTGTCGTTGCCGCGTGGGCCACCTTGACTTGTCCCCGACGCCAACACTTCCTATAAATCCCGAAACCTCCAGAACAGAACCTAGATCGGGAGTTCCGCGCCGCAAGCCTCTGTAGCCACGAAAAACCAATCGGGAGCTCGTTCCGGCACCCTGCCGGAGGGGGAAACCATCATCGGTGGCCATCTTCATCATCCCGGCGTTCTCCGTGACAAGGAGGGAGTAGTTCACCCTCGGGGCTAAGGGTATGTACTAGTAGCTATGTGTTGATCTCTCTCTCTCTCTCTCTCTCTCTCTCGTGTTCTTGATATGGCACAATCTTGATGTACCGCGAGCTTTGCTACTATAGTTGAATCATATGGTGTTTCTCCCCCTCTATCTTCTTGTGATGAATTGAGTTTTACCTTTGAGGTTTCACTATTATCGGATTGAATACTATTATGGATTTGAGAACACTTGATGTATGTCTTGCTTGGGATACCCGTGGTGACAATGGGGTATTCTATTGATTCACCTGATGTATGTTTTGGCACTCAACTCTCGGATTCCCAAGGTGACATTGGGGTAATCTATGCATAGGGGTTGATGCATGTTTTTGTGTTTGTTTCTCTGATAGGAATCTTGGGGCACTCTTTGAGGTTGTTTATGTTGGATTGAATATTATGAATCTGAAGTTGTTTGATGCATATCGTATAATTGACCCACGGATACTTGTGGTGACATTGGAGTATCTAGGTGACATTAAGGTTGATTGATGTGTGTCATATGGTGTTATTTTACTACGAACTCAAGGGCTGTTTGTGACACTTATATGAATAACTCAATGGATTGATCGGAAAGAATAACTTTGAGGTGGTTTCATACCCTAAAAGCATTTTCATCTTATGTTCTCCGTGATAGGAACTTTGGAGTGACTTTTGTCGCATGTTGAGGGCTTGCCATATGATCTAATTATGTTATCATTGTTGAGAGAACTTGCACTAGTGAAAGTATGAACCCTAGGCCTTGTTTCCAAGCATTGCAATACCGTTTTTGCTCACTTTTACCACTTGCTACCTGATATGTCTCCAACGTATCTCTAATTTTTTATTGTTCCATGCTGTTTTATTATCAATCTTGGATGTTTTATAATCATTTTATAGTCATTTTTATATCATTTTTTGGTACTAACCTATTGACATAGTGCCAAGTGCCAGTTGCTGTTTTTTCCATGTTTTTTACATCGCAGGGAATCAATATCAAATGAAGTCCAAATGCCATGAAACTCCATGATGATTTTTTATGGGCTAGAAGGAAGGCAATGGGCCCTGGTTGCACCTGGGGGTGCCCCGAGGGGGGCACAACACACCAGGGCTCGCCAGGAGGCCCCGACGCGCCCTGGTGGGTTGTGCCCACCTCGGGTGCCCCCCCGGACCGCCTCTTTGCTCTATAAATACCCCCAAAAATACCAGAACCCTAGAAGCGTCGACGAAATATTCATCCAGCCACCGCAGAGTCCAGAACCACCAGATCCAATCTAGACACCATCACGGAGGGTTTCACCACTTCCATTGGTGCCTCTCCGATGATGCGTGAGTAGTTCTTTGTAGACCTTCGGGTCCGTAGTTAGTAGCTAGATGGCTTCCTCTCTCTCTTTTGATTCTCAATACAATGGTCTCTTGGAGATCCATATGATGTAACTCTTTTGCAGTGTTTTTGTTGGGATCTGATGAACTTTGAGTTTATGATCAGTTATATCTTTTTATATCCATGAAACTTATTTGAGTTTCTTTGATCTCTTATATGCATGATCTCTTATAGCCTCATATTTCTTCTCCGATATTTGGGTTTTGTTTGGCCAACTTGATCTATTTATCTTGCAAAGGGAAGAGGTGCCCAGTAGTGTGTTCGATCTTACGGTGCTTGATCCCAGTGACAGAAAGGGAATCAACACGAATGTATCGTTGCCACTAAGGATAAAAATACGAGATCTATATATACCGCCATATAGATAAACGGATCTTGTCTACATCATGTCATCGTTCTTATTGCATTACTCCGTTTTTCCATGAACTTAATACACTAGATGCATGCTGGATAGCGGTCGATATGTGGAGTAATAGTAGTAGATGCAAGCAGGAGCCGGTCTACTAATCTTGGACGTGATGCCTATGTAATGATCATTGCCTGGATATCGTCATAATTATTTGAAGTTCTATCAATTGCCCAACAGTAATTTGTTTACCCGCCGTTTGCTCTACTTTTTTTTGCATTTTTATTCAGATCTATTAAACAAAAAAATACAAAAATACCTTGCTGCATTTTATATTTATTTATTTTATTTGGCGTTCGATCTATCAATCTACTACAATTTACCTCACGTCCGTTTGCCTATCTTGAGGCGCCGTACCCTGAAAGGGATTGACAACCCCTTTAAAATTTCGGGTTGCGATGTGTTGTTGTTTGTGTGCAGGTGTTGTTTACATTGTGTTGCTTGGTTCTCCTACTGGTTCAATACCTTGGTTTCATAATTGAGGGAAATACATACCGTCGCTGTGCTACATCATCCCTTCCTCTTGGGGGAAATACCGACGTAGTTGCAGCAACCATCAAGGAGAGTTTCTGGCGCTGTTGCCGGGGAGGATCTTCAACATAACCAGGTTCCTAATCACAAATCTCATCTCCTCGCAATTTACATTATTTACCTCTCGTTTTCCTCCCCCACTTCACAAAAATTTGCATTTTATTCGCCTCTCTTTTTCCGTTCGCCGTTTTCTCGTCGGACCTATTCTCTGCTTGCAATCATGAGTGATTTCGGTATGGCACCAAAAGATGATGGCCTGACTCCTAAGATTGGACGTAAAGGCAATCTGGATGCTAAAACTTTTATCTTGGGGCAAGGGAACATTATGGGAAAAGAGTGTATCCAAGAATTTTTCAATTATGTTGGAAATCTGAGTCTTGATGATGCCCCTATACTTAAAACTACTAGATCTTATGCGGATGCTATTTAAGCACTAGTGCTGATACTTGAAAGTAAATTTATCCGCACTCATCCTACTTTGCAAAGATTGTTTTTTGAGCTTCCCGAAATAAAAAATCCTACAGGCAAAAAGTTGGCCACTCTCGTTCTTATGAACGAGTTTGACTACATAATTGGGGAAGCTAGGGAAATCTTTGATTTTTATGGTATGAATCGTGAAAAGCCCGCGATTGATGAAATTCTTTACAATAGTGACTATGCACTAAGGCATTTGCTTGGGGATAATAATATCTTTGATGAGAATCTTAAAAAGGAGGTTCCCGTTCTAGAAAATAATCCAACAAGTTTTTAATAATGTTAATCAACACTATTCTTGGATTGTTGTGGGAAATCAACGGGGTTATGACGAAAACTAACTAAGGAATGCTAAAGTTTCTATGGATAACATGTTTTTACGTTGTGTTTACAAAACCTCCTGATAAAAATACCCCCAAGAAAATTAAGAACAAGAAGGATGACAAAACTTAGATCCTTGCCTCACGCCTAGCTAAGGGCGTAAAACTATAGCGCTTGTTGGGAGGCAACCCAATGAATAAAATTTATTTTTTCTTTTCTATTTATGTTCTTGTGTGTTTGCAAAATATGCTACTCATATTATTGTGTTTTTTGTGTTTTAATTAGTGTTTGTGCCAAGTAAAGCCTATAGGATCTTCTTTGGTGATAGTTGTTTGATCTTGTTGAAAAAGACAGAAACTTTGCACTCACGAAAATAATTTTCATAAATCACAGAAAAGAGCTTTTGCCCTGATTCTTTTTACAGAAGATTAATATACAAATTACCCAGGTCATCCTATTTTGGTAGAATTTTTGGAGTTACATAAGTATTCGCTAAAGTCAGATTACTACAGACTGTTCTGTTTTGACATATTCTGTTTTCTTTGTGTTGTGTGCTTATTTCGATGGCTCTATGGTTTTCTTTGATGAGTTTTTGCCATTGAAAAGTTGGAATACAATAGATATAATACAAAAACAAAATATGAATTGGTTTGATACAACACTTAGTAGTGGTTTGCTTTCTTATACTAACGGATCTCACGAAGGTTTTGTTGAGTTTTGTGTGATTGAAGTTTTCATTTTGGGTTATCTTACGATGGATGAAAGAAGGATAGAAGAGCCTAAGCTTAGGGATTCCCCAACATCCCAAGCTATTATCCAAGAATGAGCAACCAACTAAGCTTGGGGATGCCCCCGAGTGGCATCCCCTCTTTCTTCTAACGACCATCGGTATTTTACTCGAGGCTATATTTTTATTTGTCACATGATATGTGTTTTGCTTGGAGCGTCTTGTATGATATGTGTCTTTGCTTGTTTTATTTTGTGTTTTAAGTCATCAATCCTTGCTGGACACACCTATTTGAGAGAGCTAAAAATATATCATGACTTGTTAGAATTTCTCTCTGTGCTTCACTTAAATCTTTTATGAGCTAGGACTTGCTCTAGTGCTTCACTTATATCTTTTTGAGCACGGTGTGCTTAGTATTTTTGAAGAATTGCTCTCAATTCACTTAGATTTATTTGAGAGTTAGTAAAATTTTGAAGAAATTCTCTCTTGCTTCACTTAAATTATTTTGAGAGAAAGAAAATTTGTTATGCTCATGATCTCACTTATATTTGTTTGAGCTTATGAAAAGAAACACATGAAAATTAGTCCCAAAGTGATAGATATCCAAGAAGGATAAAGAAAAAAATGTCATGAAGATCATTGGACAAAATAAACTTGATTCTTAGTAATAGTTTCGAGATATGATGATGTGATATGTGAGTTATGTTGATGAGTAATTATGCTTTAGTAAGAATATTGGTGTTAAGGTTTGTGATTCCCCATGCATGCACGAAAGTCAATAATCATGCAATGAAAATTATATCCAACTTGTGGTGCATTATTCGGTGTTAATTATGCTTAATGCTTGCTTACAAGATTATTCGTTTCTTGGTTGGTCGCTTCTCAATCTTTTTGCTAGCCTTCATTTTGCACTAAGTATGACCTCTACTTGTGCATCCAAAATCCTTTAAACTAGTTTTGCCACATGAGTCCACTATATCTACCTATATGCGGCATTCTTTTGCCATTCTAAGCAAATTTGCATGTGCCATCTCTAATTTTCAAAATAAACTTCTCTTTTGTGTATTTGTTTAGCTCATGAACAGTAACGGTGGCTAATATTTTCCATGCTAGATGTGTTATTCTCACGATGAGTGTTTATTCACTTGTCATTCCACGAGAGTAAGGCAAAGGTTTTATGGATGCCCAGTACCGAAATGCAAAAATTAATTTACTTTATGTTGTCAAATAATAAATTCCTTGGAAAGTGTTGGTATGGAAGGCACCCGTGAATACGGTTAGCCATGGAAAGTGAAAGATTGGTGTAAAAAGGAAAAAAAAACTTTATTTTCTGTTTGGGAACCGCCTATGGCATATCTAGCATGGAAAGTGTTCGTAGATCCATGTCGTTTTCGTTGGCGGGATGGATACACCTCCCAAAATGTTTTTATCTCTAATTTTTTCGCTTTGAGCTCTGGCACCCCTACAAGTCCCTACTTCCCTCTGCGAAGGGCCTTTCTTTTACTTTATGCAATTTTTATTTTAAAATTTGAGTCTCCATCTTCTCCTACAAAAGCACCAACTAGGAGGAAATATGATCGTGCTCAAGTATTGGGTGTAGTTAATATTCGAGCGTGTTTCATGAATGGATCAATGTTTGAGCTTGATGGGCTATGGGTATCTTATTTTAGCATTAATATTTTGAAAGACATGGTTGCTTGTTGATATGCTTGAGTATCTAAATTATTATGTCAAAACTAGACTATTGCATTGAACCACATAAAAGTCCAAATGTCCATGCTATAAAGAAAATAATATTATATGACTTGATGAACAACACTCTACATCAAAATTCTGTTTTTTATCACTTACCAACTCGAGGACGAGTAGGAGTTAAGCTTGGGGATGCAGATACGTCTCCAACGTATCTATAACTTTTTATTGTTCCATGCTGTTTTGTTATCAATCTTGGATGTTTTATAATCATTTTATAGTCATTTTATATCTTTTTTGGTACTAACCTATTGACATAGTGCCAAGTGCCAGTTGTTGTTTTTTCCATGTTTTTTACATCGCAGGAAATCAATATCAGATGAAGTCCAAATGCCACGAAACTCCATGATGATTTTTTATAGGCCAGAAGGAAGGCAATGGGCCCTGGTTGCACCTGGGGGTGCCCTGAGGGGGGCCCAACCCACCAGGGCGCGCCAGGAGGCCCCGACGCGCCCCGGTGGGTTGTGCCCACCTCGGGTGCCCCTAGGACCACCTCTTTGCTCTATAAATACCCCAAAAATACCAGAACCCTAGAAGCGTCGTTGAAATATTCATCCAGCCTCCGCAGAGTCCAGAACCACCAGATCCAATCTAGACACCATCACGGAGGGGTTCACCACTTCCATTGGTGCCTCTCCGATGATGCGTGAGTAGTTCTTTGTAGACCTTCGGGTCTGTAGTTAGTAGCTAGATGGCTTCCTCTCTCTCTCTCTTTTGATTCTCAATACAATGGTCTTTTGGAGATCCATATGATGTAACTCTTTTGCGGTGTGTTTGTTGGGATTTGATGAACTTCGAGTTTATGATCAGTTATATCTTTTTATATCCATAAACTTATTTGAGTTTCTTTGATCTCTTATATGCATGATCTCTTATAGCCTCGTATTTCTTCTTCGATATTTGGGTTTTGTTTGGCCAACTTGCTCTATTTATCTTGCACCGGGAAGAGGTGCCCGGTAGTGGGTTCGATCTTACGGTGCTTGATCCCAGTGACAGAAAGGGAACCGACACGTATGTATCGTTGCTACTTAAGGATAAAAAGACGAGATCTATATCTACCTCCATATAGATAAACGGATCTTGTATACATCATGTCTCTGTTTTTCCATGAACTTAATACACTAGATGCATGCTGGATAGCGGTTGATGTGTGGAGTAATAGTAGTAGATGCAGGCAGGAGTCGGTCTACTAATCTTGGACGTGATGCCTATGTAATGATCATTGCCTAGATATCTTCATAATTATTTGAAGTTCTATCAATTGCCCAACAGTAATTTGTTTACCCACCGTTTGCTATTTTTCTCGAGAGAAGCCACTAGTGAAACCTACGCCCCCTGGGTCTTGTTTCTCATATATTTTCCTTGCGATCTACTTTTTCTTTGCGTTTTATCCAGATCCATTAAACTAAAAAAAACACAAAAATATATCAACTACAATTTACCTCACGTCCATTTGCCTATCTTGAGGCGCCGTACCCCGAATGGGATTGACAACCCCTTTAAAACGTCGGGTTGCGAGGTGTTGTTGTTTGTGTGCAGGTGATGTTTACGTTGTGTTGCTTGGTTCTCCTACTGGTTCGATACCTTGGTTTCATAACTAAGGGAAATACCTACCGTTGCCGTGCTACATCATCCCTTCCTCTTGGGGGAAATACCGACGTAGTTGCAGCAACCATCACTACCTTGCTGTTTTATATTTTCATATTACAAAAACCTATATCTACCATCCATATTACACTTGTATAACCATCTCTTCGCCAAACTAGTGCACCTATACAATTTACCATTGTATTGGGTGTGTTGGGGACACAAGAGACTCTTTGTTATTTGTTTGTAGGGTTGTTTGAGAGAGACCATCTTCATCCTACGCCTCCCACGGATTGATAAGCCTTAGGTCATCCATTTGAGGGAAATTTGCTACTGTCCTACACAACTCTGTGCTTGGAGGCCCAACACGAGTCTACAAGAAGAAGGTTGCGTAGTAGACATCAGCAAGCATCATGTGGCGGGGAAAGATCTAGGCACATATGGCATGTCGAATATATTTGATCATGATTTATTATTGTTGACAACTATCTCTATGATAAATGAGTTGGGAGGCGAAACATTAAGCCCATATATTTCTCTGTGTTTGATGGATGCCATTTGTTCTAAGAATATGCTTGAGTACTAGCAATCATGGAAGACTATATGATGATTGAGCATGTGGAGCTGTTACTTAGATTTTGTTGAATAAGTTGAATTGCAATTGTTTGGTGACTGATAACATAGGTTGTCAAGTTTCAAGATAATTCATTGTTTGAACCATAACATGTGAATTGGTTGCTACTTTATCATGATGAGTTTTATGAGAAAGAGTTGTTGTTATGATGCTAGGAAAAGTGAATGAAACTATCATTGATCAAACTTATGCACTTTGCTAGCATTCACACTTCATAAATTATTTCTTTTATCATTTACCTACTCGAGGACGAGTAGAAATTAAGTTTGGGGATGCTGATACGTCTCCAACATATCTATAATTTATGAAGTATTCATGCCATGTTTACAACAATTTTATATGGTTTTGGTATGATTTCCATGGAACTAACGGACTGATGCTGTTTGCAGCAGAACTACCGTGGTGTTATTTTTTGTGCAGAAATAAAAGTTCTCCAAATGCAACAAAACTTTTTGACGATTTTTTGGAACAAAAGAGGCACTAGAAGCTTTGTGGGAGGACCAGAAGGTGAAGGAGGTGAGCACAAGACACCTGGGCACGCCAGGAGGCCCTGGCGCGCCCAGGTGGGTTGTGCTCACCTCGAGGCCCATCTTCACGTGATTGCAACGCTGAAAAATCCTATAAAAAGAGAAACCATCAGAAATAACCCTAGATTAGAAGTTCCGCCGCTGCAAGCCTTTCTAGCCTCGAAAAACCAATCTAGACCCCGTTCCGGCACCCTGCCGGAGGGGGAAATCATCACCGGTGGCCATCTTCATCATCCCGACGGCCACCATGACGAGGAAGGAGTAGTGCACCCTTGGGGCTGAGGGTTTGTACCAGTAGCTATGTGTTTAATCTCTCTCTCTTTCTCTCGTGTACTTGAGATGTCACGATCTTGATGTATCGCAGGCTTTGCTAATATAGTTGGATCATATAGTATTTCCCCTCTCTATCTTGTTGTGAATTGAGTTTTCCCTTTGAGATTTATTTTTATCGGATTGAATACTTTTATGGATTTGAGAGCACTTGATGTATGTATTGCTATGAATACCCGTGGTGACAATGGGGTATCATATTGATTCACTTGATATGTGTTTTGGCACTCAACTCGCGGATTCCCGAGGTGACATTGGGGTAATCTATGCATAGGGGTTGATGCACGTTCTCATCTTTGTTTCTCCGGTAGAAATCTTAGGGCACTCTTTGAAGTTCTTTGTGTTGGATTGAGTATTATGAATCTGAAATTGTTTGATGCAGATCACATAATCAACTCACGGATACTCGCAGTGACATTAGAGATGGTTGACGTGTATCATATGGTTTTTCTAGTATGAACTCTTGGTTAGATCTATCGGAAAGAATAGCTTGGTGTTATTTTAGTACGAACTCTAGGATAGATTGATCGGAAAGAATAGCTTCGAGGTGCTTTTGTACCCTACAAATAATATCTTCTTATGTTCTCCGCTAGATAGGAACTTTGGAGTGATTCTTTATTGCACGTTGAGGGATGGTTATATGATCCAATTATGTTAGCATTGTTGAGAGATTGCACTAGCGAAAGTACGAACCCTATGCCTCATTTTCAAGCATTGCAATATGTTTTGTGCTCACGTTTGTTACTCGCCACCTTGCTGTTTTTTATTGTTCCCATTACAAAAATCAATATCTACTATCATTACTACACTTGTATCACCATCTCTTCGCCGAACTAGTGCACCTATACAATTTACCATTGTATTTGGTGTGTTGGGGACACAAGAGACTTTTTTATTATTTTGTTGCAGGGTTGTTTTAGAGAGACCATCTTCATCCTATGCCTCCCACAGATTGATAAACCTTAGGTCATCCACTTGAGGGAAAATTGCTACTGTCCTACAAAACTCTGCGCTTGGAGGCCCAACATGAGTCTTCAAGAATTAGTTTTGTAGTAGACATCAAGGGGTTTCTAAGGCTACAAGCGGGGCGCAACCTTGCAAAAAATGATGACCAACAAGTTGCAAGGTACATCAATGGTCTCAGTGATGTCATTCAAGATCAACTGATGATGCAACAAATCTGGTCCATTGATCAAGCACAAGCTCTGGCCTTAAGGACCAAGAGGTTTGTGAGGAAAATAAAAACAACTAAGACTCCATACCCTCATATCAAAGGCTCGTCTAGGAGTCACACTAATAGAGTGGGAGAAAAGGCCGCTTCACCAAAGACAAAACAACCCACCCCGAAGCAAACTAGAGGCAAGGGGAAAGGAAAACGAAGGCCCAAAATGTTATAAATATGGTGAAGAGATACACATATCCAGCGGCTGCCCATTGAGCAAATTGTTGACACAAATTTCCATGACAATGAAGATAATGAGAAAGAATATGAATGCCATAGCTTGAAACTGCAATGGCAATGTATGCCTATTTGTGATTGATAGTTGTATATGAGAGTATATTATCACCCATAATTTGATGAACCATTTAAAGCTTGAAACTCATGATCATACAAATCCCTACACTATTGGGTGGATTAAGAAAGAAGTGAATGTGTGGATCACCAAACAATGCAACCTTTCACTTTCTTTGGGCAAGCATTATCGCTCAAATGTGTTATGTGATGTGGTTGACATGGATGCTAGCCATATTCTTCTTGTGAGACCTTGACAATTTGATGTGGATACTACACACAAAGGGAAGGAAAACTCTTACTCTTTTATTTAAAACAAGAGGAAGATCATTGTTCTATCAAACAATACTAATGATAATACTTCTAAGGAGGAGGGGGAAGTTATGTTGACTGTCTCCCGCACCCCTAATGAGTTTATGAAAGACGTGAAGGAGACAGATTTGTGTGTTGTATTTATTGTAAAATAAGAAGAGCACACGTTGTTGAAATTCCGACAGGTACGTGACATCTTATATACCTAAGAGATTCATCCCCACTATCTTATTTATCTTGACATGAAAATATCCACATCATCAAGTAGGTCCATCATGTAAAAACTCTTTCTCACTAACTCTTCATGCGCATGCAACTTATCATAAATAACCATTAACTATTTTTTTGCACTCTCAAGTAGTCATGTCATTCTAACTTTTTTTGTGCACTCTCAAGCAGCCACGTCATTCTAGGTTTGTCTTGCTATCTATATATGTCTTGATGTCATACGATTCACTACAAATGTCAAACATGACTCCCCATTCAAACATTTCGTTATCTTCATGTGTTCTTAATGTGCTCGTTTCTACCTAGGTATATTTGGTGAATGGGTGCAGTACACTTCACATGGTTGATCCGGTGAGAACCATGATTAACTCAACAATGGGCCTCGTGATTTAGAAGTGATGTCTACTACCCAACCTTCTTCTTGTAGACGTTGTTGGGCTTCCAAGTGGACAGTAGCAAATTTCCCTCAAGTGGATGACCTAAGGTTTATCAATCCGTGGGAGGCGTAGGATGAAGATAGTCTCTCTCAAGCAACCCTGCAACCAAATAACAAAGAGTCTCTTGTGTCCCCAACACACCCAATACAATGGTAAATTGTATAGGTGCACTAGTTCGGCGAAGAGATGGTGATACAAGTGCAATATGGATGGTAGATATAGGTTTTTGTAATCTGAAAATATAAAAACAGCAAGGTAACTAATGATAAAAGTGAGCACAAATGATATTGCAATGCGTTGAAACAAGGCCTAGGGTTCGTACTGTCACTAGTGCAAGTTCTCTCAACAATAATAACATACTTGGATCATATAACTATCCCTCAACATGCAACAAAGAGTCACTCCAAAGTCACTAATAGCGGAGAAGAAACGAAGAGGTTATTGCAGGGTACGAAACCACCTCAAAGTTATCCTTTCTGATCGATCTATTCAAGAGTCTGTAGTAAAATAACACGAAGCTATTCTTTCCGTTCGATCTATCATAGAGTTCGTACTAGAATAACACCTTAAGACACAAATCAACCAAAACCGTAATGTCACCTAGATACTCCAATGTGACCTCAAGTATCTGTGGGTATGATTATACGACATGCATCACACAATCTCAGATTCATCTATTCAACCAACACAAAGAACTTCAAAGAGTGCCCCAAAGTTTCTACCGGAGAGTCAAGACGAAAACGTGTGCCAACCACTATGCATAAGTTCACAAGGTCACTGAACCCGCAAGTTGATCACCAAAACATACATCAAGTAGATCACGTGAATATCCCATTGTCACCACAGATAAGCACATGCAAGACATACATCAAGTGTTCTCAAATCCTTAAAGACTCAATCCGATAAGATAACTTCAAAGGGAAAACTCAATCAATTACAAGAGAGTAGAGAGGGAGAAACATCATATGATCCAACTATAGTAGCAAAGCTCGCGATACATCAAGATCGTGCCAAATCAAGAACACGAGAGAGAGAGAGAGAGAGAGAGATCAAACACATAGCTACTGGTACATACCCTCAGCCCCGAGGGTGAACTACTCCCTCCTCGTCATGGAGAGCGTCGAGATGATGAAGATGGCCGCCGGTGAGAAATCCCCCCTCCGGCAGGGTGCCGGAACAGGATCCCGATTGGTTTTTCGTGGCTACAGAGGCTTGCGGCGGCGGAACTCCCGATCTAGGTTATGTTCTGGGGGTTTCTGTATATATAAGAGGTTTTGGCGTCGGGAACAAGTCAGGGGGGTATCCGAGGCGGCCACGAGGTAGGGGGCGCCCCCACCATCGTGGGTGCCTTGGGACTCTTCTGGCCCATCTCCGATACTCCGTGGGCTTCTTCTGGTCCAAAAATAATCTCTGTCAAATTTCAGGTCAATTGGGCTCCGTTTGGTATTCCTTTTCTGCGATACTCAAAAACAAGGAAAAAACAGAAACTGGCACTGGGCTCTAGGTTAATAGGTTAGTCCCAAAAATCATATAAAATAGCATATAAATGCATGTAAAACATCCTAGAAGGATAATATAATAGCATGGAACAATCAAAAATTATCGATACGTTGGAGACGTATCAGCATCTCCAAGCTTAATTCCTGCTCGTCCTCGAGTAGGTAAATGGTAAAGCAGAATTTTTGATGTGGAATGCTACCTAACATATTTAGCAATGTAATCTTCTTTATTGTGGCAAGAATATTCAGATCCATAAGATTCAAGACAAAAGTTTAATATTGACATAAAAATAATAATACTTCAAGCATACTAACCAAGCAATTATGTCTTCTCAAAATAACATAGCCAAAGAAAGCTCATCCCTACAAAATCATATAGTTTGGCCATGCTTCATTTTTGTCACACAAAATGCTCCCATCATGCACAACCCCGATGACAAGCCAAGCAATTGTTTCATACTTTAGTATTCTCAAAAAATTTCAACTTCCACGCAATATAGGAGCGCAAGCCATGGACATAGCACTATGGGTGGAATAGAATAATGATGGGGGTTGTGTGGAGAAGAAAAAAAAGGAGAAAGTCTCACATTGACGCGGCTAATCAAGGGCTAGGGAGATGCCCATCAATTGATGACAATGCAAGGAGTAGGGATTGACATGCAACGGATGCACTAGAGCTATAAATGTATGAAAGCTCAACAAAAGAAACTAAGTGGGTGTGCATCCAGCTTGCTTGCTCGCGAAGACCTAGGGCAGTTGAGGAAGCCCATTGTTGGAATATACAAGCCAAGTTCTATAATGAAAAATCCTCACTAGTAAAAGAAAGTGACAATATAAGAATCTCTATCATGAAGATCATGGTGTTTCTTTTTTTATATTTGCCCCCTTTTTTGGGACAATGCTCTATTAATGATAATCATCACACTTCTATTTATTTACAACTCAAAGATTACAACTCAATACTAGACAAAGTATGACTATATGAGTGCCTCCGGCGGTGTACCGGGATGGGCAATGAATCAAGAGTGACATGTATGAAAAATTATGCATGGTGGCCTTGCCACAAATACGATGTCAACTACATGATCATGCAAGGTAATATGACAATGATGAAGCGTGTCATGATAAACGGAACGGTGGAAAGTTGCATGGCAATATATCTCGGAATGGCTATGGAAATGCCATAATAGGTAGGTATGGTGGCTGTTTTGAGGAAGATATAAGGAGGTTTATGTGTGATAGAGCATATCATATCACGGGGGTTGGATGCACCGGCGAAGTTTGCACCAACTCTCGAGTGAGAAAGGGCAATGCACGGTACCAAAGAGGCTAGCAATGATGGAAGGGTGAGAGGGCGTATAATCGATGGACTCAACATTAGTCATAAAGAACTCACATACTTATTGCAAAAATCTACAAGTCATCAAAGCCAAGCACTACGCGCATGCTCCTAGGGGGATAGATTGGTAGGAAAAGACCATCGCTGGTCCCCGACCGCCACTCATAAGGAAAACAATCAAAGAACACCTCATGCTTAAAAAATTTCACACAACGCTTACCATACGTGTAGGCTTGGGCGTTCGGTATAAACCAAAAATTCGGTTTCTATCGTTCGGTTTTTTTGCAAATTTGGTTAGCAGAGCTTAAAACCGAAAAAGACAGCTCCAAAGAGCTAACCGAAATTCGGTTAACCGAAATTTTCGGTTTGGCATTTGTTTAATACCGTATTTGTTGATGGCGCCAAAAGATTTCAGCTGTGCGCCTAGACTTGTTCCACCTGTGCTATTATATAGCCTAGCTACCCAAGTCCTTGTTCATGGCCGCCCGAGGTGGGACTAAATCAACAACTGGCAGCGCCTCGTGTACGTACAAACAGACTACATGCTCTTTTTTTAGCACACAAACAAACTACAGCCGGCCTCTATACACGTGAAGCCCACAATAGCTTATCATATTGGGCCTTGCATGCAGGTCGTTGGATCGGCCATTGGATTTCCTTTTTTTGTCACGAACGCATGTGCGGGACGCTCGCGGGAGAAGCTCATTTGTGTGTACGTTCACCTGTCCTGACATATGTTCGGTATTCTGTTCGGTTAACCGTACTAACACCAAACATACCGAAGTAAGTTCCGTTAGTAAAAACAGAAACCGAATTTTTCTGTAGAAACATTAAAAACCGAATTTTCGGTTATTTCGGTTTCGGTATCGGTTTGGTCTTCAGTTCGTCGGTTTTTATGCCCAGCCCTGCATACGTGCATACTACGGGACTTGCAAACCTCAACATAAGTATTTCTCAATTCCATAATTACTCAACTAGCACGACTCTAATATTACCATCTTCATATCTCAAAACAATCATCAAGTATCAAACTTCTCATAGTATTCAATACACTTTATATGAAAGTTCTTATTATACCCATCTTGGATGCCCATCATATTAGGACTAATTTTATAGCCAAAGCAAATTACCATGCTGTTGTAAAGGACTCTAAAAATAATATAAGTGAATCATGAGACATCAACAATTTCTTCAAAATAAAACTACCGCCATGCTCTAGGAAGATATAAGTGAAGCACTAGAGCAAATGACAAACTACTCCAAAAGATATAAGTGAAGATCAATGAGTATTTGAATAATTATGTAACTATGTGAAGACTCTCTAACATTTAAGAATTTCATATCTTGGTATTTTATTCAAACAGCAAGCAAAACAAAAGAAAATAAAATGACACTCCAAGCAAAACACATATCATGTGGTGAATAAAAATATAGCCTCAAGTAAGGTTACCGATGAACGAAGACGAAAGAGGGGATGCCATCCGGGGCATCCCCAAGCTTAGGCTCTTGGTTGTCCTTGAATATTACCCTGGGGTTCCTTGGGCATCCCCAAGCTTAGGCTCTTGCCACTCCTTATTCCATAGTCCATCGAAACTTTACCCAAAACTTGAAAACTTCACAACACAAAACTTAACAGAAAACTCGTAAGCTCCGTTAGTATAAGAAAATAAATCACCACTTAGGTACTGTTGTGAACTCATTCTAAATTCATATTGGTGTAATATCTACTGCATTCCAACTTCTCTATGGTTCATACCCTCCGATACTACTCATAGATTCATCAAAATAAGCAAACAACACAATGAAAACAGAATCTGTCAAAAACAGAACAGTCAGTAGTAATCTGTATCATTTGAATACTTCTGTAACTCCAAAAATTCTGAAATAAATTTGTGGACCTGAGGAATTTGTCTATTAATCATATGCAAAAAGAATCAACCTAAAATCACTCTCCAGTAAGCAATGGCAGCTAATCTCGTGAGCGCAAAAGTTTCTGTTTTTTACAGCAAGATCACATAGACTTCACCCAAGTCTTCCCAAAGGTTCTACTTGGCACAAACACTAATTAAAACATAAAACCACATCTAACCAGAGGCTAGATGAATTATTTATTAATAAACAAGAACAAAAATCAAAGAACAAAAATAAAATTGGGTTGCCTCCCAACAAGCGCTAATGTTTAACGCCCCTAGCTAGGCATGATGATTTCAGTGATGCTCACATAAAAGATAAGAATTGAAACATAATGGGAGCATCATGAAGCATATGACTAGCATATTTAAGTCTAACCCACTTCCTATGCATAGTTATTTTGTGATCAAACAATTTACTGGAGCAAGAATCAACTAGCATAGGAAGACAAAACAAGCACGACTTCGAAAATTTCAACACATAGAGAAGAAACTTGATATTATTGCAATATGTAGAAGCATATGATCCTCTCTCGTAATAATTTTCAGTAGCATCATGAATGAATTCAACCATATAACCAGCACATAAAGCATTCTTTTCATGATCTACTTGCATAGAAATTTTACTACTCTCCACATAAGCAAATTTATTCTCATCAATAGTAGTGGGATCAAACTCAACAAAATAACTATCATGTGAAGCATAATCCAATTGAAAATTAAAATCATGATGACAAGTTTCATGATTATCTTTATTCTTTATAGCATACATGTCATCACAATAATCATCATAAATAGGAGGCATGCTTTCATCATAATAAATTTGCTCATCAAAACTTGGGGGACTAAACATATCATCTTCATCAAACATAGCATCCCCGAGCTTGTGGCTTTGTATATCATTAGCATCATGGGTATTCAAAGAATTCATACTAACAACATTGCAATCATGCTCATCATTCACATATTTTATGCCAAGCATTCTATGTAATTCTTCTTCTAGTACTTGAGCACAATTTTCCTTCCCATCATTTTCACAAAAGACATTAAAAAGATGAAGCATATGAGGCAACCTTAATTCCATTTTTTTGTAGTTTTCTTTTATATACTAAACTAGTGATAACACACGAAACTAAAAGATTCGATTGCAAGATCTAAAGATATACCTTCAAGCACTCACCTCCCCGGCAACGGTGCCAAAAATTGCTTGACGTCTACTACGCAACCTTCTTCTTGTAGACGTTGTTGGGCCTCCAAGTGCAGAGGTTTGTAGGACAGTAGCAAATTTCCCTCAAGTGGATGACCTAAGGTTTATCAATCCATGGGAGGCGTAGGATGAAGATGGTCTCTCTCAAGGAACCCTGCAACCAAATAACAAAGAGTCTCTTGTGTCCCCCAACACACCCAATACAATGGTAAATTGTATAGGTGCACTAGTTCGGCGAAGAGATGGTGATACAAGTGCAATATGGATGGTAGATATAGGTTTTTGTAATCTGAAAATATAAAAACAGAAAGGTAATTAATGATAACAGTGAGCACAAACGATATTGCAATGCGTTTAAACAAGGCCTAGGGTTCATACTTTCACTAGTGCAAGTTCTCTAAAAAATAATAACATAATTGGATCATATAACTATCCCTCAACATGCAACAAAGAGTCACTCCAAAGTCACTAATAGCGGAGAAGAAACGAAGAGATTATTGTAGGGTACAAAACCACCTCAAAGTTATTCTTTCTGATCGATCTATTCAAGAGTCCGTAGTAAAATAACACGAAGCTATTCTTTCCGTTCGATCTATCATAGAGATCATACTAGAATAATACCTTAAGACACAAATCAACCAAAACCCTAATGTGACCTAGATATTCCAATGTCACCTCAAGTATCCGTGGGTATGATTATATGATATGCATCACACAATCTCAGATTCATCTATTCAACCAACAAAAAGAACTTCAAAGAGTGCTCCAAAGTTTCTACCGGGGAGTCAAGACGAAAACGTGTGCCAACCATTATGCATAAGTTCACAAGGTCACTGAACCCGCAAGTTGATCACCAAAACATACATCAAGTAGATCACGTGAATATCCCATTGTCACCATAGATAAGCACATGCAAGACATACATCAAGTGTTCTCAAATCCTTAAAGACTCAATCCGATAGGATAACTTCAAAGGGAAAACTCAATCCATTACAAGAGAGTAGAGGGGGAGAAACATCATAAGATCCAACTATAATAGCAAAGCTCGCGATACATCAAGATCGTGCAAAATCAAGAACACGAGAGAGAGAGATCAAACACATAGCTACTGGTACATACCCTCAGCCCTGAGGGTGAACAACTCCCTCCTCGTCATGGAGAGCGCCGGGATGATGAAGATGGCCAACGGTGAGGGATCCCCCTCCGGCAGGGTGCCGGAACAGGGTCCCGATTGGTTTTTCGTGGCTACAGAGGCTTCCGGCGGCGGAACTCCCGATCTAGGTTATATTCTGGGGGTTTCTGTATATATAATAGGTTTTGGCATCGAGAACAAGTCAGGGGGGTCTCCGAGGCGGCCACGAGGTAAGGGGGCGAGCCCAGGGGTAGGGCGCGCCCCCACCCTCTTGGGTGCCTCGGGACTCTTCTGGCCCATCTCCGATACTCCGTGAGCTTCTTATGGTCCAAAAATAATCTCCATCAAATTTTAGGTCAATTGGACTCCGTTTGGTATTCCTTTTCTGCGATACTCAAAAACAAGGAAAAAAACAGAAACTGGCACTAGGCTCTAGGTTAATAGGTTAGTCCCAAAAATCATATAAAATAGCATATAAATGCATGTAAAACATCCTAGATGAAAAATATAATAGCATGTAACAATCAAAAATTATAGATACGTTGGAGACGTATCAAGCATCCCCAAGCTTAATTCCTGCTCGTCCTCGAGTAGGTAAATGATAAAAACAGAATTTTTGATGTGGAATGCTACCTAACATAATTATCAATGTAATCTTCTTTATTGTGGCAAGAATATTCAGATCCATAAGATTCAAGACAAAAGTTTAATATTGACATAAAAATAATAATACTTCAAGCATACTAACCAAGCAATTATGTCTTCTCAAAATAACATAGCCAAAGAAAGGTCATCCCTACAAAATTATAAAGTTTGGCCATGCTTCATTTTCATCACACAAAATGCTCCCATCATGCACAACCCCGATGACAAGCCAAGCAATTGTTTCATACTTTAGTATTCTCAAACTGTTTCAACTTTCACGCAATATATGAGCGCGAGCCATGGACATAACACTATGGGTGGAATAGAATAATGATGGGGGTTGTGTGGAGAAGACAAAAAAGGAGAAAGTCTCACATTTACACGGCTAATCAACGGGCTAGGGAGATGCCCACACTACAAAAAAAGACACATCCGTGACATTTTGGGCCGAACAATTTTTTTTTCTGTCATACATATGACACTTCTATGACGATAATTGTGACAAAACCCGGTATCATCATAGATGTGGTGGGCTCCTACTTCTATGACAAAAAATCATGACAGAAAATTGGCTTTTCGTCCTGGGCGGGCCGGAGACGCAGCTGCATGACATTCTTTGGGCCGTCCATGACGGAAAAAACCATGGTAGAAGCGAGGGCGAGGAAAATTTCGGGGAGTTCCCGGTTACGGTGGGAGGTCGGGGGCCGAGCGATGCGCATTTCTCTCGTACATGTACGCGCGTGTGTGCGAGGCGTTGGCTCTAACTGAACCTGAGCGAGGCATTGGGATCTAACTGAACCCGAGCGATTGCACTGCAGGCTACGCGTTACTGAACCCGAGCAATCGATCGATGGCTGTTAACTGAACCCGATCGAGCGATTCCTTTGCTACTGCTGCTAACTGAAGCCGATCGATGCTACATCTGGGATGAACACCGGCGTTGCGGGGGTTGGATGAAAAGTGAGCGGTGGCGTTGTCTCTGGATGAACAGGACCCGTGGTGTGGAGGGCTGGATGAGCGAGAGACGGTGGAGGGGTGCCCGTGGAGGGGTGGTTGAACAGGACCCGTGGTGTGGGGGCTGGATGAACATGAGACGGTGGAGGGTGCCCGTGGAGGGCTGGTTGAATAGTAGCCGTGGAGTAGCGTGCGGTGGAGGCTGGATGAACAGGAGCCCGTGGAGGCTGGAGGAGGTCGACGGTAGCCCGTGGAGGCCGGAGGAGGTCGGCGGTAGCCCGTGGAGGCCGGAGGAGGTCGATGGTGGAGATGAACAAGATCCGTGGAGTCCTGCTTTTGCGGTGCGCCACACCCTCCTGATGAACAGGACCCCGTCTCGACCGTAGGAGGTCCGTTTTCGTCCGCTTTTTGCATGCGCCACACCCTCCCGATCAACAGACCCCCATTTCGATCAGAGGAGGTCCGTTAAAGTCCATTTTGCGGTATGCCACACCCTCCCGATCAACAGGACCCCGTTTTGACCGTAGGAGAGGTCCGCTTTGGCCCGTTTTCCGCACGCTGCACTTCTCCCGGCGATGAACAGGATCCTGTTTCAAACATGGCCGGTCGAAGACAAGGCCGTTTCCTCCGTTCTGCGGTACGCCAGGCCTCGTTTCCATCGCATGTTCCGTCCAAACCCTCCCGATGAACACGACCACACATTCCGTTCCGACCCAGCCGGTTGGCTCCCACGCATTCCGTTGCCTCCCGATGAACACGACGCATTCCGTTGCCTCCCCATGAACACGACGCATTCCGTTGACTCCCCATGAACACGATGACGTCGCTGTTTCTCCATTCCGACCCAGCCATGTCAACGAGCCCTCGCCGCACGTATGCGCAAGTAGGCGTTCGAGACCCCGCCCGTATGTACACATACGTGGCCGTATTTTCTTTCTTGCACCCTGGCCGCTGCGTGCGTGTACATGCTACGTCGCGGCGCCTCTACTACGACACATGCGGCGCCTCTACTACGACGCGTGCGGCGCCTCTACATCGACCGGTATGTATGCATATCGTTCGCGACCGTAATGACAATGCTACGTGCGCTTCGACTAGGTGGGTCCCGACCGCCGTGCACTTCCTTGCCTGCGAAGATGTAGCCGGTGGGTCCCAGCGATGTGGGGCAAACCGTCGTTTTTGCGGACGCACTCCCTTGCGTGTGATGGTGTAGCTGCTGGGTCGCAGCAGTCAGGGGGGCGAATCATTTTTTTTGCCCGGACGCACTTCCTTGCATGCGAAGGTGTAGCTGGTGGGCCCCAGCAGTCGGGGGGCGAATCGTTTTTTTGAACGCACTTCCTTGCGTGCGAAGATGTAGCTGGTGGGTCCCAGCAGTCAGGGGGCGAACTGTTTTTTTTCGGACGCACTTACTTGTGTGCGAAGATGTAGCTCGTGGGTCCCAGCAGTCAGGGGGAGAATCATTTTTTCGCAAAATACGGTGGCCCGTCCGGTGGGTCCCCGCTGTCAGGTGGAGGAATAATTATTTTGCGCGTAATAAGGAGGCACTTCCTTGCGGCTGCCGTGGACCCGGTATCGGCCTCTCCACGTCTGATCCACGTCCGATGGAAGTCGTTCCTCGACCACGTTGACCACGCCACGCCGAGAGCACCGTAGGCGGTGGGACGATGGTGAGGCCCTAGGAAGGGGACGACGTGGAGCGGGAAGACGCGGCAGTGGATGCACACGCCGAGAGGAGTACGAGGTTCACTGTTCAGCTGCTGCCGTCACCGCAGAATAACAGGTGGGGAGGGTGAGTGGAGGGATGGCTCGCCAGTGGGAGTAGTAGGGGCGGTGAGGCCTTCGCGGCAATAACCCGCCACGGAGGCAGGAGCAAAGCGACACGACCGGCTGCTTTGGGCGGGTGGAGCAAGAAGACCAGACGTTGAAGAAGCACGATGGCCGTTGGATGGACATCGTACGGTCACTGCAGCTAGAATAGTTTATATTGACTAAGTTGACAAAGCCCTTGGTACGTCAACTTAGTAGGCCCACAGGTCAGCTTCCAAACGGCATACCCCATATGTCGTGGGAGGAATCATTTTTTGGGCGGGTGAAGCTAGAATATCCGAGATTGAAGAAGAAGCACGGCATCCGTTGGATGGACATCCAACAACCACTGCTGCTAGAACCGTGTGTTGACTATAAGTTGACAAAGCCTTGCATACGCGTCAACTCTATTTTTTAGGGGACACGTCAACTTAGTAAGGCCAGAAGTGTGTGGCAGAGAGCTTATAGCCCATTCGAGATTTGTAAGAATGTGTAGCCCATTTTTGAATTCTAATGGAATTTACTACAACCCATTTACAGTTTGTTAAAAGTACAGCCCATTTCAACCAACCGTTCAAAACAGAATTCAATAAAATTTCCTACATTTTGATGGGATCCGAAATATTTTTATCCCGAAATTTCTAGTCAGATTAAATACAATTTCAATATAAATTTATATTACGTAAAAATCCAACGAAACATTAAGCTGTAATAATTAATGAAATTAAAATTTTCAATATCCAAAAATAATATTTTATAAAGTAATCACGTGTTTGGTGCATTTTTTTATAGTTACTGCCCAATTTTTATATTTACATTCCATTTATTATTTATTAAAGCCCATTTTCTTGTTAAGCCTAATGCATCCCTCCTAGGAAAGATTTGCAGCCCAGCGGGTTAATATCTGGGCTGGATATCTGGCCTGGGCTAGACGGGCCACAGCCCGCCCAGTTAATACCTGCAGCGATGTTTTCGTTGTTGTTTAGAGGAGAAAAATTAATATCTGGGCTAAACGTCAAAAAACTCTGCAGTGCTCACACCTCAAAAACACAAATACTGCTCGAGCTGCTTGGTCCCAGCTGTCGGCCGCTTCTTGTGCAACTCTCCCGTTTATTGACTACTACATAGGATGACAATGGTGTGGGACCATGATGTCAGGAAACCAGGAGGAAGCAAAATAAATTATAGTTATATATATATATATATATATATATATAATAAGGAGGGACTTGCGTACGTGAGGCTATGGACCTGGTGGGTCCCCATTGTAATCCTCTCCAAGTAAAGTCATCTCCTTGCTGCCTTCGCTACTGAAACAGTCACCGCCCGCCCGCTTCCCGGTGAGGCGATTGTTCGCCTTCAAACGACACAAGTGCCGTCCGTCCGCCCATCTGCCGCCCACATTAATGATACGCGGTTGTCGGGCGGCTACTCCGCGCCACACGCCCGCCCCTCCGCCCGCCCACCATTGCTATATAAACTGCTGCGCCGCCATAGCCTTAGTCATCCGCATCCGTTCCTTTCTCCTGTCCACACCACTACTCGCCACCATGGCTTCCTCGCGCTCCTGCGCTCTTGAGACAAAGTGACGACGGACCACAAGGAGATGGCAGCCATTGCTACCGACCGGCTGGCCGGCAGGCAGCCGGAGGACGATGACGTCCCAATGGAGAACATGGTAGTCGATGATCCGGCGTAAACTCCCTCCTCCGTGCCATCCTTGCCGGTGCATTGCACCATGACCATCGGCGAGGCCCGTGCCCAATATATGGACAGGGCGAGGCAGATTCGTGAGGAGCAGTTCCAAGAGGCGCAGGCTGACGCCGCCTACAACCACCATCTCCTCCAGGAGCACCTGCAGGCGGAGGAGCAGATCGCCGCGGAGCGGGCGGAGCAGGAGGCACTACTCGACTCGTACCGCTCTGCCCGCAAGTGCCGCCTCGAGCGCTGGCGGTACCGCATGCGGGTGGCGGAGGCTGCGGCCGCCTACAAAGAGGCTAGCAAAGAGGGCGATGAAGCGGGCGAGGCGCTATTTGGCGAGACCGAGGACGAGGCAGAGGACAATTCCGACTATGACAAGTCCCCGCTCCGCTGGCGTCGACGAGGCCCTGCTCCGCCGAGACCCCGTGGCGCCAACAACGAGGCAGAGGACACCGCCGGCTCCGCCGAGGCCCCGTCCCACCAACAACAAGGCAGAGGACATCGCCGGCTCAGTCGAGGCCCAACCCTGCCGGCAATGTGGGGGAGGATTTCCACTGCTCCGCTGGGGCGCCGCCCGCCGACAACGAGACAGAGGAAATCGCCGGCTCCGCCGAGGCCCCGCCCCGCTGCCAACGAGGCCACGGCACATAGAAAATGAGGAAGAGTAGAACACGGTAGGTCGCCGCCGCTCGGGTCCAAGTAAGGCCACCGCTGCTACCCTCCGGTTGAAGCCACGCTAGGCGGGTTGACGCTTGATGGCCGGTTAGCGTCGTGGCGGTGACGTGGAGTCGGAGAGCTGTCTTTGGAGAAGAATGTTGCTTCTACTTAACTTCTTTGGTGCGATTGGCTGGTCGACACATGGGCCCAACAGGCCACATGTCGGCCATCAAGCTTCGCTCGCCCAATGGACACATGTGGGTAGCTTCGGTTAATTAATTATACCTCCAGCGCACCCCTTTTTAGTTGAAGAATGTATGAAATGTAATGAAACCTGGCATGTTTATATGAAATCCAACCATGTATGAATGAATTTATTTCTATTAGTTCAATTCACATATCCGGGCATTGGATGAACATGCAAAACAATACGCATTAGCATTATTCCTGTGGTGATCACCTCGTTTGCAAAGAAGTTTCACATGTACTCCCTCCGGTCGTTTCTAGTCCGCAAACAAGTTTTTTCTGCGGTCAAAGTATATCTACTTTGACCAATCTTATACAAAAAAGTATGCACTTTCACAATGTGCCAAGTAAAAAGGAACAGAAGGAGTACAAAGAGTTTGAGCAGCTTTTTAGCGTTTTTGTACATTGCAATCAAACACACAGGCCTGGTAATTTATAGAAAACATTCAAAACAATTAGGATGATGCATCTCAGCGACTCACATGTTAGAGGCAATATTTACTTCACAACTAAAGAATAAAGAAAAAATTGATCGACGCTGCTGACAGCAAAGGGCGTCCCATTCGAAAATATCAAACGCATGTCTTGCTAAAATCAATGAGCAAAATTTGACAAGGTTGTTCATTCCAAAATATCAAATGCCTATGATTCTTGAATGGGCAGGGTTTGCCATCAGTTTGGACATTGACATGGCACCTCGTGCTAAATAAACCAGCTATCTGTTTGTGCAGTTCCACCAAAATCAACCAAATTCGCGCGTAGCTTGTATGATTTCGCCCTTATATGTTGCAACACCTTGAACTTATCGGCACCTACTTTCTTGTGGTGGAAATGAATGATTCGATGTATTCATGAACATTTTGTGCAGTTCCCATTGAAATCAAGTCGAGCACCCTGTTTGCACAAATACAAAAAGTGATTAGTATAAAGCAAACTGTACTATGAATTGATAGTTTCAACAGCACATACATGGTCCATGTAGAGCACACTTTTAGAAAATGGAACTCACCGGAAAGAATCCTAGAACAACATTGTACTCACAAGATCACAACAAAAAAATGGAGATTTGTCATCCTTCCGAAATTTGAAGTTAGTTTGGTCTTATGGGGAGTAATGTAACCATCCTTCAACTGCTCCTTCTGATGAGAAGATAGACATGGCTTCTTCATCCTGGCATAATCGGAACTAGTCACTTCACGTACTCCATATTCTTCTTCAGAGGAAGATGATCCTGTTGTGCAAAGACAAGAGGACTACTAAATGCTAGCATCCCTGTTTGCTCGAAAAAAAGGAAAGGAAATATTGAAAACAACACTGACGAAGAACTTCTCAAGGACAATACCACTTTTTCATGACAGTATCTAAACAGTAGCACAACACCAATAGAGATGACAAAGCTCAATCATATGGATGAAATCAGTGGGCGAGTACCAACCTTTGTCACGAGGCTTATTGTGTAGAGCATACAGATGAAGCACTTCTCCAGAACCATCTGTTGTTGCTATCTATGGTGGTGGCCATGCTTAGTATATACTCCTCGATTAGTTTAATGTTTCCAACATCTTCTTGTGCAGTTCCACTAAAATATATGGTATCTTCAAAGAAGATCCATGTTTGCACAAGTAGAGATAATTACATATTACATTAAGAGTGGCATCAAATCAAGGCAAAACAATTGCTCGTTCCAGCCATAGCAATAAATTAAGATGCAAAACTATATCATTACTTGTGTCATCACAGTTCCAAAGGCTTCATTACACCTTTGGGGAGTTGATTTTTGGTTTTCTTCCGCTTGTTCTTCCCCTTCATCACTTGGTTCAATAACAGACAAGCTTCGCCTTCAATGTAAGATTTGGCATGTCAATTAGGGAGCACAAGTATAGTACTAAACTTAATTTTCTGATGAAAGTGGCAAAATACAGGCCAACAGTTGTGAAATATCCTTCTCTTACGTCAATGGGATATTACGGTGCACATACAGATTGGAAGTCTTGTCTCCATTTGTGCAGTTCACTAAAATCAAGCAACATTATCGTACAAGTAGCACAACATATGAAAGCACACTGTAGAATCATGTGAAAGAAGGCTAATCTTGACCTCTCATGATGCGGAATTCAAACAACTCACAAGAAGAAGATCTGAACCAAATTCGCCTTAACGGATAGGAAGTAAGATCTCCTCTTGTGCAGTTCCACTAAGATCAAGCAATCAAGCAACCTTGTTGGTGTGACATTTTGGTTGAACTGCACAAAACACTCTTAAAACAAAAGTGTTTTGTGCAGTGCAAAAAAAGGTCACAATGGCAACGAGGTGAAGTAGATAACCATGTTTACACAGAGGTGCAAAGGAAACAATTAGTGGTCAATAACGGTGGATGACACAGAAGCCAACAAAAAGAAGCATCTACCTTATCTAAATGGGAAAGAAAGCAAGACAAGAGCATTTCTCAAACGGTGGCATTGATTAATATTAACATAGAGATTATATTAACAATAAAATTCGTTAAACTTGTAATTTGCTTTTAACTATGGCATTGCATCAATTTTCCAAATGCATTATTAGAGGGTGTTTGTTTACAGGAACATTTTGGTGTAGGGACTAAAAAACTCCGTGTCGGGTCCCACCTAAACCAAATAGGAGGGACTTTAGGGACTAAAAGTGGGCATTTGGGACTAAAGAAAGAAGACCCCGAGGGAGTCTTTTGGGTCTTTTTTCCAATAGTTGCCCTGCCATGCATTGCACTTTGTCTCTATTAGTTCATTACTAGGGGTAACATGGTCTTTTAGCATGTCATTTAATAACCTCTAGTCCATGTTTAGTCCCTGGAACCAAGCAGATAGGGACTAGGGAGTTTTTAACCAAACAGGGCCTTAGATTAACAACGACTAATGAGTTGCAGGGACGATTGGGACGCACCATCACCATGTGCATCTACCGATGTACTGTGGTCATGCATCTGTTGCAACAAAGAACAAACAACCAAGGAGCATATTTGTGTTGGTCCCAGTTTTGTTATCTTTAGACATCTTTCCCTATGTGAGCACAAAGAAATCTAGTCCTGCTCAAACTCTACAAACCTTGTCCCTTCCTTTCCTTTTTTGAACTAGTACTTTCACCCCTTCCTTTCCTCTTTGAACCACGTCCTAGATTTATGTGGTACAACTTTCTCCACTACTTTCCCCATTCCTTTCCTCTTTGAACCACGCCCCTAGATTCATGCTATACAACTTTCCCCTTCATTTCCTCTTTGAACCACGTCCTAGATTCATGCTATATACAAATTTTCCCACTACTTTCCCCCACTCCTTTCCTCTTTGAACCACGTCCTAGATTCATGGTATACATGCAGCTAGAGCAATGCATGTGGAGTAAGTAAATTATACCTTAAGGTCTTGGGGCGTGGTTCGGTGGGCGACGGGACGACGGCGAAGAAAAAGGGGTCGGAGGCCCTCCCGCGCCGCCGCTGGGTGGAAAGTGAACAGATGCGCCGGTAGTCCCTCGCCGACGGCGACAGTGTTAAGCCTCCTTCCCTTCCCGGCGGACGGATCTTGCCGGCTCTTTGAGTAGCAGTGAGGGAAGAGAGAGGCCAACGAAGTCTTGTTTAGATCTGGAGAGGGTGAGAGAGTGTGAAGAGAGCAACTACAAGCGTTGAGGCTCCAGCGGGAGAGGGCGAGAGTGTGAAGAGAGCAACTACAATGCCGAGGCTCGAGCGTGTATATATATCTTGAGAGAGAGTGTGAAGCGTGCAAACCGTAGAAAACATTTTGACCAACAAAGAGTCCTCCTGGCACAAATTATGCTCAAGTGTAGTTATCGAACCCGAGACCTCAAGTTTGATGAGCGAACAGGCTAACCAGCTACACAACCCTCCTGTTATGTTCAACGAGAGGGAAATAACCTTTTATACATTCCTGCATTCTTGTGACAAGCATGTCGTGTTTTTGTGTGTGTGTGTGGGAGTCATTGGGATTTCAATCATAATCGTGTCATGTGGCTTTGGTGGTAAGACTATCCACAGTGGTGCAGAAATAATGCAGCCTTAGTCACCTTACCTCTCTCCGCGTAGTACGTTGGGTCCCACCAAATGAGGGTGAAACAAACAAATTAATAAGAAAAATTAAAAGCGCCCGGTGTATCTTACCTCACACATCTCGCCATCGCTCGGGAACACCGTCCAATTGATCCCTCTGTTACGCTCAATGCACTATTTTAAGTGAATCCTTATTATAACATGCACACAAATTTTGGGCACTTGTATTCGACTTAAGTCGGTGTGCCACCGTGATCTCGTGATACTTACTACTCCCTCCGTCTAGGTGTAATAAGTCACGTTATAAGGTGCAACGACCAAGGTGCATGCGTGTCTTGTGCAGCGTGTGTGTGTGTTTAACGGCATGTGTGTGTTAGAGAGAGCGGCAGATCGACCTACTCCTACAAAGAGATGTTGTGTAGTGTACGATTTTAGCCGCGAGTCGGTGCATCCTATCATTTCCGGGCGTGTCCTAGGGACATGCTAACAGCTGCCACGCCCGCCTCGACCAGCTGGCCCACCCAAAGCCCCTCCATCGCCCGCGCACGCTTCCCGCCTGAAACGGTCAGCGCTGCTCCAAAGAATAGTTGCTGCATTCATGCCCGGGCAGAGCGGACGCGACCTCTTACTGGCGCAAGAGTGGTGGTTGCTTTGTCCGTCCAACTTACTGTTGGGTCTATGTGATTTGACGGCTCATTGGTCTTTATTACTGAGGTGGTAGGATCGGATGTCCCACGCTTTCGGTGAAAGGAGGTACTACTACTAGATTACAATTTTCTCCATTCTTACAGTAGAGGCGCAAGAGCAAAGAAAACACGCAGGCTCAAGTGATTACATGGACCACCTCACACTATCACCGTGCGACACCTAAGTCTTTACATAGTACTCCTCCGCTCCTAAATATTACTAGATGAGTCCCCAGCGTTGCATGAACAACGATATATCTCTCACAAGAAAATTATCGATTTCATAGGACTAAAAAAAACTATATAACCACATGACAAATGTGGTAGCCAAACTAAATAAACTCCCATCATCATTTAGATCAACCCACGTAAGGAAAAAAGATCAGCCAACTCCTACTGCATAATGGGATTATATTTTTCTTTTTGACATGTTAATGGGACTTAAAAGCTCACTTACATGCATGCTACTGGTGCATGCTTGCATGCAGACATGTTTATGTGATTTAAAACCCACTCACATGCATGTGCCACGGTATTTCTGCATGCTTGCATGTGGCTTGGTGCGGAGCCTCTCAACGCCTAGATCAGACGGCTATTATGGACTGATTTACTTCATCTAACGGCTATATCAATTTTGATGATGTGGCTCGAGGAGAGGATAGAGAATTCCTAGTAGTGGGGGCTATCTATTACTAGTAAATAAGTCTTTGTAGAGATTCCACTACATACGGAACAAAATGAATGAATCTACACTTAAAATGCATCTATATACATCCGCATGTGGTTCATGGTGAAATCTCTACAAAGACTTATATTTAGGAACGGAGGAAGTACTAGTATAGTACGTACTATAATTTATCAGCGAGATAAATTTGTACAATGCTATGAAGCTTCCGACACATTACATGTATCTTGCATCCAAGGTTGCCCGCTGCAACATTTCATCAAATACAAAGGAGACTAATATGCATGCTATTGCATCTCAATGATTGATGATCATAGCAAATATGTACTCCCTCCGTTCCAAAATAAGTGTCTCAACTTTGTGCAAACTTTAGTGCAAAGTTGTACTACTACTAAAGTTGACACTTATTTTGGAACAGAGGCAGCTAAAGAAAAAAACGATCCATGCAGTCCCTAGCCCTTGAACCGTGAACCCTGGCCAGGCTTCAATTTGCTGGCAACGTTTGAGCTTCCTAATAAATTAAGTTTGCAACCTTTTGACCATTGGATCATTTTGTGCTGTTTCACCAAAATCGAGATGAGCATCCCTGTGGCAAAGAAATTTAAGAAGCTTGATTAGAATAAGATTACTGGGACTAGTTGATGAGACATAAACTCATCACAAATACAAGACGTACAAGCCAAGAGAGGTATGCGGGGCAAAGAAGTAGAGAAATATCCACGAGGGAGTGATGTGGGCAAATGGAGCGATGGTGCAAGCCGGCTGTAAAGGGAGTTGTACCGGAGGGACGTAGCTCAACCTTGAGGAGGGCGGCGGGAGGCGGCAACTGCCCACATCACGGCAGTGAGCAAGGGACGAAGGCAACCTCACCGGCTTTGTGAGAGAGAATGGCGGGGACCCCTGATCGGGACGTGCCGACAATGGGTTTTCGCCGTCGGCGATGGCCACCGCATCTACACTAAGCATCCACCCCTTCCCCAAGCGGACGTGATCCGCCAGGATGTTAGAGATGTGGCCACAGTCATTTTGTGCGAGAGAGTGTGAAGAGAGCAACCCCAGCAAGCAACCGTGTAGGCTGGCCCGTCCTGACTATGTATATAGTGGAGCGGTTTCCTTTTCTCTCCATATGAACCTATCATATTGCGTACGTGCCACTAAAGAAAAAAACTTTATTTATAAATGACACGGCACCTACTACTCGTTCTCCTATAACCTTGCGCTTGGCATCTCCAAAATATTAACCTTGCGATTGGCTCTTCGCCTCTTCGGGAAGTCGAGCAATAATGGTAGTGCAGTATATATCATTTTGGCTATATGAGACTGAATGAATTGATGCACGTCCACCACGTGGGCTAGGGTCGAGGGGCGAGGGAGAGTGCTACATACAGAGCAAAATGAGTGAATCTACACTCCAAAATACGTCTATATACATAAGTGTTTGGAGTATGTACTAGTAGTTCATATTGAAATCTACTAAAGGACATATATATTCCAAACAATATGATATAATCTCTATAACCAAGGTAGTAGGGACGAGGAGTAAACGAAGGGAGTAGTAAATTTTTCTCCTCGTCCTGCGAGCCACCGCGCGCATGGGCGAGGGAGCGGGCGTAAGGCGGAGCAAGCTTCACCTCATCCTGTGAGCCACCGCGCCTGTATGGGAGACGGCGTACTAAGCAAGCTTCTCCTCCTTCTGCGAGTTGACGGGACACATCAAAAGTACTCAAGTGTATAGAGCCTTGCCTCTAAGGTAGGCCCCACATGGTTTGCCTCTTTTTTTAACATAACACATCAAGTCACAATTTGTTTGTTCACCCGTGGTAGACGATCCTCCCTCCACCAAGTGGACAACCAGTACACGTGCCAAATTACCACGTGGGCTGCCTTTTGCAGACAGAAATGAGCTCCACCGTGTACCCGCGCGGGTGTGGTTGGGAAAGAGACGGGAGTACGTGCGCCGTGCATGCACCTCTTCTCTTCGTGCACGTCCCCCACCTTCGTGGGTGTGTGTGAGAGATACAAACCACGTTCGTGATTGTTTTTTGTTTTGGGGTGGGGGTGGGGTGGGGGGTTGATTTCGTGAATCATTTGTGGGAATATGTGTCGATGACATCTCAAACAAAATTTTGCATGCAATGTGTGTGAAATGGAGGCCTATCCATATCATACATAGAGGGTCCGACAATCCACGAGAAGAGAGGGAGGGGTCATAGCTATCGATAGAGTCAAGAGAGGATCAAGTGGGTGGAGTGCGAGATCGATGAAGAGAGCCATTGAAATTGTGTGTGTGTGCAAGTCAAAGATATAGGGCGACCGGCCTCACCGAACGTTAGAGGGCACATGTCAAGTTTGTGTGTGGCAGGGAGACATGACTAGAGCGCTCGATGTATCGGTGTGTGTGGGGGGGAGGGGGTGGGGGGAGGGGTAGGCAGAGGCCTAACTATAGAGGTAGAATGACTCGTATATGTGTTGAGAAGGAGAGACCCAGCTATGTCTTGAGGGAGATCGGTCGACATCCATACATAACTGAAGGACGGGAAATATGATGGGACAGAGAGAGAGAGGAGAGAGAGAGGGAGGGAGGGGTAGAGTCTTGGATGGGTGATGGAGTTGCTTCTCGAAGATGGTGGGAGAGGCCTACTAGACAAACTGAGGGTGGAACTGCAATGTTATCAATAAGAGTGGGGATGTGTTTCTGTGTGTGCCCGTGCGTGATAGATCTGTCGGGACGCATCCATGGATGATGAAGGGGAACCATGTGTTTGGTAAGCAAACCTAACTAGATCGGTAGATCAACTGTTGTTTGTCGGAGGAAGGGAGAGACACAACTAATGTATAGCGAGAGATCGGTCGGTGTATGTCCATTTGTTAGAGGCAAATAAGGCCCAGCGAGACGGATAGACAGAGAGAATGGAGCTAGGAGGTGGTGCGAGAGGCCCAACTACTAGCTAGATAGGGGGATGAGTGTGCGGTTGTGAGATCGATGAAAAGAGGCGAGAGTTTACACGTGTCTCACCGTATGAGAGACACGAGGCAAGGACACATAAAGGAGGAGATTGAAGGTGTGTGTGTATGTTGTAGCAGGCATCACCGGAGAGGTTTATCGATCGCTGTGTGTCGGAAAGGAGTTGTGGAGACTTTGGGAGAACGACCTAAAGAAAAAAATGAATGTGCCTGGTGGATAGAATGCCGAGGGAGGGGGAGGGCGAGGAGGGCGTGTGCATGCACGAGAGAAAGTTAGTGGTAGCTACAAAGGTTAGAGGATTGTGTGGGTGTAAGAGACTAACAAAGATCATAATTTGATATGAAAGCGGATTCATATATTTGAATAGGAGATCATAGTGTTTTTAAACATTGCATGCATGAATATAGCGGTGATACACGGTTGTGCACATGTTATACCATAATGTGATAATGCATGGTGTTTGCAACTCACAGCCTAAATGCCGAACAATCTAAACCATACTATACATCAAACAATCTCACATTTTATTTGAATTTGTGATAATGTGTGTATGCGTTTGCAGCTTACAACTAAATATCGAACAATCTAAACAATACTATATATCGAACATTCTCACATTTTATTTGAATTTGTGGTAATGTGTGGTGTTTGCAACTCACATCTAAATACTTGTAGGCGTGAGGGGCGGGCACCATACATAATGTGATAAACACATTATACATATGAGACATGGTTTAGATTATGAAGATCTAGCTAGAGCTAGAAATGTAATGTGATTTGAAATCAAAATAAAGTGGATTCAAAATCTAGTTCGAGTTCATATAGTACACATAGTTCATATGTAACTCGAGACTAATCATGTGGTGTGTCAGAAGATAATACACAAACGATGGTTTAACTTGACAATAATGATGATTGTAGATCTTATTAAAACAGAGAAACAAATTCAAATGCTCGACTTCACAACAATCATTACTGTAGATCTTATTCAAATAGAGAAACGAATTCAAATTTAGTTCATATTGAAGCGGTAGTATATACGTTTGGAATGCACTAAAACGTTCATTTGAGTAGTAGGTTGCATGCATTATACACGTAGCGAAATATTTTAATTGAACATAACATGAATTCAAAGTTTTGAATGACATTTGTAGTGCGCATTGATTTGGTACAATACACATTAGGCTTGTCCGGAAATTTCAACCCGCGCTTTGTTAGCACGAAATATTTGAGATATATCTTTGTCTCGTTGTGCTCCAGCAACTCCCTCCATCTCAACCCGCGCCTTGCTATTCCGAAATTACAACACGCGCGAAAACTCCCACCTCTTGTGAAATCCCGACACGCGAAATGCCCGTGGTACCCCTGAACCGAAAGAACCGCCTCAAATCGGTGGGGGTACTTTCGTAACTTACCCCACATTCCGGACAAGCGCGTCTCTAAGCCATGGTTCCCCACAGCCATCCCATCCGCCCACCCATTCGTACATCGAGGCCGCGAAAACCCGCGACGAAACCCCACACCCTGCTCCGTCCGCCACCCAGCCAGAGCCTCTTCCCCGACGACGTCGTCCACAACAACACCTCGACGTCCCTCATCCACCATACAGGATGAGGATCCGTCGTTGATCTCATCGTCCTGCCGGTTTAGCCACCCCATCCTCCACCTCCAAGGAGCTGCCCCGACGTTCCCCTCGTCTTTCGCGCCACCTCTATTCCCACACCACCGTCTTCACCTGCACCACCGGAAGAGCATCATCATCACCGTTTCCTCGGATGAAGCTGCGGACTAATCGGCGCCACCAAAGAGATTGTACACTAATCGCCGCATTTTATTCTTGATTCGATCTCACGATGTTGCCGGCGCTCGGTCCTGAGCCGACACGATGCGGCTCCATCCACGACGGCATCGTCGGCCACTTCCTCCACGGCGTCGCTCCCTCGGCGGCGATGTCCACATTAGTAGGAGCTGCTGCTGCTTTAGCTCTCGCTCGCACTGCTGCTCTGCTCTTGCTCTCGGTCCCCTGCCTGGTCTGCTCTTGCTATTTCTCTTGCTCGCGCTGCTGCTCTCGCTCTTGCTCTTGCTTGTGATGCTGCTCCGATTTAGCTACACTTCAGTCGGCTGAATCGACCGGGGTGAAGGAAGAACCAGCCGCAACGGGGAGGGGGGCTCGCCGGAGAGGTACCTCACTATCTATCTTAGGGTTAAGGATGGGGGCGGTGGTCGCCGGTGGTGGCGGGGTGGTGGCGTGGGGATCGCCGGAGAAAAAGCTTCGCAGGGGGCTAGAGGGATGGCTGGGCGGTGGCGGACCTGTGTGGGGAGTGTTTTAGGGGCGGGAGGCGGTGCACCGCCGCATGGGCAACGGGGGGCTCATTGTTTGACCGGTGGTAGTGGCGGCTCGAGGGGTGGAGGTTGAAGATGAACCGCAGGCTCTTGATTTCAGATCCAACGGCTGCAAAATCGACCGACTGTAGATGAAAAAGTCACGACCGACATGTAGCCTCACCTTGCTAGTGCGTTAGTTTCGACAAAAAATCAGTTTGGACGGCAAAATTCAGTTTCGACGATTAAGTTCGGTTTGACGCTTAAGTTCAGCCGATGCTTAAGTTCAGAGATGAGCGGCTGATGTGTTTTACATCTAGCACTTTGTGGTTATGTATTTTACGCCATGTATTGGAGATGCTATTAGAATTCCACTCGAGTTAACGTTGTTCGTTGTCTCTTGTGCTTCTTCACCTCGGCCGTACAACTCGCCCGGAGCTGCTCCAACGATTTAAACCCTCCATCACAATGAGCAAGATACCTCTGCTCCATCTCCGGATGCCTAAGATGTTCTTCCCTCCTCCGACAAAGAAAGTCAACCGAGAATCCTCACCAGCCAACCCAATCACACCGAGATCGACATGGCTTCGCCAAAGAGGTTGTAGACTTGTTGCATCTCTTTTTACTCTACATGTTATATATATTGTCCATCGAGCACACCGGATTTGTTCCTTTAGTGTCTCCTTGAAAGAAAAAACATAGGAATTTTAATTTTCACTTGTCGTCCTTTTCAAATTCCTATTCATGAAGCACAAGACTAAGAGATAGTAGCATAATAGCATTATAACCGTACATTTTCTTGTAGTTTGACTTAATCTCACCATGCTTCTTTGCATCCTGTGATCTTCCAATTATTGTGAATCAAACACCCAAATTGGCAGAAATCCTGTGTTTTTAAATTCTCTGTTTTGCACGTGCATTTCTATCCTATTCGTGTCTATTTCCTATCCCTGCATTGCTGGAATCCTCCAATTCAAACGAGCCCTTATAGAATTACTTCTCTTACAGATAGTTGTCAAAGAAAACCTTGCGTGGTTTGTCCCTGGCCTCGCTATACCGTCAGTTCACCCCCAAATTTCACCGCTCCAACGACAAAAGTGTCTAGCACAGCAGGGATCCGGCCTCCAGACTGTCTTTCGCCGCCTCAGATCTTCTTCCCCGCTTAGCCAGTTATCGTATATGTAAATTATATCAGGCCATCCTTTTTTTTGTTACATATTACATTTGTCAACAATGTTAGTACATTCAACTGCTCTTCGTGTGCATCAGCCATTTGACATGGCGATGGCAAATTCTGGAGTGAAAACAAGGTCTTCAGAGCAGACTATGCTATCTCGACGGCGCATATCTCGCTGGTTACGGATAGCTCCTCAGAGGAGGATTCAGAGACAAATGACCAGTCCTACCCCCCCCCCCCCGAGGTGTATGCTCTAACTTGGCAGGGTTATGTTGCTCAAATCATGCGTATGGTGTCTCGCATTGCTATGTCATTTGATTAGTTTAGACATGCTTTGTGTGAATGCCACCTGCTCAAAGGTCTAATTACCATATGTGTGAATTATGCATTGCCATCTTGTTGCAAGACATTATATATGTGAATTATACAATGCTATCTTGTTGCAAAGACATTATATATGTGAATTCTGCAATGCCATGTTGTTTAGCCAATCATCATGTATGTGAATTATATCATGCTATAATTTTTTTGTATTACGTGTTCCATTTGTTGACAACGTTTGTATATTCAACTACTCTTCTTGTGCATCAGCCATTTGAAGCGGTGATGGAAGTATCTGGAGTGAAAACAAGGTATTCAGAGCAGACAATGCTACCTGCTAAAGCAGACATCTTGCTGGTTACAGAGAGCTCCTCAAAGGAGGATTCAGAGACTGATGACCAGTCCTATTTCCCCCCTGAGGTCTATTGTCAAACTTGGCAGGGTTATAATACCCATGTCATGCATGTTGTCTTGCATTGCTTAGTTTTTACATCATATATGGATTGTCATCTGCTTACTTGCTTACTATATAAATCATATATTTGAATTATATCATGCCATCATGTTTACATAGTACATACACATCATCTATCTGAATTATGGCATGGCAACCCATTTAATAAGGACATCATATAGTTATATCATCTCATCTTGTTTAGTGTTTACAGTCATCATATTTTGAATTATGGCATTCTATCCGTGAATGTATGTGAATTATGGCATGCCAACCTATTTAATAGACACATTATATAGTTATGTCATGTCATCCTGTTTACATAATATCATATTTTGAACTATGTCTTTCCATTTTGTTTAGTTGGACATCATAATGTGAAATTGTGTCATGCTATCCTATTTAGTTAGCCATCATATATGTGAAATTGTGTCATGCTATCCTGTTTGGTTAGACAACATAAATATGAATTATTTCATGCCCTCTTTTATTCACCACTATCCATTGCACATGTCTATCATACAATGTCTATACTTTCAATTACTTTTCTTGTTTATCAGCCATTTGAATTGGAGAGCGTGATGGCGATTCTAAGGGAGTAACAACACGGTCTTCGTAAAAGATAGTGCTACCAGTTGATGCAGATAGAACCACGGTTGTACTTGACCAAGGACCAGATCCACCAAACATAACCTGCAGACTCGCAGATTGTACCCCTACCCAGTTGGACAGAGAACCAGCTACACCCCTTCTAACCCCAACCCCGGCAGATAGTAACCCAGTTCCAGTTGACACAACACCGTCTCCACCATAGAGCACTCAAACATGAGCAGTTAGTAAGGGAACTGCAGTGCCCAAAGCACAAGGACCACCACTCCGAATCCCAACTCAACGCTTAAAGGAGAAGAAGATTTGTTCTCGTGTCAGTTACGTAGCTATGGTTCATACTCCTTTGCTCTTGCATTATCAGATTTACTCATACCAACTATTTTCAAATTTCAAGGATGGAATTGAAACTCCAATGGTGCAACAGTATGTTTTAAAACCTGCTTTCTTTAACTGGTTTGTTGTTGTAACTCTGCTCTATGTTGATTTCAGTTCCAATTGAATAAACAGTTATGTTCTCATGTCATGCACATTACAAGTGTTGTTATTGCTCTATAGTTACCCACACTTATATTCTGCTCTATTCTCGCTTTGTCTTGAACAAATATTATTTGAACTATGTCTCTATCTTGATTTGGCAACAAAAACTAGAATGATATAGACCATAAAGTGACCATGGTACATAGATATATGTTTGTTTCATGTCGTTATCCTGTCCACTTTACTCTTGAACTCATTTACCAAAATGAGTTTCATATACAACATGGTAAACATGTGATGTGTCCGCTTGTTTCTCTTTTAGAATGCGGACAAAATATTGGAGAACAATACCGCTGTTATCCAATGGTAAAGGAAGTAATGCAGATAAGGTTCAAGATAGTGAGACATCCCTGTTGGTCTCCAAGAAAGCTGATAAAACTATCTTGACGATGTTGAGGGAACCCAAAAGTCTTGTCATGATGTAGTGTTCGAGTTATCGCCACTCATCACCGCACAAGCTCTTCGAACTCACGCTGAATCAGTTCGTCTTCTTGAGTCTCAACTTCAAGTTGAAAGACATCGATCGGATGTGTCATGACAGAAGTCAAGGACCGAGGAAGTCCCCGCAGAATTCAGATGCATATTTTCCTGCAACAAAGAAGTTACCGGAGGATTTGAGCGCCAAACAAGAGAAAGTTAATAAGCTTGCTAAGCATCTTGCCAAAGATTATGGGTACCTGTGATATTGTTTCTTGAGATCTTCAAGTGGTTTCAGTTCTCGGATTTGTTTTGTCATGCGGTGTTTATTTGCTACTGGTCGCCAACTTTGACAACCAAAGGTATATGATATGTCGCTTTGTTCCCTATATTTGCACCGTGGCAAACTTTGATGCCCAGTGGATGTAATATGTGTAATAGCCGTGATAGCCTAGCGTTAGTTGCTTGCTTATTTATTTCCTTGTTGTCTTGTTTATTTGTTGCTTGTAGTCATTGCAGTTCTTTTTCCGCGGCTAGATAGTGGCTGCAATATTTACTGTAGTGACACTGGGCCTCCTACTGGCCGTAGAAACAATGGGCCTTCTACGGGCCATAGAAACAATGGGCCTTCTACGGGCCGTAGAAACAATGGGCCTTCTACGGGCCGTAGAAACAATGGGTCTTCCGCGGGCCGTATCATCAATGGGCCTTATACGGGTCGTATGATCGATTGGCCAAACATGGGCCAAACAGACCGCATTATGGCCGTAAACGGGCTAGAGTTGGAATCGTCCGTTCATGGGCCGACCATAATGGGCCATCGTTAATAGGCCGTGTTGATGACGCCATGAAAACGGCCCAACGATAACGGACCACAAACGGGCCGATCAGAATTAACCATGAGCTGAATTTGGCCCACAAGCAGAAAATGACAGTAACGGGCCGTAAGTAAACGGATGCTGGAAATGAGCCCAAGAATAAATGGGCTCTGAGAAGGCCGAAAGATAACATGGGCTGGAAACGGCCCAACGGAATAACGAGCCGTTAATGGCTATAAAGTGATACACTGTTCATTACGGGCCAGTTTCACCACAGGCCGTTAATAGGCCAAGTGTTACATAGGGCCTCATATGGGCCGAAAGACGTCAAGGGCCATACATGCGCCAGAAGTGAAAACAGACTGGAATCATATTGGATGGCCCAGATGATGCTACTGGGCCTAATTTGGATAGGGCGTAACGGGCCTTGGGTTAGCGGGCTGTAAATGGGCTATATGCGAACATGCCGTTAACAGGCTTTCCATGGGCCGGCCCGCCACCTTTTGACCAAGTCAAACGGGCTGGCCTTTTCACAGGAATGGGCCTCTGTTGGGCCGTGCCATGTGTCGACGTATCGTAGGCGCCTTCCGTCCAATGAGTGGATGACATCAGTCCCAACGATGAGCCAACACGTGTTTCCTCCAGCCAATGATGATTTTACATGTGGAAAATCCCCATTGGTCGGGGCTGTTAACGGGTTATCGGATCCAAAACCCGACCCGATAGCTTAACGGTGTTTCGTTACGGTGGATGCCACGTGTCGGTCACCCTTGACGAAAGCACTTCGCGGACGATGATTTATCGTCATGGAAGTGGACACTTCCGTGATGATAATTTTGGTAATGTCATGGAACACTTGTACGACAAAGACAGTATGACTATCTTGATTCTGTCACAAAATCGTCATGGATGTACATGCATGACAAAAAACGCGACCTACTGTGACAAAGACGTATCATCACGGAAGTGTATTTTTTTGTAGTGCTATCAATTGATTTGAATGCAAGGAGTAGGGATTGCCATGCAACGGATGCACTAGAGCTATAAATGTATGAAAGCTCAACAAAAGAAACTAAGTGGGTGTGCATCCAACTTGCTTGCTCACGAAGACCTAGGGCATTTGAGGAAGCCCATTGTTGGAATATACAAGCCAAGTTCTATAATGAAAAATTCCCACTAGTAAAAGAAAGTGACAATACAAGTGTGGAAAAAGGCTAGTAGCATTGTACCTTTGATTCTTTTTTTTTCTTTTTTTTCCTTTTTTGTTTGGCCTTTGTTTTTTTATATTTGCCCCCTTTTTTGGGACAATGCTCTATTAATGATAATCATCACACTTCTATTTATTTACAACTCAAAGCTTACAACTCGATACTAGAACAAACTATGATCAGATGAGGTACCTCCCATGTGTACCGGGATGGGCAATGAATCAAGAGTGACATGTATGAAAAATTATGCATGGTGGCCTTGCCACAAATACGTTCTCAACTACATGATCATGCAAGCCAATATGACAATGATGAAGCATGTCATGATAAACGTAACGATGGAAAGTTGCATGGCAATATATCTCGGAATGGCTATGGAAATGCCATAATAGGTAGGTATGGAGGCTGTTTTGAGGAAGATATAAGGAGTTTTATGTGTGATAGAGCGTATCATATCACGGGGGTTGGATGCACAGGAAGTTTGCACCAACTCACGAGTGGAGAAAGGGCAATGCATGGTACCGAAGAGGCTAGCAATGATGGAAGGGTGAGAGTGCGTATAATCCACAGACTCAACATTAGTCATAAAGAACTCACATACTTATTGCAAAAATCTACAAGTCATCAAAACCAAGCACTACGTGCATGCTCCTAGGGGGATAGATTGGTAGGAAAAGACTATCGCTCGTCCCCGACCGCCATTCATAAGGAAAGCAATCAAAGAACACCTCATGCTTCAAATTTGTCACACAACGCGTACCATACGTGCATGCTACTGGACTTGCAAACCTCAACATAAGTATTTCTCAATTCCATAATTACTCAACTAGAACGACTCTAATATTACCATCTTCATATCTCAAAACAATCATCAAGTATCAAACTTCTCATAGTATTCAATGCACTCTATATGAAAGTTCTTATTATACCCATCCTGGATGCCCATCATATTTGAACTAATTTTATAGACAAAGGAAATTACCATGCTGTTCTAAAAGACTCTCAAAATAATATAAGTGAAGCATGAGAGATCAACAATTTCTTCACAATAAAACTACCGACATGCTCTAGGAAGATATAAGTGAAGCACTAGAGCAAATGACAAACTACTCCAAAAGATATAAGTGAAGATTAATGAGTAGTTGAATAATTATGTAACTATGAGAAGACTCTCTAACATTTAAGAATTTCATATCTTGGTATTTTATTCAAACATCAAGCAAAACAAAAGAAAATAAAATGATGCTCCAAGCAAAACACATATCATGTGGTGAATAAAAATATAGCCTCAAGTAAGGTTACCGATGAACGAAGACGAAAGAGGGGATGCCATCCGGGGCATCCCCAAGCTTAGGCTCTTGTTTGTCCTTGAATATTACCTTGGGGTGCCTTGGGCATCCCCAATCTTAGGCTCTTTCCACTCCTTATTCCATAGTCCATCGAATCTTTACCCAAAACTTGAAAACTTCACAACACAAAACTTAACAGAAAACTCGTAAGCTCTGTTAATATAAGAAAATAAATCACCACTTAGGTATTGTTGTGAACTCATTCTAAATTCATATTGGTGTAATATCTACTGTATTCCAACTTCTCTATGGTTCATACCCTCCGATACTACTCATAGATTCATCAAAATAAGCAAACAACACAATGAAAACATAATCTGTCAAAAATAGAACAGTCAGTAGTAATCTGTATCATTTGAATACTTCTGTAACACAAAGAATTCTGAAATAAATTGGTGGACCTGAGGAATTTGTCTATTAATCATATGCAAAAATAATCAACCTAAAAGCACTCTCCAGTAAACAATGGCAGGTAATCTCGTGAGCGCAAAAGTTTCTGTTTTTTACAGCAAGATCACATAGACTTCACCCAAGTCTCCCCAAAGGTACTACTTGGCACAAACACTAATTAAAACATAAAACCACATCTAACCAGAGGCTAGATGAATTATTTATTACTAAACAGGAACAAAAAGCAAAGAACAAAAATAAAATTGGGTTGTCTCCCAACAAGCGCTAATGTTTAACGCCCCTAGCTAGGCATGATGATTTCAATGATGCTCACATAAAAGATAAGAATTGAAACATAATGGGAGCATCATGAAGCATATGACGAGCATATTTAAGTCTAACCCACTTCCTATGCATAGTTATTTTGTGATCAAACAATTTATTGGAGCAAGAATCAACTAGCATAGGAAGATAAAACAAGCATGACTTCAAAAATTTCAACACATAGAGAGGAAACTTGATATTATTGCAATATGTAGAAGCATATGATCCTCTCTCATAATAATTTTTAGTAGCATCATGAATGAATTCAACCATATAACCAGCACATAAAGCATTATTTTCATGATCTACTTGCATAGAAATTTTACTACTCTCCACATAAGAAAATTTATTCTCATCAATAGTAGTGGGAGCAAACTCAACAAAATAACTATCATGTGAAGCATAATCCAATTGAAAATTAAAATCATGATGACAAGTTTCATGGTTATCTTTATTCTTTATAGCATACATGTCATCACAATAATCATCATAAATAGGAGGCATGCTTTCATCATAATAAATTTGCTCATCAAAACTTGGGGGACTAAACATATCATCTTCATCAAACATAGCATCCCCGAGCTTATGGCTTTGTATATCATTAGCATCATGGATATTCAAAGAATTCATACTAACAACATTGCAATCATGCTCATCATTCACATAGTTTATGCCAACCATTCTATGTAATTCTTCTTCTAGTACTTGAGCACAATTTTCCTTCCCCTCATTTTCACGAAAGACATTAAAAAGATGAAGCATATGAGGCAACCTTAATTCCATTTTTTGTAGTTTTCTTATATAGACTAAACTAGTGATAAAACAAGAAACTAAAAGATTCAATTGCAAGATCTAAAGATATACCTTCAAGCACTCACCTCCCGCAGAACGGCGCCTGTAAATTGCTTGATGTCTACTACGCAACCTTCTTCTTGTAGACGTTGTTGGGCCTCCAAGTGCAGAGGTTTGTAGGAAAGTAGCAAATTTCCCTCAAGTGGATGACCTAAGGTTTATCAATCCGTGGGAGGTGTAGGATGAAGATGGTCTCTCTCAAGCAACGCTGCAACCAAATAACAAAGAGTCTCTTGTGTGCCCAACACACCCAATACAATGGTAAATTGTATAGGTGCACTAGTTCGGCGAAGAGATGGTGATACAAGTGCAATATGGATGGTAGATTAGGTTTTTGTAATCTGAAAATATAAAAACAGCAAGGTAACTAATGATAAAAGTGAGCACAAACAATATTGCAATGCGTTGAAACAAGGCCTAGGGTTCATACTTTCACTAGTGCAAGTTCTCTCAATAATAATAAAATAATTAGATCATATACTATCCCTCAACATGCAACAAAGAGTCACTCCAAAGTCACTAATAGAGGAGAAGGAACAGAGAGATTATTGTAGGGTACGAAACCACCTCAAAGTTATTCTTTCTCATCGATCTATTCAAGAGTCAGTAGTTGTAACATCCCAAATTTTCAATTTGGAATGTTATACATAGATCATCATTGCATATCATAAATTTTATTGCATTATTGGCTTGATCCTAGAAATTTCACGCAACTCAAGGACCCACGGAGAGAGTTGGAGATTTCGTTATTTTCATATTTGAGTTTTCTCAAATTTTGAAAATAGGATCATTTGATTTTATTTATTTTATCTTCAATTATTTCTATTATAAAAATATGAGAGAGGGAATAAAATGACTTTTCCAAAATAAAGGAATATTGAAGGTTTAATAAAAAATCAAATAAGAGTTTATTTTTGTGTTTATCGCTATTTTATTTGAATTTAGGAAAAATTGCACGTTTTCAAAGTTGCATTTTAGGGCCAAGAAAATGTTCATCTCGTCCTAAATATTTTATTTAGGTGGTGAAAATTTATTTGGGCATTTTTAGAATTTTATTTTATTTTCTAGAATTTTCTTGTTTCGGCGGAATCTGTTAAAAAAAACGCGTAATGCCGACCGGGTCAAGGCTCACCGAGCCGGGCCGGCTCGCCAATACCACCTTGCCAGCCCGGATGTCGCCACGGACTCGGGAATCCGACCCGAGCCGCCTCCGCCGTCGCCCCCTCCCCCACGCCGGCCGAGCCCCCCCATCTTAAATACCTCGTCGCCGCCTCACCCCGCCATCAAGATCCCGCCTCGCCTCCCGCTTGGCTGTCCGCTTGCCACGCCTGGGCCGGCAGCCGGCCCCACCTGCCGAGTTCTTGAGCCCACCGGAGTTGGCGAGGTAGCCGCGCCGTCCGCCACCGGTTTTGGGAGAAAAACAGATCCAGTTTTTTTGAAAACCCTAGATTTCGTTTTTTTAGAATAGATCGGCTTATTTTTTCCGGTTTATTAGTTTAGCGAGCGTTCGCTTGTTCGTTCGTTTTAACGAACGAGTTTCACCATTTAGTTTCAGTTAACGAACGTCCGTTCGTTAGCCTGTTCGTCCGTTTTTCTTTTTCTCGGATTTTCTGCGATTATTTCTGATCGCGATTTTTGATCCGATTTTCGATCTAGTATAACTTTTCGCTCGTTTATCGGAATCAGGCGATTCAAGCGCCTAGAGTTTCTTCTCGAAACCATCTTTCCGATTAATCGACTCAAACAAGTTTTTGCTTCTGTAAAATTTGACTTAGGTCCAGATTAGTAAACGAAGCTTGTTTCTTTCGCCGTTTGCATTTCGTTGCTTCGTTTGTTTTGTTTCTTTTTGCAGACCGGAGTTCTTAAGTTGAACTTTCTGGTTAGATCTTTTATTTGAGTTTTACCTGTGCATTAGATGAGTACTTATTTTATGCTTATTTGTTTGCGGTAGAGTACCCAGAGTGCGCCGCTTGTTACTTTGAATCGCTAGGTTTCGCGGATCATCAGCAAGGCAAGTAACACTTTGATCATATACCTTTCATACCCAGTTTTTTATGCATTAGATCAATCCTCAAATATTGCATGACTAGGATCTAATTAAATTGTGGGTTTTGGGAAAGTAGATGAGGTAGTACCTATTACCTGTTTTATTGTCAAACCCTTGGGAGTTACTTCTACGTTTGCTTATGTTGCTATGCTATGCTAGTGGACGTGGATTGGGTGAGTGTATCCATGACAGATGTGAGATTTTAATTAATGGTTTACTTAAGGTGGCAACTTTAATACACATCCGGTGGATTGAGGTACCGGGTATTCCAGATTACTGTTTCTTTTTGGACCGCTACCCGTGCTCAAAGGGATCATGAGATTATTCATGCTAGAAACTTCCGTGTGCAGCCGTAAGCTACTATGGGCTCTAGCATAGTTGATTAAGTCGTGCGAACTCTTACATGTGGTAGACTAGCAGATGTAGTGGGATGTAGGTGTAACGGTCTCACCGTTTGTAAGGTGCTAGCGCTTCTGAAAGACTATGTCTCGGTCATCCGTTTCTCAAACACCATGTAGTGCGAGAATACTAACGGAGGAGATCGAGTCTTGTGGGGAAAAGTGTGCAAACCTCTGCAGAGTGTATAAAACTAATCATGGTTAGTCGTGTCCCCGGTTATGGACATCTTGAGTATCCAGTACTTGGATTATCATGTGAATCTCATCATGTTACTTTAATTAATATTGTTGGGTTTTAATGATGATGCTTAATTGGGATTGAGAATGCTGTCAACCATTCTCAATGTTTAACAACCACCATGATAGTTAAATAAAATTTATTCCTTTGCAGTAGGAAAGAATTGGCTTTACGCAAAACTGTAACCATAGAACTTTCCACTAGCCAAATATGCATGTAGTATAGTTTGTTTCTATATATTTCCCTCTATGTGTTACATTGCCAGCATATTCCATGTGCTGACCCGTTTTCAGGCTGCAACGTTCATGTTGCGTAACTTTTCTGAACGCATTTAGTAAGATTGCCTTAGGTCGTGGTTCTATACTCAGTGATGCCGTTGGAGTTGATGGACTCGCTTATCTTCCAAGCCTTCCGATGTTATCTTTATTAGATGGCCTTAAGCCATATTTATTGTAATAAGTTCTCTTTTGAGACATTCGATGTAATAAGTGTGTGATTGCTACTCTGTTATAAATCCTTCCAAGTCTTGTATGTGTCAAAGACATCGATCCAGGGATGACACTGACGCATAGAGGTTAGACTGTTTGAGGTCTGGTCGCTACAAGATGGTATCAGAGCACACGCTAACTGTAGGACACGACCACTAAGTTAAAGCCCGAGATCACTACTCTTTCTTCTCATTTCTGAATCCTCATCTTTTCTACTCTTTTAGGATGGCGGATGCAAGGAACAAGTTCATGCAACCGGATGAAGATACACCTTTTGGACGCCACTTGAAGGAAGTCACTAGATACCTGAACATCAGAGTACCAAGCTTCACGGGACCTACAACGCCACTTTACCCGAAGAGGAGCGCTGGATGATTCAAGTTCAAGTTCCAGGAAGGACGTTCGCGCCAGTCACGGTGCCCATAGATTTTTCCTTTGATGCACCAACCTAGAATCTAGGAAAGGGCATGGTAGCCCACATCACCATGGGACATATTGGAGAAGTTTACCGCAATGATATCAAGGATACTATCTACTAGATTTGTGGGTGCCGAGATGAGCAATGGGAGAGGATCAGCACCAGGAAGGATAGATCAATCGCAACTTTTATCGAGGAGTTAAACCAGCACATCCGACGCCAGGAGAACCAGATGTGCGCAGGCATGGTGGATCTGCAGAAGGCCTTGACCAAGATCATGGAGCTAGAGGAAGAACTCAAGGCTACACGTGAAGATTACATGGAAGAAATCGAAGTGCTAGTGGAGAAGAATGACGACTTAAATAGGAAGCTAGGAGTTTTCATGGGAGACCCCGCACCAGGAAGAGAAGACGACGATTCCACTTGCCCGAATAACTATATCATCATCGACGACACCGACTCGGACTCAGACGACAGCGATGATGACTATGTTGATGAAGCTAGAGCGGATATCATGGAGTCCTCATCGGAGCAGTTTTCTAGTTGACCACCATAAAAGTACTAGTATTTCCCTATGTATCTAGTTTAGTCCAAGCACTTTTGTAACGATAGATAGACCATTGTATACCTTTGTTCGAATTGATTGGAGTGATTTTGTTTGCACTTGTCTCATGTGCATATGGGTAGTGTTTTCTCACTAGACCTCATTCTATTCTATATTCTCATCTTCTCTAAAACCCTCAGATGCCTCCGAGACGCGACACCGAATTTGTTTTCCCACTGGAGATCACTCAGTTGATTCAGCAGTAGAATGCTTTGATGCAAGCACTAGTACATAACCAAGGCAACAACAACAACAACAACAACAACAACAATAACAACAACAACCCACCACCACCACCACCTGTTGACCATTTGACTCGTTTTTGAGGCTAAATCCGCCGGTGTTTTCCAGTAGCACCAAGCCGATTGTTGCAGATGATTGGCTCCGCAAGGTTGGAAGGGAGCTGGCCACTGCAGGATGCACAGATGTGGAGAGAGTGCGTTTTGCCGCACATCAGCTGGATGGACCCGCGATCATGGTGGGAGAATTACACGACCACACACCCTATTGACACCGCCACATGGGATCGGTTTGACAAGCTTCCCGTCTTGCCCACGTTTGCCAGGAGCTATGGCCATGAAGAAGCGTGAGTTTTGCAACTTACGCCAAGGAGGACGCATCAGAGGCCAAGAGTGTGGAGGACTTTAGTAAGTTAGCACGTTATGCCCTGCATGACGTTGCTACATGATGCATGCAAGCGGAGAAGTTTACGGAAGGACTAAATGATGAGTCGAAAGCATGCAGTTGATGGTAGCAACTTTCAACAACTACCAGGAGTTGGTAGATCGTGCTCTTATGATTGAAGGGAAGCATCATCAGATTGAAAACCGCAAGAGGAAGTATGGTCAAGGGAAGTACAATTCTGGAGCTCAGCAAAAGCTACGCTTTACCCCAAAACCGTGAGGACAATTTCAGCATACCCATGGAGGAGGTAGCTCGCACAATCATAATGGCTCCAAGAATGGTAACGGGAATGGAGGAAGCAACGGACAAAACCGCACCAACCCGTCAACCCCAAAGCCTAAGAGAGACCTGAGCCAAGTCACTTGCTTTAAGTGTCGGAAGACCGACATTATGCCAATTAATGTCCTCAAGCCCAGTGGAAATGGCAATGGAAGCTCGTGAACAAGCTTCGAACCCTTTCAACAGGGCGGGTGAACCACGTTAACGTGGAGGAGGTTGAAGCCCAACGGATGCAATAATAGGTAAGTTTTTGGTTAAGACATTTACTGCAATCGTTCTTTTTGATACTAGTGCATCACATTCATACATATCACGGGGATTTGTGGATAAGTATAAACTGCCCACCAAGGTTCTTAGAACTTGTATGTTAGTAAGCTCACCAGGAGCGGAGTATATGGCTAGTCGAGGATGTTTTCAAGTGCCATTGAGCATAGGTAGGCATGTTTTCCCCACGGATTTAATCATTCGGGAATCGCAAGGTTTGGACGTGATTCTAGGTATGGATTTGCTATCGATGTATGGAGGAAACATCGATTGCGCCAGTAGGTCGATTTTACTTACCACTCCAGAAGGAAGAAGGATCAAGTATGTGTCACGGCATGAGCCGAAGAGGACTCAAGTAAATTCCTTATCAGGAGTTGTGCAAGAAGAAGTACCAGTGGTGAAGGATTTCCCTGATGTATTTCCAGAAGAGTTGCCAGGTATGCCACCGGATAGAGACATTGAGTTTTTGATTGAGCTTTGCTAGGCACAGGGCTGATATCTAAGAGGCCGTACCGGATGCCCGCACCAGATTTGGAAGAAATTAAGAAGCAAATTAAGGAGTTACTGGATAAAGGTTTTATTCGCCCAAGTTCTTCACCTTGGGGATCGCGAGTACTTCTAGTGGAGAAGAAGGATGGATCATTGAGAATGATTGTTGATTATCGAGGATTGAATGAAGTAACTATCAAGAATAAGTACCCGTTGCTGATGATCAACGATTTGTTTGACCAATTGCAAGGAGCTAAGGTATTTTCCAAGATCGATTTGCGATCGTGATACCATCGATTAAAGATTCGAGAGCGGGATATACCTAAGACGGCTTTTACCACCAGTGTATGGGTCAGTATGAGTATACCGTTATGTCATTTGGTCCGACTAACGACCTGCCTATTTCATGAACATGATGAACAAGGTGTTTATGGAGTTTTTGGATAAGTTCGTCGTGGTGTTCATTGATGATATTTTGGTTTACTCAAAGAATGAAGAGGAGCATAAGGAGCATTTGCGTTTAGTACTTGAGAAGCTTAGAGAACATCAGTTATATGCCAAGTTCAGCAAATGTTAGTTTTGGTTGAAGGAAGTCGGATTCCTCTGACACGTTATATTCGGAGAGGGTATAGCAATAGATCCCACCAAGGTTGTCACAGTGACAAATTGGGAAGCACCAATGACAGTTGGAGAGGTCCGGAGTTTCCTTGGACTGGCAGGATACTACCGGAGATTCATTGATAATTTCTCGAAGATTGCGAAGCCTATGACGGAGTTATTAAAGAAGGACACCAAGTTCAATTGGACTGATGAATGTGAGGCTAGTTTCCAGGAGTTAAAGAAACGTTTGGTTACATCACCTGTGTTGATTCTGCCAGATCAGAGTAAGGATTACGAGGTATATTGTGACGCCTCACATCGAGGACTTGGAGCAGTGCTTATGCAGGAGGGAAGAGTTGTTTCGTATGCTTCACGACAACTTAAGCCCCATGAGTTGAATTACGCTACACATGATTTGGAGTTAGCATACATAGTACACGCATTGAAGACTTGGAGACATTTTCTCATTGGAAACCATTGTGAGGTGTACACGGATCACAAGAGTTTGAAGTACATCTTCACGCAGAAGGAGTTGAATCTCAGGCAAAGGAGATGGTTGGAGCTCATCAAGGATTATGACATGAGATTGCATTACCACCCTAGAAAGGCTAACGTGGTAGCAGATGCGTTGAGCCGCAAGAGCCATGTCAACACACTAATGACCGGAGGCTTACCAAAGGAGTTAGCCGAGGATCTTCGAGAGCTATGTTTGGAGATAGTTCCGAGAGGCTATGTAGCAGCATTGGAGATTCAATCTACTTTGATGGATAAGATCAGAGAAGCCCATAAAACTGACAAGGAGATTCCCGTTATTAAGGAGAAAATTAACAAGGGAAAAGTTAAAGGATTTCGTGAGGATGAACATGATACCTTATGGTTTGAGGACCGCGTTTACGTGCCTAATGACCCGGAGATCAGGAAGTTGATTCTGCAAGAGGCCCATGATTCACCGTATTTGATTCACCCAGGAAATACCAAGATGTATTTGGATCTAAAGGACACTTTCTGGTGGACCGGAATGAAGAAGGATATTGCGGAGTATGTAGCAGTTTGTGATGTATGTCAGATAGTGAAGGCAGAGCATCAGAAACCAGCAGGATTGTTATAGCCATTGCCGATACGCGAATGGAAGTGGGATAAACTAGGCATGGACTTTATCACGGGATTGCCTAGGACTCATTCATGCTATGACTCGATTTGGGTTGTAGTCGATCGCTTGACGAAAGGTAGCTCATTTCATCCCAGTGAAGACCACTTACAGCAGTGCTAAGTTAGCAAAGATATACATGACCAGGATCGTATGTCTGCATGGAGTTCCGAGGAGCATTCTATCAGATAGAGGAACCCAGTTTACCTCAAAGTTCTGGAATCAGTTGCACGAATCTTTGGGAACTAGACTAGAGTTCAGTACAACTTTTCATCCGCAGACTGATGGACAGACCGAGAGAATCAATCAGATTTTGGAGGATATGCTGAGAGCTTGTGCACTAGATTATGGATCTAGTTGGGATGACAACCTGCCATATGCGGAGTTCTCTTACAACAACAGTTATCAATCTAGTTTGAGGATGGCCCCTTTTGAAGCCTTGTACGGAAGGAGGTGCAGAACACCATTGTCGTGGGATGAAGTTGGAGACCGCCAGTTGTTTGGACCAGATTTGATTAAGGAGTCTGAACAGAAGGTAAAGTTGATTCGCGATAGGCTCAAGGTAGCCCAGTCTAGGCAGAAGAGCTATGCAAATTCAAAACGCAAGGAGACAGTTTACGAAGTCGGAGATAGAGTCTATCTTCGAGTATCTCCACTCCGAGGAGTTAAGCGCTTTGGAGTTAAAGGAAAATTAGCGCCACGTTTTGTTGGACCATACAAAGTTTTAGAGCGCATGGGAGAAGTTGCTTACAAGTTGGAATTGCCCGATGGATTGTTAGGATTTCATGACGTGTTCCACGTTTCCCAGTTGAAGACGTGCCACGCAGAGATGGCGGATATACCGCTGAGAGATACAGTGCTGCTGGAAGCGATTCAGTCGGATAATGATTTGACCTATGAGGAGAAACCAGTCAAAATTCTCGAGTATGCCACCCGAGTCACCCGCAGCAAGGTTATCAAGTTTTGCAAAGTCCAGTGGAGCCACCACACCGAGGATGAAGCCACCTGGGAGCGAGAGGAAGATCTGGCAAGGACCACCCTCACCTATTTTCTAGCCAACCCGAATCTCGAGGGCGAGATTCATCTTAACGGGGGTAGGTTTGTAACATCCCAAATTTTCAATTTGGAATATTATACATAAATCATCATTGCATATCATAAATTTTATTGCATTTTTGGCTTGATCCTAGAAATTTCACGCAACTCAAGGACCCACGGAGAGAGTTGGAGATTTTGTTATTTTCATATTTGAGTTTTCTCAAATTTTGAAAATAGGATCATTTGATTTTATTTATTTTATCTTCAATTATTTCTATTATAAAAATATGAGAGAGGGAATAAAATGACTTTCCCAAAGTAAAGAAATATTGAATGTTTAATAAAAAAATCAAATAAGAGTTTATTTTGGTGTTTATCGCTATTTTATTTGAATTTAGGAAAAATTGCACGTTTTCAAAGTTGCATTTTAGGGCCAAGAAAATGTTCATCTCGTCCTAAATATTTTATTTAGGCGGTGAAAATTTATTTTGGCATTTTTAGAATTTTATTTTATTTTCTAGAATTTTTCTTGTTTCGGCGGAATCTGTTAAAAAAACGCGCAGCGCCCGACTGGGCCGAAGGCCCAGCCGAGCCGGGCCGGCCTCGCCAGCGCCACCGCCAGCCCCGCCGTGTCGCCGCCGAACTCGGGGAGTCCGACCCCGAGCCCGCCGTCGCCGCCCACTCCCAAGCCGGCCGAGCCCCCTCTTTAATACCCCCGCCGCCTCACCCCGCCACCGCATCCCGCCCACCTCCCGCCGCCGCAGCCGCCGCCGCCGCCACCCCACCCCGCCGGATCCCCGAGCCCACCGGAGTTCGCGAGGTAGCCGCGCCGTCCGCCGCAGGTTTTCGGAGAAAAACCGATCCGGTTTTTTTGAAAACCCTAGATTTCGTTTTTTAGAATAGATCGGTTTATTTTTTTTTTCCAATTTATTTATTTAGCGAGCGTTCGCTCGTTCGTTCATTTTAATGAACGAGTTTCGCCGTTTAGTTTCAGTTAACGAACGTCCGTTCGTTAGCCTGTTCGTCCGTTTTTCTTTTTCTCGGATTTTCCGCGATTATTTCTGATCGCGATTTCTGATCCGATTTTCGATCTAGTATAACTTTTCGCTCGTTTATCAGAATCAGGCGATTCAAGCGCCTAGAGTTTCGTCTCGAAACCCTCTTTCCGATTAATCAACTCAAACAAGTTTTTGCTTCTGTAAAATTTGATTAGATGCAGATTAGTAATCGAAGCTTGTTTCTTTTGCCGTTTGCTTTTCGTTGCTTCGTTTGTTTTGTTTCTTTTTGCAAACCGGAGTTCTTAAGTTGAACTTTCTGGTTAGATATTTTATTTGAGTTTTAGCTGTGCATTAGATGAGTACTTATTGCATGCTTGTTTGTTTGCGATAGAGTACCCGGAGTGCGCCGCTTGTTACTTCGAATCGCTAGGTTTCGCGGATCGTCAGCAAGGCAAGTAACACTTTGGTCATATCCCTTTCATACCAGTTTTTTATGCATTAGATCAATCCTCAAACATTGCATGACTAGCATCTAATTAAATTGTGGGTTTTGGGAAAGTAGATGAGGTAGTACCTATTACCTGTTTTATTATCAAACCCTTGGGAGTTACTTCTACATTTGCTTATGTTGCTATGCTATGCTAGTAGACATGGATTGGGTGAGTGTATCCATGACAGATGTGAGATTTTTATTAATGGTTTACTTAAGGTGGCAACTTTAATACACATCTGGGTGGATTGAGGTACCTGGGTATTCCAATATTGCCTGTTTCTTTTTGGACCGCCACCCAGGCTCAAAGGGATCGTGAGATTATTCATGCTAGAAACTTCCGCGTGCAGCCACAAGCTACTATGGGCTCTAGCATAGTTGATTAGGTCGTGCGAACTCTTACAGTGGTAGACTAGCAGATGTAGTGGGATGTAGGTGTAACGGTCTACCTGTTCGTAAGGTGCTAAGCGCTTCGAAAGACTATGTCTCATCATCCGTTTCTCAAACACCATGTAGTGCGAGAATACTAACGGAGGAGATCGAGTCTTGTGGGGAAAAGTGCGCAAACCTCTGCAGAGTGTATAAAACTAATCATGGTTAGCCGTGTCCCCGGTTATGGACATCTTGAGTATCTAGTACTTGGATTATCATGTGAATCTCATCATGTTAATTTAATTAATATTGTTGGGTTTTAATGATGATGCTTAATTGGGATTGAGAATGCTGTCAACCATTCTCAATGTTTAACAACCACCATGATAGTTAAATAAAATTTATTCCTTTGAAGTAGGAAAAAAATTGGCTTTACGCAAAACTGTAACCATAGAACTTTCCACCAGCCAAATATGCATGTAGTATAGTTTGTTTCTGTATATTTCCCTCTATGTGTTACATTGCCAGCATATTCCATGTGCTGACCCGTTTTCGGGCTGCAACGTTCATGTTGCAGACTTTTCAGACGACGAGTAAGATTGCCTTAGGTCGTGGTTCTATACTCAGTGATGCCGTTGGAGTTGATGGACTCGCTTATCTTCCAAGCCTTCCGCTGTTATCATTATTAGATGGCCTTTAGCCATATTTATTGTAATAAGTTCTCTTTTGAGACATTCGATGTAATAAGTGTGTGATTGCTACTCTGTTATAAATCCTTCAAGTACTGTGCGTGTCAGCATTACAAGGATGACACTGATGCACAGAGGTTAGACTGTTTGAGGTCTGGTCGCTACAGTAGTAAAATAACACGAAGCTATTCTTTCCGTTTGATCTATCATAGAGTTCGTACTAGGATAACACCTTAAGACACAAATCAACCAAAACCCTAATGTCACCTAGATACTCCAATGTCACCTCAAGTATCCGTGGGTATGATTATACGATATGCATCACACAATCTCAGATTCATCTATTCAACGAACACAAAGAACTTCAAAGAGTGCCCCAAAGTTTCTACCAGAGAGTCAAGACGAAAACGTGTGCCAACCAGTATGCATAAGTTCACAAGGTCACTGAACCCGCAAGTTGATCACCAAAACACACATAAAGTAGATCACGTGAATATCCCATTGTCACCACATATAAGCACAAGCAAGACATACATCAAGTGTTCTCAAATCCTTAAAGACTCAATCCGATAAGATAACTTCAAAGGGAAAACTCAATCCATTAAAAGAGAGTAGAGGGGGAGAAACATCATAAGATCCAACTATAATAGGAAAGCTCACGATACATCAAGATCGTGCCAAATCAAGAACACGAGATAGAGATCAAACACATAGCTACTAGTACATACCCTCAGCCCCGAGGGTGAACTACTCCCTCCTCATCATGTAGAGCGCCGGGATGAAGATGGCCAGCGGTGAGGGATCCCCTCGACAGTCTTGGGAACAGGGTCCCGATTGGTTTTTCGTGGCTACAGAGGCTTGCGACGGCGGAACTCGCGATCTAGGTTTTGTTCTGGGGGTTTCTATATATATAAGAGGTTTTGGCGTCGGGAACAAGTCAGGGGGGTCTCCGAGGCGGCCATGAGGTAGGGGCGCGCCCATGGGGGTAGGGCGCGCTCCCACCCTCGTGGGTGCCTCAAGACTCTTCTGGCCCATCTCCGATACTTTGTGGGCTTCTTCTGGTCCAAAAATAATCTCCGTCAAATTTCAGATCAATTGGACTCCGTCTGGTATTCCTTTTCTGCGATACTCAAAAACAAGGAAAAACCAGAAACTGGCACTAGGCTCTAGGTTAATAGGTTAGTCCCAAAAATCATATAAAATAGCATATAAATGCATATAAAACATCCTAGATGGATAATATAATAGCATGGAACAATAAAAAATTATAGATACGTTGGAGACGTATCAAGAAGCGACTTTTTTATATAGAAAATCAAATTATGAGTTAGTTCGCATTTTAATTTTCTATGAGACCAACTTTTTCATGAATGCACATGTGTATTTGCTATCATTGTTTTCGGTTTAGCCAAGGATGGAGATGTCCCCACTGTCTGTCAAGGTAACAAATCAACAAAACAAAAATCACACTCATTTTTGGATTTTTCATCTAATTTTCTTAGATGTTTACACTAAACAATACTTTTTTTTCAAAAAATTTATCATCAAATTAATACTATGCTTCATATTTTTCTCATGTTTTAAAACATCCAATTATTTATAAACAGTCCCCGCAGCAACGCGCGGGGTAACATCTAGTATTAGAAGAATTTCACAACATGCTTGCATCAGATGTCATCATTGGAGGCAATTGGTACCCTAATATTTCCGCAAACAATGGGCATGTTTGGTTTTCGGGCAAGCTTGTCCTACCAAATAGTGAACTAGGCGCATTTTGTGTGGAACTTTTGTTTTCTCATGAATTGGACAACATTGGTTAGAAAAATGAACTAGGATGGCTAATGAGGCATTGTCATGCCAACAAATTGGTATCCATCAATCTAAACACACCCAATACGTAGGAAGGTAGAAGAGAAAGATTTTCATTTAGATATATTTTCTACAAATTTTCAGATTTGTATTATAAAAATTAACAAAAGTACAACCCTATATGACCCAAAAGGTACTTTTCATTGCAGTCTCGGACGAAAAAACAGGTTTCGTGTAACGGCTCCAACAAAAAGCAGTCTTCATTGACCACATCAGCAAAAAGAAAGTCTTCATTGGCCACACCAACAAAAAGGCTACAACAACACTAGGCTCATGCAAACTCACATCCTTGCCGCTTCGAAGGTCCCTTGATCGAACCGTCGCGCCATCAGGATCGTACTGATGACGAAGAATAGCTCGAACATGTATCATGGAGAATGAGTTTCACCTTTTAGTCTACATCACCTGTCGCAAGCCTACATCACGCTCGATGAGAAATTTTCCAATTACTCTCACCCATATGCTAATCTGGATGCTGCCAAACTTCGACACATTGTCCCACATCGTATTATTGTCATTGGTGGCGCACACTATGACCCCGTGCCATCCGTGGGCGTGAATCGGATGTTGCCAACTCTGAAATAACAACAATATGACGAGGGCAATGTCTAGAAGGTTGGCGACATCCAAATGAACATCTATGTGTGATTAATTGAAAATTTTATGACTAAGCACGATGTAGTCTTGCAATATTCGATGTTGAAAGGCCTTCGCAATGCACATTTCAAGTGATTCTTCATCTGAATGAATTCTCCTTATCGATGCAGTCCTGGTGCGCGAGGGTTTGAACAGGGGGAACTATGGTCTATGGAGGAGGGGTGAAAACAGATCAGATGTGGATTAGATAGTACCCTTACCACTTTATTTTACCATATTTTCAAAACAAATATGATCACAAATATGGATGTTATTGATACGAGTGTGGATCGAATGTTAATCGAATACAAATACATATAAGGTGTTTACTCAATTCAGATCAGATACAAATAATAACGGCATACTAGTTAAAGGAAATAAATCAATAGCTATGTGAAAAAAATAATCAACTGGCAACTTATAATAAGTCAATGATATAAACATGTTTATGGATAAATACTACTCCCTCCGTCCCACAATATAAGACCTTTTTGCAAGTTGTTTTAGCTTGCAAAAACATCTTATATCATGGGACATATTGAGTACTATAATGTGTACTAATTTATAATTGTAATCATACAACAATGTAAAATTTGACAACCTATTTGGCTTTTATGTTGGATAACTGGCATATTGGGGTTATAATTTCTCAAATTAGCTCAAGTAATCTTATTCGGATATGAAATATCCACTTTCACATTTATATTTGTGTCAAAATCCTGTACCGTATCTGCATTTGTATTTGTGTTTGAAAAATAAACATAGTTATCTTTCATTTTCATTTCAATTCGAATGCGGATGTTTCAGATCTGATAGACATTTTTTCGAGTACGAATATCAGATATTCGGACTATCCACTGGCACTTTCCATCCTTAGTAGGGGCTCTCTTTCAGCTGCATGGGAAGACTAGTTTTTTCTCAAGCTTACAAACGAGTTTTTAGTTGGCGCCGCCAACTAAAAGGTCTTAGGGCATTGCCGACACCGACTCCCAAACAGGACACCACTTCCGTCCACAGACCCGGTTGGGGGCGGGGACGAGTCTGCGGACATGAATGCGAGACCGGCCATCCAAAACTATCCACATACAATTACATTCAAAACGGATGATTTTCGTATAAACCGGACGAAAACATTTACATTTAGGACATATTTTAACTAAACTATAACAGACTAGGATAAAACTAGTCTAATGTCGGTCGCGACGGGTCTCGATTCCTACAAATGTCTTCCCTATGTCCGGCAGCCCGCTCATCGAACTGTCATGAGCCTCAGATGGATATGCTTCAGTGGGAGGGGAAGTGTAGCTTCCCTCCGCTGTGGTGAAGCATGAATCATAGTTGATTTTTGGGCGGGGGAAGATGGTCGCCATGGCCCTACGCCCTCGCTCAGCGGGCAAATTGAAGGAAATATGCCCTAGAGGCAATAATAAAGTTGTTATTTTATATTTCCTTATATCATGATAAATGTGTATTATTCATTCTAGAATTGTATTAACCGGAAACTTGATACAGGTGTGGATACATAGACAAAAGACAGTGTCCCTAGTAAGCCTCTACTAGACTAGCTCATTAGTCAAAGATGGTTAAGTTTCCTAACCATAGACATGTGTTGTCATGTGATGAACGGGATCACATCATTAGGAGAATGATGTGATGGACAAGACCCATCTGTTAGCTTATCATGTTGATCGTTCAATTTTATTGCTATTGCTTTCTTCATGTCAAATACATATTCCTTTAACTATGAGATTATGCAACTCCCAGATACCGGAGGAATACCTTGTGTGCTATCAAACGTCACAACGTGACTGGGTGATTATAAATATGCTCTACTGGTATCTCCGAAGGTGTTTGTTGGGTTGATATATATTGAGATTAGGATTTGTCACTCCGAGTATCGGAGAGGTATCTCTGGGCCCTCTCGGTAATACACATCATAAGAAGCCTTTCAAGCAATGTGGCTAATGAGTTAGTTGCAAGATGATGTATTACGGTACGAGTAAAGAGACTTGCCGGTAACGAGATTGAACTAGGTACGAAGATACCGATGATCGAATCTCGGGCAAGTAACATACCGATGACAAAGGGAATAACGTATGTTGTCATTACGGTACGACCGATAAAGATCTTCGTAGAATATGTGGGAACCAATATGAGCATCCAGGTTCCGCTGTTGGTTATTGACCGGAGAGGTGTCTCGATCATGTCTACATAGTTCTCGAACCCATAGGGTCCGCACGCTTAACGGTCGATGATGATTTTGTTATATGAGTTATGTGATTTGGTGACAGAATGTTTTCCGGATTCCTAGATGAGATCACGGACATGACGAGGAGTCTCAAAATGGTCGAGAGGTAAAGATTGATATATAGGACGATGGTATTCGGACACCGGAAGTGTTCCGGGGGTACCGGGTACATGTCGGGTCACCGGAAGGGGTTCCGGGCATCCCCCCCCCCTACCCCCCCCCCCCCGACAACTACATGGGCCTAATGGGCCAAGAGTGGGACAGACCAGCCCCTAAGGGGCTGGTGCGTCCCATCTGGCCGAAATAAGTGGGGAAGGAAAGAGGAGAAGAGAGAAAGGAATGGGAGGGATTCGGCCTCCCCTTCCTTTTCTCCCCCTCCTCCTTCCTTCCCCCTCCAGGAATTATGGTAGGGGGGGCGAATAGGATTAGGGCCCCAAGTAGGATTCCTCCTACTTGGGCACCCCCTTGGCTTCCCCCTCTCCTTTCCACCTATTTATATGAGGGGGTAGGCGCCTAGAACACACAACAACATCTGTTAGCTGTGTGTGATGCCTCCCTCCACAAATTGCACCCTCGGTCATAGCTCCGTAGTGCTTAGGCGAAGCCCTGCGTGGATCACTTCACCATCACCTTCACCACTCCGTCATGCTGGCGGAACTCTCCCTCAACACTTTGCTGGATCAAGAGTTCGAGGGACGTCATCGAGCTGAACATGTGCAGAACTAGGAGGTGTCGTATGTTCGGTGGTTGATCGATCGAGACGAGAAGAAGTTTGACTACATCAGCCGCGTTTCCAAACGCTTCCGCTTTCGGTCTACGAGGGTACGTAGACACACGTTTCCCCTATCGTTTCTATGCATCTCCTAGATAGATCTTGCGTGAGCGTAGGATTTTTTTTTAAATTGCATGCTACGTTCCCCAACAGTGGCATCAGAGCCAGGTCTATGCGTAGATGATAGGCATGAGTAGAACACAAAGAGTTCTGGGCGGTGATCGTCATACTACTTACCACCAATGTTTTATTTTGATTTGGTGTTATTGTTGGATGAAGCGGCCTGGACCAACTTTACATGACCATGTTCATGAGACTGGTTCCACCGACAGACATGCAACTAGTTTTGCATAAAGGTGGCCGGTAGGTGTCTGTTTCTCCAACTTTAGTTGAATTGAATTTGACTGCGGCCGGTCCTTGTTGAAGGTTAAAACAACAAACTTGATAAATCAACGCTGTGGTTTTGATGCGTTGGTAAGAACGGTTCTTGCTAGAAGCCCATAGCAGCCACATAAAACTTGCAACAGCAAAGTAGAGGACGTCTAACTTGTTTTTGCAGGGCATGTTGTGATGTGATATGGTCAAGACATGATGTGATATACGTTGTTGTATGAGATGATCATGTTTTGTAAAAGTTATCAACAATTGGCAGGAGTCTTACGGTTGCCGCTTTATTGTATGAAATGCAAACGCCATGTAATTGCTTTACTTTATCACTATGCGTTAGCAATAGTTGTAGAAGCAATAGTTGGCGACACGACCACGACGCTATGATGGAGATCAAGATGTCAAGCCGGTGACAATGGAGATCATGACGGTGCTTTGGAGATGGAGATCAAAGGCACAAGATGATGATGGCCATATCATGTCACATATTTTGATTGCATGTGATGTTTATCTTTTATGCATCTTATTTTTCTTAGTACGGTGGTAGCATTATAAGATGATCCCTTAACTAAAATTTCAAGGTATAAGTGTTCTCCCTGAGTATGCACATGCGGAATACTCAGGTTAAACTTGACAGGCCGCTAGCATGTACAGACATGGCCTTGGAACACTGGAGACTGAAAGGTCGAACGTGAATCATATAGTAAATATGATCAACATAGAGATGTTCACCATTGATGACCGATAACCCACAAGTATAGGGGATCAATTGTAGCCTTTTTTGACAAGTCGAACCCAACGAGGAGCTAAAGGTAGAACAAATATTACCCCAAGTTCTATCGACCACCGATACAACTCTATGCACGCTAAACATTCGCTTTACCTAGAACAAGTATGAAACTAGATGTACTTTGTAGGTGTAACGGGATAGGCTTACAAGAATATAAATAGCATGTAAATAAAAACTAGGTGCTGTTTAGGTAAAGAAGCAATAAATTTAGTATAGCGAGTGTGGAAAAGTGGTGGTAGGAGTTGCGAAATTGTCCCTAAGCAATTGACTACTTAACTAGACCGATAGCAAGTTTTATGTGGGAGAGGCCACTGCTAGCATGTCATCCCTGACTTGGAATTCTAAGCACTTATGATTGGAACTATTAGCAAGCATCTGCAACTACTAACGTTCATTAAGGTAAAACCCAACCATAGCATTAAGATATATTGGTCCCCCTTCAATCCCGTATGCATCAATTTCTATGCTAGGTTGAAGCTTCATCACTCTTGCCCTCCAATACACAGTCCTATCAACATACAACTAACCCTATGGTGTGATCCACGTGCGCGCTCATATGATGGGCACCAAAGGACAGCAACATAACCACAAGCAAATTAAACCAATCATAGCAATTCATCAATTACCGATAGGACAACAAAAATCTACTCATACATCATAGGATGGCAACACATCATTGGATAATAATATGAAGCATAAAGCGCCATGTTCAAGTAGAGGGTACAGTGGGTTGCGGGAGAGTGGACCGCTGTAGATAGATGGGGGAAGGTGATGAAGATGTTGGTGAAGATGACGGTGGTGTTGGTGTAGATTGCGGTGATGATGATGGCCCCGGCGGCGTTCCGGCGCCACCGGGAGAGAGCGGGAGAGAGCCCCCCTTCTTCTTCTTCTTCTTCCTTGATCTTCTCCCTAGATGGGAGAAGGGTTTCCCTCTGGTCCATGGCCTCCATGGCGGCGGAGCGTCGAGAGCCCCTCCGAGATAGGATATGTCTCTTTGTCTCTCTCTGTTTCTGCGCTTCCTGATTCTACCCTTTCACCGTTTCTTAAATTCCCGGATATCCGTAACTCCGATTGGGCTGAATTTTGGACACGATTTTTATCCGGATATTGGCTTTGCAGCGAGAGAAGGGTACCAACCGCCTTACGGGGTGGCCACGAGGGCCCAGGGTGTGCCTGACCCCCTGGGGCGCGCCCCCTGCCTCGTGGCCCCCTCGGGCATCGTCTCGCGTTGATTCTTCTTCCCAAAAATCACATATATTCCAAAAAAAATCTCTGTCAGTTTTTATCCCGTTTGGACTCCGTTTGATATGGATTTTCTCCCAAACAAAAAACATGCAACAAACAGGAACTGGCACTGGGCACTTGATCAATATGTTAGTCCCAAAAATAGCATAAAAAGTTGCCAAAAGTATGTAAAAGTTGTAGAATATCGGCATGGAACAATCAAAAATTATAGATAAGACGGAGACGTATCAGCATCCCCAAGCTTAATTCCTGCTCGTCCTCGAGTAGGTAAATGATAAAAAAAGATAATTTTTGATGTGGAATGCTACCTAGCATAATCTTGATCATGTAATCTAATCATGGCATGAATATTAAGACACGAGTGATTCAAAGCAATAGTCTATCATTTGACATTAAGACAACAATACTTCAAGCATCCTAATAAAGCAATCATTTGTTTTCAAAATAACATGGCCAAAGAAAGTTATCCCTACAAAATCATATAGTCTGGCTATGCTCCATCTTCACCACACAAAATACTGAAATCATGCACAATCCTGATGACAAGCCAAGCAATTGTTTCATACTTTTGATGTTCTCAAACCTTTTCAACTTTCACACAATATATGAGCGTGAGCCATGGATATAGCACTATAGGTGGAATAGAATATAATGATGGAGGTTGTGTGGAGAAGACAAAAAAGGGAGAAAGTCTCGCATCGACTCCGCTAATCAATGGGCTATGGAGATGCCCATCAATTGATGTCAATGCGAGGAGTAGGGATTGCCATGCAACGGATGCACTAGAGCTATAAGTGTATGAAAGCTCAACTGAAACTAAGTGGGTGTGCATCCAACTTGCTTTCTCATGAAGACATAGGGCATTTGAGGAAGCCCATCGTCGGAATATACAAGCCAAGTTCTACAATGAGAATTCCCACCGGTATATGAAAGTGATAACTCAAGAGACTCTCTATATGAAGAACATGGTGCTACTTTTGAGCTCTAGTGTGGAAAAAGGATAGTAGCATTGTACCTTCTTTTTTGGGGGAGGGGGGGGGGCTTCCTTTTTTGGCCTTTCTCTTTTTTTGTCCTTTTTTCTATTTGGCCTTTCTTTCTTTTTATTTGGGACAATGCTCTAATAATGATGATCACCACACTTTTATTTACTTACAACTCAATATTACAACTCGATACTAGAACAAAGATATGACTCTACATGAATGCCTCCGGCGGTGTACCGGGATGTGCAATGATCCAGCGTAGCAATGACATCAAAAAAACGGACAAGCCATGAAAATATCATTCTAGCTATCTTACGATTGCAAAGCAATATGACAATAAATGCTCAAGTCATGTATTTATGATGATGGAAGTTGCATGGCAATATATCTCGGAATGGCTATGAAAATGCCATAATAGGTAGGTATGGTGGCTGTTTTGAGGAAGATATAAGGAGGCTTATGTGTGATAGAGCGTATAGTATCACGGGGTTTGGATGCACCGGCAAAGTTTGCACCAACTCTCGAGGTGAGAAAGGGCAATGCACGGCATCAAGAGGCTAGCAATGATGGAAGGGTGAGAGTGCATATAATCCATGGATTCAACATTAGTCATAAAGAACTCACATACTTATTGCAAAAATCTATTAGTCATTGAAACAAAGTACTACGCGCATGCTCCTAGGAGGATAGATTTGTAGGAAAAGACCATCGCGCGTCCCCGACCGCCACTCATAAGGAAGACAATTAGTAAATACCTCATGCTCCAACTTCGTTACATAACGGTTCACCATACGTGCATGCTACGGGAATCACAAACTTCAACACAAGTATTTCTACAATCCACAACTACCCACTAGTATGACTCTAATATCAGCATCTTTATATCGCAAAACTATTGCAAGGAATAAAACTTATCATATTCAGTGATCTACAAGTTTTATGTAGGACTTTATGACTAACCATGTGAATGACCAATTCCTGTCATCTATCTAAATAGATATAAGTGAAGCAAGAGAGTTTAATTCTTTATAAAAAAGATATGCCCATGCTCTAACAAATATGTAACATCCCAAATTTCCCTATTTGGAATGTTTTACAATTATAGATAAGCATCCTATGCATTCTGTTTGAATTTGAATACCATTTGAAGTTTCAGAGAGTTTTGAGTTTGAATTTGAATTCCAAACTTTGGCATGTGGGAAACAATTCCAAAACTAAGCCCGATAAATACTTGATCAAAAGTATGAGAGGAGCAAACATGACACTCCAAAAATATCAGAGGAAACAATGCCAAAAGAATTGGAATTCAAATCTGAATTTTATTTGAATTTGAAAAATAGATTTTCATAAAGTTTGGATTTTGCCTTTGGAAAAATGTTCAAATGAAAGGGAATATTCCTGATCATTTTGGTATATATATACCCTATATAAAATATTTATAGTTTATGTTTTATTTTGGTTTTGTTTTTATTTAAAAAATAAAAGAAAAAGTCTTGAGCGCCACCAAAGCCACCCTGTGCCCAGCCAGCGCCACCTAACCCCCTCAAGACTGGCCCAGCCAAGCCACTGAGGCCCGCCCAGTAGAGCCAGCCCAGCTGCACTCCCGCACCTCGCCTGAACCCTGTGGTCCGCCACCCGACCGAACCTCCTCTCTCCCTCTCATCGACCAGCGGGCCCGCCCGTCTTCTTCCCCTCGCCCACGAACGAACCTCATGGGAGATCCACCGGATCCCAAGGATCCGGGATCCCCGACAGCCCCGATGCCCTTCCGCCCCGAGCCCCACGGCTATATAAGCCAAGCCCCCGCACCCCATTCCCCCTTAGCCTCATGGGAGCCCTCTCCTCTCTCTCTCCCGGCACGCCGAGCCCGAGCTCCCCACCGCCAAAACCCTCGCCGTCGCCTGGTGCCCCCGACCTCCCCAACACCACCGAACCCTCCCCGAGCTTCCCGCGTCTCCCGACGTCTCGCCAGCTCATGGGCCTTCGAGCCCCGGAGCACTCTCGCCCGCCCGCCGTCGGCGTCCGAGTCCGGTGAGTCCCCGCAACCCTCCACCGTTAGATCCTAAATCTAGGGTTAGATTAGAAGCCCCAAGGGGTAAGTTTTAGTTAGAAAACCGGCCGGCCCGAACGGTTTTATTTTAGTTTAGGTTTATTTGTTTAGGCGGTTCGTTTTAGTTAAACCCTAGGCCCATTTAGTCTATCGGCGCCTAGTGCATAGTTTAGGACCATTAGGCCTTTTTTCTTTTATTTAGATTTTCTGTTTTAGCGAATAGTTTCAATTTTCAAAATGTATATCTTTTATTCTGTTTAATATTTTTGAGTGATTCTTTTTTGTTGGATTGCAAATTTTATGTAGTTTCTGAAAAACATATATTTAGCTATGTTAAAATAATTAAAAATGCTTTAATATTACTTTAGTCAGAATAGCAAATCTGCTATAGTTTTAGTTAGAAAAATTATTTTTGCATGAATCTTTTTGCAATCACTTTATTCTGATATTGCCAAACCCTAGAAATTAACTTTGGTATTTTAGGATTAATAAATAATTAATTCTAGGCAGAATCCTATTAATCCTAATTAATTGATTAGTTCCTGTTTTCCAAATTAATAAATTAGTAAATTAATTTATTTTTAACTTGTGATTATTTATTCTAGGTTAGTTTCTGTCACTCCATTAGATGAACTTTTATTTATAATTAATAAAAGTTTTAAATTAATTTTCTTAATAGAAATTGGATTAGGCCTAAAATGAGTTTTATAATAGCTATTTAATTAATTCTTTTTGCTCCTAGTTACTTAGTTAAACCTTTTCTGTTAAGTTAACTTAAAACCATGATTAGGTTAAACTAAGGAATTTTTGCTATATAAAAACTATTTTTAGCTATTGTTTGAAGTAGGAAACTTTGAGTGATTTTTCTTTGAGTTTTCCTTTGGATTTGGTTTTGGTTGCTTTGTTGTGCTATGTTATTTTTGTTATGTTGTGTTATGTGATCCTATTGTTTTGCTTATTGTGTTCATTGTTTGTCTCGGTAGAGTTTCCTGAGTGCTAAGCTTGCTACTCTGACTCTTTAGCTTACGAGGATCATCGGCAAGGCAAGTTTTGATCATGTTATTTCTATACCTATGTTTTTGTGCATTAGTAGTTGTCACCACCCCACCATTGCATGCAGTAGTGAAATCTTGAAGTCATTAAACTTGAGTAGTATCATGTGGTAGGATGAACCAATCCCCTTGTTACCCTGACCGGGGACGTAGTAGTTATTTTGCTATGCTCGTAGACGGGATTTGGGATGAGTGAAATTCATAAGCAAGATGTGAGAGTCAATGATGATGACAACCCATGGACTACAATGATCAAGATGGACTTGGAAAATCACTCTTTGGGTGGAGGACGGTTGACGGGCACCTGGAGCACCCAGTGGTGGCCGGGATGCATGGAGAAGCGCCATGACATCCTGCGGAAAGCTTCACCCAGCCACAAAGAGAAGGATGGATGCCCCATGACCGAAGCTTACTGTGCAGCCGCAAGCCATTATGGGCTCTGGCTGGGTTGACCCTAGTAGTGACGCTGGCTGGGACGGTACTACGAGAAGTAGACGAACGGTAGGATTGGATGGGTACCCGGCGGTGGCCGTAAGAACTCTTTGGAAGACCCTGTTTCATTCGTCCGCCTTCAAACACCATGAAGTGCGAAGACTCTAAAGGAGGGAATGATTCTTGCGGGGAAAGTCGCAAACCTCTGCAGAGTTATAACCTAATCGATTAGCCGTGTCCCCGATTCACGGACATTTGAGCCTCTGGAACTTGGAAGTATTCGGATATCTCAACACTAAAACTAATGAATTAATTTGAGGGTTTATGACTTAATAATTTGGGAGCGAGATTTTGGTTGGCGGAACCATCTCAATAACTACCAATAATTTGTAGTAATTTGCAAATAAGTCCACTGTAGTAGGATAAAATTGGCTTTACGCAAAAATGATGAACTTAGAGCTCCACAGCCAAAAATGCATATAGAGGTAGTAACTTTATTATTGTTATTCTTCATGACTTGCCAGCTTATTCCAAAAGCTGACCTACATGGCTGCAACGTATTATGTTGCAGAGATATATTCCGATCGGGAGTGAGGCTACGCTCAGCTTGGCGATTGCCCTTTGGAGTCGGATGGACTCGCTTTACCTCGGCCTTCCAGCATTAGTAGTTTATTTCTCATGAGTTGGCCTTGAGCCGAATTTATTCCCTTGTAATAAAGACTCTATATGAGAATCGTGTAATAAAATTCAGGTGTGATTGAACTTTGATTACTTTATCGATGTCTTTGTGGGTACCAAAGATGATCTTGGGATGGTATGCAGACACGTAGACTTGACCGATGTTGGGTCAGTCGCTCTGAGAGATGGTATCGAGCACACACCGACCGTAGGATCGTAACCCCTAGGATCGGAAAGCCATAGCAGACCATTTACTTTGAACCCCTTTTTCATTCTATAATTCTTCCTTGTTCTATTCTGACTCTTCTCCCCTTTGCAACATTCTAGATGGCCGCCGAGTTCACCCCAGTTTTGCTACCGGAGTTCTGCCAGCCCGATGAGACGATGCCCTTTGGAAGAAAGCTGGTCCAGATGGTGAAGCGGTGAAGATAGCTCTACCCTCGATCACCGGAAACCCACTAATGCACTTCCGACGGACACCCGCCACAGGATTGAGGTGCATATCCTGTGGAGGACCTTTGGAGGACACACGGAGCCTATCAACTTTGAGTTCACCGAGTTCAACTGGATCATCGGAAGGGACGTGGCGATCTACCGAGCGCTTGGACATCTCCGAGAGGAGTACAGGCGAGCTCGATCACTCGGACCTCGCCATGGTTTCTCGCAGGCAAGGAATGGAGATATCATCCGTACCATCGAGGGCGATTCCACTCTTTCTTACATCCAGGACTTGGAGTGTCTTCTCGTGAAGCGGGAGATTCAGACTGCCAGAACTCGAAGACACACTGAAGCTTTTGTTCCGCGAATCGAATCGGAGGAGAAGGCACGCAGACTTCCTTGGCCATGAGGAAGAAATCACGGACTTCATGGAGATAGTCGACGACCTGAAGATGAAGCTTGCATGATTGAGGAGAAGATGGACTTGGGAGAGGACCTTTACCCGAGTGGAGACGAAGCACCCTCGTGAGCAATGATCAGGATTTGAAGGGAGTACCACCGAAGGAAACCCCAAGAAGAGGCGCCACCGATGAAGACTTTTTAGACGACCACCATGTTATCTTTTACTTTTAAATCGATCAGTTAGGGCCGATGTTTTTCCTTCGATTAGTCATGAGCTTTTGTAATCGAGTTTGAACCATGTTTGAGTGGAATGAATAAATGTTTGGTGTGTTATGATTGTGCATTCATGTGGGTAGTGTTATTCTCATAGACCCTTGTTCTATTCTAATCTTCTCACCCACTCCAAAACACCAGATGCCTCCGAGACGTGACAATCGGTTTCCCCGCCGAGCTCACCCAGCTGCTCCAAAGCAGCGTAATGCACCGATGCAACTCCTTATTCGTAATCGTAACAACACCGCCAACAATCCACCGCCACCACCACCACCCAATCGTGGACAACTTGACTCGATTTACGAGGTTGAATCCGCCGGTGTTCTCTAGTAGCACCGAGCCGATTGTGGCTGATGATTGGCTCCATAAGATCGGAAGGAGCTAGTCACCGTTGGATGCACCGATCTTTGAGAAGGTGCGCTTTGCGGCGCATCAACTGGATGGACCTGCAGCTTCTTGGTGGGAGAATTACACCGCCACTTTTCCCTTGGGTGGCATCACTTGGGACCAATTCCAGCAGGCCTTTCGCACTGCTCATGTCCCAGCTGGAGCCATGAGTCTGAAGAAGCGTGAGTTCCGCAACTTACGCCAGGGGAACCGTACTGTGGCACAGTACGTGGATGAATTCGATGGCTCGCCGCTATGCCCCGATGATGTGGCCTGAGACGCCGTAAGCGGAGAAGTTCCTTGAGGGACTCAATGATGAACTGAGCATGCAGCTTATTGTGGCTACTTTCAACAACTACCAGGAGCTGGTAGACAAGGCCACCGATTCGGAAGGCAAGCAGCAGCGGATAGAAAGCCGCATAGCGGAAGTACAGCCAGGGAAGCACAACTCAGAGCTCAGTGAAGCCCGCTATGCACCGTACTCGGGAGGGCACACCCATCATAACCATGGAGTTCATAACCATGGTGGAAATGGAAACAACCGCAGCCGGGACAACAAGTCGAGGCCATGGCAATGGCAATGGCGATGGTAATGGCAATCAGCACCGTTACGCCCGGCTCCGAAGGATCTGAGCCACATCACCGCTTCAAGTGCCGTAAGACAGGGCACTACGCCACCGACTGCCCGGAGGCCAAGCGGAGAACAGGAATGGCAATGGAGGCTCAGCAAAGAAGCCCAATCCTTTCCCTCGTGCTCAGGTGAACCACATCGACGTGGAGGACGTCTATGATCAACCAGACACTGTGGTTGGTAAGTTTTTATTGAATTCACGTTCAGTTTTGGTTCTGTTTGATTCTGGTGCAACGCATTCATTCATATCAAGGGTAGTTGTGGATAAGTACGGATTACGCACTAGAACCCTTAGAAGCCCCCTCCGCGTCAGTTCCGCAGGAGGAGAAATGATGGCGAGTTTAAGCTGTCCTGCAAACCTCAACATCGGGAACCACAAATTTCCGTAGAACTCATAGTGTTGGAAACTCAGACCTTGGATGTAATCCTAGGCATGGATTGGTTGTCGAAGTATGAAGGGAACATTATTTGTGCCGACAAGTCTATTCCGCCACCACCCCGGAAAGCGTAAGAGGATCAAGTATGTAGCCAGCACAGCCGGATGAAGAATCAGTGCATTCCCTCACGGAGTTGTTCAGAGGAAGTGCCGATGGTGCAAGAATTTCCCGACGTATTCCGGAGGAATTACCAGAATGCCACCGGACGGAGACATTGAGTTTCTGATTGAGTTATTGCCCCACAGCCCCAATATCCAAGAGACCTTATCGGATGCCACCGAATGAGCCGAAAGAGATCAAGGAACAAATAAATGAGTTGTTGGAGAAAGGATATATTCGTCCAAGCTCATCACCTTGGGGAGCCCCAGTTCTTTTGGTAGAGAAGAAGGATGGAAGCTTGAGGATGGTTGTGGATTATCGTGCATTGAACGAAGTAACCATCAAGAACAAGTACCCTCTACCGATGATCAATGACTTGTTTGATCAGCTTGTTGGAGCCAAGGTATTCTCTAAGATCGATCTTGATCGTGGTATCATCGATTGAAGATTCGTGAAAAGGATATACCCAAAACAGCATTCACTACCGGTATGGTTTATATGAGTATACCGTCATGTCATTTGGATTGACTAATGCCCCTGCATACTTCATGAACTTGATGAACAAGGTGTTCATGGAATATTTGGACAAGTTTGTCGTGGTGTTCATCGATGACATATTGATTTTCTCCAAGAGCGAGGAAGAGCATAAGGAACATTTGCGTCTAGTTCTGGAGAAACTTCGAGAACATCAGCTGTATGCCAAATTCAGCAAATGTGAATTTTGGTTGAAGGAAGTTGGATTCCTCGGACATGTTATTTCAGGAGAAGGAATAGCAGTTGATCCCGCCAAGGTTGAATCAGTCACCGATTGGCAGTCACCCACCTCAGTCAAGGAGATCCGCAGTTTTCTCGGACTCGCAGGATATTATCGGAGGTTCATTGAGAACTTCTCGAAGATTGCCAAGCCCATGACTGAGCTGTTGAAGAAGGAAGCCAAGTATGTTTGGACCGAGGAATGTGAAGCCGTTTTCAGGAATTGAAGAAAGCGGTTGGTCACAGCCCAGTGTTGATATTGCGGACATACATAAGGAATACCAGGTTTATTGTGGCGCTTCTCGTCAAGGACTCGGAGGAGTATTGATGCAGAAGGTAAGGTTGTAGCTTATGCCTCCGGCATGCTACGGCCTCATGAGATGAATTATGCCACGCATGATTTGGAGTTAGCGGTATGGTGCATGCACTCAAGACCTGGAGACATTTCCTCATTGGAAATCGTTGTGATGTCTATATAGATCACAAGAGTTTGAAATATATCTTCACGCAGAAGGAATTGAACCTCGAGCGAGAGGAGATGGCTAGAGTTGATAAAGGACTACGACATGAGATTGCATTACCACCCCGGTAAGGCCAATGTGGTAGCAGATGCTTTGAGCCGTAAGAGTTATGTGAATACTCTTACGGCAGGAGGATTACCCAGAGTTAGTCGATGACCTCGTAGATCTCCGATCGAAATAGTTCCGAGAGGATTTGTTGCAACTCTGGAAGTTCAGTCCACTTTGACCGAAAGGATTCGCGAAGCCCAGAAGTCGGACAAGGAAATCGATGAGATAAAGCAAAAGATGGAGGAAGGAAAAGCTAAAGGATTCCGTAAGGATGAACATGGAACTATATGGTTTGAGGATCGTATTTATGTGCCCAATGATCCCGAGCTCAGGACGCTAATTCTTGTGAAGCTCATGATTCACCGTACTCGATTCACCCCGGCAACACCAAGATGTACTGGATTTGAAGCAAAGTTTACGGTGGACAGGTATGAAGAAGGACATTGCCGAGTCGTAGCCGTGTATGCGATGTTTGCCAACGTGTAAAGGCGAGAACATCGAAGCCAGCGAGGTTACTTCAACCTTTGCCGATTCCCGATTGGAAATGGGAGAAACTTGGTATGGATTTCATCACAGGATTACCCAGACCCGTTCAGGTTATGATTCTATCTGGGTAGTGGTTGATCGTTTGACTAAGGTAGCTCACTTCATTCCCGTGAAGACTACCTATACCAGTGCTAAGTTAGCCAAGATATACATGACCAGGATCGTATATGCGCATGGAGTTCCGAGGAAAATCGTGTCGAGATAGAGGAACGCAGTTTACCTCAAAGTTTTGGAAGCAATTGCATGAAACTTTGGGTACGAGGCTGGAATTGATGCGACTTTTCATCCATGAGCATGATGGATGCACCGAGAGAGTCAATCAGATTACGGAGGACATGTTGAGAGCTTGTGTGCTAGACTATGGGTCTAGCTGGGATGATAATTTGCCGTCGCAGAAGTTCTCATACAACAACGATTATCGATCCAGTTTGAAGATGGCCCCTTCAAGCTCTATACGGAAGGAGGTGCGAACACCATTCTTTGTGGGATAGTGTTGGAGATCGATCACTGCTTGGTTCCGATCTTATCAAGGATTCGAAGAGAAAGTCAAGCTGATTAAAGACAGGCTCAAGATAGCACAGTCCACGACGGAAGAGTTATGCCGACAAAGAAGCGCAAGGAGGTGACTTATGAAGTGGGAGACCGAGCATATCTTCGTGTGTCTCACTTCGTGGAATCAAGAGGTTTGGAGTCAAGGGAAAGTTAGCACCCGATTCATTGGCCCCTACAAAATCCTTGAACGTCGTGGAGAGGTTGCTTACAAGTTGGAATTGCGGAAGGATTGTCCGGAGTTCATGATGTCTTCCATGTTTCTCGGTGAAGAAGTGCCATGCCGACATGGCCGATGTTCCGTTGAGAGATACAAGGCCCCTAGAGGCCATACAATTGACAAAGATTTAACTTACAAGGAGAAACCCGTCAAAATTCTCGAGACCGCAAGCGAGTCACCCGCAGCAAGGTCATCAAGTTTTGCAAGGTGCTTTGTGGAGTCACCACACCGAGGAAGAAGCCACACAGGAACGCCAAGAAGACCTTCGTCGAGACCATCCGCACCTATTTGCTAGCCAACCCGAATCTCGAGGGCGAGATTCATCTTAAGGTGGGTAGGTTTGTAACATCCCAAATTTCCCTATTTGGAATGTTTTACAATTATAGATAAGCATCCTATGCATTCTGTTTGAATTTGAATACCATTTGAAGTTTCGTAGAGTTTTGAGTTTGAATTTGAATTCCAAAATTTGGCATGTTGGAAACAATTCCAAAACTAAGCCTGATAAATAATAGATCAAAAGTATGAGAGGAGCAAACATGACACTCCAAAAATATCAGAGGAAACAATGCCAAAGAATTGGAATTCAAATCTGAATTTTATTTGAATTTGAAAAATAGATTTTCATAAAGTTTGGATTTTGCCTTTGGAAAAATGTTCAAATGAAAGGAATATTCTGATCATTTTGGTATATATATACCCTATATAAAATATTTATAGTTTATTTTTTATTTTGGTTTTGTTTTTTTTAAAAAAAATAAATGAAAATGTCTTCGGGCGCAAGCCAGGCAACCAAGGACCAGCCAGCGCCACCTAACCCCCTCAAGACTGCCCAAGCCAGCCCACCAGGCCGGCCAGTAGCCACCCAGCTGCACTCCCGCACCCTCGCCTGAAAACCCGAGGTCCGGCCACCCGACCGAACCCTCCTCTCTCCCTCTCATCGACCAGTGAGCCCCGCCCGTCTTCTTCCCTCGCCCCACGAAGCGAACCTCATGGGAGATCCACCGGATCCCGAAGGATCCGGGATCCCCGACAGCCCCGATGCCCTTCCGCCCCGCGCCCACCCCCGGCTATATAAGCCAAGCCCCCCACCCCATTCCCCCTTAGCCTCACGAGCCCTCTCCCTCTCTCTCCCAAGCACGCTTGGGAGCCCAGGCTCCCCACCGCCAAAACCCTCGCCCGCCGCCTGGTGCCCCCGACCTCCCCAACACCACTGAACCCTCCCCGAGCTTCCCGCGTCTCCCGACGTCTCATGGCTTCGCCGACGCCGAGCCCCGAGCACTCTCGCCGCCACGACGTCAGCCGGAGTCCGTGAGTCCCCGGCAACCCTCCACCGTTAGATCCTAAATCTAGGGTTAGGATTAGAAGCCCCCGAAGGGGTAAGTTTTAGTTAGAAAACCGGCCGGCCCGAACGGTTTTTATTTTAGTTTAGGTTTATTTGTTTAGGCCGGTTCGTTTTTAGTTAAACCCTAGGCCCATTTAGTCTATCTGACGCCTAGTGCATAGTTTAGGACCATTAGGCCTTTTTTTCTTTTATTTAGATTTTCTGTTTTAGCCGAATAGTTTCAATTTTCAAAAATGTATATCTTTTATTCTGTTTAATATTTTTGAGTGATTCTTTTTTTTGTTGGATTGCAAATTTTATGTAGTTTCTGAAAAACATATATTTAGCTATGTTAAAAATAATTAAAAATGCTTTAATATTACTTTAGTCAGAATAGCAAATCTGCTATAGTTTTAGTTAGAAAAATTATTTTTGCATGAATCTTTTTGCAATCACTTTATTCTGATATTGCCAAACCCTAGAAATTAACTTTGGTATTTTAGGATTAATAAATAATTAATTCTAGGCAGAATCCTATTAATCCTAATTAATTGATTAGTTCCTGTTTTCCAAATTAATAAATTAGTAAATTAATTTATTTTTAACTTGTGATTATTTATTCTAGGTTAGTTTCTGTCACTCCATTAGATGAACTTTTATTTATAATTAATAAAAGTTTTAAATTAATTTTCTTAATAGAAATTGGATTAGGCCTAAAATGAGTTTTATAATAGCTATTTAATTAATTCTTTTTGCTCCTAGTTACTTAGTTAAACCTTTTCTGTTAAGTTAACTTAAAACCATGATTAGGTTAAACTAAGGAATTTTTGCTATATAAAAACTATTTTTAGCTATTGTTTGAAGTAGGAAACTTTGAGTGATTTTTCTTTGAGTTTTCCTTTGGATTTGGTTTTGGTTGCTTTGTTGTGCTATGTTATTTTTGTTATGTTGTGTTATGTGATCCTATTGTTTTGCTTATTGTGTTCATTGTTTGTCTCGGTAGAGTTTCCGGAGTGCTTGAAGCTTGCTACTACGACTCTTTAGCTTACGAGGATCATCGGCAAGGCAAGTTTTGATCATGTTATTTCTATACCTATGTTTTTGTGCATTAGTAGTTGTCACCACCCCACCATTGCATGCAGTAGTGAAATCTTGAAGTCATTAAACTTGAGTAGTATCATGTGGTAGGATGAACCAATCCCCTTGTTACCATGACCCGGGACGTAGTAGTTATTTTGCTATGCTCGTGAGACGGATTTGGGATGAGTGAAATTCATAAGCAAGATGTGAGAGTCAATGATGATGACAACCCATGGACTACAATGATCAAGATGGACTTCGAAAATCACTACGGGTGGAGGGCGGTTGTGGGCACCTGGAGCACCAGTGGTGGCGGGATGCATGGAGAAGCGCCATGACATCCTGCGGAAAGCTTCACCCAGCCACAAAGAGAAGGATGGATGCCCCATGACCGAAGCTTACTGTGCAGCCGCAAGCCATTATGGGCTCTGGCTGGGTTGACCCTAGTAGTGACGCTGGCTGGGCGGTACTACGAGAAGTAGACGAACGGTAGGATTGGATGGGTACCGGCGGTGGCGGAAGAACTCTTTGGAAGACCCTGTTTCATTCGTCCGTCTTCAAACACCATGAAGTGCGAAGACTCTAAAGGAGGGAATGATTCTTGCGGGAAAGTGCAAACCTCTGCAGAGTTATAACCTAATCGATTAAGCCGTGTCCCCGATTCACGGACATTTGAGCCTCTGGAACTTGGAAGTATTCGGATATCTCAACACTAAAACTAATGAATTAATTTGAGGGTTTATGACTTAATAATTTGGGAACGAGATTTTGGTTGGCGGAACCATCTCAATAACTACCAATAATTTGTAGTAATTTGCAAATAAGTCCACTGTAGTAGGATAAAATTGGCTTTACGCAAAAATGATGAACTTAGAGCTCCACAGCCAAAAATGCATATAGAGGTAGTAACTTTATTATTGTTATTCTTCATGACTTGCCGACTTATTCCAAAAGCTGACCTACATGGCTGCAACGTATTATGTTGCGTAGATATATTCCGATCAGAGTGAGGCTACGCTCGCGCTTGGCGATTGCCCTTTGAGTCGGATGGACTCGCTTTACCTCGGCGCTTCGCAGCATTAGTAGTTTATTTCTCATGAGTTGGCCTTGAGCCGAATTTATTCCCTTGTAATAAAGACTCTATATGAGAATCGTGTAATAAAATTCAGGTGTGATTGAACTTTGATTACTTTATCGATGTACTGTGGGTACCAGCATGATCTTGGGATGGTACAGACACAGAGACTTGACCGATGTTGGGTCAGGTCGCTACAAAATATAAGTGACGCAAAAGAGCGTTCTACAAATGGCAGTTTTCTATGTGTAGGGAAACAGGCAATCCAAACTTCAAATGATATAAGTGAAGCACATGAAGCATTCTATAAAGCCATACTCAAAAGATATAAGTGAAGTGCAATGAGCATTCTATAAATCAACCATGGACTATCTCATACCAGCACGGTGCATAAAAGAAAAGTGAAAACTAAATGCAAAAGACGCTCCAAGACTTGCACATATCACATGAACGAAACGAAACCGAAAACATACCGATACTTGTTGAAGAAAGATGGGATGCCTTCCTGGGCATCCCCAAGCTTAGACGCTTGAGTCTCCTTGAATATTTACTTGGTGTGCCTTGGGAATCCCCAAGCTTGAGCTCTTGCCTCTCCTCCTTCTCCACATATCGAGACCTCCTTGATCTTTGATCACTTCATCCACACAAAACTCAACAGAAAGCTTGGTAAGATCTGTTAGTATAATAAAGAAAATCACTACTCTAAGTACTGTTGCAAACCAATTCATATTTTATTTTTGCATTGTAGATACTGTAATATAACTTTTCCATGGCTTAATCCACTGATAGAAATTGATAGTTTCATCAAAACAAGCAATCTATGCATCAAAAACAGAATCTGTCTTAAACAGGACAGTCTGTAGTAATTTGAACATTCACCATACTTATTGTACTCCAAAAAATATGAAATAATTAGGAAAAATAAAATATTTGTATAGAAATACAGTGCATAAGGTTTCATGACCGTTTGACGTTCCAGTAAAAAATTAAAAATCGCGCACTACAGCCAAAGTTTCTGTTTTGCACCGCACAAACCAACAAGCAATGTAAACATCCTAAAGGCAAATCTTGGCACATTATTTTTATAATACAATGTAATTGTAAAAGGGGATAACTATTTTTGTTTAAATGTTTTTGTAATCAAGATTCACAAAGTTTCCGTGAGCATGAACAAAGTTCAAGGAGCTCCCTCACTTCAACAATGCTTGTCTCTCTCACTTTCACTTTCCTTTTTGAAAAGTTTTGGGTTCCCCTCTATATTTTTTTGTTTTTAAACTTTATAAAAGCACCCAACAGAAATAAATGACTCTCTAAAACTTCCGGGTTGTCTCCCTGGCAGTGCTTTCTTTAAAGCCATTAAGCTAGGCATACAGTGCTCAAGTAATGGATCCACCCGGATCCCAAGGTATATCAAAGCCAATTTTAATTAACAATGATTTCAAATTTAGTAGTGAGCACAAAGTAACATATATCATGTAATGACGAAGTCTAACTCTCTTCCTATGCATTGGCATGTCATAAAAGAACAATTCATGCACACAAAGTAAAGGCCAATACATAGCATATGCAGTTTCTTGCAATTTTATCGTGTGGGAAACATAGAGAGGTGGAGATATAGTTCCTCTCTCATAATAATTGCAAGTAGGAGCAGCAAGCACATGCATATTATATCTATCAAAATCATCATGTGTAGTAGTAAAATGCAACCCATCAATATAATCCTTAATAAGGGTAAACTTCTCCGATATAGTGTAGTCGGGAGAATTCAAAAAGATAATAGGACTATCATGCGTGGTGCAATAACAACAATTTCATGTTTAACATAAGGAACTATAGCAAGTTCATCTCCATAAGCATTATTCATATTGGCATCTTGGCCACAAGCATAGAAAGCATCATCAAAAAGGGATATTTCAAAAGAATCAATGGGATCATAACAATCATCATAGCAATCATCCTTCGGTAAGCACGAAGGGAAATTAAACAATGTATGAGTTGAAGAGTTACTCTCATTAAAAGGTGGGCACGGGTAGCTAATCCGCTCTTCCTCCTTTTGTTCTTCGCTCTCCTCATCATCTTTTTCATCCAATGAGCCCACAGTTTCATCAATTCCTTCTTCCATAGACTCCTACAAAATATTAGTATCTTCTTGGATAGCGGAGGAGTCCTCAATATATGGTTTAATATAGGCATTAGAGGCATAATTATCATAACAATATTTAACTATGGCAAAATGTTTAGATTTGTAAAGAGTAGCATCATACTTTCCAATCAAAGAAGCAATTTCATAAGCACCCTTAAAAGCAACAAATTCTTCAATTTGTTGAACATCATAGTAATTATAAACACCCTTAGCATACGAACATACGATTCCATTATCACTAAACTCACATTGGTAGGGAAGGTGTTTCTTAGGGTCTTCAGAACAACAAGTAAAATCATATATTTCACATAAATTCCAAGCATAGCATTGCAAACGATGAATTTGATCCAGTAAAAGTTTCCCTTTTTGAGATAAGCGGTGTCGCACATAACAAGAATGCTCATCTAAAGATTTGCCCTCAACTAAGCTAGTTGGGGTTTTAGCACCAGCACATAGGGATCGAAGATGATCCAAGTAAAAAGCTTCAGGAGTGTGATAGATTTTGAGTGGTTCTTCAACCATTGGTTCAGTAGGTACCACTATTTTTTTGGTATTTTGCGTTTCCTACCCATAACTAAAGATAGAAAACAAGAGCACAAAATAACAACTACTTAGTGATAAAGCAAACAAGCACACACGAGAATATTCACCCCACGCTATTGCTCCCCGGCAATGGCGCAAGAAAAAGGTCTTGATAACTCACAAGTATAGGGGATCAATTGTAGCCTCTTTCGATAAGTAAGAGTGTCGAACCCAACGAGGAGCTAAAGGTAGGACAAATATTCCCTCAAATTCTATCGACCACCGATACAACTCTACGCACGCTTAACATTCGCTTTACCTAGAACAAGTATGAAACTAGAAGTACTTTGTAGGTGTAAAGGGATAGGTTTGCAAGAATATAAAGAACACGTAAATAAAAACTAGGGGCTGTTTAGGTAAAGAAGAAATGAAGTTAGTATAGCGATTGTGGAAAAGTGGTGGTAGGAGTTGTGAAATTGTCCCTAAGCAATTGACTACTTTATTAGACCGATAGCAAGTTTTACGTGAGAGAGGCCACTGCTAGCATGTCATCCCTGACTTGGAATTCTATGCACTTATGATTGGAACTATTAGCAAGCATCCACAACTACTAACGTTCATTAAGGTAAAACCCAACCATAGCATTAAGATATATTGGTCCCCCTTCAATCCCGTATGCATCAATTTCTATGCTAGGTTGAAGCTTCTGTCACTCTTGCCCTCTAATACGTAGTCCTATCAACATACAACTAACCCTATGGTGTGATCCACGCACGCGCTCATATGATGGGCACCAAAGGACAGCAACATAACCACAAGCAAATTAAACCAATCATAGCAATTCATCAATTACCGATACGACAAATGAAAATCTACTCGAGACATCATAGGATGGCAACACATCATTGGATAATAATATGAAGCATAAAGCACCATGTTCAAGTAGAGGGTACAACGGGTTGCGGGAGAGTGGACCGCTGTAGATAGATGGGGGAAGGTGATGAAGATGCTGGTGAAGATGACGGTGGTGTTGGTGTAGATTGCGGTGATGATGGTGGCCCCGGCGGCGTTCCGGCGCCACCGGGAGAGAGGGGGAGAGAGTGCCCCTTCTTCTTCTTCTTCTTCTTCTTCTTCTTCTTCTTCTTCTTCTTCTTCTTCTTCTTCCTTGACCTTCTCCCTAGATGGGAGAAGGGTTTCCCCTCTGGTCCATGGCCTCCATGGCAGCGAAGGGGCGAGAGCCCCTCCGAGATTGGATATGTCTCTCTGTCTCTCTCTATTTCTGCGCTTCCTGATTCTGCGCTTTCATCGTTTCTTAAATTCCCGGAGATCCGTAACTCCGATTAGGCTGAATTTTGGACACGATTTTTATCCGGATATTGGCTTTCTTGCGGAGAAAGAAGGGCACCAACCGCCTTACGGGGTGGCCACGAGGGCCTAGGGCGCGCCCCCTGCCTCGTGGGCCTCTCGGGCATCGTCTCGCGTTGATTCTTCTTCACAAAAATCACATATATTCCAAAAGAAAATCTCCATCAGTTTTTATCCCGTTTGGACTCTGTTTGTTATGGATTTTATGTGAAACAAAAAACATGCAACAAACAGGAACTGGCACTGGGCACTGGATCAATATGTTAGTCCCAAAAATAGCATAAAAAGTTGTGAATGTAAAAGTTGTAGAATATTGGCATGGAACAATCAAAAATTATAGATACGACGGAGACGTATCAATGACTACTCCATCTCACGTGATGATCGGACATGGTTTAGGTGATTTGGATCACGTGATCATTTAGATGACTCCAGGGATGTCTATCTAAGTGGGAGTTCTTAAGTAATTTGATTAATTGAACTTAATTTATCATGAACTTAGTCCTGATAGTATTTACATAACTATGTTGTAGATCAATAGCTCGCGTTGTAGCTCCCCTATGTTTTTGATATATTCCTAGAGAAAACTAAGTTGAAAGATGATAGTAGCAATGATACGGACTGGGTCCGTGATCTGAGGATTATCTTCATTGTTGCACAGAAGAATTATGTTCTTGATGCACCGCTAGGTGACAAACCTATTGCAGGATCAGATGCAGACGTTGTGAATGTTTGACAAGCTCAGTATGATGACTACTTGATAGTTTAGTGCGCCATGCTTTATGGCTTAGAACCGGGACTTCAAAAATGTTTTGAACGCCACAGAGCATTGAAGGAAATATGCCCTAGAGGCAATAATAAAGTTGTTATTTATATTTCCTTATATCATGATAAATGTTTATTATTCCTGCTAGAATTGTATTAAATGGAAACTTAGTACATGTGTGAATACATAGACAAACAGATTGTCACTAGTATGCCTCTACTTGACTAGCTCGTTGAATCAAAGATGGTTAAGTTTCCTAGCCATAGATATGAGTTGTTGCTACCTCTTGAGCACTGCGTTGGTTTTCCCTTGAAGAGGAAAGGGTGATGCAGTAAAGCAGCGTAAGTATTTCCCTCAGTTTTTGAGAACCAAGGTATCAATCTAGTAGGAGGCCACGCACGAGTCCCTCGCACCTACACAAACAAATAAATCCTCGCAACCAACGCAATAAAGGGGTTGTCAATCCCTTCACGGTCACTTACGAGAGTGAGATCTGATAGATATGATAAGATAATATTTTTGGTATTTTTATGATAAAGATGCAAAGTAAAGAAAGCAAAATAAAAACAGCGCCAGAAATAGCTTGTTGTCGGACATTAAATATGATGGAAAATACACCCGGGGGCCATAGGTTTTACTAGTGGCTTCTCTCGAGAGCATAAGTATTACGGTGGGTAAACAAATTACTATTGAGCAATTGACAAAATTGAGCATAGTTATGAGAATATCTAGGTATGATCATGTATATAGGCATCACGTCCGCGACAAGTAGACCGACTCCTGCCTGCATCTACTACTATTACTCCACACATCGACCGCTATCAAGCATGCATCTAGAGTATTAAGTTCAAAAGAACAGAGTAACACTTTAAGTAAGATGACATGATGTAGAGGGATAAACTCATGCAGTATGATATAAACCCCATCTTGTTATCCTCGATGGCAACAATACAATACGTGCCTTGCTGCCCCTATTGTCACTGGGAAAGGACACCACAAGATTGAACCCAAAGCTAAGCACTTCTCCCATGCAAGAAAGATCAATCTAGTAGGCCAAACCAAACTGATAATTCGAAGAGACTTGCAAAGATAACCAATCATACATAAAAGAATTCAGAGAGGATTCAAATATTGTTCATAGATAAACTTGATCATAAACCCACAATTCATCGGTCTCAACAAACACACCGCAAAATAAGATTACATCGAATAGATCTCCACAAGAGAGGGGGAGAACATTGTATTGAGATCCAAAGAGAGAAGAAGCCATCTAGCTAATAACTATGGACCCGAAGGTCTGAGGTAAACTACTCACACATCATCGGAGAGGCTATGGTGTTGATGTAGAAGCCCTCCGTGATCGATGCCCCCTCCGGCGGAGCTCCGGAGAAGGCCCCAAGATGGGATCTCACGGGTACAGAAGGTTGCGGCGGTGGAATTAGGTTTTTTGGCTCCATATCTGGTAGTTTGGTGGTAGGTAGGTATATATAGGAGGAAGAAGTACGTCGGTGGAGCAACATGGGGCCCACGAGGGTGGAGGGCGCGCCCTCCTACCTCGTGCCTTCCTGGTTGATGTCTTGACATAGGGTCCAAGTCCTCTGGATCATGCTCGTTCCCAAAATCACGTTCCCGAAGGTTTCATTCCGTTTGGACTCCGTTTGATATTCTTTTTCAGCGAAACTCCGAAATAGGCAAAAAACAACAATTCTGGGCTGGGCCTCCGTTTAATATGTTTGTCCCAAAAATAATATAAAAGTGTATAATAAAGCCCATTAATGTCCATAATAGAATATAATATAGCATGGAACAATAAAAAATTATAGATACGTTGGATACGTATCAAGCATCCCCAAGCTTAATTCCTGCTCGTCCTCGAGTAGGTAAAGGATAAAAACAGAATTTTTGATGTGGAATGCTAGTTGGCATAATTTCAATGTAATTCTCTTAATTGTGGTATGAATATTCAGATCCGAAAGATTCAAGACAAAAGTTTAATATTGACATAAAAATAATAATACTTCAAGCATACTAACTAAGCAATTATGTCTTCTCAAAATAACATGGCCAAAGAAAGTTATCCCTACAAAATCATAGTCTGGCTATGCTCTATCTTCACCACACAAAGTATTTAAATCATGCACAACGCCGATGACAAGCCAAGCAATTGTTTCATACTTTTGATGTTCTGAAACTTTTTCAATCTTCATGCAATACATGAGCGTGAGCCATGGACATAGAACTATATGTGGAATAGAATGGTGGTTGTAGAGAAGACAAAAAGGGAGAAGATAGTCTCACATCAACTAGGCGTGTCAACAGGCTATGGAGATGCCCATTAATAGATATCAATGTGAGTGAGTAGGGATTGCCATGCAACGGATGCACTAGAGCTCTAAGTATACGAAAGCTCAACAAAAGAAACTAAGTGGGTGTGCATCCAACTAGCTTGCTCACGAAGACCTAGGGCATTTTGAGGAAGCCCATCATTGGAATATACAAGCCAAGTTCTATAATAAAAATTTCCCACTAGTATATGAAAGTGATATCGTAGGAGACTCTCTATCATGAAGATCATGGTGCTACTTTGAAGCCCAAGTGTGGTAAAAGGATAGTAACATTGTCCCTTCTCTCTTTTTCTCTCATTTTTTTATTTGGGCCTTTTCTCTTTTTTTATGGCCTCTTTTTTTAGTCCGGAGTCTCATCCCGACTTGTGGGGAATCATAGTCTCCATCATCCTTTCCTCACTTGGGACAATGCTCTAAAAATGATGATCATCACACTTTTATTTACTTACAACTCAAAAATTACAACTCAATACTTAGAACAAAATATGACTCTATGTGAATGCCTCCGTGATGTACCGGGATATGCAATGAATCAAGAGTGACATGTATGAAAGAATTATGAACGGTGGCTTTGCCACAAATACGATGTCAACTACATGATCATGCGAAGCAATATGACAATAATGGAGCGTGTCATAGTAAACGAAAAGGTGGTAAGTTGCATGGCAATATATCTCGGAATGGCTATGGAAATGCCATGATAGGTAGGTATGGTTGCTGTTTTAAGGAAGGTATATGGTGGGTGTATGATACTGGCGAAAAATGCACGGTATTAGAGAGGCTAGCAATGGTGGAAGGAAGAAAAGTGTGTATAATCGATGGACTCAACATTAGTCATAAAGAACTCATATACTTATTGTAAAAATCTACAAGTTATCAAAGTAAAGTATTACGCGCATGCTCCTAGGGGGATAGATTGGTAGGAAAAGACCATCGTCATTCCCCGACCGCCACTCATAAGGAAGACAATCAATAAATAAATCTTGCTCCGACCTCATCACATAACGATTCACCATACGTGCATGCTACGAGAATCACAAACTTTAACACAAGTATTTCTCAAATTCACAACTGCTCAACTAGCATGACTCTAATATCATCATCTCCATATCTCAAAACAATTATCAAGCATTTAACTTCTCATAGTATTCAACACACTCATAAGAATTTTTTACTAATCTTGAATGCCTATCATAATTAAAGCAAATTACCATGCTGTTTTGTAGGACTCCCAAAATAATCTAAGTGAAGCATGAGAAAACAATAGTTTCTATAAAACAAATCCACCACCGTGCTCTAAGATATAAGTGAAGCACTAGATCGAAAACTATATAACTCAAAAGATATAAGTGAAGCACATAGAGTATTCTAACAATTTCCGAATCATGTGTGTCTCTCTCAAAAGGTATGTGCAGCAAGGATTATTGTGGCAAACTAACAAACAAAGACTCAAATAATACAAGACGCTCCAAGCAAAACACATCTCATGTGGTGAATAAAAATATAGCTCCAAGTAAAGTTACCAATGGAAGTAGACGAAAGAGGGGATGCCTTCCGGGGCATCCCCAAGCTTTGGCTTTTAGGTGTCCTTAGATTATCTTGGGGTGCCATGTTCATCCCCAAGCTTAGGCTCTTGCCACTCCTTGTTCCATAATCCATCAAATCTTTTACCCAAAACTTGAAAACTTCACAACACAAAACTCAGCAGAAAATCTCGTGAGCTCAGTTAGCGAACGAAAACAAAACACCACTTCAAGGTAATGTAATGAACTCATTCTTTATTTATATTGGTGTTAAACCTACTGTATTACAACTTCTATATGGTTTATAAACTATTTTACTAGCCATAGATTCATCAAAATAAGCAAACAACGCACGAAAAACAGGATCTGTCAAAAAACAGAACAGTCTGTAGTAATCTGTAACTAACGCAAAGTTCTGTAACTCGAAAAATTCAGAAAAAATAGGACGACCTAGAAAATTTGTTTATTGATCATCAGAAATTGGAATCAATATTTTATCACGTTCTGGTGATTTTTAACAATTATTTTTGTGAATAGAAAGTTTCTGGAATTTTCAGCAAGATCAAATAACTATCATCCAAGAAGATCCTATAGGTTAAACTTAGCACAAACACTAATTAAAACATAAAACACATCTAACCAAAGGCTAGATCAAATATTTATTCCTAAACAGAAGCAAAAAGCAAAAAACTAAAAATAAAATTGGGTTGCCTCCCAACAAGCGCTATCGTTTAACGTCCCTAGCTAGGCATAATAGCAAGGATAGATCTAGGTATTGCCATCTTTGGTAGGCAATCCATAAGTGGATCTCATAATAGATTCATAAGGTAATTTTATTTTGTTTCTAGGGAAGTGTTCCATGCATTTCCTTAACGGAAATTGGAATCTAATATTTCCTTCCTTCATATCAATAATTGCACCAATCGTTCTAAGGAAAGGTCTACCAAGAATAATAGGACATGAGGAATTGCAATCTATATCAAGAACAATAAAATCTACGGGCACATAATTCCTATTTGCAAAAATAAGAACATCACTAATTCTTCCCATAGGTTTCTTAATGGTGGAATCCGGAAGGTGCAAGTTTAAAGAGCAATCATCAAAATCACGGCAACCTAGCAAATCACACAAAGTCTTTGGGATCGTGGAAACACTAGCACCCAAATCACACAAAGCATAGCATTCATGATCTTTAATTTTAATTTTAATTGTAGGTTCCCACTCATCATAAAGTTTTCTAGGGATAGAAACTTCCAACTCAAGTTTTTCTTCATAAGATTGCATCAAAGCATCAACGATATGTTTGGTAAAGGCTTTATTTTGACTATAGGCATGTGGAGAATTTAGCACGGATTGCAACAAGGAAATACAATCTATAAAAGAGCAATTATCATAATTAAATTCTTTGGAATCCAAAATAGTGGGTTCATTAATACCTAGAGTTTTGATCTCTTCAATCCCACTTTTACCAATTTTTGCATCAAGATCTAAAAACTCCGAATTTTTGGAGCGCCTTCTAGGTAAAGGTGGATCATATTCAGTCCCATCATTATCAAGATTCATATTGCAAAACAAAGATTTAATAGGGACACATCAATAACTTTTAGATCTTCATCTTTATTTTCATAGAAACTAGAAGAACACGCTTTCACAAAACAACCTTTCTTAGCACGCATCCTAGCGGTTCTTTCTTTGCACTCATCAATGGAAATTCTCATGGCCTTGAGAGACTCATTGATATCATGCTTAGGTGGAATAGATCTAAGTTTCAAAGAATCAACATCAAGAGAAATTCTATCAACATTCCTAGCCAATTCATCAACTTTAAGCAATTTTTCTTCAAGCAAAGCATTGAAATTCTTTTGCGAATTCATAAACTCCTTAACACTAGTCTCAAATTCAGAAGGTATCTTATTAAAATTTCCATAAGAATTGTTGTAGGAATTACCATAATTATTAGAGGAATTACTAGGATATGGCCAAGGATTGAAGTTTCCTCTATACGCGTTGTTACCAAAATTATTCCTACCAACAAAATTCACATCCATAGATTCATTATTATTCTCAATCAAAGTAGACAAAGGCATATCATTAGGATCAGAAGAAACACTTCTATTAGCAAATAATTTCATAAGTTCATCCATCTTTCCACTCAAAACATTAATTTCTTCTATCGCATGCACTTTTTTATTAGTGGATCTTTCAGTGTGCCATTGAGAATAATTAACCATAATATTATCTAGGATTTTAGTAGCTTCTCCTAAAGTGATATCCATAAAAGTGCCTCCCGCGGCCGAATCTAAAAGATTTCTAGAAGCAAAATTCAATCCGGCATAATTTTTTTGTATAATCATCCACAAATTCAAACCATGTGTAGGGCAATTACGTATCATTAATTTCATCCTCTCCCAAGCTTGTGCAACATGTTCATGATCAAGTTGCTTAAAATTCATAATATCGTTTCTAAGAGAGATGATCTTAATTAGCGGGAGGAAAATACTTAGAGATAAAAGCATATTTTCACTTATTCCAAGATCAATACTATTTTTAGGCAAATACGAAAACCAAGCTTTAGCACGATCTCTAAGCGAAAAAGGAAATAGCTTCAATTTAACAATATCGTTGTCCACATCTTTCGTCTTTTGCATATCACACAAATCAACGAAGCTATTTAGATGGGTAGTGGCATCTTCACTAGGAAGGCCGGCGAATTGATCTTTCATGACAAGATTCAACAAAGCAGCATTAATTTCACAAGATTCAGTATCGGTAAGAGGAGCAATCCGGAGTGCTAAGGAAATCATTGTTGTTTGTATTGGTAAAGTCACACAATTTGGTATTATCTTGAGCCATCGTGACAAGCAAGCAATCCAACACACGAGCAAACAAGAAGCAAGCGAAAAAGAGGCGAACGGAAAAGAGAGGGCGAATTAAACGGCAAGGGTGATGTGGGGGAGAGGAAAACGAGAGGCAACTAGCAAATAATGTAATGCGGGAGATAAGGGTTTGTGATGGGTACTTGGTATGTTGACTTTTATGAGACTCCCCAAGAACGGCGCCAGAAATCCTTCTTGCTACCTCTTGAGCACTGCGTTGGTATTCCCTTGAAGAGGAAAGGGTGATGCAGTAAAGCAGCGTAAGTATTTCCCTCAATTTTTGAGAACCAAGGTATCAATCCAGTAGGAGGCCACACACGAGTCCCTTGCACCCACACAAACAAATAAATCCTCGCAACCAACGCAATAAAGGGGTTGTCAATCCCTTCACGGTCACTTACGAGAGTGAGATCTGATAGATATGATAAGATAATATTTTTTGGTATTTTTATGATAAAGATGCAAAGTAAGAAAGAAAAATAAAAATAGCGCCAGAAATAGCTTGTTGTTGGGAGATTAAATATGATGGAAAATAGACCCGGGGGGCATAGGTTTCACTAGTGGCTTCTCTCAAGAGCATAAGTATTAGGGTGGGTAAATAAATTACTGTTCAGCAATTGACAGAACTGAGCATAGTTATGAGAATATCTAGGTATGATCATGTATATAGGCATCACGTCCGCGACAAGTAGACCGACTCCTGCCTGCATCTACTACTATACTCCACACATCGACCGCTATCCAACATGCATCTAGAGTATTAAGTTCAAAAGAACAAAGAAACGCTTTAAGTAAGATGACATGATGTAGAGGGATAAACTCATGCAATATGATATAAACCCCCCATCTTGTTATCCTCGATGGCAACAATACAATACGTGCCTTGCTGCCCCTACTGTCACTGGAAAAGGACACCGCAAGATTGAACCCAAAGCTAAGCACTTATCCCATTGCAAGAAAGATCAATCTAGTAGGCCAAACCAAACTGATAATTCAAAGAGACTTGCAAAGATAACCAATCATACATAAAAGAATTCAGAGAAGATTCAGATATTGTTCATAGATAAACTTGATCATAAACCCACAATTCATCGGTCTCAACAAACACACCGCAAATGAAGACTACATCGAATAGATCTCCACAAGAGAGGGGGAGAACATTGTATTGAGATCCAAAGAGAGAGAAGACGCCATCTAGCTAATAACTATGGACCCGAAGGTCTGAGGTAAACTACTCACACATCATCGGAGAGGCTATGGTGCTGATGTAGAAGCCCTCCATGATCGATGCCCCTTCGACGGAGCTCCAGAAAAGGCCCCAAGATGGGATCTCACTGGTACAGAAGGTTGCGGCGGTGGAATTAGGTTTTTTGGCTCCATATCTGGTAGTTTGGGGGTAAGTAGGTATATATAGGAGGAAGAAGTATGTCGGTGGAGCAACGTGGGGCCCACGAGGGTGGAGGGCGCGCCCAGGGGGGTAGGCGCGCCCCCTACCTCATGCCTTCCTGGTTGATGTCTTGACGTAGGGTCCAAGTCCTCTGGATCACGTTCGTTCAAAAAAATCACGTTCCCGAAGGTTTCATTCCGATTGGACTCCGTTTAATATTATTTTTCTGCGAAACTCTGAAATAGGCAAAAAATAGCAATTCTGGGTTGGCCCTCCGGTTAATAGGTTAGTCCCAAAAATAATATAAAAGTGTATAATAAAGCCCATTAATGTCCAAAAAAGAATATAATATAGCATGGAACAATAAAAAATTATAGATACGTTGGAGGCGTATCAGTTGTCATTTGATTAACGTGATCACATCATTAGAGAATGATGTGATTGACTTGACCCATTCCGTTAGCTTAGCACTTGATCGTTTAGTATGTTGCTATTGCTTTCTTCATGACTTATACATGTTCCTATGACTATGAGATTATGCAACTCCTGAATACTGGAGGAACACTTTGTGTGCTACCAAACGTCACAACGTAACTGGGTGATTATAAAGGTGCTCTACAGGTGTCTCTGATGGTACTTGTTGAGTTGGCATAGATCGAGATTACGATTTGTCACTCCGATCGGTAATGCACATCACTATAAGCCTTGCAAGCAATGTGACTAATGAGTTAGTTGCGGGATGATGCATTACGGAACGAGTAAAGAGACTTGCCGGTAACGAGATTGAACAAGGTATTGAGATGCCGATGATTGAATCTCGGGCAAGTAACATACCGATGACAAAGGGAACAACGTATGTTGTTATGCGGTTTGACCGATAAAGATCTTCGTAGAATATGTGGGAGCCAATATGGACATCCAGGTTTATTGATCGGAGACGTGTCTCGGTCATGTCTACATAGTTCTCGAAGCCATAGGGTCCGCACGCTTAACGTTCGGTGATGATCGATATTACGAGTTTATGTGTTTTGATGTACCGAAGGTAGTTCGGAGTCCCGGATGTGATCACAGACATGATGAGGAGTCTTGAAATGGTCGAGACATAAATATTGATATATTGGATGGCTATATTCGGAAAACGGAAGTGTTTCGAGTGGTTTTGGAGAAAACCGGAGTGTCGGAGGGTTACCGGACCCCCCCCCCCCCCCGCCGGGGAAAGTTGGGCCTACATGGGACATAGGGAAGAGGGGAGGCAGCCCACAAGGGGCAGTCGTGCCCCCTCCCTATAGGGAGTCCGAATTGGACTAGGGAGCGGGGCGCCCTCCCCCCCCCCCCCCGCACCTTTCCTTCTCCTCTTCCTCTTCCTTCCTTTCCCCTTCCTCCTCCTAGTTGGACTAGGAAAGGGGGAGTCCTACTCCTACTAGGAGGAGGACTCCTCCCCTCCCTTGGCGCGCCCCTAGGGCCGGCCGGCCTCCTCCTCCCCTCCCTTGGCGCGCCCCTAGGGCCGGCCGGCCTCCTCCTCCCCTCCTTTATATACGGGGGAGGGGGCACCCCATAGAGACAGACAAGTTGATCATTGATCTCTTAGCCTTGTGCGGTGCCCCCCGCCCACCATAATCCACCTCGGTCATATCGTTGCAATGCTTAGGCGAAGCCCTGCACCGGTAGCTTCATCATCACCGTCATCAGGCCGTCGTGCTGACGAAGCTCTCCCTCGACACTCTGCTGGATCGTGAGTTCGTGGGACGTCATCGAGCCGAACGTGTGCAGATCGCGGAGGTGCCGTATTTTTGGTACAAGGATCGGTCGATCGTGAAGACGTACGACTACATCAACCGCGTTGTAATAACTCTTCCGCTTACGGTCTATGAGGGTACATGGACAACACTCTCCCCTCTCGTTGCTATGCATCACCATGATCTTGCGTGTGCGTAGGATTTTTTTTTGAAATTACTACATTTCCCAACAGTGGCATCTAAGCCAGGTTTATGCGTATATGTTATATGGATGAGTAGAACACCAGTGAGTTGTGTCCGATAATAGTCATACTGCTTACCAGCATGTCATACTTTGATTCGGCGGTATTGCTGGATGAAGCGGCCCGGACCGACATTATGCGTACGCTTACGCTAAACTGGTTCTACCGACGTGCTTCGTGCATAGGTGGCTGGCGGGTGTCAGTTTCTCCAACTTTAGTTGAATCGAGTGTGGCTACGCCCGGTCCTTGTTGAAGGTTAAAACAGCACATACTTGACGAAAAATCGTTGTGGTTTTGATGCGTAGGTAAGAACGGTTCTTGCTCAGCCCGTAGCAGCCATGTAAAACTTGCAACAACAAAGTAGAGGACGTCTAACTTGTTTTTGCAGGGCATGTTGTGATGTGATATGGTCAAGACATGATGCTAAATTTTCTTGTATGAGATGATCATGTTTTGTAACGAAGTTATCGAAAACTGGCAAGAGCCATATGGTTGCCGCTTTATTGTATGAAATGCATCGCCATGTAATTGCTTTACTTTATCACTAAGTGGTAGCGAGTCGTAGAAGCAATAGTTGGCGAGACGACAACGATGCTACGATGGAGATCAAGGTGTCGTGCCGGTGACGATGGTGATCATGACGGTGCTTTGGAGATGGAGATCAAAGGCACAAGATGATGATGGCCATATCATATCACTTATATTGATTGCATGTGATGTTTATCCTTTATGCATCTTATTTTGCTTAGTACGACGGTAGCATTGTAAGATGATCTCTCACTAAATTTCAAGGTACAAATGTTCTCCCTGAGTATGCACCGTTCACGAAAGTTAAATCGTCTTGAGACATCACGTGATGATCGGGTGTGATAAGCTCTACGTTCACATACAACGGGTGCGAGCCTGTTTTGCACACGCAGAATACTCGGGTTAAACTTGACGAGCCTAGCATATGCAGATATGGCCTCAGAACACTGAGACCGAAAGGTCGAGCGTGAATCATATAGTAGATATGATCAACATAGTGATGTTCACCATTGAAAACTACTCCATCTCACGTGATGATCGGACATGGTTTAGTTGATTTGGATGACGTGATCACTTAGATGATTAGAGGGATGTCTATCTAAGTGGGAGTTCTTAAGTAATTTGATTAATTGAACTTTAATTTATCATGAACTTAGTACCTGATAGTATTTTGCATGTCTATGTCATTGTAGATAGATGGTCCGTGCTGTTGTTCCGTTGAATTTTAATGCGTTCCTAGAGAAAGCTAAGTTGAAAGATGATGGTAGCAACTACACGGACTGGGTCCGTCACTTGAGGATGATCCTCATTGCTGCACGTAAGAATTACGTCCGAAGCACTGCTAGGTGCCAAACCCACTGCAGGAGCCACGCCAGATGTTATGAACGTCTGGCAGAGCAAAGCTGATGACTACTCGATAGTTCAGTGTGCCATGATTTACGGCTTAGAACCGGGACTTCAACGACGTTTTGAACGTCATGGAGCATATGAGATGTTCCATGAGTTGAAGTTAATATTTCAAGCAAATGCCCGGATTGATACAGCTGCAAGATGGAGGAGAATAGTTCTGTCAGTGAGCATATACTCAAAATGTCTGGGTATAACAATCACTTGATTCAACTGGGAGTTAATCTTCCTGATGATAGTGTCATTGACAGAATTCTTCAATCACTGCCACCAAGCTACAAGAGTTTCGTGATGAACTATAACATGCAAGGTATGGATAAGACAATTCCCGAGCTCTTCGCAATGCTAAAGGCTGCGGAGGTAGAAATCAAGAAGGAGCATCAAGTGTTGATGGTTAACAAGACCACCAGTTTCAAGAAAAATGGTAAAGGGAAGAAGGGGAACTTCAAGAAGAATGGCAAGTAAGTTGTTGCTCAAGTGAAGAAGCCCAAATCTGGACCTAAGCCTAAGACTGAGTGCTCCTACTGCAAAGGGACTGGTCACTGGAAGCGGAACTACCCCAAGTATTTGGCGGATAAGAAGGGTGGCAAGGTGAACAAAGGTATATGTGATATACATGTTATTGATGTGTACCTTACTAATGCTCGTAGTAGCACCTCGGTATTTGATACTGGTTATGTTGCTAATATTTGCAACTCGAAATAGGGACTACAGATTAAGCAAAGATTGGCTAAGGACGAGGTGACGATGCGCGTGGGAAATGGTTCCAAAGTGGATGTGATCGCGGTCGGCACGCTACCTCTACATCTACCTTCGGGATTAGTTTTACACCTGAATAATTGTTATTTGGTGCCAGCGTTAAGCATGAACATTTGTAACACCCCGGTTGTAACTTTCCATATTTGTAACTCCAACTCTTGCCATTTTCGGCATTGTGATATGATATTCCCTCCGTGGTTGGGTTTTTCTTCATTTTTGCTTTTTGTCCATGTCATGCATCTCATATCATGTCATCATGTGCATCTCATTTGCATACGTGTTCGTCTCATGCATCCGAGCATTTTTCCCGTTGTCCGTTTTGCAATCCGGCACCCCTATGTCCCCCGGCGTCCCCTTTTACATTTTTCCATGAGCGGGTACTAAACTTTCTCGGAATGGACCAAGGTTTGTCAAGTGGCCCTGGTATAGCACCGGTAGACCACCTGTCAAGTTTCGGATCATTTGGAGCTCGTTTGGTACTCCAACGGTTATCCGCATATCCGCGAAGGCCTCTTTTTAAGTTGCAGCCCAACACCCCTCCAAAATCGCCCAATAACCCATCTAAGTCACTTCCATGCTCTCCGTCGTTGGATCACGATCGTGTGGGCGAAAACCGCACCTCATTTGAAGCTTCCTAGCTCCTTCTACCTATAAAAACACCCCCTCCCCCGAAATCCCGGATCATTCCACCCCTAACCCTAGACGAAATCCCTCGTCCGCCGCCGGACACGTCCGGATCGGGCCGGACGCGTCCGTTCGCCGCCGCCCCGCCAATCCGGGGCCGCCACGTATGCGTGCCCACTTGACGCCGCCCGTAGGGCAGGCAGAACCCACCTGCCCACGCCCTCGCCCTCGCCCGCCGCCCGAGCCGCTGCTGCGCCGCCGCCCGGCGCGCCGTCGCCCGCCGCGCCTCGGCCTCCGCCCGTCGCCGCCTCCGGCCCCGGCCGACCCGCCGGCCGTCGTCGCCCCGCCGCGCCGCCCGGCCCCGCCTCCGGCCGCCCCGGCCTCTCCTCCCTCCGGCCCGAGCTCCCGCTCCGGCGACGGATCCGATCGGATCTGAGAAGGGTTGACTTTCTTCTCCTCCCCCGATTTTCCCAAGTCTTTTATTCTATCATTATTTCGTTGCAATTTCATCATGCCATAACTTTGCACCCGTGTCACCGTTTTGGACGTGTGGCATACCAAATTGTTCGCCTCGACGAGTACATCATTTCATCTCATTGCGTCTTTTTCATTTGAGCTCAGCTTGATGCCCGAAATGCTGTTGGAAGAGGGCTATGTGATGTTAGTTTCAGATTCTTATCAGAACATGCACTTTTGTCATTTTTGCCATGATTGATGTGTGCATCCTATGATCTTGAGTCCTACATGTGTTTTGTAATATGCCATGCCATATTTACAGGGGTGTATGCCATGTATTTTTGTGATTTCTGTTGTGACTAGCACAAGCATGCAAACTAGGCTTCATGATGTTGCTGATTTCAGCCCCTGTTTTGCTGATATTTGTATGCCATGTAAACTTGATGCTACAGAGAGATCCATGCTTATTTTTAGATACTTCAGTAATGATGTTTTGAACATATGGTTATGCTCTATCCATCCATGCCCTTGTTTGCAATTATGGAGTGCCATAGCTTGAGTCAATCGAGCTCTACGTTTGCTATAAAATGTTTCCTGGCAGATTGTTTACATGTTATTCAATTTTGCCAAGGTTGTTGTAGTTGATCCGTATATGATATGATGTTGTTCTTGCCATGTATAGCTTCTATGCCATGTCTTCTTGATTGATGTATGCTTAGTTTATCATGAAATGCTCTGTAGTGAGTGCATCGAGCTCGCGAAGATGCCTACATAATTATGTCAATGTCATGCCCTGTTTCATGAAATCTGTAACGAAACTTGCTATGTTTACGTGGGCGCCATCATATTTTCTGATCTCTTTTGGCTTATGGTCAGTAAGGGACTTTTGTTCTATGCCTTGAGTAGATTCATGCCGTGCCTTGTTTTACTATTATAAGTTCTTGTAGCATGTTGTTTGCTTGCTCTGAACATTGCTTCCTGATGCTGATTCTGCCATGTTCAGTATTTTCAGTCTGTGAAGCTGATATATTTTGCACTTTTGCCATGCTTGTTTGGACCTGTTATGGTGTGATTTAGCCGTAGCTCAGTGTTCATCTTTTTTCAAGGATCTTGAGTATACCACTTCCATATGCTTTGCTGGTACATTTGGGTGTAGTAGATTAATTTCTTGTTGCTTGCTATGTGGCATCATGCTGTTAATGGCAGATTTGTGCCATTATTGTTTTGCTTGTCATTTGCAAACCGTGCATCCGATTCCGGTGATCTTTATATCGATTTCAACCGAAATCATCTCACCTTTCCAGCGGCATACTTGGTTTGCCAAGTTGATGACTTGTTAATCAGTTTCCTTCCGGAGCACGCATATGCATTGCATCTCACATCTCGCATATCATGCCATGTTTTGCATCATGTTGCTTGTGCATTGCACCGTGATTTATTGTGGTTCCATTGTTTGGTTCTTGCTTTGGGTAGAGCCGGGAGACGAGTACGTGAACGAGGAACCTGTTGAGAACGCTTACGAGGATCAAGCTTTCGACAACTCTGAGAACATTGCAGGCAAGATGACCATACCCTCGAAATCACTTCTATCTTTGCTTGCTAGATGCTCGCTCTTTTGCTATGCCTATGCTACGATGCCTATCACTTGCTATATCATGCCACCCATATTGCCATGTCAAACTTCTAACCATCCTTTCCTAGCAAACCGTTGATTGGCTATGTTACCGCTTTGCTCAGCCCCTCTTATAGCGTTGCTAGTTGCAGGTGAAGATGAAGTTTGTTCCTTGTTGGAACATGGAGATGTTGTTCCTTGTTGGAACATGTTTACTTGTTGGGATATCACAATATCTATTTTTAATTAATGCATCTATATACTTGGTAAAGGGTGGAAGACTCGGCCTTATGCCCGGTGTTTTGTTCCACTCTTGCCGCCCTAGTTTCTGTCATACCGGTGTTATGTTCCTTGATTTTATGCTCCTTACACGGTTGGGTGATTTATGGGACCTCATTGACAGTTTGCTTTGAATAAGACTCCTCCAAAGAAGGCCCAACTTTGGTTTTACCATTTGCCACCTAAGCCTTTTTTCCCCGGGTTTTCGCGAGCCCGAGGGTCATCTTTATTTTAAACCCCGGACCAGTGCTCCTTCGATTGTTGGCCCAACTTTGGCGATGTCCAGCGCCCTGGGCAATCCAGGTCTATGCCAACCCGACGTCTTGCCCATCCGGTGTGCCACGAGAACGAGATATGTGCAGCTCCTCTCGGGATTTGTCGGCACCTTCGGGCGGCTTTGCTGGTCTTGTTTTATTGCTGTCGAAATGTCTTGTAGTCCGGGATTCCGAGACTGATCGGGTCTTCCCGGTAGAAGGAATATCCTTCGTTGACCGTGAGAGCTTATAATGGGCTAAGTTGGGACACCCCTGCAGGGTATTATCTTTCAAAAGTCGTGCCCGCGGTTATGAGGCAGATGGGAATTTGTTAATGTCCGGTTGTAGAAAACCCGAAGTTGACCTTCATTAAAATACATCAACCGCGTGTGTAACCGTGATGATCTCTTCTCGGTGGAGTCCGGGAAGTGAACACGGTGTTGGAGTTATGTTTGACGTAAGTAGTTTAGGATCACTTCTTGATCGCTACTAGCTTCACGACCGCGTCTTGCTTCTCCTCTCGCTCTCTTTTGCGAATGTAGCCACCATATATGCTAGTCGCTTGCTGCAGCTCCACCTCACAACTCTGTCCTTCCTATAAGCTTAAATAGTCTTGATCTCGCGGGTGTGAGATTGCTAAGTCCCCGTGACTCACAGATTCTACCAAAACAGTTGCAAAAGCCGACGATGCGGTCAGATGACGCAACCAAGCTCAAGTGGGAGTTCGACGAGGAACGTGGTCGTTACTATGTGTCTTTTCACGATGATCAGTAGTGGAGCCAGTTGGGACGATCGGGGATCCGTGTAGCATTTGGGGTAGTCTTCTTTTATTTTGGTTCCGTAGTCGGACCTTGAGTGTAATCTGGATGATGGATGTTTATTTATGTATTATGTGAAGTGGCATTTGTAAGCCAACTATGTATCTCTTTCCCTTATGTATTACATGGGTTGTGTGAAGATTACCTCACTTGCGACATTGCTTTCAATGCGGTTATGCCTCTAAGTCGTGCTTCGATACGTGGGAGATATAGCCGCATCGAGGGCGTTACAACATTATATCTGGATCTTGTTTGATGCGAGATGGTTATTCATTTAAATCAAGAATAATGGTTGTTTTATTTATATGAGTAATATCTTTTATGGTCATGCACCCCTGAAGAGTGGTCTATTTTTTGTTGAATCTCGATAGTACTGACACACATATTCATAATATTGAAGACAAAAGATGCAGAGTTTATAATGATAGTGCAACTTATTTATGGCACTACCGTTTGGGTCATATTGGTGTAAAGCGCATGAAGAAACTCCATTCTGATGGACTTTTGGAATCACTTGATTATGAATCACTTGGTACTTGCGAACCATGCCTCATGGGCAAGATGACTAATAATGTTTTGAGTCTTAGGATTATATATATTGGAGAGTAGGATTCTTTTTACTCCCCAGTCCCTTCGTCGCTCTGGTGAGGTCTCCTGACGTAGAAGTTTTGACTCTCCTCTCCTCAAATTTCACTCAAAAAATTTAGGATCATGCGGGTATCTTGGAATCGTTCCGATGGTTTTGTGACGAGAGCATTGTTCTTGGTGCCTCCTGACATTTAGGGGTTGTGGCAGTGTCCCGGGGAGTTGAGCTCCGAGGTGTTGTCGTCACAATTTTATCGTTGCAGTTCTGGAATACCTGAGATTTGCCGACATCGAAAATCTCTTTTGTACAGTTGTTGGTGAGATAACTTGATAACCCAAAGATCGGGCGAGCTCGGGAGTATTGCCATGACTCGTATAACGGATGCTTTTCAAGGTCGAGGTACACGATTTCGAAGGTTTCTTGGTTATGTGTTGACGGATGGATACAATGGATCTAGGTATTGTTAGTTTGGGTGATATATTTTGTGTCCCTGTATCCCCAACACCGCATTGCATAACCGTAAAGTTTCGGGAGTTTATAGGTGGGGTTCTGTAGCTCCTAGCATTTCTTCCCGCAGATATTTGGTTTGCGATTGGGTAATCCTTACCACTTATTTGTTCCAGTCGTAACTTGTTATTTTTTCATCAACCCTTAATCAAGTGGCTTCTCACCTTAATGGACGTGTGATGTTAGCTTTGGAATTCATTCGTTCATCCTTGTTCGAATGTTTATTGTGAAGACTATATGTTGCAATTTCTATCCGTTGATTCAACTTGTCTATCTGTCTATCAAGTGCTAACGGATGTCACCCTCTTCAGGTTGGCTCCGCCAACGCATCTGAATCCGGATCGCAATGATGGGAGTCAGTCGAACCCTCCACCTCCACCTCCGCCTCCGGAGGCATGGCAAGCTATCATGGCAGCCACCAACGCAAATGCTCGGATGATTTTGCAAATCTTGCAAGAGCGTACCCAAGGGCAAGGCAACCAAGGAAATCAAGGCCAAGGCAACAAGCAGCCGCACTTTGCTACCCTCAATCAGTTCCTCGCTAATCAGCCAAAGTCTTTCAGCTTCTGTGTCGAGGCCACAGACGCCGACGATTGGCTTGTGGACATCTGCAAACATTTTGAATGTAGCAATGTCGACACGAGGACTTTGTCAAGTTTTCTTCGTTTCAACTCAAGGACCAAGCTGCCGAGTGGTACCAAAGAATACAAAGATTCCGGAGGAGGTCGTAATTACCAGGATGAGTTCCGCCGAGACTTCAAAGCTCACCACATTCAAAAGTGTTGTTGAGAGCAAGCGTGAGGAGTTCCGCAATCTCAAGCAAGGCAACATGTCCTGTATCAATACAATATCCAGTTCGAAACTCGCCGCTTTGCTAAGCAAGACGTCCACGATGAAAAGAGTATGGTCTATCAATTCGTAGGTGGTCTCGGAGATGATCTGCAATTAGCTCTCGTGCTTTTTGAGCCGTAAAAGTATGATGAATTCTACAACATGGCATCAAGCAAGAAGCTGCCCAGCTCAAATGTGAGGCTTCTAAGAAGAGAATCAGGATGCAGTTCGGTCTTCTTCTTCCTCTCAAGTGGCAGCTAAGCGCAGAAGTTCTACCTTCCTCCTCCTCCGTTCCGTCAGCCTTATCGCCAGAAGAACTCAGGTGGTCGTGGATCTTCCCACCCGCCCAACCCGGGCTATCGAGAACAAGTCAAATTCTCAAGCTCCAAGGTCAAATGCTCCTTATCACCGTCCGCTCTCGTGAGGTGACTTGCAACAAATGTCGACAAAAAGTTCACTATGCGAACAAGTGCTTCAACCAAAGGCGCCTTCCGCCTCCTCCTCCTGTGAGATCTTCCAAAGCAATGCAAAGGGTCAAGCATAATCCCAAGTCTGCAAAGGTGAATATGATGAATGCAGCTCAAGCGGAGGAATCTACTGATGTGATAATGGGTAATCTCTCAGTTAATGATATTCCTGCAAAAGTCTTATTTGATACCGGTGCATCGCATTGTTTCATGTCTAGATCATTTGTTGCAAAGCATGATTTCATTTCGGAAATGTTGGAAAAACCCTTGGGAGTTGTTTCTCCAGCCTCTTCTATGAGGGCTACCACAATGATTTCGGATGTTTCTATCAAGATGGGCGACTATAGATTTCTATCTAAACCATTTGTCCTTGGTGACTCGGATATTGATCTTATTCTCGGGATGGATCGGCTTTCAAAGACAAAGCTTCGGCTTGATTGTGCTGCCAGGAAATTCAATTGACTCACTCTTCCGAGGATGTGATCATCTATGCCGCTTTCGGGATGAAACCATTCGGTTGTTTTCTCTCAATGAGAAGGGCGAGTTGGATGCTATCTCTCGATTCCGATCGTTTGTGAGTACCAAGATGTCTTTCTAGAAGAGCTTCCAGAATGCCTCCTCACCGCCGATTGAATTTGTTATCGATCTTGAGCACGGCACGGAACCCGTTTGCAAGCGTCCATACAAGCTTGGACCTAATGAGTGAAGGAATTGAAGAAGCAGCTCGATGAACAAGAGCGTCTGGGTTTGATCGGACCGAGTTCATCTCCATGGGGTTGTGGTGTTCTTTTGTCCGGAAGAAGGATGGCACGGACCGACTTTTGCGTCGATTACCGTCCATTGAATAAGAAGACAATCAAGAACAAGTATCCACTTCCCAACATCAATGAGCTTTTGAGCAACTCAAAGGTGCTAAAGTGTTCTCCAAGCTTGACCTTCGTATGGGTTATCATCAAATTCGCATTCGTGAACAAGATATCCCCAAGACAGCATTCAGAACAAGCTTTGGTTCTTATGAATATAATGTCATGTCTTTCGGCCTTGTCAATGCTCCTCCAACATTCTCTCAAATGATGAACTTCATATTCAACCCCTACACCAATGAATTCGTCTTGGTCTATCTTGATGATATTTTGGTCTTCTCCAAGAATAAGAAGGATCATGCCAAACATTTGAGATTGGTGCTCGACAAGCTCAGAGAACATCAATTCTATGCGAAGTTTTCCAAATGTGAATTTTGGCTTGATGAAGTTCTTTACCTTGGTCATATCATCTCCGCCAAGGGCATCGCTGTTAACCCCGAGAAGGTGTCTGCAGTTGTGAATTGGGAACCTCCTCAGAATCGTCAAGCGACTTCATAGCTTTTCTTGGTCTTGCAAGCTATTGCGAAGATTCGTTGAGAACTTCTCTAAGATTGCAAAGCCTCTTTCCAACCTCCTCCGTAAGCATGTGAAGTATGTCCGGTCTCCTCAGTGTGATGTTGCTTTCAATACTCTCAAAGAGAAACTCGTCACAGCTCCTGTCTTAACTCCTCCTGATGAATCCAAGCCATTTGAAGTTTTCTGTGATGCTTCTCTTCAAGGTCTCGGTGCTGTGTTAATGCAAGAGAAGAGAGTTGTGGCCTATACCTCTCGTCAGCTGAAGCCCAACGAAAAGAACTACCCCACTCACGATCTTGAGTTGGCGGCAGTTGTCCATGCATTAATAACTTGGAGACATCTCTTGTTGGGAAGGAAAGTAGACATATTCACCGACCACAAGAGCCTCAAGTATATCTTCACTCAACCCAACCTCAACCTCAGGCAAACTCGATGGGTCGAAATGATTCAAGAGTACAACCCAAGTATTGAATATACTCCGGGCAAGGCCAATGTGATTGCAGATCCTTTGAGCAGGAAGGCTTACTGCAATAGTTTAATCCTCAAGCCCTTCCAAAGGACCTTTGTGAAGCTTTCCAGTCGAATCTTCAAGTTGTTCCTCAAGGCTTTCTTGCCAACCTCATAGTCTCTCCTACTTTGGAAGACCAAATTCGTGAGGCTCAACTCCTGGATACCATGGTGCAAAAGGTGAAGCGTGGTATCGACAAGGGCATTTCCAAGTACAAGTGCTTCCACATTGATGACAAAGATAATCTTTTCTTCGAGGACCGGATTGTGGTTCCTAAGGGTGATCTACGTAAAGTCATTATGAACGAGGCACACAATTCCCTTCTACCCATTCATCCTGGAAGTACGAAGATGTACCATGACCTCAAGCAGTCATATTGGTGGACTCGAATGAAGCGAGAAATTGCTCAATTCGTGAATGAATGTGATGTCTGCAGAAGAGTGAAAGCGAGAACACCAACGACCAGCTGGTCTCCTCCAACCTCTTGCTATTCCGTAATGGAAGTTTGATCATATCGAAATGGACTTCGTGGACTGGATTTCCAAAGTCCAAGCGTGGAAATGATGCTATCTTCGTTGTCATTGACAAGCTTACTAAAGTGGCTCATTTTCTTCCTATCAAAGAGTCTATCACAGCAGCTCGGTTGGCGAGAACTATACACCTCCGAGGATTGTCTCCTTGCACGGCATTCCACAATTGATCTCTTCAGACCGTGGCAGCATCTTTACCTCCAAGTTTTGGGATTCTTTTCAAGGCCATGTGCACCAACATTCGTTTCAGCACAGCTTTCCACCCTCAAACAAGTGGCCAAGTCGAGCGAGTCAATCAAATCCTCGAAGACATGCTCAGGGCTTGTGTCATTTCCTTCGGTATGAAATGGGAAGATTGTCTTCCATATGTCGAGTTCTCCTACAACAACAGCTTCCAAGCGAGTTCGGGCAAGGCCCCATTCGAAATTCTCTATGGCGTAAAGTGTCGTACTCCTCTCAATTGGTCCGAGACAGGTGAACGCCAACTTCTTGGCAACGACTTGATCCACGAAGCGAAGAAATGTGCAAAGTCATTCGTGAGAATCTCAAAGCCGCTCAATCGCGCCGGAAGAGCTATTATGATGACAAGCACCGTGATGTGGCTTTTGAAATCGGAGACCATGTCTACCTCCACGTCTCTCCAATGAAAGGCACTCGCCGCCGGTAGCAAAGGGAAGCTTGCCCCTAGATACGTGGGTCCTTTCAAGATCATTGGCAAAAGAGGCGATCTCGCCTATCAACTTGAGCTTCCGTCCAACTTCGTGAACGTGCACGATGTGTTTCACGTGTCACAGCTTCGCAAGTGCTTCAACACTCCTGAGCGCACCATCAACTTCGAAGAAATTGACCTTCAAGAAGATATCTCTTATCATGAGCACCCCGTTGCTATTCTTGAAGAAACCGAGCGCAAGACTTGCAACAAGTCAATCAAGTTCCTGAAAGTGAAGTGGTCACACCATTCCGACCGAGAAGCCACCTGGGAGCGCGAGGATCACCTCCGTTCCGAATATCCGGAGTTCTTTCAGTCCTAGATCTCGGGACGAGATCCTCTTGTAGTGGTGGAGTGTTGTAACACCCCGGATATTACTTTCCATATTTGTAACTCCAACTCTTGCCATTTTCGGCATTGTGATATGATATTCCCTCCGTGGTTTGGTTTTTCTTCATTTTTGCTTTTTGTCCATGTCATGCATCTCATATCATGTCATCATGTGCATCTCATTTGCATACGTGTTCGTCTCATGCATCCGAGCATTTTCCCCGTTGTCCGTTTTGCAATCCGGCACTCCTATGTCCCCCGGCGTCCCCTTTTACATTTTTCCGTGAGCGGGTACTAAACTTCCTCGGAATGGACCGAGGTTTGTCAAGTGGCCCTGGTATAGCACCGGTAGACCACCTGTCAAGTTTCGGGTCATTTGGAGCTCGTTTGGTACTCCAACGGTTATCCGCATATCCGCGAAGGCCTCTTTTTAAGTTGCAGCCCAACACCCCTGCAAAACCGCCCAATAACCCATCTAAGTCACTTCCATGCTCTCCACCGTCGGATCACGATCGTGTGGGCGAAAACCGCACCTCATTTGGAGCTTCCTAGCTCCTTCTACCTATAAAAACACCCCCTCCCCCGAAATCCCGGATCAATTCCACCCCTAACCCTAGACGAAATCCCTCCTCCCACCTTGGGACACGTCCGGATCGGGCAGACGCGTCCGTCCGCCGCCCGCCCGTGTCCGGGGCAAATCCGTGGGCGTGCCCCACTTCGCCAGCGCCCGTGCCCGCGAGCCAGGCCGAGAACCCGCCCGGCTCAGCGCCCTCGCCCTCGCCCGCCCGTCGAGCCGCTGCTTTTCGCCGCCCTCGTTGCCGGTCGCCGCCGCCCAGCGCCGTCGCCGCCAAATCCGCCCGCGCCTCGACCTCCGCCGTCGTCGCCCGCCTCCGGCCCCGGCCGATCCAGGCCGTCGTAAATCGCCCGCCCGCGCCGCCCGGCCCGCCTCCGGCCGCCCGGCCTCTCCCTCCCTCCGGCCCGAGCTCCCGCTCCGGCGACGGATCCGATCGGATCTGAGAAGGGTTGACTTTCTTCTCCTCCCCCGATTTTCCTCCAAGTCTTTCATTCTGTTATTATTTTGTTGCAATTTCATCATGCCATAACTTTGCACCCGTGTCTCCGTTTTGGGCGTGTAGCATACCGAATTGTTCTCCTCGCTGAGTAAATCATTTTATATCATTGCATCATTTTCATTTGAGTTCACCTTGATGCCCGAAATGCTGTTGGAAGAGGGCTATGTGATGTTAGTTTCAGATTCTTATCAGAACATGCACTTTTGTCATTTTTGCCATGATTGATGTGTGCATCCTATGATCTTGAGTCCTACATGTGTTTTGTATTATGTCATGCCATCTTTACATGTGTGTATGCCATGTATTTTTGTGATCTTGGTGATGACTAGAACAAGCATGCAAACTAGGCTTCATGATGTTGCTGATTTCAGCCCATGTTTTGCTGATATTTTTATGCCATGTAAACTTGATGCTACAGAGAGATCCATGCTTATTTTGAGATACTTCAGTAAGGATGTTTTGAACATATGGTTATGATCTATCCATCCATGCCCTTGTTTGCAATTATGAAGTGCCATAGCTTGAGTCAATCAAGCTCTACTTTTGCTATAAAATGTTTCCAGGCAGATTGTTTACATATTCAATTTTGCCAAGGTTGTTGTAGTTGATCCGTGTATGCTATGATGTTGTTCTTGCCATGTATAGCTTCTATGCCATGTCTTCTTGATGTATGTATGCTTAGTTTATCATGAAATGCTCTGTAGTGAGTGCATCAAGCTCGCGAAGATGTCAACATAATTATGTCAATGTCATGCCCTGTTTCATGAAATCTGTAACGAAACTTGCTATGTTTACGTGGGTGCCATCATATTTTCTGAACCCTTTTGGCTTATGGTCAGTAAGGGACTTTTGTTCTATGCCTTGAGTAGACTGATGCCATGTCTTGTTTTGCTATTATAAGGTCCTGTAGCATGTTGTTTGCTTGCTCTGAACATTGCTTCCTGATGCTGATTCTGCCATGTTTCAGTATTTTCACTGTCTGTGAAGCTGATATATTTTGCACTTTTGCCATGCTTGTTTGGACCTGTTATGTTGTGATTTAGCCATAGCTCAGTGTTCATCTTTTGTCAAGCATCTTGAGTAGATCACTGCCATATGCTTTGCTGGTACGTTTGGGTGCAGTAGCTTAATTTATTGTTGCTTGCTATGTGGCATCATGCTGTTAATGGCAGATTTGTGCCATTCTTGTTTTACTTGTCATTTGCAAACCGTGCATCCGATTCCGGTGATCTTTATATCGATTTCAACCGAAATCATCTCACCTTTACAACGGCATACTTGGTTTGCCAAGTTGATGCCTTGTTCATCAGTTTCCTTCCGGAGCACGCATATGCATTGCATCTCACATCTCGCATATCATGCCATGTTTTGCATCATGTTGCTTGTGCATTGCACCGTGATTTATTGTGGTTCCATTGTTTGGTTCTTGCTTTGGGTAGAGCCGGGAGACGAGTACGTGAACGAGGAACCTGTTGAGAACGCTTACGAGGATCAAGCTTTCGACAACTCTGAGAACATTGCCCAAGATGACCATACCCTCGAAATCACTTCTATCTTTGCTTGCTAGATGCTCGCTCTTTTGCTATGCCTATGCTACGATGCCTATCACTTGCTATATCATGCCACCCATATTGCCATGTCAAACTTCTAACCATCCTTTCCTAGCAAACCGTTGATTGGCTATGTTACCGCTTTGCTCAGCCCCTCTTATAGCGTTGCTAGTTGCAGGTGAAGATGAAGTTTGTTCCTTGTTGGAACATGGAGATGTTGTTCCTTGTTGGGACATGTTTACTTGTTGGGATATCACAATATCTATTGTTTAATTAATGCATCTATATACTTGGTAAAGGGTGGAAGACTCGGCCTTATGCCTGGTGTTTTGTTCCACTCTTGCTGCCCTAGTTTCCGTCATACCGGTGTTATGTTCCTTGATTTTGCGTTCCTTACACGGTTGGGTGATTTATGGGACCCCCTTGACAGTTCGCTTTGAATAAGACTCTTCCAGCAAGGCCCAACTTTGGTTTTACCATTTGCCACCTAAGCCTTTTCCCCCGGTTTTCGCGAGCCCGAGGGTCATCTTTATTTTAAACCCCGGACCGGTGCTCCTTCGAAAGTGCCGCCCAACTGGCGATGTCCGGCCCCTGGGCAATCCAGGTCCATGCCAACCCGACGTCTTGCCCATCCGGTGTGCCCCGAGAACGAGATATGTGCAGCTCCTATCGGGATTTGTTGGCACATTCGGGCGGCTTTGCTGGTCCGGGTTTTATTGCCGTCGAAATGTCTTGTAGTCCGGGATTCCGAGATCGATCGGGTCTTCCGGTAGAAGGAATATCCTTCGTTGACCGTGAGAGCTTATAATGGGCTAAGTTGGGACACCCTGCAGGTATTATCTTTCAAAGCCGTGCTCATGGTTATGAGGCGTATGGGAATTTGTTAATGTCCGGTTGTAGAAAACCCAAGTTGACCTTCATTAAAATACATCAATCAAGTGTGTAACCGTGATGGTCTCTTCTCGGTGGAGTCCGGGAAGTGAACACGGTGTTGGAGTTATGTTTGACGTAAGTAGTTCAGGATCACTTCTTGATCGCTACTAGCTTCACGATCGCGCCTTGCTTCTCCTCTCGCTCTCTTTTGCGAATGTAGCCACCATATATGCTAGTTGCTTGCTGCAGCTCCACCTCACAACTCTGTCCTTCCTATAAGCTTAAATAGTCTTGATCTCGCGGGTGTGAGATTGCTGAGTCCCCGTGACTCACAGATTCTACCAAAACAGTTGCAGGTGCCGACGATGCCAGTGCAGATGACGCAACCGAGCTCAAGTGGGAGTTCGACGAGGAACGTGGCGTTACTATGTGTCTTTTCCTGATGATCAGTAGTGGAGCCCAGTTGGGACGATCGGGGATCTGTGTAGCATTTGGGGTAGTCTTCTTTTATTTTGGTTCCGTAGTCGGACCTTGAGTGTAATCTGGATGATGGATGTTTATTTATGTATTGTGTGAAGTGGCGAATGTAAGCCAACTATGTATCTCTTTCCCTTATGTATTACATGGGTTGTGTGAAGATTACCTCACTTGCGACATTGCTTTCAATGCGGTTATGCCTCTAAGTCGTGCTTCGACACGTGGGAGATATAGCCGCATCGAGGGCGTTACAACATTATATCTGGATCTTGTTTGATGCGAGACAGTTATTCATTTAAATCAAGAATAATGGTTGTTTTATTTATATGAGTAATATCTTTTATGGTCATGCACCCCTGAAGAGTGGTCTATTTTTTGTTGAATCTCGATAGTACTGACACACATATTCATAATATTGAAGACAAAAGATGCAGAGTTTATAATGATAGTGCAACTTATTTATGGCACTACCGTTTGGGTCATATTGGTGTAAAGCGCATGAAGAAACTCCTTTCTGATGGACTTTTGGAATCACTTGATTATGAATCACTTGGTACTTAAGTAACCATGCCTCATGGGCAAGATGACTAAAACTCCGTTCTCCGTAACAATGGAGCGAGCAACAGATTTGTTGGAAATCATACATACTGATGTATGTGGTCCGATGAATGTTAAGGTTCGCGGCGGGTATCATTATTTTGTCACCTTCACAGATGATTCGAGTAGATATGGGTATATCTACATGATGAAACATAAGTCTGAAACATTTGAAAAGTTCAAAGAATTTCAGAGTGAAGTGGAAAATCATCATAACAAGAAAATAAAGTTTCTACGATCTGATCGTGGAGGAGAATATTTGAGTTACGAGTTTGGTCTTCATTTGAAACAATGCGGAATAGTTTCGCAAATCATGCCACCCGGAACACCACAGCGTAATGGTGTGTCCGAACATAATAATCGTACTTTACTAGATATGGTGCGATCTATGATGTCTCTTACTGATTTACCGCTATCGTTTTGGGATTATGCTTTAGAGACAACTGCATTCACATTAAATAGGGCACCATCTAAATCCGTTGAGACGACACCTTATGAATTGTGGTTTGGAAAGAAACCAAAGTTGTCGTTTCTTAAAGTTTGGGGCTGCGATGCTTATGTGAAAAAGCTTCAACCTGATAAGCTCGAACCCAAATCGGAGAAATGTGTCTTCATAGGGTACCCAAAGGAGACTGTTGGGTACACCTTCTATCACAGATCCAAAGGCAAGAAATTCGTTGCTATGAACGGATCCTTTCTAGAGAAGGAGTTTCTCTCGAAAGAAGTGAGTGGGAGGAAAGTAGAACTTGATGAGGTAACTGTACCTACTCCCTTATTGGAAACTAGTTCATCACAGAAATATGTTCCTGTGACTCCTACACCAATTAGTGAGGAAGCTAATGATGATGTTCATGTAACTTCAGATCAAGTTACTACCGAACCTTGTAGGTCAACCAGAGTAAGGTCCGCACCAGAGTGGTACGGTAATCCTATTCTGGAAGTCATGTTACTTGACCATGACGAACCTAGGACCTATGAGGAAGCGATGACGAGCCTAGATTTCGCGAAATGGCTTGAGGCCATGAAATATGAGAAGGGATCCATGTATGAGAACAAAGTGTGGACTTTGTTTGACTTGCCCAATGATCGGCAAGCCATCGAGAATAAATGGATCTTCAAGAAGAAGATTAACGCTGATGGTAATATTACTGTCTACAAAGCTCGACTTGTTGCAAAAGGTTTTCGAGAAGTTCAAGGAGTTTACTATGATGAGACCTTCTCACCCGTAGCGATGCTTAAGTCTGTCCAAATCATGTTAGCAATTGCTGCATTTTATGATTGTGAAATTTGGCAAATGGATGTAAAGACTGCATTCCTGAATGGATTTCTGGAAGAAGAGTTGTATATGATACAACCTGAAGGTTTTATCGATCCAAAGGATGCTAACAAAGTGTGCAAGCTCCAGCGATCCATTTATGGACTGGTGCAAGCATCTCGGAGTTGGAATAAGCATTTTGATAGTGTGATCAAAGCATATGGTTTTATACAGACTTTTGGAGAAGCCTGTATTTACATGAAAGTGAGTGGGAGCTCTGTAGCATTTCTAATATTATATGTGGATGACATATTGTTGATTGGAAGTGATATAGAATTTCTAGATAGCATAAAAGGATACTTGAATAATAGTTTTTCAGTGACAGACCTCGGTGAAGCTGCGTATATATTGGGCATCAATATCTATAGAGATAGATCAAGACGCTTAATTGGACTTTCACAAAGCACATACCTTGGTAAAGTTTTGAAAAAGTTCAAAATGGATCAAGCAAAGAAAGGGTTCTTGCCTGTGTTACAAGGCGTGAAGTTGAGTCAGACTCAATGCCCGACTACTGCAGAAGATAGAGAGAAAATGAAAGGTGTTCCTCTTCTTCAGCCATAGGCTCTATCATGTATGCAATGCTGTGTATCAGACATGATGTGTGCCTTGCTATCAGTTCAGCAGGGAGGTACCAAAGTAATCCACGAGTGGATCACTGGACAACGGTCAAGAACATCCTGAAATACCTGAAAAGGACTAAGGATATGTTTCTCGTTTATGAAGGTGACAAAGAGATCGTCGTAAATGGTTACGTCGATGCAAGCTTTGACACTGATCCGGATGTGTAACGCCCCCAATTCAATCGTACACTAATCATACACGCAAACGTGTACGATCAAGATCAGGGACTCACGGGGAGATATCACAACACAACTCTAAAAATAAAATAAGTCATACAAGCATGATAATACAAGCCAGGGGCCTCGAGGGCTCGAATACAGGTGCTCAATCATAGACAAGTCAGCGGAAGCAACAACATCTGAGTACAGACATAAGTTAAAGAAGTTTCCATAAGATGGCCAGCACAAACTAGGATACAGATCGAAAGAGGCGCAGACCTCCTGCCTGGGATCCTCCTATACTACTCTTAGTCGTCGGCAGCGGCCTGTGCATTGTAGAAGGCACCTCCAGTGTAGTAGAAGTCGTCGTTGATGGTGGCGTCTGGCTCCTGGGCTCCAACATCTGGTTGCAACAACCAGGGAGAAAAGCAAAGGGGAAAAGGGGGAGCAAAGCAACCGTGAGTACTCATCCAAAGTACTCGCAAGCAAGGATCTACATTACATATGCATGGGTATCTGTGTAAAGGGCAATATCGGTGGACTGAACTGCAGAATGCCAGAATAAGAGGGGGATAGCTAATCCTATCGAAGACTATGTTTCTAGCAGCCTCCATCTTGTAGCATGTAGAAGATAGTAGATGGTAAGTTCACCAAGTATCATCGCATAGCATAAACCTACCAGGCGATCCCCTCCTCGTTGCCATGCGTGAGAGCGATCACCGGGTTATATCTGGCACTTGGAAGGGTGTGTTTTATTAAGTATCCGGTTCTAGTTGTCATAAGGTCAAGGTACAACTCCAAGTCGTCCTGTTACCGAAGATCACGACTATTTGAATAAATAAACTTCCCTGCATGGGTGCACCACATTACCCGACACGCTCGATCCCTCTGGCTGGGCACACTTCCCTGGGTCATGTCCGGCCTCGGGAGATCAACACGTCGCAGCCCTACCTAGGCTCAACAGAGAGGTCAGCACGCCGGTCTAAATCCTATGCGCGCAGGGTGCAGGCCCATCGCCTGCTGTTGCTCACCTGCACGCTATGAACGCGCGAAAGCAGACCTAGCCCCTTAATACAAGCGCTGGCTTACGGTCCAATGCGGTAGCGGCGCCCGATGCCGACGTCAAAAGAGCTTCGATCGATACCACGGCTGGTTGCCCATATCTTGTCCCACGTGGCGGTTAGTGCGCATGCATCAAATACCAAGATCTTGTTAAGCGTGTTATTTTGAAGTAATCATGACGCCGACCAGGGCCAGGCCCACCTCTCTCCTAGGTGGTCTCAACTCCGCCTGCCGCCTCCGCCACAAAGTAACAGTCGGGGGCCGTCGGGAACCCAGTCCCACCTCTACCGGGATGGAGCCACCTGCCCCTTCAGCCCCCATCTCTGAACAATATCATAAGCAATGTAATAGTATGAAGTATATAGCATATGCCCGTGATCACCTCCCGAGTGATCACGGCCCGATAATATAGCATGGCGCATTTAACAAGAGTGTAGGGCCACTGATGGAACACTAGCATCCTATACTAAGCATTTAGGATTACAGGTAAGGGTAACAACTATAACAACAATGACACGCTATGCAGCAGAATAGGATTAACCAAAAGCAGTAACATGCTACACTACTCTAATGCAAGCAGTAGAGAGATGGAATAGGCGATATCTGGTGATCAAAGGGGGGGCTTGCCTGGAAGCTCAGCCGAGAAGGAGGGGTCGTCAACATAGTAGTCGATCGGCGCACAAGCAGTGGCGTCAGTCTCATAGTCCACCGGAGAGAAGAGGAGGAAGAAACAATGAATATAATGCAAACAGATGCATAATGATGCATGACATGACAAGCAACGGTGCCAGGTGTGCCCCAACGCAGTAGGAGGTGATACCCGCGAAGGGGGAAACATCCGGGAAAGTATCCCCGGTGTTTCGCGTTTTCGGACAAATGGACAAAAGGGGGAAAGTTGCGTGTTTGCTATGCTAGGAATGTGTGGCGGACGAACGGGCTGCGTATCCGGATTCGTCTCGTCGTTCTGAGAAACTTTCATGTACAAAGTTTTTCCATCCGAGTTACAGATTATTTAATTTTAATTTTCAAAGTTTTTAATTCATTTTATAAATTATTTTAATTCGAAAATTGAATGTTAAATGCTATGGGTACCCAGAGAGTGTACTCAGAGAGGTGCATACGTGGCTGATAGTGGGCCTAGTTGACTGGGTCAACTGCCCAGTGTAGCGACCCGACCCGAATGGATCAAGTCTCTGTGCTTAAGTGTCATCCCTGGATCGGTATGCTGACACACACAGTACTCGAGGATTTATAACAGAGGTAAATCACATGTATAAAGTAACGTAAATACTATTACCTCAATCCAAATAGCGGAAGTAACAAGGTTGTGGATTCCCATCGACACCAACGGCAAAGTTGAGTGTAGAAATCGTAACCCTAACGTATCACTTACTCGTCGTAAGATCCTGCAACATGAAACATTGCAGCCCGTAAACGGGTCAGCACATGGAATATGCTGGCAATGTAACACATAGAGAGTAATGAAAGAACAAGCTATACTACATGCATATTTGGCTGGTGGAAAGCTCTATGGTTACCGCTTTTGAAAAGCCAATTTTTCCCTACTTCAAAGGAATAAATTTATTTAACTATCATGGTGGTTGTTAAACATTGAGAATGGTTGACACCATCCTCAATCCCAATTAAAAGTACTCATTAACAACCCAACAATATTAATTAGAGTAACATGATGAGATCAACGGGATAATCCAAGAACTAGATACTCAAGACATCCATAACCGGGGACACGGCTAATCATGATTAATTTATACACTCTGCAGAGGTTTGTGCACTTTTCCCACAAGACTCGATCTCCTCCGCTTGATTTCTCGCACTACATGGTGTTTGAGAAACGGATGACCGAGACATAGTCTTTCAGAAGCGCTAGCACCTTACATGTGGGTAGACCGTACCAACCTACAACCCCTACATCAGCTAGTCTACCCGTAAGAGTTCGCACAACTTAGTCAACTATGCTAGAGCCCATAGTAGCATGTGGCTGCACGGAAGTTTCTAGCATGAATAATCTCATGATCCCTTTGAGCCTGGGTGGCGGTCCGAAGAAATACAGGCAATTCCTGATAGAAACCAGGTGCCTCAATCCACCCAGATGTGTGTTTAAGTTGCCACCTCAAATAAACCATTAATTTAACAATCTCACATCTGTCATGGAATACACTCACCCAATCCACGTCTACTAGCATAGCATGGCATAATAAGCAACGTAGAAATAACTCCCAAGGGTTTGAATATAAATCAGGTAATAGGTACTACCTCAACTACTTCCCAAAACCCACAATTTATTTAGATCCTAATCATGCAATGTTTGAGGATAGATCTAATGCATAAAAACTGGGTATGAAAAGTATATGATCAAAGTGTTACTTGCCTGCAATGTTGATGAAGATGATTCGCACTCAAAACTCTTGATAGTTCTACTCGTCACACTCCGGTCAATCTATCGTAAGCAAGCAATAGTAACCACACATAAGCAATCACTCAAGAGATCGGAGAGAACGAAGAAAACCATTTGAAAAAACATCAAAACCAAATCAAATAACTCTTGCAGCATAAAACAATTTCTAACAGTACCAAAATTATATGAATTTGGCCTTATCAGAAAGTTTAGGTCAAGAGCTTCGATTTGCAAAAAGATTCAATTAAATCGGAGTTACGAAACTCAAGTTATGATCAAACGAAGTTCAAATACAAATATGTTTGAAAACAAATTTTAAAATTTTCAAAAACATGTTTAAGTTGGATTACTGGATAGAGGGGATCATAAGAAGAAGTGGGCGTTGGTTTCGTTGGATTTGGACAAACGAGCAAAAATTTATAGTTGTTTGAAAACCAGGGGCTGATCTGTAAAGAAAAATATTCACAGATGGGTCCTGACCGAAATCTAAAATAAAAAGAAAAATCTATCGAGCGAACGCTCGCTAACAGAACCTAACGAACGAAAATCGTTCGCTACCGAACCTAACTAATGAACGCTCGTAGAATAAGCTAACCAAAAAAATAATAAACCGTTTTTTTAAGAAAAAATGAAGTAAACCTAACTCAAAAAAATAAACCGGACCGGGCTTTTGCGGTTTTTACCGGTTCGGTGGAATAGACCGATGGCGGCGGCGGTTTCCGACGAAGTGCGATGGCGAGGCGGACCGACGCGTCAGCGGCGAGGCGACCTTCGACGGGGAGGCGGCTCCGGGGTCGACGGCTAGGGCAGAGGCTGGCGAAGCACGGCTGGCGGCGGAGTCTTGAGGAGGTGGCGACGAGTTGCGGCGGGCGTGAGCTCGGCCGACGGCGGCGACGGCTTCGATCTGCGGCGGCGCGGCGACGAGAGGCGAGGCGAGGAGAGAGAGAGGCGGGGCGGCGGATCTCGCCTTATAAAGGCCAGGGGAGGGGCGGGTGTTGCGTGGGCGAGGGGTAGAGCGAGGAGGACGCGGAGTCCGGCCGGACTCCGGCGGCGGCGCTCCCGTGCGGGAGTCGGTCTCCTGCGGGAGATCGAGGACGGGGTGACGGCGAGCTGGGCTGGGCCGCGGCTGCAGAGCCGGGCCGGCCTGGGCCAAGGAGGAAGGTTTTTGTTTTTTAAATAAAATGCAGTCGAAAGAAAAAAAGAAAAGAAGTAAAACAGAAATATAATATAGGCATATTATATATCAAAATTTTCAGAAAAAGATTTCCTACAACATGAACATTATTCTAGCTTCAAATAAAACACACCCAAATTCAAATAAAACAAAGAGCGCTTCTGCTCTAGAAAAATCCAGTAAAAATCATTTTTTAAATACCAAAATTAATTCAAATTTATTTCTCTCAAATTTTCTGATGTAGGGAATCATGTTACCCTATTTTCCATATATTTTATTTTTGGAGAAAAATAATTTGAATAAAACTCAATAACTCCAAATTGAAAATAAATTGAAAAGAACTTTGAATTTAATTCTTTTAAAACTCCCAACTCATATTTCATATAATTTGAAGAAGTCATTTTATCTTCTCTCATGAAAATCATTGAGTTGCATGAAGTTTGTGAATCGAAATATTTCCAAATGAAATTCAATTATTTTCAAATACCCTTTCATTTAATTAAATGGAAGAAGTCATATCATCTTCGCTCAAGGGTTTTGTATTTGAAAAGAATTTGAATTCATGAAGATCAGAAAAGAAAATGAAAGCTTGTGAAAGTCCTTTTATTCCCTCTCATTTAACTTTCAAAAAGTTTCGAATTTCACTCAATCAATTAAACAATCAATCAAACCTATCTATTTATTATAACATTCCAAAATTTAGAATTTTGGGATGTTACAAAACTACCACCCTTAAAATGAATCTCGTCCTCGAGATTCGGAGAGGCTAGCAAGAAATAGGTTAGGTTTGGGGGTCTTCTCAAATCCATCGATCGTCTCCGGGGTCTCGGATGCTACCACCCTTAGAAGCATTGTTACGGTTACCTCAAAACTCATATACTCCATCCTTATTGTTGACAGTGTCGGTCTTCTCAGATCTTCAGTATAATTCCTCCTCTGGCTCTTCCGTAGTGGCATAACTTTTTCCTCGATTCTTCTGTACCTTCATCTTGGTACGGTTATTCCGAGACTGGGTCTTCTTAGCTGGCGGGTCTGGCGCCAATACTAAACAACTATCGATATCTCATGGTGGTCAACGATTTATGGTTTCTCCTGCAGGAAACGGGTCTGGGTTGAACCTCACCATATAACCTACGGTTGGCAAAAGCTGCCTTGTACAAGGGGGAAAAAATTCTTATACCATTCTAAGGTTTAAACAGGGTTTTGATCGTCGTCTCTCTACTATAGGTAGGTCACTCAGATTTACCATCCCATATAGCAAAGCGAATAATAAGAGTAAGTCGGTATGGTGATCAATCCATCCCGCACCCAAATCATTACCTTGTACATGGTTTAGCGAATCTCGCATTCTAACACTCGGTCATCCTCACAAGCATTGTAGAATTTTCTCTTGTCGACGAACCAAGTTCGGATAAATCCATTGATTCTGCAAGCCAAACAAACATCTATCGTTCCTTAACAACTCTCGTGTTTTATGCGTAAACTCCTATAGAATCGTCGGTTGATAAAATCGTAACTTCTTCCAGGGTTTTTCCTTCAGCAAGAATGTGCTTGCTTCTTAGCAAGTCCTGGGGCCTGTGGGTTATGGCCCATCTCATCACTTGTAGTCCTTGAACTTATCCTCGGGCTTTTGATCATTATTCCAACATTCAACTTCCACCTTCCTAGCATACTTAATGTCCATCCAATTGTAATGTCTTTCTTCCTTCTATTTGTACCTAACTGAGACGTGATTACTCAGACTTATCATGGAATTTCCATTGATCCATATTTCCAACATCATACCTCCTTTATATCCAATAGTAATTCATCTCTTCATCCTCGTGGGATATCCCACATACCGAGATAAAAACTTATACTTATGAAATCCATACTCCACTTCGTGGAACATCATTATCCTTTCCAGGGTCAAGCGTACTTACAGGGGAATATTGGCCATCTTTGCATGGCACTTCTTCAACTGGGAAACGTGAAAACACCTCATGAACTCCTGACAGTCCTTCGGGTGACTCCAACTTGTTGGCCACTTCTCCCATACGCTCCAAAACTCGGTATGGTCCTACAAATCTCGGGGCTGACTTTTCCTTAACTCCTCATCGTTTAATTCTTCACAGAGGGGACACATGAAGACATGCTCTGTCTCCAATTTCATAGACTACCTCCTTGCGTTTTTTTTGAGTCTGCATAACTCTTCTGCCTGGACTGAGCTATCTTCAGTCTATCTCGAATCAACTTAACATTCTCTTCTGACTCCTTGATCACATTTGGTCCAAACAACTGACGGTCTCCAACTTCATCCCACATCAACGGTGTCTGGCTCCTTCTCACATACAAAGCTACAAAAGGGGCCATGTTCAAACTGACTTGGTAGCTGTTGTTGAATGAGAAACTCCGCGTAAGGTAGATTATCATCCCTACTAGATCCATAATCTAGCGACACGTTTCTCCACATGTCCTCCGTAATCTGATTGACTCTCTCGGTCTATCCATCTGCTCATGGATGAAAGGCTGTACTGAACTCTAGCCTAGTACCCAAAGTTTCACGCAACTGATTCCAAAACTTTGAAGCAAACTGGGTTCCTCTATCTGATACAATGGTCCTCGGAACTCCATGCAAACATGCGATCCTGGTCAAATATATCTTGGCCAACTTCGCACTTGTATAGGTGGTTTTCACTAGGATAAAGTGAGCCACTTTGGTCAAGCGAGTCAACTACTACCCAGATAGAATCATATCCCGATCAGGTTCTGGGAAATCCGGTAATGAAATCCATGCCAAACTTATCCTGCTTCCATTCGGGTATTGGCATAGGCTGTAGTAATCCTGCTGGCTTCTGATGCTCTGCTTTTACTCTCTCTGGCTTACATCACCTACGACTACATACTCCGCAATATCCTTCTTCATACTAGTTCACCAGAAACGCTCCTTCAAATTCAAATACATCTTGATGTTTCTAGGGCGAATCGAGTATGGTGAGTCATGAGCCTCCTGAAGTATTAACTTCCTGATCTTTGCAATATTAGGCACATATACACGATCCTCGAACCATAAGGTGTCGTGCTCATCCTTACGAAAGCCTTTGGCCTTTCCTTTGCTCATCCTCTCTTTTACCTCAGCAATCTCTTTGTCATCCTTCCGAGCTTCACGGATCTTTCCCAACAAGGTAGACTGAACTTCCATTGCTGCAACAAAACCTTTGGGAACAATCTCCAACCGAAGTTCCCTGAGATCCTCGGCTAACTCCTTTGATAATCCTCCTATTATGAGGGTATTCGTCCTTGTTTTCTTTATGGTTGTGTCCTATTTCTCCACAAAGCTTGTATGCAAAAGTTTTCTTCATATCCTTTCCATAAGGCTTCAACTTCTAGGACACAAGCCGAGACTTTAGCAGAGTCAACTTAAATTCTTCCCAAACGGTTACTCCTTGCCATCCATTGATGGTTTGGTACAACCTCCACCAAGTAGCAGCACCTCTTTCAAAGCATTGAAGAGCATGTTGGGCCATATCCTTTCTGGCTATAGGGTTATTCTCTTCCATGTTCTAAACCCATCGGTCTGTCTCCAATTGACTCATCGGTCCAGAAAATACAAGCTCATCTCCATTCATCCTCTATTGGGTCCATGGGTTTGGGGTGGGATAAGGGAGATAGAGAGGGATACACATAATAAAAAGTTTTGAAAGACAGATTTTATTGTGGCTGTCGGAAAAACATCAAACAAATGACAGCTCACAATCGTCGCATCTAACGCAGGTATGTAACAGGGGTTTGGTCTTCTAAAGGTCAAAGTCGTCAAACTCTTCAAGTCTTGGTCATGTCTCCGATGGCTTCTTCTGATCATGCTTGTCCTTCTCAAGTTCTTTTGCGATATCATCTCTATTGACGCAGAGTCTCTCGTGACGTCCTTTAATATTCTGGAGTTGCATTCCAAACTTCCGGTTTCAACATCCTTGACATGATCCATGGTCCTACTGTCCTCCAATTCCTGACGAATCTTCGGTATCTCGAGGTTTAGCTCCTCCGGCTTGTCTACTTTCAGCTTCTGGATCCTAAGTTCTTCATGAAATACTTCCTGCATATCCATCTTAAACTTCTCGATGTAATGCTCCAGATCCTGGTGATGCACCAGCTATGTTAAAACTGCATCCTTCGCTGACAGATGCTCCTTCAGCCTTCTACCATCCAGTCCTTCCATGCATATGCATGCTTAACTCAGCACGGTGACAATAGCATACATGGACGATAACATCATGGATAGCCGTCTTTCTGCTCTTGTCATTTCCATGAGCTATCTCTCCATAGTTGATATCTCCTGCATTGGGGTTTCCTTGACAAAAAATTTGAGTTTTTAACTCTCCATGCTCCGATCTTTCTCCGATACACCTTGATCTTGGGTATTGACAACTTCCATAGTCTGCCAAGTTCCATAAGGGGAGTCTTCACCGTTGTAGTTTCCGTCATTGTAATGCACGGTAAAAATTCTCTTCATTCCAAATGGTCTTAGTTGTCTGATATCTGGTACTTCTTGGAGTGGTCTCATCAGTCGAATCTTCAAGTGGTCAAAAGGGAAAAGGGGTATGGTCTCACTAAAAGGGAATATTTGAATAAGCTCAGAAGAGAAGAGAGGTAAAAGATCTTTTTGAAAATGAAGTTGTAGAGAAAATCTTTCCTATGGGCTTGCCAGTTTCTAGGGTCACGTCCTACAGTCAACATGTGCTCTGATACCATCTTGTAGCGACCCGACCCGAATGGATCAAGTCTCTGTGCTTAAGTGTCATCCCTGGATCGGTATGTTGACACACACAGTACTCGAGGATTTATAACAGAGGTAAATCACATGTATAAAGTAACGTAAATACTATTACCTCAATCCAAATAGCGGAAGTAACAAGGTTGTGGATTCCCATCAACACCAACGGCAAAGTTGAGTGTAGAAATCGTAACCTTAACGTATCACTTACTCGTCGTAAGATCCTGCAACATGAAATGTTGCAGCCCGAAAATGGGTCAGCACATGGAATATGCTGGCAATGTAACACATAGAGAGTAGTGAAAGAACAAGCTATACTACATGCATATTTGGCTGGTGGAAAGCTCTATGGTTACAGTTTTGCGAAAAGCCAATTTTTCCCTACTGCAAAGGAATAAATTTATTTAACTATCATGGTGGTTGTTAAACATTGAGAATGGTTGACAGCATCCTCAATCCATATTAAAAGTACTCATTAACAACCCAACAATATTAATTAGAGTAACATGATGAGATCAACGGGATAATCCAAGAACTAGATACTCAAGACGTCCATAACCGGGGACACGGCTAATCATGATTAGTTTATACACTCTGCAGAGGTTTGTGCACTTTTCCCACCAGACTCGATCTCCTCCGCTTGATTTCTCGCACTACATGGTGTTTGAGAAACGGATGACCGAGACATAGTCTTTCAGAAGCGCTAGCACCTTACATGTGGGTAGACCGTACCAACCTACAACCCCTACACAAACGGATGGGTCCTGGCCGAAATCTAAAATAAAAAGAAAAATCTATCGAGCGAACGCTCGGTAACAGAACCTAACGAACGAAAATCGTTTGTTACCGAACCTAACTAATGAACGCTCGTAGAATAAGCTAACCAAAAAAATAATAAACCGTTTTTTAAGAAAAAACAAAGTAAACCTAACTCAAAAAAATAAACCGGACCGGGCTTTTGCGGTTTTTACCGGCTCAGTGGAATAGACCGATGGCGGCGGCGGCTTCCGACGAAGTGCGGCGGCGAGGCGGACCGACGCGTCGGCGGCGAGGCGACCTTTGACGGGGAGGTGGCTCCGGGGTCGACGGCGAGGGCAGAGACGGCGGCGAAGCAGCTGGGCGGCGGAGTTTGAGGTGGGCAAGGCGACGGGTTATGCGGGCGGAGTTTGCCGACGGCGGCGATACCGATCATGACGGCGCGACGAGAGGAGGCGAGGCGAGGAGAGAGAGAGGCGGGGCGGCGGATCTCTCCTTATAAAGGCCAGGGGAGGGGCGGGTGTTGCGTGGGCGAGGGGTAGAGCGAGGAGGACGCGGAGTCCGGCCGGACTCGGCGGGCGGCGCCTCCCAAGTGGGAGTCGGTCTCCTGCGGCAAATCGAGGACGGGGTGACGGCGAGCTGGGCTGGGCCGCGGCCTGGCAGGAGCTGGGCCGGCCCAGTTCGGCGGAGGGAAGGTTTTTGTTTTTTTAAATAAACAGACAGTCAAAGAAAAAAAAGAAAAGAAGTAAAACAGAAATATAATATAGGCATATTATATATCAAAATTTTTAGAAAAAGATTTCCTACAACATGAACATTATTCTAGCTTCAAATAAAATACACCCAAATTCAGATAAAACAAAGAGTGCTTCTGCTCTAGAAAAATCCAGTAAAAATCATTTTTAAAATACCATAATTAATTCAAATTTATTTCTCTCAAATTTTCTGATGTAGGGAATCACGTTACCCTATTTTCCATATATTTTATTTTTGGAGAAAAATATTTTGAATAAAACTCAATAACTCCAAATTGAAAATAAATTCAAAAGAGCTTTGAATTTAATTCTTTGAAAACTCCCAACTCATATTTCAGATAATTTGAAGAAGTCATTTTATCTTCTCTCATGAAAATCATTGAGTTGCATGAAGTTTATGAATCGAAATATTTCCAAATGAAATTCAATTATTTTCAATACCCTTTCATTTAATTAAATGGAAGAATTCATATCATCATCGCTCAAGGGTTTTGTATTTGAAAAGAATTTGAATTCATGAAGATCAGAAAAGAAAATGAAAGTTTGGGAAAGTCCTTTTATTCCCTCTCATTTAACTTTCAAAAAGTTTCGAATTTCACTCAATCAATCAAACAATCAATCAAACCTATCTATTTATTATAACATTCCAAAATTTAGAATTTTGGGATGTTACACCCAGTCAGCAGAGGGTGACTGGTGGGCCAAGCTGCTGACTCAGCACGGTGACTAGGCCGGCCCTATCCACTGGAACAGTGACAAGGCCCCACCTGTCAGTGACAGTGGTCTTAATCTATGGGTTAATAAAAAGGACGGTTAATTAAGGGCGTGGGGCCTGACTGTCAGTGACTATTTAGGTTAGCCAATTAGGTAGTTTAATTAACAAATAATTACTTAGCGCGTGGGGCCCAGTGGTCAGCGGCACAGAGAGAGGGGTTAGTGGTTGGGTTAGTGGTGCCACGTCAGCGCGCCGGCGGCTAATCGCCGGCAACCACAATGACGGCGGCGTGCACAGGAGGTGTCGGAACTCGTCTACAGTGGCTCGTTTCGAACGCGGTTTGCACCTACGGCTTTGTGAGGTTCGCGCGCATCCAGCTGTGGTGTTGGCTGGCCGCGAGATGGCCGGGTTCGATGCCAGCGACGAGGTGGAGCGACGGCAGCGGCCAGGCGCACATCGGCGATGTAGGGCACAGGGAGAGGAGGTAGGGGTCGCGTTGGAAGACGGGGAAGGCGAGGAGCACAACGCCGTGCTTGGACACGAGAGGTAGTGGCTGTGGCCTCGGCTGCGACATGCCCGGCGGCGAGGAGCTTCGGCGATGGTAGAAACAGCGGGGAGCGAGCTACGGGGGCAGAAAGAGATGCGCGAGGAGAGGGGAAAGGAGTCGGAGCTCACCGGGAAGGCACAAGGAGGCCCGGCGTGGGCTTAGGAGCAGCAGAGGTGCCGGAATCGTCGGGGGTCGCCGGCGGCCGTCGAGGAAGAATACGGTCAGATCCGATGCGGTGGTGGTCCCCGACTCCGATGGCTTGGCATAGAGGATGTAGTCGAGGGCAACGCGTCTCCTAGGCATGGCCTCGCGGTGCAGGGCGGGCAGAGACCACGTGGACAACGACGTTCATGGCGGCGGCAGCGGTGGGAGGCTGCGCGTGGAAGAAAACGGCACGAGGGGGAAGAAGTGGAGAGGCTAGGGTTTGCAGAGCGGTCCGAGGGCGTCAAGTAGGAGGCCGGGGAAGGCGATGGGGAGGCGCGGATGGCCGGCGGGTGTCCTCCCGTGGCCATGGACGGCGCACAGGCGTCCACCGCTCCCTGGATGAATCGGGGAGGGTGATGACCACGGGGTGGGCTAGCCTGGTGGCCGACTGGGCCGGCCGGTTGGGTCGGTTGGCCCAGGGGGGTTCTTTTTCCTTTTCTTCATTTTTGTATTGTTTTTATTTTCTTTTTTTTGCTTAGTTTCCTTTTATTTTTGTTTTAGCAAAATACCAAAATGGCACCTAATTTGATGTTACCAAATATGCCACTTCCACATTAACTAGCTACCTGAACCAAAAATAGTTTTGTAATTATTTATTATTTAAAAGTATCTAAATAATAGTTTCCCTGATATTTTATCCATCTAATAGTATTTAAATATTTTATAAAGGTTTGGTTTCTCCACCATAATTACCTATTCATTATTTGGTTCAGTCCAAACATTTTAGTTTTACTTGTTGAAAACTATTATTGTTTGCCTGATTTTGAATTTGACTTCTGAATCGGTTTTGAACTAACACGAGATTAACAACATTAACCGAGGTGACGTGGCATCATTAGTAGAGGGTTGCTGTAGCTTAATTATCCGGGCGTCACAATTCTCCTCCACTACAAGAAATCTCGTCCTGAGATTTAAGAGGTAGAGTAAGGGGGAAAAGTCTGGTTACATAATTCTAACGGATCTTCTCGGACTTGGCTGCTCTCCTCGAAGAAGTTAATCCCATTCGTTGATGTCTTCATATCTCTACTTCAGGTCATCATGATGAAGTCATCTGCCTTTCTTCATGAACTCCATCGTAATTACAAATAGGTAAGGGCAACTGGACAACGATAGAATGCTATAAAGGAAAATCATATGGGAGTTATCCTATGAACGAGCGCAAGAGTAACTCTTTAGTTGAGCAAATGAATCACAATGAGAGGAAAGTAATAAGATACAATAGGAAGTTTCAAGCGGACAGACAATCGTTCAATGCCTAGTCAGAAGGTGAAAGGGTTTCAAAGCAACGGAATAATTATTGTGTCCGATGCCAGAATAGATCACTTGGCAGGTGGCCCGTGAATTACATAAGAAGTCAAGAGCGAGGAATAACTTTGACAACAGGGTGTACAGGAGAGTCAAGTTTCGATCCTGTGGAACTGTGGGTTATGGGCCCACCATGTGGGTTAAAAGTAGGAAGGATGATGACGTCTTGTATGAACATGTAAGCAAGGTATGTTAGAGGATAGCCTATCAGTTATGTCGGCAACAACATCAGTACCAAGGGCGAGGGACAAGGAGAACCATTTTCCTGCTCGTTGAACGAGGCGGACCGATAGGCAAGGTTCTCGTCCATCGGTGGTTACCGGAATGTCATCAACAATAGTAACAGGGTCTTACTGATAGAGTTGTACACCGAGGTGCTTACATAAGCAATGAATTATTACTGCGTAGATCATATAGATCACAAGAAAGATTAAACAAAATAGTGGAAAGGAAAAGGTGATCATCAGATTAAACAGAACAATGGAAAGGAAAATGTGTTTAAACACATATTTCATGGGTATATCCTTCCCAAGGACAAGTAGAGCATGATACCCATGACATGATATAATTGTAGAAAACCCTTTAGGAGTGGGGAGAGAAATTTCATGACATTACCCATACAACGATGTTTGGATAATTTGATTAAGAAAATTTAGCATTGTGCTTCAAGTGTTCTTATTGATGATAGGAGTACCACAGATATGCTTCGAGATAGCATTGACATGGCCTTCAAGCAAAGGTCAGACTTGGATAGACAAAGGATTCATCAGGAACAACTTATAGAATAAGTCTTACAATTTCCTCATGGAAGAATGGTTAACCTTGTTAAAAAGGAAACCATAACAGCAGGTCCTCCGGCCAGGTGTGCTAGGCATGACATCACCTTATCGGTTCATATAAGGACCAATGTTATGACTCTTGGAAAATATTCGAACCATCATATCTGACCGAGTTTCAGATCTGGTTGGGGTCATGATACCTCAGACTCAGGATGCCTGAGAAGGAAGGGGTGCAACACAATTTGACGAGACGACATTGTAAGATTCTCGGGAAAAGTACAATGGAAGCGAGTTCCAAAGCAAGAGTTCATCCTTAAATCAAGGGGAGGGTGAGGAGGTGGCTGATGGGCTCAGCGACAATTCATTGAGATTTACAAAAAGGTGGATTTCCACAATTATGTGAACAAGGAGATAACATTTGTCATATCCAATGATATGATGATGTATGCTCAAGGAAAAAAACATACACAATTAAACATTGGTTGAAAGGTGCACCCGATATATGGGCTTAGGTAGCAAGATCAATGTTAGAAGGGTGATTCGATAACCAATAGTATAAGAATCAAGCTATCAACCATTAAATTCAAGCAATAGGGTTGCTAGATGTTTTGGAATTACATATCATAGTTAAATGGCTGGTGTCCCGGTTAGAAACAACACGGGGACCAAGATATGAACGGAGATGGCGAGAAGTATTACTATACCAAAGAATTCTTAAGAGGTGGTGAAATTCTCACAACCTTCTTGACATAAAAGGTGGTAATACTCAATGGTAGAACATATCATAAGTTGGATAGCAAGGGTCTCAAGGTACAACACAAAACATGAACAAGTTTGTGTTGAAGGAAAGCAATAATGTTGTCGATGATAACACAAATCATCAAGGGGAAAGGATGGTACTTGTCATCATGAATTTGATTGATATTCTGGAAGGAGTCAAAATGTTGATGATGATCATGACAAATTTTGTCGAGAGGCTCAACGACGAAGCAATCGAACAGCGACTGCATCAAACAAATGGACTGCTGCAACGAAAGATCAGTGGATCCACGGATACGACACCAACTCGGAATCAAGCTTGATGTTCGAGTAGAACGATAAGACAAGGAAGATAGACGTAAAAGCTTAGCTCAGCGTCGAGAGTTGTGCTTCGGGAATAAGGACCAGGTAGCACAATTACAATCATTACGATAATGATATAGCCAATTAGTCTAGGAATGACTTCAAGGATTATTAAACTCATAAGCAACGAAATTTACTTAGAGTTATCGTATCGGAGCGCGGAATCGATTCACTTATGGATGTTCTCGGTTGACGACAACCCAGAACCCGTGGAGTCACTATGAAGGAAGGTACTACTTCATCGTAAATTCATAAGATATATCCTCGAGATACCATGGGGTAATACGACGGTAGATCAAAGTAAAGGTTGGACTGGGGTATTGATCCGCAGAAGACAAATGCTTAAACTTGGCCGAGAAATGGGATCAAAGAAGAACAATATGGTCAGAACCATAGCTGCAAGGGATCCAATTTAATGACACCAAAAGAATCACCCAAATGATTAAATATTTCGCAAGAAGCTCCCATGATAAGTTCCACATCGGGTCCATGGGCATGAACACAAAGTTCAAGGTCGACTCCCACTTCTTTAATGCATAACATTTCATTCACTTCTCGTCTTCAAAGAAGTTGTAGGGTAGAAAATTATCTGGTAAAACACCAGAAGGATATAACTTGTGAAAACTTTCCGGTTCATACGGTTTTAGGGAAGGTATAGGTTCAACCCATCAGGGCATCTTAGGAACATATACTACGAACTTCAGGAGTAAATAACACAAGCTCGAAAGCAGAGCATCGTTGGACAATTCAGAGAATAGGATTTACCATTGGCATTATGTATCAGGGAAAGAACTTCCAACGCGATTGAATATGAAGGATGTTTTCGGATAAAATCCAACAAAGGACTTGATGGTCCACAAAGGATCTGATGTGAGTATCGGTACTCAAACAGAAGAGGAATGAATGCAAATGCAACAGGTTACGGAATCATCTGAATAATTCGAAGCTTAAATGCAAAGGAATTATGATTCCAAATCGAAGGATCAAAAGCAGATGCTCTGATCAAGGATGGATAAGTTGAATAGACTTAGGGGCACAATCGACGGCAATTTGATTGGTCGAGAACTAGCTCCTGTTCAAAATGACGTCTGAGCCGGAGGGATGAACTCTAGGACCTGATTGAGGATTGCGAGCATTCACAACATATTGAATCAAAGGACCCAAATGATAATGACAAGGGATGTCAATAAGATTAGAAGACTTATGGGATTAACCATAATGCGTGCAAGCAAGAATTTCAAGAGCAATAGGCTGCTCAGAATTTCCAGAAAATTGAATGGTATTTCGAGGACTTTTGTGAAACACATGAACAACTAGGAATGAGTGGATACTCGGCAAGTACGAGGGCTAATCCATAGGGGCATTTATGTGGCAAGGAACTGCAAGGCAGTAGGCACAAAGTATACTCGGAACAATAGAGAGAATTTTAGGGTATCTTGTAATAACAAGATCAACAGGGAATGATTGAATGAATGGCAAGTGTACGTGGTTATGCATAGGGGTATATCGATGATATGGAATTGCAAAAGCAACGGGCACCAAGTCTCGAGGGAACATCGGAGAGTAACTTCAAAATCTTTTGGTGCAGCCAGCGATCATCTGGACGGAAGGGGCTCTCCGGGATAACCTAAAGTTAATTTTTTAGAAAATCATTTAACCTGAATAGAAGAGAGATCAGAATCCCAGAGTATAGATGAGGAATAAAAGATCCTAATACCACCCAATGGCGACGTGGGACCATGGGCCGCACAGCCATGTTAGTAAAAGTTTTGCAATGTCTAGACTCAACTTCGGCCAAGGAGTGTGGAAGGGGGATTCCTACAGGTAGTCGGCTCTGATACCAACTCAGGACGCCCGATTCAATCGTACACTAATCATACACGCAAACGTGGATCAAGATCAGGGACTCACGGGGAGATATCACAACACAACTCTAAAAATAAAATAAGTCATACAAGCATCATAATACAAGCCAGGGGCCTCGAGGGCTCGAATATAGGTGCTCGATCATAGGCAAGTCAGTGGAAGCAACAATATCTGAGTACAGACATAAGTTAAACAAGTTGCCATAAGATGGCCAGCAAAAACTGGGATACATATCGAAAGAGGCGCATGCCTCCTGCCTGGGATCCTCCTATACTACTCTTGGTCGTCGTCGGCGGCCTGTGCGTAGTAGAAGGCACCTCCAGTGTAGTAGGAGTCATCGTCGACGGTGGCGTCTGGCTCCTGGGCTCCAACATCTGGTTGCGAAAACCAAGGAGAAAAGCAAAGGGGAAAAGGGGGAGCAAAGCAACCGTGAGTACTCATCCAAAGTACTCGCAAGCAAGGATCTACACTACATATGCATGGGTATCTGTGTAAAGGGCAATATTGGTGGACTGAACTGCAGAATGCCAGAATAAGAGGGGGATAGCTAATCCTATCGGAGACTACGCTTCTGGCAGCCTCCATCTTGCAGCATGTAGAAGAGAGTAGATGGTAAGTTCACCAAGTATCATCGCATAGCATAAACCTACCCAGCGATCCCCTCCTCGTCAGCCTGCAGGTGAGAGCGATCACCGGGTTATATCTGGCACTTGGAAGGGTGTGTTTTATTAAGTATCCGGTTCTAGTTGTCATAAGGTCAAGGTTCAACTCCAAGTCGTCCTGTTACCGAAGATCACGGCTATTTGAATAAATAAACTTACCTGCAGGGGTGCACCACATTACCCAACACGCTCGATCCCTCTGGCCGGGCACACTTTCCTGGGTCATGTCTGGCCTCAGGAGATCAACACGTCGCAGCCCTACCTAGGCTCAACAAAGAGGTCAGTACGGTCTAAACCCTATCTTGGCAGCAGTGCAGGCCCATCGCCCGTTGCTCACACGCACGCGTTGAATGCGGCCAAAAAGTAGACCTAGCCCCCTTAATACAAGCGGGCTTACGGTCCAATGCTTTGCTTTCGATCGTGATGTCAAAAAGAGCTTCGGCTGATACCACGACGCTGGTTGCCCATATCTTGTCCCACGTGGCGGTTAGTGCGTACAGATCAAATACCAAGATCTTATTAAGCGTGTTATTTTGAAGTAACCGCAGACGCCAACCAGGGCCAGGCCCACCTCTCTCCTAGGTGGTCTCAACCTGCCCTATCGCTCTGCCACAAAGTAACAGTCGGGGGTCGTCGAGGACCCAGGCCCACCTCTACCGGGATGGAGCCACCTGCCCCTTCAGCCCCCATCTCCGAACAGTATCATAAGCAATGTAACAGTATAAAGTATATAGCATATGCCCGTGATCACCTCCCTAGTGATCACGGCCCAGTAGTATAGCATGGCAGACGAACAAGAGTGTAGGGCCACTGATGGAACACTAGCATCCTATACTAAGCATTTAGGATTGCAGGTAAGGGTAACAACTATAACAACAATAACACGCTATGCAGCAGAATAGGATTAACCGAAAGCAGTAACATGCTACACTACTCTAATGCAAACAGTAGAGAGATGGAATAGGCGATATCTGGTGATCAAGGGGGCTTGCACAGAAGCTCACCGAGAAGGAGGGGTCGTCAACACAGTAGTCGATCGGGGCACCAGCAGCGGCGTCAGTCTCGTAGTCTATTAGAGAGAAGAGGGGGAAGAAACAATGAATACAATGCAAACAGATGCATAACGATGCATGACATGACAAGCAACGGTGCCAGGTGTGCCCTAACGCAGTAGGAGGTGATACCCGCGATGGGGGAAAACATCCGGGAAAGTATCCTGCATTTTTGGACAAATGGACCAGAGGGGGAAAGTTGCGTGTTTTCTGTGCTAGGGATGTGTGGCGGACGAACGGGCTGCGTATCCGGATTGGTCTCGTCGTTCTGAGCAACTTTCATGTACAAAGTTTTTCCATCCGAGTTACATATTATTTAATATTAATTTTCAAAGTTTTTAATTCATTTTCTAAATTATGTTAATTCGGAAATTGAATGTTCAATGCTATGGGTACCCAGAGAGTGTACTCAGAGAGGTGCATACGTGGCTGACAGTGGGCCCAGTTGATTGGGTCAACTGCCTAGTCAGCAGAGGTCGATCAGGCCAAGCTGGCGACTCGGCGGGGTGACTAGGCTGGCCCTATCCCTTTGGAAACGATGACAAGGCCCCACCGCCGGTGATGATGGTCATAATCTATGGGTTAATAAAAAGGACGATTAATTAAGGGCGTGGGGCCTGCCTATCAGTGACTATTTAGGTTAGCTAATTAGGTAGTTTAATTAACAAATAATTACTTAGCGCGTGGGGCCCAGCGGTCAGCGGCACAGAGAGAGGGGTTAGTGGCTGGGTTATTGGTGCCATATCAGCGCGCCGGCGGCTAATTACCGGCAACCACAACGACGGTGGCACGCACAGGAGGTGTTGGAACTCGTCTATGATGGCTCATTTCGAACGCGGTTTGCACCTACAGCTTCGTGAGGTTCGCGCGCATCCAGCGGTGGTGTTGGCTGGCCGCGAGATGGCCGGGTTCGATGCCAGCGACGAGGTGGAGCGACGGCGGCTTCGGGCGCGCTTGGCCATCGGCGATGCAGGGCACGGGGAGAGGAGGTAGTGGTCGCGTTGGAAGACGGGGAAGGCGAGGAGCACAACGCCGTGCTCGGATGCGAGAGGTAGTGTCTGTGGCCATGGCTGCGACATGCCCGACGGCGAGGAGCTTCGGCCATGGCAGAAACAGCACGGGGAGTGAGCTACGGGGGAAGAAAGAGATGCGCGAGGAGAGGGGAAAGGAGCCGAAGCTCACCAGGAAGGCACAAGGAGGCCCGGCGTGGGCTTAGGAGCAGCGGAGGCGCTGGAATCGTCGGGGGTCGCCGGCGGCCGTCGAGGAAGAAGACGGTCAGATCCGGCACGGTGGTGGTCCCCGACTCCGATGGCTTGGCTAGAGGACGTAGTCGAGGGCAGCGCGTCTCCTAGGCATGGCCTCGCGGTGCCGGGCGGGCAGAGACCACGTGGACGACGATGTTCATAGCGACGGCAGCGACGGGAGGCTGCGCGTGGAAGAAAACGGCATGAGGGGGAAGAAGTGGAGAGGCTAGGGTTTGCAGAGCGGTCCGAGGGCGTCAAGTAGGAGGCCGGGGAAGGCGACGGGGAGGCGCGGATGGCCGGCGGGTGTCCTCCCGTGGCCACGGATGGCGCACAGGCGTCCATCGCTCCCTGGATGAACAAGGGAGGGTGATGACCATGGGGTGGGCTAGCCTGGTGGCCGACTGGGTCGGCCGGTTGGGTCGGTTGGCCTAGGGGGGTTCTTTTTCCTTTTCTTCATTTTTGTATTGTTTTTCTTTTCTTTTTTTTAGCTTAGTTTCCTTTTATTTTTGTTTTAGCAAAATACCAAAATGGCACCTAATTTGATGTTACCAAATATGCCACTTCCACATTAACTAGCTACCTAAACCAAAAATAGTTTTGTAATTATTTATTATTTAAAAGTGTCTAAATCATAGTTTCCCTGATGTTTTATCCATCTAATAGTATTTAAATATTTTATAAAGGTTTGGTTTCTCCACCATAATTACCTATGCATTATTTGGTTCAGTCCAAACATTTTAGTTTTAATTGTTGAAAACTTTTATTGTTTGCCTTATTTTGAATTTGAATTTCGATTCGGTTTTGAACTAACGCGAGATTAACAACATTAACCGAGGTGACGTGGCATCATTAGTAGAGGGTTGTTGTATCTTAATTACCCGGGCGTCACAGGATGACTCTAAGTCACAAACCGGATACGTGTTTATATTGAACGGTGGAGCTGTTAGTTGGTGCAGTTCTAAGCAAAGCGTCGTGGCGGGATCTACGTGTGAAGCGGAGTACATAGCTGATTCGGAAGTAGCAAATGAAGGAATCTGGATGAAGGAGTTCATATCCGATCTAGGTGTCATACCTAGTGCATTGAAAATCTTTTGTGACAATACTGGTGCATTTGCCTTGGCAAAGGAATCCAGATTTCACAAGAGAACCAAGCACATCAAGAGACGCTTCAATTCCATCCGCGATCAAGTCAAGGAGGGAGACATAGAGATTTGCAAGATACATGCGGATCTGAATGTTGTAGACCCGTTGACTAAGCCTCTCTCACGAGCAAAACATGATCAGCACCAAGACTCCATGGGTGTTAGAATCATTATTGTGTAATCTAGATTATTGACTCTAGTGCAAGTGGGAGACTGAAGGAAATATGCCGTAGAGGCAATAATAAAGTTGTTATTTATATTTCCTTGTATCATGATAAATGTTTATTATTCATGCTAGAATTGTATTAACCGGAAACTTAGTACATGTGTGAATACATAGACAAACAGAGTGTCACTAGTATGCCTCTACTTGACTAGCTCGTTCAATCAAAGATGGTTAAGTTTCCTAGCCATAGACATGAGTTGTCGTTTGATTAACGGGATCACATCATTAGAGAATGATGTGCACTTGATCGTTTAGTATGTTGCTATTGCTTTCTTCATGACTTATACATGTTCCTGTGACTATGAGATTATGCAACTCCCGAATACCGGAGGAACACTTTGTGTGCTACCAAACGTCACAACGTAACTGGGTGATTATAAAGGTGCTCTACATATTATTGATGTGTACTGGGTGATTACGTAACTTTGTGTGCTACCAAATACTTGGTGGATAAGAAGGATGGAAAAGTGAACAAAGGTATATTTGATATACATGTTATTGATGTGTACTTTATTAGAGTTCATAGTAACCCCAGGGGATTTGATACCGGTTTAGTTGCTAAGATTAGTAACTCAAAACAGGAGTTGCAAAATGAACAGAGACTAGTTAAGGGCGAGGTGACGATGTGTGTTGGAAGTGATTCCCAAGGTTGATAAGATCACCATCGCACACTCCCTCTACCTTCGGGATTAGTGTTGGACCTAAATAAATGTTATTTGGTGTTTGCGTTGAGCAGGAACATGATTGGATCATGTTTACTGCGATACAATTATTCATTTGAGTCAGAGAATAATTGTTGTTCTGTTTACATGAATAAAACCTTCTATGGTCATACACCCAATGTAAATGGTTTACTGAATCTCGATCGTAGTGATACACATATTCATAATATTGATGCCAAAAGATGCAAAGTTGATAATGATAGTGCAACATATTTGTGGCACTACCGTTTAGGTCATATTGGTGTAAAGCGCATGAAGAAACTCCATGCAGACGGGCTTTTGGATCACTTGATTATGAATCATTTGATACTTGCGAACCATGCCTCATGGGCAAGATGACCAAAACGCCGTTCTCCGGAAGAATGGAGCGAGCTAATAACTTATTGGTAATCATACATACCGATATATGTGGTCCGATGAGTGTTGAAGCTCGCGGTGGGTATCGTTATTGTCTGAACTTTACATATGATTTGAGCAGATATGGGTATATCTACTAAATGAAACATAAGTCTGAAACATTTGAAAAGTTCAAAGAATTTTAGAGTGAAGTGGAGAATCATCGTAACAAGAAAATAAAGTTTCTATGATCTGATCGCGAAGGCGAATATTTGAGTTACGAGTTTGGCCTTCATTTAAAACAATGTGGAATAGTTTCACAAGTCACGCCACCTGGAACACCACAGCGTAATGGTGTGTCCGAACGTCATAACCATACTTTATTAGATATGGTGCGATCTATGATGTCTCTTGCCGATTTACCACTATCATTTTGGGGTTATGCATTAGAGACAGCTGCATTCACGTTAAATAGGGCACCGTCTAAATCCGTTGAGACGACACCGTATGAACTGTGGTTTGGCAAGAAACCTAACCTATCATTTCTTAAAGTTTAGGGTTGCGACACTTATGTAAAAAGGCTTCAACTTGATAGGCCCGAACCCAAATCGGAGAAGTGCATCTTCATAGGATACCCTAAGGAAACAATTGGGTACACCTTCTACAACAGATCCGAAGGCAAGATCTTTGTTGCTAAGAATGGATCTTTTCTAGAGAAGGAGTTTCTCTCGAAAGAAGTGAGTGGAAGGAAAGTAGAACTTGATGAGGTAATTGTACCTTCTCTCAAATTGGGAATTAGCTCATCACAGAAACCATTCCCGTGATGCCTACACCAACTAGAGAGGAAGCTAGTGAAAATGACCATGTGCTACCTCTTGAGCACTGTGTTGGTTTTCCCTTGAAAAGCAAAGGGTGATGCAGTAAAGTAGCGTAAGTATTTCCCTCAGTTTTTGAGAACCAAGGTATCAATCCAGTAGGAGACCACGCTCAAGTCCCACGCACCTACACAAACAAATAAGAACCTTGCAACCAACGTGATAAAGGGGTTGTTAATCCCTTCACGGCCACTTGAAAAAGTGAGATCTGATAGAGATGATAAGATCATATTTTTGGTATTTCTATGATAAAGAGTAAAATTAAAGATTGCAAAGTAAACGGCGACAGAAATAGCTAGTTGACGGGAGATTAATATGATGGAAAATAGACCCGGGGGCCATAGGTTTCACTAGTGGCTTCTCTCAAGATAGCATAAGTATTACGGTGGGTGAACGAATTACTGTCGAGCAATTGATAGAATTGAGCATAGTTATGAGAATATCTAGGTATGATCATGTATATAGGCATCACGTCCGTGACAAGTAGACCGACTCTGCTGCATCTACTACTATTACTCCACATCGCCGACCGCTGTCCGGATGCATCTAGAGTATTAAGTTCATAAGACAGGAGTAACGCTTTAAGCAAGATGACATGATGTAGAGGGATAAACTCAAGCAATATGATATAAACCCCATCTTTTTATCCTCGATGGCAACAATACAATACGTGTCGTATCCCCTACTGTCACTGGGATCGAGCACCGCAAGATTGAACTCAAAGCTAAGCACTTCTCCCATTGCAAGAAAGATCAATCTAGCAGGCTAAACCAAACTGATAATTCGAAGAGACTTGCAAAGATGACCAATCATACATAAAAGAATTTAGAGGAGATTCAAATATTGTTCATAGATAATCTTGATCATAAACCCACAATTCATCGGATCTCGACAAACACACCTCAAAAGAAGATTTACATCAAATAGATCTCCAAGAAGATCGAGGAGAACTTTGTATTGAGATCCAAAGAGAGAGAAGAAGCCATCTAGCTAATAACTATGGACCCGAAGATCTGAGGTAAACTACTCACACATCATCAGAGAGGTTACGGTGTTGACGTAGAAGCCCTCCATGATCAATGCCCCTCCGGCGGAGTGCCGTAAAAGGCCCCAAGATGGGATCTCACGAGTACAGAGAGTTGCGGCGGTGGAAATAGGGTTTTGGCTCCGTATATGATGTTTCCAGGGTATATGAGTATATATAGGCGAAAGAGGTCAGTCAGGAGAGCTACGAGGGGCCCACAAGGGTGGGGGCGCGCCCGAGGCGAACACGCCTCCGCCTCGTGGCCTCCTCGTTGATTGCTTGACGTCCACTCCAAGTCCTCTGGATCACGTTTGTTACGAAAATCACGTTCCGAAGGTTTCATTCTGTTTGGACTCCGTTTGATATCCTTTTCCTTCTAAACACCTAAATAGGCAAAAACAGCAATTTGAAATTTGGGCCTCCGGTTAATAGGTTAGTCCCAAAAATAATATAAAAGTGTATAATAAAGCCCATTAAACATCCAAAACAGAATATATAATAGCACGGAACAATCAAAAATTATAGATACGTCTCCGATGTATCACCATGAAACTTCAGATCAAGTTACTACCGAACCTCATAGGTCAACCAGAGCACGTTCCGCACCAGAGTGGTACGGTTATCCTTTTCTGCAGGTCATGTTACTGGACCATGACGAACCTACGAACTATGAAGAAGCTATGATGAGCCCAGATTCCGACAGATGGCTTGAGGCCATGAAATAAGAGATAGGATCCATGTATGAGAACAAAGTGTGGACTTTGGTGGACTTGCCCGATGATCGGCAAGCCATTGATAATAAATGGATCTTCAAGAGGAAGACGGACGCTGATAGTAGTGTTACTATCTACAAAGCTCGACTTGTCGAAAAAGGTTTTTGACAAGTTCAAGGTGTTGACTAATATGAGATTTTCTCACTCGTATCGATGCTTAAAGTCTGTCCGAATCATGTTAGCAATTGCTGCATTTTATGAAATCTGGCAAATGGATGTCAAAATTGCATTTCTTAATGGATTTATTAAAGAAGAGTCGTATATGATACAACCAGAAGGTTTTGTCAATCCTAAAGGTGCTAACAAAGTGTGCAAGCTCCAGTGATCCATCTATGGACTGGTGCAAGCATCTTGGAGTTGGAATATACGCTTTGGTGAGTTGATCAAAGCATATAGTTTTATACAGACTTGCGGTGAAGCCTGTATTTACAAGAAAGTGAGTGGGAGCGCTAAAACCTTTCTGATAAGTATATGTGAATGACATATAGTTGATCGGAAATGATGTAGAATTTTCTGGAAAGCATAAAGGAGTGTTTTGAAAGGAGTTTTCAAATAAAGACCTCGGTGAAGCTGCTTACATATTGGGCACCAAGATCAATAGAGATAGATCACGACGCTTGATAAGAATTTCGATGAGTACATACCTTGATAAGATTTTGAAGGAGTTCAAAACGGATCAGTTAAAGAAGGAGTTCTTGCCTGAGTTGTAAGGTATGAAGTTGAGTAAGACCATGGCAGAAGATAGAGAGAGAATGAAAGTCATTCCTATGCCTCAATCATAGGTTCTATAAAGTATGCCATGCTGTATACCAAACCTATTGTGTACCTTGCCATGAGTTTGGCAAGAGGGTACAATATTGATCCAGGAGTAGATCACTGGACATCGGTCAAAATTATCCTTAGGTACCTAAAGAGGACTAAGGAAATGTTTCTCGGTTATGGAGGTGACAAAGAGATCGTCGTAAAGGGTTACATCGATGCAAGCTTTGACACTAATCCGGATGACTCTGGGTCTCAATCTGGATACATATTGAAAGTGGGAGCAATTAGCTAGAGTAGCTCGATGCAGAGCATTGTAGACATAGAAATTTGCAAAATACATACGGATCTGAATGTGACAGACCCATTGCGTGTTAATCACATGGCGATGTGAACTAGATTATTGACTCTAGTGAACCATTTGGGTGTTGATCACATGGCGATGTGAACTATAGGTGTTAATCACATGATGATGTGATATATTGGTGTTAAATCACATGGCGATGTGAACTAGATTATTGACTCTAGTGCAAGTGGGAGACTGAAGGTAATATGCCCTAGAGGCAATAATAAAGTTGTTATTTTATATTTCCTTATATCATGATAAATGTTTATTATTCATGCTAGAATTGTATTAACCGAAAACTTGATACATGTGTGGATACATAGATAAAACACCGTGTCCCTAGTAAGCCTCTACTAGACTAGCTCGTTAAGCAAAGATGGTTAAGTTTCCTAACCATAGACATGTGCTGTCATTTGACTATTTATGGAATGGTGTTCAGCCATAAAACAATACCGAAATAGAGATGAAAACCTAGAGAGAAAGGAAGAGAGATCCAATCTCGGAGGGGCTCCAGGCCTTCGGGGGCCATGGAGGCCAATGACCAGAGGGGTAACCCCTCTCCCATCTAGGGGGAAGGCCAAACAAGAACAAGAAGGAGGGGCCCGTCTCTGCCCCTCTCTTCCGATGGCGTCGGAGTGCCGCCAGGGGAACCCTCGTCACCGCAACCATCTCCATCGCCTTCCTCCCTCTAAAATCAGCGGTCTACTCTCCCGCAACCTGATGTAATCCTCTACTTGAACATGGTGCTCTATGCTATATATTCTTATCCAATGATATGTTGCACCTCTATTATGTTTGAGTAGTTTGTTTTTGTCCTATGGAATAATTGTGGTATGGTATGGACATGAGTTGTATGTTATCATGGTGCTGTCCTATGGTGCCCGCTGTCTCACGCAAACGTGTGGGGTTCCCACTGTAGGGTGTTGAAATATGTTAATGATTTTTTATGGTGGGTTGCAGGAGTGACAGAAATCTAAGCTCCAGTTCGTGAGTTGTTGCATATGGGATTAAAGGGACTTTTGACTTAATGCTATGGTTGAGTTTTACATTAATGAATCTTTAGTATTTGTGGATGCTTGCTAGAGTTCCAATCATAAGAATATATGATCAAAGTACGGAAAGTATGATGAGCATCACACGTTTCATATCCAATTGCTTAGGGACAATTTTCACACATCCTACCACCACTTCTCCATACTTGCTATATTTACTTTATTATTCTTTATTTAAAACAACAGCTTTATTATCTTGCAAACATATCCCATCACTCCTACAAAGTAGTTTTTGTTTCTTGTTCTAGGTAAAGTGAATGTTAGTGTGCATAGAGTTGTATTGGTGGTCGATAAAACTTGAGAGAATATTAATTCTACCTTTAGCTCCTCGCTGGGTTCAACACTCCTATTTATCGGAAGGGCTACAACAGATTCCCTATGCTTATGGGTTAACACGGGACATGTTGCCACAATTGCTTGCACGTGGATTTGCCGGGAGACGACGTTCGCTAGCCTGAACGGGCGAGGACGACCTGGCAAGGGCGGTCGCGCCAGCTTCGGAAAGCTTGCCGGCATGCCATCCTACATCTGACTATCTCACCGGGTAACCTAGGGCGCTGCAATGCTGGAGGGCTCCTTCTTCTGCTCGTCGGAGAGGCCGTCCTACAAGACTTTGGAGCTGGAGGCCATGCCAGGTGTGGTACAAGGAGGAGATGGTGAGCGGAGGTGTGGTGTGGTTCATTCGCAAAAAAAGATGTGGTGTGGTTCTTGCCTGACGCCTAGCCACGTTTAAATAACGGGCAGATGCAAGGCGCGAGTAGGAGAGGTCTTTAATGCCGGACAGCACAGGGACGGACGTGTGGCACTCGGGGCACCGGAGTAGGTTCCTCGGCACACGTGCTGATTTAATGGCGGTAGGCGGGCTGACGGATGCCGTTTCAATGCGAGAAGGTGTGCGTAACGGGCGGCGCTCTTGGCCGGTGCGTCGCTCCAATGCCGGCTCTAGTGAGCGGTCGCATCCGCTCTGGGCCTGCATGAATGCGGAGCTGGCGCTCTAGTGAGAAAGCGGGTGAGGGAGAGTGCTTTTGTGTGGGCCAGGTTTGTTTGGACTCCTACAAAGCCCCCAGGTTTGCTTTCGGTTTGCAGAAGAAAGGATGTGAGGGCCGGCTTGCGGATGGATGCAGGACCACGCGGTCCGGACGGTTGCGGGTGGTCGGTGTTGGAGATGCCGTCGGAGACAGCAACGACAGGGGCATACTTTTGCAAATTTTCAATTTGTTTTGTGTAGATCTGAAATTTCATTTTTTTTTTGAGCGAATCTGAAAGACAATATTTTAGAAAGAATCGAAGAGACAATGATGTGCAAGAAGGAATAACACAGGCCATGGGCCTTAAGTGATCACAATCGGGCAACGCCATTTTTGGGCCCGCCGGGTAAAATATCATCATCGCCGTTCTCTCTCCGCAGTCGAAGCACGCGCACCCCTTCCTTCCCAGCTCCCTCTCTCCCCCGCCTCCCGAAGAGGAGATAACGCAGGACAGGAAGGTACTCGCGCTCTGCCTCCTCTCAATCCATCTGCCTCCGTCAAAGGATTCTTGCCGTGCTCTTCCAGCGGCGCCCTGCGTCCCCCAGCTAGGGCCGGCCGACTTTTCGTCTTTTTTTTTTTTCATTTCATTCAGTTCCGCCACCTGCCGAAGTAGCGAGTTTCTCGGTGGAGGCTGCCACCACAAGAATGCGGTAGGGGCTGCGAACCCACCGGCCGACCAGGGGCGATGGCGGCGGTGCCGCCAAACGCGAGCATGGGGCTGCTCAATCGGGGCGGGTGCGGGGTTTTGCTCCCCTCCCTGCAGCCTAATTCGAGCGCCGGTCACGGCTTTTTGGCCCCGAGGAGGGACATCTCCGCGTTGCCGTTGAGCTGGGGTTTGGTCAGAAGAGGCAGGTTTCTCGACGCCGGGTTCGGGGCTGCGGGTGCCTTGGCTAGCGGCGAGGCCGGCGCCGGTTCGTCAGAGCTGCGGCACATCGAGAAGGAGCTTACTTTTAGCCCCACATTCACCGACTATGTGAAGATGATGGAGTCGGTGAAGTTGGACAGGAGCAAGAGTTTGCAGGGAGGCGATTCGGATGGCCGGAGTTCCAGGAGGAGGTTCACGGGCGATGGCGATGCATCAGCTGGTGGACGAGAGGATAGAGAGTCAGTTGATCCAAGGAAGAAGTCATTTGAGAGGAATAGAGGGGCTCAAAGAGACAGAGGGGGCTCAAAGGGACAGAGGGACAGGGGTGGGAGGTTAGCGATGAATGACAGCGCAGAAGAATTTACTGGATTGGTGGGAAAAGGAATGGTGGGTGATGTTCAAAATAGCAGTGATGGTCAGAGGAAAGTTGAAGAGTATGTACAGAGAAGAATAGTTCGAGGCGAACGAAGCAGAATTGGGGACAGTACTGATAGCGACGACCGCAAGCAGTTTTCATCAGCATCATATGTGAAGACTAGAGACAATAAAGGTGGTGTGGTTGTTCATGAATCAGTAGGGAACAGAAATGCCCAGTCAAATGCACGGAAGGATTCACAAGGACGGGCAACTTCTGTTGTAAGCCGCACTTCTGTGACTCGGGATAGCAGCGTTATATTGAGGAACACCAGGTCTACCAATGCAAGAAGTAATATACACGAACATGACTTCAAATATCCTAGAGAGGGAAAAGTTTCCAGCAGCAAGGTCAATGATGAGAGTAAATTTCAAAGATACCAGCAAAGAACAGAGAATTCAGGAAGAAATCTTGTAGGTAGTTTTCGAGATAATGATGTGGACTATAGCAAACCTACTGTAAGCAAAAGATACGGCCATACACATACAGTTTCTGGGAATTATGGTCATCGGAGTGATAGTTTGGAGCATGGAAAATCTGAAACAATTCGAATGCACAGAGGAGAAAATGTTCAACAGGGGAAGTTTGTTAGAAGAGATTCAAATGCTGTCGTTGATGATAGGGCTGCTTTCAAGACTTTTGAGGCATTCACTGATGTCAGGAACAGACCACGGGCTCTTCAAATGGAAATAGAAGAGAGAATTCAGAAATTAGCTAGTCGGTGAGTCTTCATATGATTGCTTGTATTCTAATGCTTTCTGCTATATAAGTTGAACATAGTTTCCTCTTATTTTTGTTTGACACGCACAGTAGCCTCTTTTAATTTGAAAAAATATTGTCCATGATGCTAGTTTACATGTACTCATTAATATTATCATTTTTTATTCAAATTGTATTTAAACTGCTTTGTATCTTCACTAGAGGCACAATTTACCATCATCATTTACATCAAATATACGATAATTCTAAAGGTTTAACCTACTTAGCTTACATTCCGCTGATTCTTAGAAAATACTATATGATAAATAATTCTAGTGATAATACTGAACTTCTAGAAAGATCACGCTCAAATATATTCTTATGACGTTTAGTGGTTATATGTACAGGTTATAAAGCGGGAATATGTATTCCTTAATCATTATCAGATCGTTCCATCGATAAAAATTACTACCAAGCTATTATTTACATTGTGATGCCTAGATGCAAACTATTATTTACAGTTTGTCTTGGAGAATTGTTGTATACATTTATGCAGATAATTGTTTGAAAAGTTCATTACCTACTGTAACCCAGCAATGGAACTTGTAAGCTGAGCTGACTACGAAAATATTTTTGTATTTCGTGCTTTCCGCGTAACTGATTATGATTAATCACGATGAGTCACCATTATCATATTTTTTTAGTTAATTTCATACAATTCTATATTTTGAAGGCTCAATGCTACAGATGTAAATACTCCAGAGTGGAAATTCTCCAAGATGATTCATGATGCACAGATCAAATTCACTGATCACTCTATCCTAAGGGTTGTTCAGATATTGGGTCGATATGGAAACTGGAAACGTGTTCTGCAAGTTGTCGAATGGCTTCAATCACGTGAAAGATTCAAGTCCTACAAGAGCAGGTAGAATAGCTGCCCACTTATATGTTTCTATGTTTTTTACCGATCTTAAATCTGCATTTTTTGTTTTTGTAGCATGCATTTTAAGTTTTTAACTGCTTTGATATATGTAGCACAATTATAGTGCTACCAAGTTGTTAACCATATGAATAAGTTGGTTGATCTATGCGCATGCTTAAAGTAGTTTCTTGGATTAAGTTTCCTTGGTACCTCCACATGATCTCATTAAAGCGGGTACACTGCTTAGTATATGAAGTGCATATGATCTTTATAAGCACCTTCTGATGTAGGTATATTTATACAACAGTCCTTGATGTTCTTGGGAAGGCAAAGAGACCTTTCGAGGCATTGAATGTATTTTACACCATGCTGGTATAACTTGTATCTTCATCTTATTTGATGCAAAAATACTAATCGTCATCTTATGGTCATCTTATTTAGATGCTGTTCCTATATTTCATTTGCAGGACCAATTATCTTCTTATCCTGACATCGCAGCTTATCATTGTATTGCTGTGACTCTCGGGCAAGCTGGTCTTGTGAAAGAACTATTTGATGTGATTGATTGCATGCGTTCCCCTCCTAAGAAGAAGTTTATGGTGGGCCCCGTTCAGAATTGGGATCCTCGGTTGGAACCAGACCTCATTGTATACAATGCGGTTAGTTCATTTGTAGCAAACATGATATTTGCGTAGAATCAGCACACCATGAGCATGGTGAAGTTTTATCAGTTGAACATAGCTGCTTCTGCCCATATGTAGGTTTTGAATGCTTGCGTTCAACAAAAGCAGTGGGAAGGGTCATTCTGGGTACTGCAACAGTTGAAAGAGAAGAATATTCGCCCAACTAATACAACATATGGTCTTGTAATGGAGGTAAGCTGATCATGATACACATACAAATACTATTACACATACTCTTTGTATTCTCTCCCACCCAACTATGCTGGGCACTGAATGGGAACTTCTACAGACCTCTAGATTTTCGGCAACATAACAAATCATTTTTTATTATATTTTTTGATTGAACTAGACATGAAAGTGTCCTGGTTTCCTAAGAGCAGCTCATTATACAGAATGTTTCACCTGTAATTTTTTTACTTACGCTTGGTTCTTTTCTGATTTCCACAACACCATGTTATATATAGTGAGCACAATTCTTGTGCAACATACATTTTTAGTCTAGTTTAATTTCGTGGCAGTGCAGGTAATGCTTGTTTGCGGCAAGTATAACTTGGTGTATGAGTTCTTCGACAGGGTGAAGCAAAAATCAATACCTGGTGCATTGAACTATAAAGGTAATAACTATAAGTTGAATAAATGAGTAGTTTAAAGTTCAGGTCTGAGACATCATGCTGGTTACAGTTCTCGTAAATGCACTCTGGAGAGAAGGAAAGATTGATGAAGCAGTCATGGCCGTGAAGGATATGGAAAATCGTGGAATTGTTGGTTCAGCTAGTCTCTATTATGACCTTGCTCGGTGCCTTTGCAGTGGAGGGCGGTGCAAAGAAGCACTTCTCCAGGTTTGGCTTATACAAGTGCAGTTAATGAGTTAATGTGTAATAACATTTGCCACAGCCCAGCGAAATTCCTTTCGTTAGCTAATTTCATCTTGATTTACTTGCAACTGTTAATTGTTTATTTTTTTTAAATGTGTAAGAATAAGTTTACATTGGGCACACTGACGGTTAAGTATTTCAACGAAGTTTAAGAGTCAATGAGTTATATATTTTGTTGGTTTGACTGATTTATTGTGATTTTACAATGCAATATTTGCTATCATGGCCTTATGAGCAGAATCAGTGTCATTCTTGATTGTACACTTCACAAGACATATATGGTTTTTTTGTGCTCGAGCTAGTAAAGACCTGATTGCATACATTATATTTTGGTTGAAGTAGGCATTGGGATTTGGGACATGGAACTTCTAATATTTACTCCCTCCGTCCCATAATGTAAGACGTTTTTTAACACTACACTAGTGTCAAAAAACGTCTTACTTTTGGGACGGAGGGAGTAGATGCGAAGCAAGCAGTCAGAACATATGTAATTTGGTTCGGCCCTCTAATTTTCATTGCGGAGCTTTTGATTTGAGGGTAATTTCTACCAGCTACTAATACTCTTTAAGAAACATGTAGACGCAACTTAGGAAATGAGATTCAGGGATTTTTTTATTCAAATGATTCAGGAATTTTAGGATTCAAATCTTTAGGAAATTTTCCTGTGTGGATTGTTTGGTTTGTAAGGATTGAATGCTTTTGTAGTTTTCCCAAGGATTTCTTCGCACAACATTACAAAGGAAATTTTCTATTGACTCTTGAATCACTTGGAAAGGACCCTTTGTTTCCCCTATGGTGCAATCAAACAAACTTTGGTTTAGATCCAATCTGTAGGACTTCAGTGAGCATTGCAATCCTGTGTTTCTCTATTCCCATGTTTGGAAAATCCTGCGATTATAACTTGCGGTTACTTCCGTTTCATTTTGTTAGTGTTTAAGTTTTTTGCTAGCCTAGTTCTCGCTCTTCTTCTAATACAAACTGGCACATGTTTGGGCGATTGTTCGACAAAAAAAAAAACTTTGTGGTCATAAACTTGTAAGAGTTGACAGAGCACCACTACATTCGAGCCTCTGTATCTATATTGATAACCCCGTAACCTGTCTAAGTGTCTATGCACTATTTGTGTAATGTCCTCAGACTGTTTGTTAACTCTCAACTTTTATCTTAACAACTGTACTCAGGTTGAGAAGATATGCAAGGTCGCGAACAAACCGCTGGTTGTAACCTACACAGGACTTATTCAAACTTGCATAGATAGTGGAAGCATAGAAAATGCTACATACATATTCAAAGAAATGTGCAATTACTGCTCACCTAATAATGTGACTTGCAACATTATGCTGAAGTCATACGTTGATCATGGAAAGTTTGAAGACGCGAAAGATCTACTGGAGAATATTCAAAATGGCAGGATAAGGAGCAAAGCGGATTTGGGTCAACAAGCAGTTGCAGACAAGTTTACTTTCAATACTTTCTTGGATGCTTGTGCTGAAGCAAAAAAGTGGAATGACTTCGATTATGCATTTCGCGAAATGCTATCTAACGGCTACCACTTTGACGAACGAAGGCACCTACGTATGGTACTTGATGCCTATAGGAGCGGAAAGGTACTTATCTTCTTCTTCTTCCTTTTTTTTTGCGGGTGGAAAGGAACTTATCTCATATGCTCATGGTTTTGATTACCTGTGGATGTTGTTAAAAAGTCTAGCATATAAAGCTAGAATATTCGTTTCACATAATTATTCAGGTCTAAAGCAAGTACTCTGGTCAGCCAGTGATAATGTAGGTCATGTTAGACATGGTGATAGGAGCATGTTGCCTACACAAAGGCCATATCATAGCTCCTGCTATTCAGTTTGAAGCGTATGTTAAACCTTTTTTGGGGTGTGTTTACATGCAGACATTTGGGCCCTCATGACAATATGCCTCACTAGGCAGGCCTGGCGCAGTGGTGAAGTCCTCCCACTTGTGCCAAGAGGTCCTGCGTTCGAACCAGCCTCTCTGCATTGCACTTTGCAGGGGCAAGACTAGGTTCCTATAATCCCTCCCCAGACCCTATAATCACTGGGTCTGTCCTTTATGACAATATGCCTCACTAGATTGTATCCGTAGCCTTAAAAAGGAATTTCAAGTAAAAGAGTAGCATGATAGAATAGGCATTTCGAGCTGAAATTACATTAGGCATGACCACATGCACGACAGGTGTCGAACTGCTTGTTTTAATCCATCTGGTGTGTCTGTTCTCACCCTTGCTATCTGTTTGTCCGTCATTATTCAGGAGCAGCTGCTGGAACACATATGGGACTACCTGTGTCACAATGGCCGGGTTCCACCGGCTGCCATGATAATGGAAAGATTCTGCCTAAAACTGAGACAAGGCCATACGACGGCAGCACTCTCCTGCATCAGCAGCTTCGAGGAGAGCAAGATAGGCAGCATTTCCTCCAAGTCGTGGTCGAATCTTCTGAACCGGAACGCGGACCTCCTGAAGGAGGAGAGCATCGCCAAGCTTGTCCATGAACTCGATGACCTCTCAAGGCCAGGGAGTTCCTGCCATTCCTTGTACGAAAATGTTCTGAGCAGCTGTACAGAATTCCTTGGTGGTTCTGGTGGAAAGGCGGCTTCTGATGGACGGATGCCTTTGTGTAATTCTTGACCGCTATGTTAGGCTCCTATCCTGTCGTCGTTCAATGTTTGGTTATCAGTGGGAAGGGAACTGGTCTGCCTGTGGCTTTCATGCTCTTTTCCAAGAAGACCAACTTGGATGATGATTGTATACCAGAGTAGGAGTGGCATTTTGGTTGGGTTGGTTGCTGGTATATTATGGCAGAAGACAGAAGTAGCCTTTGACATTGCCATCGTTACCCTTAGCGATGCGTGGCGTAAACATGTTTGCTTGTTGTTTCATCATCTAAATGGTGTAACAGTGACAGTGCGAATAGCTGGTATCACTATGACAGGATACATGGACGATAGTGCTTGTTGATAACTATATGCTCAGTCAGACAAAAATTTCCGAGTGTGTCTAGTTGCAATGGATTTGCAGAGTCGAAAACTATGTCCGCCGCTTGTTTGGAAGGGCTGGTACAAATGATCTTGTCTCCGGAAAGCTCCATCTGGAGAAATTTGCGCTCCTGTCGATAGAGTTTCCATCTGTTTCTACGTTGCGTTCGATTGGGACCAGCACACGCGGACAAAGCTTGTCGCCGTCGCCGGATTGGTGCCAGTTACCAGCCACACCGCAGGACAAGAGTGATTTAACTGTAGACGTTCATGTCGTGCCATACTAGTCTATCACTCTCCACTCCATGTTAAGATCCGAAGAAAAATCTACCACTCCTCTGATCAGACGGTGATAGCTTTGGACCATGTAGATGTAGCCGCCTTCTCCTCTCCTCTCTAACCTTGGTCGTTCTTACTACTCTCCTAAATGTGCGTTAATTAATATGGATCAGAGAAAGTAACTGTTTTCACCGGTGAACACCATCACCCCACCTTTGACAATCTCTATGGCGTCGTAAGGTTGGGGAGGCTATTTTTTCTGTCTTCATATTTTTGGGCATGTCACTGTTCGTTGTCTCGGCAATGACAGTGACAATATTGGCTTGCATAATAATTGTCATCATTCTCCCTCCACATAGTATTGCCTCCAATGTCAATCGAGATGTGAGTTTTGTGCCACATTGATTTGGAGTTCCAGATCGTGTAGTCCGGTCAACCATGGCATGACTTGTTTACAACTCCTATGGACTCAGATGGATGTGTGGTGTGGATCCCGGTTTTCGGGAGCGGCGACAACTGATACCTCCTTGCCAAGCTTTGCTGCCCCGACCTATGCGTGAAGATTATCTTTTTGTTGTTGTTCTACCTCACACGACAAACCTCCTTTCGTGGTGGGTTTCGACGGACTTTATGTCTATCGATGTTTAATGCACCGTCGATCTTATGATCTACTTGAAGATGTGGATAAATAGAGAGAACGATGGTACCTAAAGGGATCTTGTTGGCGTTGATGATGTCACAATAGTTTTTACTTAGGTTCAGACGATCCCTGATTGGTAAAATTCATATCTCCTAGTTATGGTGTACTTGATCAATGGAAAATTGCTACAACGGAGTATATCCTGTTGGGGAACGTAGTAATTTCAAAAAAATTCCTACGCACACGCAAGATCATGATGATGCATAGCAACGAGAGGGGAGAGTGTGTCCATGTACCCTCGTAGACCGAAAGCGGAAGCGTTAGCACAACGCGGTTGATGTAGTCGTACGTCTTCACGATCCGACCGATCAAGTACCGAACGCACGGCACCTCCGAGTTCAGCACACGTTCAACTCGATGACTTCCCCCGAACTCTGATCCAACCGAGCTTTGAGGGAGAGTTCCGTCAGCACGACGACGTGGTGACGATGATGATGTTCTACTGATGCAGGGCTTCGCCTAAGCACCGCTACGATATGATCGAGGTGGATTATGGTGGAGGGGGGCACCGCACACGGCTAAGAGATCCAAGGGGTCAATTGTTGTGTCTCTAGGGGGGTGCCTCCCTCCCTGTATATAAAGGAGTGGAGGAGGGAGGGGCCGCCACCCTTGGCGCGCCCATGAGGAGTCCTACTCCCACCGGAGTAGGACCCCCTTCCATGTTGGAGTAGGAGAGGAGAGGGAAGGAGAGAGGGGAAAGGAAAGGGGGCGCCGCCTCCTCATTCCAATTCGGACTTGGGGGGGGGGGGGGGGAGGGGCGCGCGGCTTCCCCTTGGCCGCTCTCCTCTTCCACCACTTGGGCCCATGAGGCCCAATAACCTCCGGGGGGGTTCCGGTAACCCCCCGTTACTCCGGTATATATCCGATAACCCCCAGAACCATTCCGGTGTCCGAATATAGTCGTCCAATATATCAATCTTCATGTCTCGACCATTTCGAGACTCCTCGTTATGTCCGTGATCACATCCGGGACTCCGAACTACCTTCGGTACATCAAAACACATAAACTCATAATATAACCGTCATCGAACTTTAAGCGTGCGGACCCTATGGGTTCGAGAACTATGTAGACATGACCGAGACACGTCTCCGGTCAATAACCAATAGTGGAACCTGGATGCTCATATTGGCTCTCACATATTCTACGAAGATCTTTATCGGTCAAACCGCATAACAACATACGTTGTTCCCTTTGCCATCGGTATGTTACTTGCCCGAGATTCGATCGTCGGTATCTCAATACCTAGTTCAGTCTCGTTACCGGCAAGTCTCTTTACTCGTTCCGTAATACATCATCCCGCAACTAACTCATTAGTTGCAATGCTTGCAAGGCTTAAGTGATGTGCATTACCGAGTGGGCCCAGAGATACCTCTCCGACAATCGGAGTGACAAATCCTAATCTCGAAATCGCCAACCCAACAAGTACCTTCGGAGACACCTGAGAGCACCTTTATAATCACCCGATTACGTTGTGACGTTTGGTAGCACACAAAGTGTTCCTCCGTATACGGAGTTGCATAATCTCATAGTCATAGGAACATGTATAAGTCATGAAGAAAGCAATAGCAACATACTAAACGGTCAAGTGCTAAGCTAACGGAATGGGTCAAGTCAATCACATCATTCTCCTAATGATGTGATCCCGTTAATCAAATGACAACTCTTTGTCTATGGCTAGGAAACATAACCATCTTTGATCAACGAGCTAGTCAAGTAGAGGCATACTAGTGACACTGCTTTTCTATGTATTCACACATGTATCATGTTTCCGGTTAATACAATTCTAGCATGAATAATAAACATTTATCATGATATAAGGAAATAAATAATAACTTTATTATTGCCTCTAGGGCATATTTCCTTCAAGATCCCACTTGCACTAGAGTCAATAATCTAGATTACACAAGAATGATTCTAATACCCATGGATCCTTGGTGCTTGATCATGTTTTGCTCGTGGAAGAGGCTTAGTCAACGGGTCTGCAACATTCAGATCCGTATGTATCTTGCAAATCTCTATGTCTCCCACCGGACTTGATCCGGATGGAGTTGAAGCATCTCTTGATGTGCTTGGTTCTCTTGTGAAATCTGGATTCCTTTGCCAAAGCAATTGCACCAAAGTATTGTCACAAAAGATTTTCATTGGACCCGATGCACTAGGTATGACACCTAGATCAGATATGAACTCCTTCATCCAGACTCCTTCATTTACGCTTCGAAGCAGCTATGTACTCCGCTTCACATGTAGATCCCGCTACGACGCTTTGTTTAGAACTGCACCAACTGACAGCTCCACCGTTCAATAAAAAGACGTATCCGGTTTGCGATTTAGAATCGTCCGGATCGGTGTCAAAGCTTACATCGACGTAACCATTTACGACGAGCTCTTTGTCACCTCCATAAACGAGAAACATATCCTTAGTCCTTTTCAGGTATTTCAGGATGTTCTTGGCTAGCATCCGATGATCCACTCTGGATTACTTTGGTACCTTCCTGCTAAACTAATAGCAAGGCACACATCAGGTCTGCAGTACACAGCATTGCATACATGATAGAGCCTATGGCTGAAGCATAGGGAACATCTTTCATTTTCTCTCTATCTTCTGCAGTGGTCGGGCATTGAGTCTTACTCAACTTCACACCTTGTAACATAGGCAAGAACCCTTTCTTTGCTTGATCCATTTTGAACTACTTCAAGACTTTGTCAAGGTATGTGCTTTGTGAAAGTCCTATTAAGCGTCTTGATCTATATCTATAGATCTTGATGCCCAATATATAAGCAGCTTCACCAAGGTCCTTCATTGAAAAACTCTTATTCAAATATCCCTTTATGCTATCCAGAAATTCTATATCATTTCCGATCAATAATATGTCATCCACATATAATATCAGAAATGCTACAGAGCTACCACTCACATTCTTGTAAATACAGGTTTCTCCAAAAGTCCGTATAAAACCATATGCTTTGATCACACTATCAAAACGTTTATTCCAACTCCGAGAGGCTTGCACCAGTCCATAAATGGATCGCAGGAGCTTGCACACTTTGTTAGCTCCCTTTGGATCGACAAAACCTTCCGGTTGCATCATATACAACTCTTCTTCCAGAAATCCATTCAGGAATGCAGTTTTGACATCCATTTGCCAAATTTCATAATCATAAAATGCGGCAATTGCTAACATGATTCGGACAGACTTAAGCATCGCTACAGGTGAGAAGGTCTCATCGTAGTCAATCCCTTGAACTTGTGGAAAACCTTTTGCAACAAGTCGAGCTTTATAGACAGTAACATTACCGTCAGCGTCAGTCCTCTTCTTGAAGATCCATTTATTCTCGGTGGCTTGCCGATCATCAGGAAAGTCAACCAAAGTCCACACTTTGTTCTCATACATGGATCCCATCTCATATTTCATGGCCTCAAGCCATTTTGCAGAATCTGAGCTCACCATCGCTTCTTCATAGTTCGTAGGTTCGTCATGGTCTAGTAACATAACCTCTAGAACAGGATTACCGTACCACTCTGGTGCGGATCTTACTCTGGTTGACCTACGAGGTTCAGTAACAACTTGATCTGAAGTTTCATGATCATCATCATTAATTTCCTCACTAATTGGTGTAGACATCACATGAACTGATTTATGTGATGAACTACTTTCCAATAAGGGAGAAGGTACTGTTACCTCATCAAGTTCTACTTTCATCCCACTCACTTCTTTCGAGAGAAACTCCTTCTCTAGAAAGGATCCATTCTTAACAGCTTGAATGTCTTGCCTTCAGATCTATGATAGAAGGTGTACCCAACAGTTTCCTTTGGGTATCCTATCAAGACACATTTCTCCGACTTGGGTTCGAGCTTATCAGGTTGAAGCTTTTTCACATAAGCATCGCAGCCCCAAACTTTAAGAAATTACAACTTTGGTTTCTTGCTAAACCACATTTCATAATGTTGGGTAACGTAGCAGAAATTCAAAATTTTCTACGCATCACCAAGATCAAACTATGGAGATTCTATCAACAAGAGAGGGAGAGGATGAGCATCTTCATACCCTTGAAGATCGCTAAGCGGAAGCGTTACAAGAACGCGGATGAAGGAGTCGTACTCGCAGCGATTCAGATCGCGGTTGATTCCGATCTAAGCACCGAACAACGGTGCCTCCGCGTTCAACACACGTACAGCCCGGGGACGTCTCCTCCTTCTTGATCCAGCAAGGGGAGAGGAGAAGTTGAGGGAGAACTCCGACATCACGACGGCATGGTGGTGATGGAGCTCGTGGTTCTCCGGCAGGGCTTCGCCAAGCACTACGGAGGATGAGGAGGTGTTGGAGGAGGGAGAGGGTTGCGCCGAGGAAGTGCGGCTGCCCTCTCTCTCCTCACTATATATAGGGGAAGGGAGGAGGGGAGGCGCCCTAGGGTTCCCTAGGGGAGGGGCGGCGGCCACAGGGGAAACCCTAGATGGGTTTGGGCGCCCCCACACCCTAGGAAACTTGCCCCCCAAGCCGGGAGGGGCGGCTGCCCTAGGGGTGGTGCCCCCACCTCTCCTGGTTATGTGAGATGGGGTGGGAGGGGCGCTCAGCCCCTTAGTGGGCTGCTGTGCCCTCTCCCCTTGGCCCATAAGGTCCCCAACGCTTGTCGGGGCCTCTGAAACCCCTTTCGGACACGCTGGTCATCACCTGGTACCCCCGGAACAATTCCGGACTCCAATACCCTTCGTCCAATATACCGATCTTCACCTCCGGACCATTCCGGAGCTCCTCGTCATGTCCGGATCTCATCCGGGACTCCGAACAACCTTCGGTAACCACATACTATTTCCCATAACAACTCTAGCGTCACCGAACCTTAAGTGTGTAGACCCTACGGGTTCGGGAGACACATAGACATGACCGAGACAACTCTCCGACCAATAACCAACAGCGCGATCTGGATACCCATGTTGGCTCCCACATGTTCCACGATGATCTCATCGGATGAACCACGATGTCAAGGATTCAAGCAATCCCGTATGCAATTCCCTTTGCCTAGCGATATTGTACTTGCCCGAGATCCGATCGTCGGTATGCCGATACCTTGTTCAATCTCGTTACCGGCAAGTCTCTTTACTCGTTCCATAACACATCATCCCGTGATCAACCCCTTGGTCACATTGTGCACATTATGATGATGTCCTACCGAGTGGGCCCAGAGATACCTCTCCGTCACACGGAGTGACAAATCCCAGTCTCGATTCGTGCCAACCCAACTGACACTTTCGGATATACCCGTAGTGCACCTTTATAGCCATCCAGTTACGTTGTGACATTTGGTACACCCAAAGCATTCCTACGGTATCCGGGAGTTGCACAGTCTCATGGTCTAAGGAAATGATACTTAACATTGGAAAAGCTTTAGCATACGGACTACACGATCTTTGTGCTAGGCTTAGGATTGGGTCTTGTCCATCACATCATTCTCCTAATGATGTGATCCCGTTATCAACGACATCCAATGTCCATGGTCAGGAAACCTGAACCATCTATTGATCAACGAGCTAGTCAACTAGATGCTTACTAGGGACATGGTGTTGTCTATGTACCCACACATGTATCTGAGTTTCCTATCAATACAATTATAGCATGGATAATAAATGATTATCATGAACAAGGAAATATAATAATAATAACTAATTAATTATTGCCTCTAGAGCATATTTCCAACAGTCTCCCACTTGCACTAGAGTCAATAATCTAGTTCACATCGCCATGTGATTAACACTCACAGGTCACATCGCCATGTGACCAACATCCAAAGAGTTTACTAGTGTCACTAAACTAGTTCACATCATCATGTGATTAAGACTCAATGAGTTCTGGGGTTTGATCATGTTTTTCTTGTGAGAGAGGTTTTAGTCAACGGGTCTGCAACATTCAGATCCGTATGCACTTCGCAAATCTCTAGGTCATATTGTAAATGCTGCTTCCACGCTCCACTTGAAGCTATTCCAAATGGTTGCTCCACTATACGTATTCGGTTTGCTACTCAGAGTCATTCGGATAGGTGTTAAAGCTTGCATCGACGTAACCCTTTACGCCGAACTCTTTACCACCTCCATAATCGAGAAACATGTCCTTATTACTCCAAGGACGATTTTGACCGATGTCCAATGATCCATTCCTGGATCACTCTTGTACCCCCTTGCCAGACACGTGGCAAGGCACACCTCAGGTGCGGTACTCAGCATAGCATCTTTGTAGAGCCTACGTCTAAAGCATAGGGATGACCTTCGTCCTTTCTCTCTCTTCTACCGTGGTCGAGCTTTAAGTCTTAACTTCATACCTTACAACTCAGGCAAGAACTCCTTCTTTGGTGATCTATCTTGAACACCTTCAAGATCATGTCAAGGTATGTGCTCATTTGAAAGTACCATTAAGCCGTTTTGATCTATCCTTATAGATCTTGATGCTCAATGTTCAAGCAGCTTAATCCAGGTTTTCCTTGAAAAACTCCTTTCAAACAACCCTTTATGCTTTCCAGAATTTTACATCATTTACGATCAACAATATGTCAACAACATATACTCATCGGAAATTCTATAGTGCTCCCACTCACTTCTTTGGAAATACAAGTTTCTCATAAACTTTGTATAAACCCAAAATCTTTGATCATCTCATCAAAGTGTATATTCCAACTCGAGATGCATACTCCGGTCCTTAGAAGGATTGCCGAGCTTTGCATACTTGTTAGCATCTTTTAGGATTGACAAAACCTTCTGGTTATATCCCATGCAACCTTTCCTCAAGAAATTTTCCGAGGAAACAATGTTTTGGCATCCTATCTGCAAGATTTCATAAAGAATGCAGTAACTGCTAACAAGATTCCAACAGACTCTTAGCATCACTACGAGTGAGAAAGTCTCATTGTAGTCAACTCCTTGAACTTGTCGGAAACATCTTAGCGACAAGCTGAGCTTTCTTAATGGTGAAACATACCATCATTGTCTGTCTTCCCTCTTAGAATCCATCTGTACCCACCAGCCTTACGACCATCAAGTAGTTCTTCCAAAGTCTAAACTTTGTTTTCATACATGGATCCTCTCTCGGATTTTATGGCCTCGAGCCATTTTCCGGAATCCGGGCCCACCATCGCTTCTCCATAGCTCGTAGGTTCATTGTTGTCTAGCAACATGACCTCCAAGACATGATTACTGTACCACTCTGAAGTAGTACGCATCCTTGTCACCCTACGAGGTTCGGTAGTGACTTGATCCAAGTTTCATGATCACCATCATCAACTTCCACTTCAATTGATGTAGGTGCCACAGAACAACTTCACGTGCCTCGCTACATCTTGGTTGAAGTGATGGTTCAATAACCTCATCAAGTCTCCAACATCCTCCCACTCAATTCTTTCGAGAGAAACTTTTTTTCTCGAGAAAGGACCCGTTTCTAGAAACAATCACTTTTTCTTCCGGGTCTGAAATAGGAGGTATACCCAACTGTTTTTGGGTGTCCTATGAAGATGCATTTATCCGCTTTGGGTTCGAGCTTATCAACCTGAAACTTTTTCACATAAGCGTCGCAGCCCCAAGCTTTCAAGAAACGACAGCTTAGGTTTCTCCAAACCATAGTTCATACGGTGTCATCTCAACGAAATTACGTGGTGCCCTATTTAAAGTGAGTGCGGTTATCTCTAATGCCTAACCCATGAACGATAGTGGTAATTCGATAAGAGACATCATGGTACGCACCATATCCAATAGGGTGCAACTATGATGTTCGGACACACCATCACACTATGGTGTTCCAGGTGGTATTAATTGTGAAACAATTTCCACAATGTCTTAATTGCATGCCAAAACTCGTAACTCAGATATTCATCTCTATGATCATATCATAGACATTTTATCCTCTTGTCACGAAGATCTTCAACTTCACTCTGAAATTACTTGAACCATTCAACAATTCAGACTTGTGTTTCATCAAGTAAATATACTCGATATCTACTCAAATCATCTGTGAAGTAAGAACATAACGATGTCCATCAAGTGCCTCAAAGCACTCATTGGACCGCACATAACAAAATGTATTACTTCCAACAAGTTGCTTTCTTGTTCCATTTCACCGAAAACGAGGCTTTCGTCATCTTGCCCATATGGTATGATTTGCATGTCTCAAGTGATTCAAAATCAAGTGAGTCCAAACGGTCCATCTGCATGGAGTTTCTTCATGCATATACACCAATAGACATGGTTAGCATGTCTCAAACTTTTCAAACGAGTGAGTCCAAAGATCCATCAACATGGAGCTTCTTCATAACGCTTTTATACCAATATGACTTACATGGCGATTGCCACAAGTAGGTGGTACTATCATTACTATCTTATATCTTTTGGCATGAACATGTGTATCACTACGATCGAGATTTAATAAACCATTCATTTTAGGTGCAAGACCATTGAAGGTATTATTCAAATAAACAGAGTAACCATTATTCTCCTTAAATGCATAACCGTATTGCGATAGACATAATCCAATCATGTCTATGCTCAACACAAACACCAAATAACAATTATTTAGGTTTAACACCAATCTCGAAGGTAGAGGGAGCGTGCGATGCTTGATCATATCAACCTTGGAAACACTTCCAACACATATCGTCATCTCACCTTTAGCTAGTCTTCTTTTATTCTGTAGCTTTTATTTCGAGTTACTAGCACTTAGCAACCGAACCGGTATCTAATACCCTGGTGCTACTAGGAGTACTAGTAAAGTACACATTAACATAATGTATATCCAATATACTTCCGTCGACCTTGCCTGCCTTCTTATCTACCAAGTATCTAGGGTGGTTCTGCTTTAGTGTCCGTTCCTCTCATTACAGAAGCACTTAGTCTCGGGTTTGGGTTCAACCTCGGGTTTCTCCACTAGAGCAGCAGCTGATTTGCCGTTTCATGAAGTATCCCTTCTTGCCCTTGCCCTTTTTGAATTTAGTGGTTTCACCAACCATCAACAATTGAGGCTCCTTCTTGATTTCTACTTTCGCGGTGTCAAACATTACGAATATTTCAAGGATCATCATATCTATCCCTGATATGTTATAGTTCATCACGAAGCTCTAGCAGCTTGGTGGCAATGACTTTGGAAAAACATCACTATCTCATCTGGAAGATTAACTCCCACTCGATTCAAGTGATTGTGGTACTCGGACAATCTGAGCACAAGCTCAACGATTGAGCTTTTCTCCCTTAGTTTGTAGGCTAAGAAACTGCGTCGGAGGTCTTATACCTCTTGGCGTGGGCACGAGCCTGCAATCCCAATTTCAGCCCTCGAAACATCTCATATGTTCCGCGATCTTTCTAAATCGTCTTTGGTGCCTCAACTCTAACCGTTTAACTGAACTATCACGTAGTTATGAAAACGTGTATGTTAGATGTTCGCAACACCCACAGACGACGTTCGAGGTTCAGCACACTGAGCGGTGCATTAAGGACATAAGCCTTCTACGAAGCAACGAGGACAATCCTCAGTTTACGGACCTAGTCCGCATAATTGCTACTATCAACTTTCAACTGAATTTTTCTCTAGGAACATATCTAAACAGTAGAACTAAAGCGCGAGCTTACGACATAATTTGCGAAGATCTTTTGACTATGTTCAGGATAATTAAGTTCATCTTATGAACTCGACTCGGATAGACATCCCTCTAGTCATCTAAGTGATTACATGATCCGAGTCAACTAGGCCGTGTCCGATCATCACGTGAGACGGACTAGTCAACGTCGGTGAACATCTTCATGTTGATCGTATCTTCTATACGACTCATGCTCGACCTTTCGGTCTTCCGTGTTCCGTGGCCATGTCTGTACATGCTAGGCTCGTCAAGTCAACCTAAGTGTATTGCGTGTGTAAATCTGGCTTACACCCGTTGTATTCGAACGTTAGAATCTATCACACCCGATCATCACGTGGTGCTTGAAACAACGAACCTTCGCAGTGCACGCAGTTAGGGGGTACACTTTTCTTGAAATTATTGCAAGGGATCATCTTATTTAAGCTACCGTCGTTCTAAGCAAATAAGATGCATAAACATGATAAACATCACATGCAATCAAAAAGTGACATGATATGGCCAATATCATTTTGCTCCTCTTGATCTCCATCTTCGGGGCTCCATGATCATCATCGTCACCGGCATGACACCATGATCTCCATCATCATGATCTCCATCATCGTGTCTCCATGAAGTTGTCTCGCCAACTATTACTTCTACTACTATGGCTAACGGCTTAGCAATAAAGTAAAGTAATTACATGGCGTTGTTCAATGACACGCAGGTCATATAATAAATTAAGACAACTCCTATGGCTCCTGCCGGTTGTCATACTCATCGACATGCAAGTTCTGATTCCTATTACAAGAACATGATCAATCTCATACATCACATATCATCATCACATTCTTTTGTCCATATCACATCACATAGCATACCCTGCAAAAACAAGTTAGACGTCCTCTAATTGTTGTTTGCATATTTTACGTGGCTGCTATGGGTTTCTAGCAAGAACGTTTCTTACCTACGCAAAACCACAACATGATATGTCAATTGCTATTTACCCTTCATAAGGACCCTTTTCATCGAATCCGATCCAACTAAAGTGGGAGGCGGCACCCGCTAGCCACCTTATGCAATAAGTGCATGTCGATCGGTGGAACACTGTCTCACGTAAGTGTACGTGTAAGGTCGGTCCGGGCCGCTTCATCCCACAATACCGTCGAAACAAGATTGGACTAGTAACGGTAAGCATATTGAACAAAATCAACGCCCACAACAACTTGTGTTCTACTCGTGCATAGAAACTACGCATAGACCTAGCTCATAATGCCACTGTTGGGTAACGTAGCAGAAATTCAAAATTTTCTACGCATCACCAAGATCAATCTGTGGAGATTCTAGCAACAAGAGAGGGAGAGGATGAGCATCTTCATACCCTTGAAGATCGCTATGCGGAAGCGTTACAAGAACGCGGATGAAGGAGTCGTACTCACAGCGATTCAGATCGCGGTTGATTCCGACCTAAGCACCGAACAACGGTGCCTCCGCGTTCAACACACGTATAGCCCGGGGACGTCTCCTCCTTCTTGATCCAGCAAGGGGAGAGGAGAAGTTGAGGGAGAACTCCGACAGCACGACGACATGGTGGTGATGGAGCTCGTGGTTCTCCAGCAGGGCTTCGCCAAGCACAACAGAGGAGGAGGAGGTGTTGGAGGAGGGAGAGGGCTGCGCCCGGGGAAGGGTGCGGCTGCCCTCTCTCTCTCTCACTATATATAGGGGGAAGGGAGGAGGGGGAGGCTCCCTAGGGTTCCCTAGGGGAGGGGCGGCGGCCACAGGGGAAACCCTAGATGGGTTTGGGCGCCCCCACACCCTAGGAAACTTGCCCCCTAAGCCGGGAGGGGGGGCTGCCCTAGGGGTGGCGCCCCCACCTCTCCTGGTTACATGAGATGGGGTGGGAGGGGCGCTCAGCCCCTTAGTGGGCTGATGTGCCCTTTCCCCTTGGCCCATAAGGCCCCCCAACGCTTGCCGGGGCCTCCGAAACCCCTTTCGGACACGCTGGTCATCACCTGGTACCCCCGGAACAATTCCGGACTCCAATACCCTTCGTCCAATATACCGATCTTCACCTCCGGACCATTCCGGAGCTCCTCGTCATGTACGGGATCTCATCCGGGACTCCGAACAACCTCCGGTAACCACATACTATTTCCCATAACAACTCTAGCGTCACCGAACCTTAAGTGTGTAGACCCTACGGGTTCGGGAGACACGTAGACATGACCGAGACAACTCTGCGGCCAATAACCAACAGCGCGATCTGGATACCCATGTTGGCTCCCACATGTTCCATGATGATCTCATCGGATGAACCACGATGTCAAGGATTCAAGCAACCCCGTATGCAATTCCCTTTGCCTAGCGGTATTGTACTTGCCCGAGATTCGATCGTCGGTATGCCGATACCTTGTTCAATCTCGTTACCGGCAAGTCTCTTTACTCGTTCCGTAACACATCATCCCGTGATCAACCCCTTGGTCACATTGTGCACATTATGATGATGTCCTACCGAGTGGGCCCAGAGATACCTCTCCATCACACGGAGTGACAAATCCCAGTCTCGATTCGTGCCAACCCAACATACACTTTCGGAGATACCCGTAGTGCACCTTTATAGCCACCCAGTTACGTTGTGATGTTTGGTACACCCAAAGCATTCCTACGGTATTCGGGAGTTGCACAATCTCATGGTCTAAGGAAATGATACTTAACATTAGAAAAGCTTTAGCATACGAACTACACGATCTTTGTGCTAGGCTTAGGATTGGGTCTTGTCCTTCACATCATTCTCCTAATGATGTGATCCCGTTATCAACGACATCCATTGTCCATGGTTAGGAAACCTCAACCATCTATTGATCAACGAGCTAGACAACTAGAGGCTTACTAGGGACATGGTGTTGTCTATGTACCCACACATGTATCTGAGTTTCCTATCAATACAATTATAGCATGGATAATAAACGATTATCATGAACAAGGAAATATAATAATAATAACTAATTTATTATTGCCTCTGGAGCATATTTCCAACACATAAGTCGTCGTCTCAACGGATTTTGATGGTGCCCTATTTAACGTGAATGCGGCTGTCTCTAAAGCATAACCCCAAAACGATAGCGGTAAATCAGTAAGAGACATCATAGATCGCACCATATCTAGTAAAGTACGATTACGACGTTCGGACACACCATTACGCCGTGGTGTTCCAGGTGGCGTGAGTTGCGAAACTATTCCGCATTTCAGGTCGTAGAAACTTTATTTTCTTGTTACGATGATTTTCCACTTCACTCTAAAATTCTTTGAACTTTTCAAATGTTTCAGACTTATGTTTCATCAAGTAGATATACCCATATCTGCTCAAATCATCTGTGAAGGTGAGAAAATAATGATACCCGCCGCGAACCTTAACATTCATCGGACCACATACATCAGTATGTATGATTTCCAACAAATCTGTTGCTCGCTCCATTGTTCCGGAGAACGGAGTTTTAGTCATCTTGCCCATGAGGCATGGTTCGCAAGTACCAAGTGATTCATAATGAAGTGATTCCAAAAGTCCATCAGGATGGAGTTTCTTCAAGCGCTTTACACCAATATGACCCAAAAGGCAGTGCCACAAATAAGTTGCACTATCATTATAAACTCTGCATCTTTTGGCTTCAATATTATGAATATGTGTGTCACTACTATCGAGATTCAACAAAAAATATACCACTCTTCAGGGGTGCATGACCATAAAAGATATTACTCATATAAATATAACAACCATTATTCTCTGATTTAAATGAATAACCGTCTCGCATCAAACAAGATCCAGATATAATGTTCATGCTCAACGCTGGCACCAAATAACAATTATTTAGGTCTAATACTAATCCCGAAGGTAGATGTAGAGGTAGCGTGCCGACGGCGATCACATCGACTTTGGAACCGTTTCCCACGTGCATCGTCACCTCGTCCTTAGCCAGTGTCCGCTTAATCTGTAGTCCCTGTTTGGAGTTGCAAATATTAGCAACGGAACCAGTATCAAATACCCAGGTGCTACTGCGAGCTCTGGTAAGGTACATGATACGCCCATTTTGCATCATGCTTTTATATCGATATTTATTGCATTTTGGGCTGTTATTACACATTATGTCACAATACTTATGCCTATTCTCTCTCTTATTTTACAAGGTTTACATAAGGAGGGATAATGTCAGCAGCTGGAATTCTGGGCTGGAAAAGGAGCAAATATTAGAGACCTATTATGCACAACTCCAAAAGTCCTGAAACTCCACGAAAGTTATTTTTGGAAATAATAAAAAATACTGAGCGGAAGAAATACCAGAGGGGGCCCACACCCTAGCCACGAGGGTGGGGGGCGCGCCCTACCCCCCAGGGCGCGCCCCCTGCCTCGTGGGCCCCCTGTTGGCCCTCCGGTGCCCATCTTCTGCTATATGAAGTCTTTCGTCCGAATAAAAATCATAAGCAAGCTTTCGGGACGAGACTCTGCCGCCACGAGGCGGAACCAATCTAGGGCTCCGGCGGAGCTGTTCTCCCGAGGACACTTCCCTCCGGGAGGGGGAAATCATCGCCATCGTCATCACCAACGCTCCTCTCATCGGGAGAGGGCCAATCTCCATCAATATCTTCACCAGCACCATCTCATCTAAAACCCTAGTTCATCTCTTGTATCCAATTCTCGTCTCTATGTCTAGGATTGGTACCTGTAGGTTCTTTGGTAGTGTTGATTACTCCTTGTAGTTGATGCTAGTTGGTTTATTTGGTGGAAGATCATATGTTCAGATCCTATATGCATATTAATACCCTCTCGATTATGAACATGAATATGCTTTGTGAGTAGTTACGTTTGTTCACGAGAACATGGGAGAAGTCTTGCTATTAGTAGTCATGTGAATTTGGTATTCGTTCGATATTTTGATGAGATGTATGTTGTCTCTCCTCTAGTGGTGTTATGTGAACGTCGACTACATAACACTTCACCATCGTTTGGGCCTAGAGGAAGGCATTGGGAAGTAATAAGTAGACGATGGGTTGCTAGAGTGACAGAAGCATAAACCCTAGTTTATGCGTTGCTTCGTAAGGGGCTGATTTGGATCCATATGTTTCATGCTATGGTTAGGTTTACCTTAATACTTCTTTTGTAGTTGTGGATGCTTGCAGTAGGAGTTAATCATAAGTGGGATGCTTGTCCAAGTAAGGACAGCACCCAAGCACCGGTCCACCCACATATCAAATTATCAAAGTACCGAACGCGAATCATATGAGCGTGATGAAAACTAGCTTGACGATAATTCCCATGTGTCCTCGGGAGCGCTTTTCTCTATATAAGAGTTTGTCCAGGCTTGTCCTTTGCTACAAAAAGGATTGGGCCACCTTGCTGCACTTTATTTAATTTTGTTACTTGTTGCTCGTTACAAATTATCCTATCACAAAACTATCTGTTACCTATAATTTCAGTGCTTGCAGAGAATACCTTGGTGAAAACCGCTTATCATTTCCTTTTGCTCCTCGTTGGGTTCGACACTCTTACTTATCGAAAGGACTACGATAGATCCCCTATACTTGTGGGTCATCAGTACACATCAATAACATGTATATCACATATACCGTTGTTCACCTTGCCATCCTTCTTATCTGCTAAATACTTGGGGCAGTTCTGCTTCCAGTGACCAGTCTGCTTGTAGTAGAAGCACTCAGTCTTAGGCTTAGGTCCAGACTTGGGTTTCTTCTCCTGAGCAGCAACTTGTTTGTTGTTCTTCTTGAAGTTCCCCTTCTTCTTCCCTTTGCCCTTTTTACTGAAACTAGTGGTCTTATTAACCATCAACACTTGATGCTCTTTCTTGATTTCTACCTCCATGACCTTTAGCATTGCGAACAGCTCGAGAATCGTCTTCTCCATCCCTTGCATGTTATAGTTCATCACGAAGCTCTTGTAGCTTGGTGGCGATGATTGAAGAATTACATCAATGACGCTATCATCTGGAAGATTAACTCCCAGTTGAATCAAGTGATTGTTATACCCAGACATTCTGAGAATATGCTCACTGATAGAACTATTCTCCTCCATCTTGCAGATGTAGAACTTATTGGAGACTTCATATCTCTCAATCCGGGCATTTGCTTGAAATATTAACTTCACCTCCCGGAACATCTCATATGCTCCATGACGTTCAAAACGTCATTGAAGTCCCAGTTCTAAGATGTAAAGCATGGCACACTGAACTATCGAGTAGTCATCGACTTTGCTCTGCCCAGACGTTCATAACATCTGGTGTTGCTCCTGCAGCAGGTTTGGCACCTAGCGGTGCTTCTAGGACGTAATTCTTATGTGCAGCAATGAGGATAATCCTCAAGTTACGGACCCAGTCCGTGTAATTGCTACCATCATCTTCCAACTTTGCTTTCTCAAGGAACGCATTAAAATTCAATGGAACAACAGCACGAGCCATCTATCTACAACAAACATAGACATGCAAAATACTATCAGGTACTAAGTTCACACTAGTAGAAAACAGGGCATTTGTCCCGGTTCGTGAGGGCCTTTTGTCCCGGTTTAAGAACCGGGACAAAAAGGTTGGTACTAACGCCCTCCCCCTTTAGTCCCGGTTCTTACACGAACCGGGATAGATGTGCCTCCACGTGGCCACTGCGGGCAGCCCAGGCAAGGGGGCCTTTGGTCCCGGTTGGTGACATGAACCGGGACCAAAAGGCCTCCACGCGTCAGCAGCTGGCTGGAGCTGAGGTTTTTCTTTTTTTTAAAGTGGCTGGTTTAGGGGTTTTGGGAGTTAATTTAGGTTGTTATTAGGTAGCTAATAGAGAGAAGTGTCCTCTCTTATATCTTCGTCCTTGGTTTACCAACACTACTGCTGTGTTCATTTCACCCGCTGATATATAATAACTCATGCTCACATCATACATCATCATATATAATAACAAGTCCTACTAATCATGCATCATCATACAACTTCTACTCGTTATTAATAACAAGTCATACGATCATCATCCTCTAGTCATCGAACCCAACACTACATAATTGTTCTTAGCACATGATCATCGATGTCGGTAGGACCTAAACAACCTTAAGGTAAAATAGCATAAAACAATATAGACCACGACTCTCCATTATGAAGAATGGAGATCATCCATCTCCAATTCTTGCGCTTCGCTTCCTTTTGCTTCCAAGAAGCTCCTTACGACTGTCCATACATTTTTCCATTCTTTGATTGGCATGTCTCCACTTCTTTTAGAAATCCGGTATGGGACGGTTGAGATTAAATAGACGACCTGGTTGTATGTTCAAAACATCAAGGCGACCGTGCGTATACATCAGATGAGGCACACAATCATTCGGGATTATCTGTTGAAAAACATAGTAATAACTTCGTACTTAGCAATGATGTACTAGTTTTAGAAGTATGCAAAATCATGCACGGATGTCGTAATAGTAAAATATCTTACCAGAGTATCTCCATGGTAGTTACCGTAGTTCAACCCGTGCACTAGTGGCACGTATTGACCATAATGTTGAGGAGTTCGATTGTAGATATTGTAATTCTCAAGATCAGTTCAAAATGCGATCAGATGATTTTTCTCCTTATAAGTTAATTCGGAGCCACCGGTGTAGTGGGTTTTGTCTACCATCTTCCGCACATTGTTTGAAGAATGAAAATAAGCTGTCAACTATTTTAAAATAAACAATATAAATTACTTAATAACTATGTTTGAGAAGCTCACATGTGGGAAGAATTGGAAGTGTATCCACAAGGACCCAAATGTCCATATTGTCTTGCTCGATTGTACGATCACCAAGATCCATGGTGACAAGCATGCCCTCATCAAAACCATACATCTTGCAAAGTGCTTCCCAATTTTTGCAACCAAAATGGGTTACACTCTCAGCATTGTACAACTTTACTTCAAAATCCACACCATGATGGGTCCATAGGTGAATTTTTTTGGTTTCCATACTTTCATGGTCTTCAAATCCATCCTCTCCAAGACATAGCGTCTTGCATAGCATGGGATAAGCTAGTAGAATTGGAAAAGATGAAAAATACACGTTAAAATAGTTGAAGTCGTGCTTAACTACGAAAAAAAACTATTGTCGTTGTTGCGTACCGTATGAGCATCGAAGGTCTCCTCGAGCTTAATGTTGAAGCGCCGATCTTCGTCCAGCTCAAGGAACCTGTCACACATACCTCGGTCATCGTGGCACTAGTCGCACTCCCCCGGGCGGTTTTCATCGTCCGAGTACGACATTTCCGGCCTATGTTCATAATTCAAATATTAAACTTGTACAATTAAAGTAGGAGTACTTTTCCAATATGAGCATTCAATAAGCAAAACCAAATCGTAAAATAAAGTAGTATTCAAATTAGCATGCATTCAATTATAACCAAAAGTACATCATCTCTTGTGTCCGTACATCGTCGAATATTAATACTCCTCGAATACTATCATACATATAGCATCGCTAATACAACTAGAACCGTAGTGCCCAACGGGTATCGTCGCGGGCGGTGGACATCCAAAGATAAGGAACCATCACAGGATCATAGCTCCAGTGAGATCCCTGAAGAACCTACCAGGTATTGTCGAACCTGCCCTCCAACGCAACCATGTAGCAACAGACGTGCTTGTCCTCCTCGCTGACACGGTGACGTACCACCTCCGCGGTGTCCGGAAGCCTCGGCACCAAATCGCCCACGCGACCGCCACCAAACAAGGATCGGGTCAACAACGGGCTGGCTCCTCACCAACCTACATCCCCGGAAGGTAGCACCTCCCAATAGCAGCCAGCGGAGCCAGTCCGGACATGGCCCTGATCAAGCAGGCCTCCACCGCCAGCGTCGGCAGCGAGGATGCGGGATAGGCATCGTCGACGTCGATGCGGGAACTACTTCTATATACAGTAAAATAAAGTAGTTTTATTAATTAAATCAACTAGTTCAACTACTAAGCACTTACTATAAATAAATAAAGTAGTACTTACTAAAAATAAACTACTTCTATATATAGTAAAATAAAGTAGTTTATTAAATCAACTAGCTAGTTCAACTATATATTAAGCACTTACTATAAATAAACTACTTCTTATTTTCCTTTTCCTCTATTCTAAATATGAACATATTCATAAAAGACTTTGATCATGCACAATTTTCCTATACATACACAATATGAACATATACATAAATTGACAAAGAAAATTCTATGAACAAAAAATCATTAAAATTCTATGAACAAAATTACAACAGAAAAAAATCATAAAAATTCTATGAACAGAAAAAAATCATAAAAAATTGACATATTCGATCTTTGCATATATATGAACATACAAACATGCATATTCAACAATAATATCGCCAAAAAAAATATTAACAGAAAAAAATCTAACACAATATGAACAAATTACACAATATGAAAAAATCTAACAGACAAATCTATGAACTACACATCTAACAGAAAAATCTACGAACTACAAAAAAATCTAACAAAATCTAACTCAATTAACTACACATATAAATTATACTACACATCTAAATTAACTACTACATCGTATTAAATTAGCAAAAAATTTGCTCACAGGATGGCGACGGCGTGAGGGGCACGGCGAGGGCGACGGGCACACAATGACGGCAGGCGTGAGGCGGCGGCGGCGGGCGGCGGCAGCAGCGTCGAGAGGCACGGGCGCGAGGCGGGCGGCACGGCGTCGGGCGGCGGGACAACGCGGGATAGCGCGGGGCGACGGCGAGGCGGAGACGGGCAGCCTGGCGGCGTCGGGGCGGGGAAGAAGAAACTGAACGAAATTTTGACGAGTGCTAGTTATATAGCTAGAGCATTGGTCCCTGTTCGTGGCACCAACCGGGACCAATGGCCCCTTTAGTCCCGATTGGTGCCACCAACCGGGACCAAAGGCCTCTTTTTCAAGACCCCAAAGGGCGGAAGCAGAGGCCTTTGGTCCCGATTGGTGGCACCAACCGACTAAAGGTAACATTGGTACTGGTTTGTGCCACCAACCGGGACCAATGAACCCCTTTAGTCCCGGTTGGTGCCACAAACCGGGACTAAAGGCCTTGTGCTGCCCGCGTCGCGGCACGAAAGTTTAGTCCCACCTCGCTAGCTGAGGAAGCTCGAGAGTGGTTTATAAGCCCCAGTCCTACTGCCCTCTCGAGCTCCTCTCAAATGCAGGCTTACGAGCCTAAACACACTATATGTGCCTGTGGGCCTATTGGGCCTACTGCGGGCCTGAATCCTGGCCCATTTGTTGGGTTTCTAGTCGTATTCAGGCCGTGGTGGCCCTTAGGTGGCACTTTTTTTAATTTTTTGTTTTATTTTTTGCTTTGAATTATTTATTTTCTTTTGATTTTTGCTTTATTTTTTTTATTTTTCTTTTAGCTCAGAATAATTATAATCTTTCTGTTACTCCATTAGTTCCAAATTTGAATAATTATAATCTTTATGCAACTAAAAATATATTTGGAGTGATTCTTTTTCCTGTTATTTAATATTACTGCGTTTTATCATTATATTGAAAAACAGATTTTGTTATTTTAGTTTCCATAAAAAAATCTTTATGACAATTCTTTTTGCTACTGAAGTTTCTAACAAAAAATTCTTTATGATAATTATTTCTGCTTTTCATGTTTTGAACATAAAATACTTTGATAATTTTAGTTGCATAAATTTTATATAATTTTAGTTCAAAAAATACTAGAGGTTTATAAAAGCTTTTTAGTTGATTCCTTTTGCTATTAGAGTTTTATAAAAGCATTTACTGGTTTTTTTGAGCTATAAGACCTTGAAACCGGTTCGTGGACCAGGAGCGAGGACCATTGGTCCCGGTTCGTGGCTTGAACCGGGACAAATGGTTCCACACGAACCGGGACCAATGCCCACGAGGCCCCAGCCGGCCCCCTGGGCTCACGAACCGGGTCTAATACCCCCCATGGGTCCCGGTTCTTGAAGAACCGGGACTAATGGGCTGGCCAGGCCCGAACGGTAGCCCTGTTTTCTACTAGTGTCATGATAAATCAAAGTTCAATTAATCATATTACTTAAGAACTCCCACTTAGATAGACATCCCTCTAATCATCTAAGTGATCACGTGATCCAAATCAACTAAACCATAACCGATCATCACATAAAATGGAGTAGTTTTCAATGGTGAACATCACTATGTTGATCATATCTACTATATGATTCACGCTCGACCTTTTGGTCCCAGTGTTCTGAGGCCATATCTGCATATGCTAGGCTCGTCAAGTTTAACCTGAGTATTCTACGTGTGCAAAACTGGCTTGCACCCGTTGTAGATGGACGTAGAGCTTATCACACCCGATCATCACGTGGTGTCTGGGCATGACGAACTTTGGCAACGGTGCATACTCAGGGAGAACACTTTTATCTTGAAATTTAGTGAGAGATCATCTTATAATGCTACCGTCAATCAAAGCAAGATAAGATGCATAAAAGATAAACATCACATGCAATCAATATAAGTGATATGATATGGCCATCATCATCTTGTGCTTGTGATCTCCATCTCCGAAGCACCATCATGATCACCGGCGCGACATCTTGATCTCCATAGTAGCATCGTTGTCGTCTTGCCAACTATTGCTTCTACGACTATCTCTACCACTTAGTGATAAAGTAAAGCAATTACAGGGCGATTGCATTGCATACAATAAAGCGACAACCATATGGCTCCTGCCAGTTTCCAATAACTCGGTTACAAAACATGATCATCTCATACAATAAAATATAGCATCATGTCTTGACCATATCACACCACAACATGCCCTGCAAAAGCAAGTTAGACGTCCTCTACATTGTTGTTGCAAATTTTACGTGGCTGCTACGGGCTGAGCAAGAACCGTTCTTACCTAGGCAACAAAACCACAACGATAGTTCGTCAAGTTAGTGCTGTTTTAACCTTCTCAAGGACCGGGCGTAGCCACACTCGGTTCGACTAAAGTTGGAGAAACTGACACCCGCCAGCCACATGTGTGCAAAGCACGTCGGTAGAACCAGTCTCGCGTAAGCGTACGCATAATGTCGGTCCGGGCCGCTTCATCCAACAATACCGCCGAACCAAAGTGTGACATGCTGGTAAGCAGTATGACTTGTATCGCCCACAACTCACTTGTGTTCTACTCGTGCATATAACATCAACGCATAAAACCTGGCTCGGATGCCACTGTTGGGGAACATAGTAATTTCAAAAAAAATTCCTACGCACACGCAAGATCATGGTCATGCATAAGAACGAGAGGGGAGAGTGTGTCCCCGTACCCTCGTAGACCAAAAGCGGAAGCGTTAGCACAACACGGTTGATGTAGTCGTACGTCTTCACGATCCGACCGATCAAGTACCGAACGCATGACACCTCCGAGTTCAGCACACGTTCAACTCGATGACGTCCCTCGAACTCCGATCCAGCGAGCTTTGAGGGAGAGTTCCGTCGACGCCAACTGACGTTGTAGACGATGATGCTGTTCTACCGACGCAGGGCTTCGCCTAAGCACCACTACGATATGACCGAGGTGGATTATGGTGGAGGGGGGCACCGCACACGGCTAAGAGATCCAAGGGATCAATTGTTGTGTCTCTAGGGGGTGCCTCCCTCCCCATATATAAAGGAGTGGAGAAGGGGGCCGACCACCCTTGGGGCGCCCCATGAGGAGTTCTACTCCCACCGGAAGTAGGACTCCCCCCTTCCATGTTGGAGTAGGAGAGGAGAGGGAAGGAGAGAGAAGGGGAAAGTAAAGGGGGGGGGGCGCCACCCCCCTCCTTGTCCAATTAGGACTTGGGGGGGAGGGGCGCGCGGCTTCCCCTTGGCCGCCTCTCCTCTTCCACCACTTGGGGCCATGAGGCCCAATAACCTTCGGGGGGTTCCCGTAACCCCCCGGTACTCCGGTATATATCCAATAACCCCCGGAACCATTCCGGTGTCCGAATATAGTTGTCCAATATATCAATCTTCATGTCTCGACCATTTTGAGACTCCTCGTTATGTCCGTGATCACATCCGGGACTCTGAACTACCTTCGGTACATCAAAACACATAAACTCATAATATAACCATCATCAAACTTTAAGCGTGCGAACCCTACGAGTTCGAGAACTATGTAGACATGACCGAGACACGTCTCCGGTCAATAACCAATAGAGGAACCTGGATGCTCATATTGGCTCCCACATATTCTATGAAGATCTTTATCGGTCAAACCGGATAACAACATACGTTGTTCCCTTTGTCATCGGTATGTTACTTGCCCGAGATTCGATCGTCGGTATCTCAATACCTAGTTCAGTCTCGTTACCGGCAAGTCTCTTTACTCGTTCCGTAATACATCATCCTGCAACTAACTCATTAGTTGCAATGCTTGCAAGGCTTAAGTGATGTGCATTACCAAGTGGGCCCAGAGATACCTCTCCGACAATCGGAGTGACAAATCCTAATCTCGAAATCGCCAACCCAACAAGTACCTTCGGAGACAATTTGTAGAGCACCTTTATAATCACCCGGTTACATTGTGACGTTTGGTAGCACACAAAGTGTTCCTCCGTAAACGGGATTTATGCGTAATCTCGTAGTCATAGGAACATGTATAAGTCATGAAGAAAGCAATAGCAACATACTAAAGCGATCAAGTGCTAAGCTAACGGAATGGGTCAAGTCAATCACATCATTCTCCTAATGATGTGATCCCGTTAATCAAATGACAACTCTTTGTCTATGGCTAGGAAACATAACCATCTTTGATCAACGAGCTAGTCAAGTAGAGGCATACTAGTGACACTCTGTTTTTCTATGTATTCACACATGTATCATGTTTCCGGTTAATACAATTCTAGCATGAGTAATAAGCATTTATCATGATATAAGGAAATAAATAATAACTTTATTATTGCCTCTAGGGCATATTTCCTTCATATCCGGCAAGGCTTGACCTATGTAACCTTCAATGGAGAACTAGGTCAAGGCTAGGCCTATGGAGAGCAAGGCCTGACTTTTATATAGTTTGGCATGTGCTAGTAATTAGGTAGTTTTCCTCAGAGAGATACGACACGATCTGGTGATCACGCAGTTACATGGAATATTACTCGTGTAACGAGCATATTCCAGACTGAACGCGCACAATGTTATCTCTTCCGGGTGCATACTCACAGGAAATGTTATCCCCTTTGAGTGCATACTCATAGGTGGACTTGGTTTGTGCGCGCCCATAGGGTATACCACTCCGACTATATACCTATACACATAGACAATGCCCTATTCTGGCTAGAGCGATAATTCAAGAGTTTGGTTTTGTTGAAGATGAAGGCTTTCAATGATTTGTTTGATCTTAGTTTGTGTGTTTGCTGGGAGCCTTTGTGTGAAGATCACTTCACTATCCTTCAGACATGACATTTCCAAGTCTTGTATTTCATTTCATAAACGACATTTTGCCTGGTTTATCAGTTTAATGGAATCCATGGTTTTCTGTAAAAAAAAAGAAACTTTGAGCTAGGGATGAAAATGGAGTGGAAACTTTCCGTTTTTCCGGAAACAGAGAGGAAATACGAAAACGAAAATGGAAATTTGCAAAATGGAAGTGGATTTTTTTATGCGGAAACGGAAACAAAAATGGAACGGTGTTTTTTCGGTGGAACAGATGTGGAAACGGAACTTTCCATTTTCGTGAATATGGAATTTCCCGTTTTACTATAGACCTATGGCTGTTTTGTGGTCCAACCACCAAACAATACACAATTATACAATGGGTAGAATGGATCATTTGAACCCAACTTGTACTACCAGAAATGTACTCGGCTTGACCCTATACTCAATTGTCCAGTACTACTACAATACTATGCTAAGTTGCTAACATAATGATATTATTTTGTAGCCATGTTAACAATTCATTAAAATTGTTTGTGTTTTGTGTGTATTTCTCTATGATTCAAGGGTTTTTAAGTTCCGGTCAACACACACTTCTGTTTCCGTGTCCGCTTTGTATTCGCTCATGTCCGTTTCCGGTAGTATTTGTTTCCGTATTCATTTCCGGGGTTTCTGTATTCGTTTCCGCTTCTGCAAAAAATATGAAAACAAATATGGTAGCACTTAGTTCCGTAAGTTTCCGCTCCGTTTTCATCCCTACTTTGAGCCATGTAGAACTATATTTATTTAGTTATAAAACCCCTATGTTAATGAGTCAAATATGTCTAGTAATTTAAAATGGATGGTGTATGATGCTAGAGAATATTAACTTTATTTTCATGAATATTCCTTGATTTATGGGCATTAGCTTCGCTGTTAGCACTCCCTTTGCAAAACACAGGGAACACAAGATGTACTTTCACAATGTGTTTGGTTGGGGGTAATTAGAGTTAGTGAAAGGATAGGTACGGTCAACTAGGGGGGATGAATATGCAACTAACAATTTTTATCCTCTTTTAACTTCCTTTTCAATTTTAGGGAAACAACAAAATATAGGTTATCTAGATATGCAACTAGATGTACAACCTATATGCCATGCTCAAGAACAACAACAAGCTAGAAAGATTAACACCAAAACACGCTTGCAACAAGTAATTCAAGGAAAGAAGTATCCGCAAGTGAAGACGTGGATGTAGTTTCTGGAGTTTCCTCCTTTGGGTGAGGTACGTCTTTGTTGGAGAGGTGTGGCGGCACGATGCTCACCAAGCACCACAATGGCTCACCTTACTCTCCTCACGCCCTCGCATAATGCAAGGTGCCACAATTCCACTATGCGATGCCCTTAGAGGCGGCAACCGAAACCTTCACAAACAAGGTTGGGGCAATCTCCACAACTTAATTGGAGGCTCTCAACAACACACGAAGCTCCACCAAAATGATTTGAGATCCAAGTTGACCTCATTCGTATAGGTTGCCCGAATACCAAAGAGTAACAAGATCCACAAAAGAAAGTAAGGGAGTATCAAATTTCCTCTGGTGGAATTGTAGATCTAGGTCGTCTCCCTCAAATCCTAGAAGATCAAGAAGTTTGAGTGGTCAGGGAGTGAGATTGGGCAAGATAAAGCTTTGGGCAACAGTGAAGGGGGGGGGGAGACCAAAGGGGTGAGTGAGTCAACTTGGTAAGAAGAGATGTGGTCCTCCCTCCCCCCCCCCCTCGCGTCGCCCCCCGCTCGGGCGACTTGGGGGGCGAAAAACTAGTCACGACGTCGACCCTCCCCCTCCCCTCCGGCCTCCCTCGCCGCCGCCGGAGGTGGCCACCGGCAAGCCCGGGCGCCGTCAAGGATGGTGGCGGCGGGGCCTCCTTGGTGCCCTGCTCTCCCGCGGGGAGCTCTGGATCTAAAGCGGCGGCTCCCCTGGTGAGGCATTGCCGGCTCTGCGGCGAGTCACGGTGCGGGCGTTGGTCCCGTTGCCCCTGGTCGCGCGGGCGGCTGGAGCTTGGTGGACGTGGGCGGCGCACCGTGGTTGCTTGGCTGCCGGCGGCGCCAGATCTGGCGACTCCCTTCCCTCCCCTGCTTGGCGCGCGCCCCCTACTGGCCTGGCCGCGCTTCCATGGGTCGCCGGTTCTCAAGCAGCGGTGTTGCTGGTGGCGGGGAGCTCTGGCTGGGAGAAATCCCAGGCCGACCATGGCCGACCGCGACGGCAACGACCTGTTGGGGAATGTAGTAATTTCAAAAAAATTCCTACACACACACGGGATCATGGTGATGCATAGCAACAAGAGGGGAGAGTGTGTCCACGTACCCTCGTAGACCGAAAGAGGAAGCATTAGCACAACGTGGTTGATGTAGTCGTACGTCTTCACGGTCCGACCGGTCCAAATACCGAACGTACGGCACCTCCGAGTTCAGCACACGTTCAGCACACGTTCAGCTTGATGACATCTCGCGAACTCCGAACCAGCAGAGCTTCACGGGAGAGTTCCGTCAGCACGACGGCGTGGTGATGGTGATGATGATGCTACCGACGCAGGGCTTCACCTAAGCACCGCTACGATATGATCGACGTGGAATATGGTGGAGGGGGGCACCGCACACGGCTAAGAGATCTAGAGATCAATTGTTGTTTCTCCAAGGGGTGCCCCTCTCCCCATATATAAAGGAGTGGAGGAGGGAGAGGGCCAGACCTCTCTATGGCGCGCCCTAGGGGAGTCCTACTCCCACCGGGAGTAGGATTCCCCCTTTCCTAGTAGAACTAGGAGCCCTTCCAAGTAGTAGGAGTAGGGGTAGGAGAGAAGGAAAGGGAAAAGAGAAGAGAAGGAAGGAGGGGCGCCGCCCCTCCCCGTAGTCCAATTCGAACTAGGCCTTGGGGGGTGGGGGCGCAGCCTCTCCTCTCACTTTCCCCTAAAGCCCAAAAAGGCCCATCTACTCCCCGGCGAATTCCTGTAACTCTCCGGTACTCCAAAAAATACCTGAATCACTCGAAACTTTTCCGATGTCCGAATATAGTCGTCCAATATATCGATCTTTACGTCTCGACCATTTCGAGACACCTCGTCATGTACCCGATCTCATCCGGCACTCCGAACTACCTTTGGTACATCAAAACACAAAAACTCATAATATAACCGTCATCGAACTTTAAGCGTGCGGACCCTACGGGTTCGAGAACTATGTAGACATGACCGAGACACGTCTCCGGTAAATAACCAATAAGCGGAACACGGATGCTCAAATTGGCTCCACATATTCTACGAAGATCTTTATCGGTCAAACCGCATAACAACATCGTTGTTCCCTTTGTCATCGGTATGTTACTTGCCCGAGATTCGATCATCGGTATCACAATACCTAGTTCAATCTCGTTACGGCAAGTCTCTTTACTCGTTCGTAATACATCATCCATAACTAACTCATTAGTTACAATGCTTGCAAGGCTTATAGTGATGTGCATTACCGAGTGGGCCCAGAGATACCTCTCCAACAATCGGAGTGACAAATCCTAATCTCGAAATATGCCAACCCAACAAGTACCTCCGGAGACACCTGTAGAGCACCTTTATAATCACCCAGTTACGTTGTGACGTTTGGTATCACACAAAGTGTTCCTCCGGTAAACGGGAGTTGCATAATCTCATAGTCATAGGAACATGTATAAGTCATGAAGAAAGCAATAGCAACATACTAAACGATCAAGTGCTAAGCTAATGGAATGGGTCAAATCAATCACATCATTCTCCTAATGATGTGATCACGTTAATCAAATGACAACTCATGTCTATGGCTAGGAAACATAACCATCTTTGATCAATGAGCTAGTCAAGTAGAGGCGTACTAGTGACACTCGTTTGTCTATGTATTCACACATGTATCATGTTTCCGGTTAATACAATTCTAGCATGAATAATAAACATTTATCATGTAATAAGGAAATAAATCATAACTTTATTATTGCCTCTAGGGCATATTTCCTTCAGTCTCCCACTTGCACTAGAGTCAATAATCTAGTTCACATCGCCATGTGATTTAACACCAATAGTTCACATCAGCTTGTGATTAACACCCATAGTTCACATCGTCATGTGACATACACCCAAAGGGTTTACTAGAGTCAATAATCTAGTTCACATCGCTATGTGATTAACACCCAAAGAGTACTAAGGTGTGATCATGTTTTGCTGTTGAGAGAAGTTTAGTCAACGGGTCTGCCACATTCAGATCCGTATGTATATTGCAAATTTCTATGTCAACAATGCTCTGCACGGAGCTACTCTAGCTAATTGCTCCGACTTTCAATATGCATCCAGATTGAGACTTAGAGTCATCGGGATCAGTGTCAAAATTTGCATCGACATAACCCTTTACGACGAACGTTTTTTCACCTCCATAATTGAGAAACATATCCTTATTCCACTAAGGATAATTTTGACCGTTGTCCAGTGATCTACTCCTAGATCAATATTGTACTCCCTTTGTCAAACTCAGTGTAGGGTATACATAGGTTTGGTACACAGCATGGCATACTTTATAAAACCTATGGCTGAGGCATAGGGAATGACTTTCATTCTCTCTCTATTTTCTACAGTGGTCGGGCATTGAGTCTGACTCAACTTCACACCTTGTAACACAGGCAAGAACCCTTTCTTTGCTTGATCCATTTTGAACTTCTTCAAAACTTTGTCAAGGTATGTGCTTTGTGAAAGTCCTATCAAGCGTCTTGATCTATCTTTATAGATCTTGATGCCTAATACGTAAGCAGCTTCACCGAGGTCTTCCATTGAAAAAATCCTTTCAAACACTCCTTTATGCTTTGCAGAATAATTCTACATTATTTTCGATCAACAATATGTCATTCACATATACTTATCAGAAATGTTGTAGTGCTCCCACTCACTTTCTTGTAAATACAGGCTTCCCCGCAAGTCTTTATAAAACTATATGCTTTGATCAATTTATCAAATCGTATATTCAAACTCCGAGATGCTTGCACCAGTCCATAGATGGATCGCTGGAGCTTGCACATTTTGTTAGCACCTTTAGGACCGACAAAACCTTCTGGTTGTATCATATACAACTCTTCTTCCAGAAAACCATTAAGGAATGCAGTTTTGACATCCATTTGCCAGATTTCATAAAATGCGGCAACTGCTAACATGATTCTGACAGACTTTTAAGCATCGATACGAGTGAGAAAATCTCATCGTAGTCAACACCTTGAAATTGTCGAAAACATTTTGCGACAATTTGAGCTTTGTAGATAGTAACACTACTATCAGCGTCCGTCTTCCTCTTGTAGATCCATTTATTCTCAATGGTTTGCCGATCATCGGGCAAGTCAACCAAAGTCCATACTTTGTTCTCATACATGGATCCCATCTCAGATTTCATGGCCTTAAACCATTTTGCGGAATCTGGGCTCATCATCGCTTCCTCATAGTTCATAGGTTCGTCATGGTCAAGTATCATGACCTCCAGAACAGGATTACCGTACCACTCTGGTGTGGACCGTACTCTGGTTGACCTACGAGGTTTGGTAGTAACTTGATCTAAAGTTTCGTGATCATCATCATCATTATTCTTCCTCACTAATTGGTATAGGCATCACTGGAACTGATTTCTGTGATGAACTATTTTCCAATTCAGGAGAAGGTACAATTACCTCATCAAGTTCTACTTTCCTCCCACTCACTTCTTTCGAGAAAAATTCCTTCTCTAGAGAGGATCCTATTCTTAGCAACGAATATTTTGCCTTTGGATCTGTGATTAGAAGGTGTACCCAACAGTCTCCTTTGGGTATCCTATGAAGACGCATTTCTCCGATTTGGGTTCGAGCTTATCAGGTTGAAACCTTTTCACATAAGCATTGCAACTCCAAACTTTAAGAAACGACAACTTTGGTTTCTTGCCAAACCACAGTTCATATAGTGTCGTCTTAACGGATTTAGATGGTGCCTAATTTAACGTGAATGTAGCTGTCTCTAATACATAATCCCAAAACGATAGTGGTAAATCGGTAAGAGACATCATAGATCGCACCATATCTAATAAAGTACGGTTATGACGTTCGGACACACCATTGCACTGTGGTGTTCCAGATGGCGTGAGTAGTGAAACTATTTCACATTGTTTTGACTGAAGGCCAAACACGTAACTCAAATATTTTACCTCTGCGATCATATCATAGAAACTTCTATTTTCTTGTTATGATGATTCTCCACTTCACTCTGAAATTCTTTGAACTTTTCAAATGTTTCAGACTTATGTTTCATTAAGTAGATATACCCATATCTTCTCAAATCATCTGTGAAGATCAAAAAATAACGATACTTGCCACGAGCCTTGACCGCATACATCAGTATGTATTATTTCCAATAAGTCAGTTGCTCGCTCCATTGTTCCGGAGAACGGAGTCTTAGTCATCTTGCCCATGAGGCATGGTTCGCAAGCATCAAGTGATTCCAAAAGCCCATCAACATGGAGTTTCTTCATGCGCTTTACACCAATATGACCTAAACGGCAGTGCCACAAATAAGTTGCACTATCATTATTAACTTTGCATCTTTTGGCTTCAATATTATGAATATATGTATCACTACAATCGAGATCCAACAAACCATTTTCATTGGGTGTTTGACCTTAAAAGGTTTTATTCATTTAAATAGAACAACAATTATTCTCTAACTTAAATGAATAACCGTATGGCAATAAACATGATCAAATCATATTCATGCTCAATGCAAACACCAAATAACATTTATTTAGGTTCAACACCTTCCCGAAAGTATAGGGAGTGTGTGATGATGATCATATTAATCTTGGAACTGCTTCCAACACACATCGTCACTTCGCCCTTAACTAGTTTCTGTTTATTCTGCAACTCCCGTTTCGAGTTACTACTCTTAGCAACTGAACCAGTATCAAATGCCGAGGGGTTGCTATAAACACTAGTAAAGTACGCATCAATAACATGTATATCCAATATACCTTTATTCACCTTGCCATCCTTCTTATCTGCCAAATACTTGGGGCAGTTCCGCTTCCAGTGACCAGTCCCTTTGTAGTAGAAGCACTCAGTCTCAGGCTTAGGTCCAGACTTGGGCTTCTTCACTTGAGCAGCAACTTGTTTGCCGTTCTTCTTGAAGTTCCCCTTCTATCCCTTTGCCCTTTTCTTGAAACTAGTGGTCTTGATAACCATCAACACTTGATGCTCTTTCTTGATTTCTACCTTCACCGATTTTAGCATCGCGAAGAGCTTTGGAATTATTTTCGTCATCCCTTGCATATTATAGTTCATCACGAAGTTCTATTAACTTGGTGATAGTGACTAGAGAACTTTGTCAATTACTATCTTATCTGGAAGATTAACTCCCACTTGATTCAAGCAATTGTAGTACCCAGACAATCTGAGCACATGCTCACTAGTTGAGCTATTCTCCTCCATCTTTTAGCTATATAACTTGTTGGAGATTTCATATCTCTCAACTCGGGTATTTGCTTGAAATATTTACTTCAACTCCTGGAATATCTCATATGGTCCATGACATTCAAAACGTCTTTGAAGTACCGATTCTAAGCCGTTAAGCATGGTGCACTAAACTATCAAGTAGTCATCATATCGAGATTGCCAAACGTTCATAACGTCTGCATTTTCTCCTGCAATCGGCCTGTCACCTAGCAGTGCATCAAGGACATAATTCTTCTGTGCAGCAATGAGAATAATCCTCAGATCACGGATCCAATCCGCATCATTGCTACTAACATCTTTCAACTTAGTTTTCTCTAGGAACATATCAAAATAAAACATGGGAGCTAAAACGCGAGCTATTGATCTACAACATAGATAAGCAAAATACTATCAGGTACTAAGTTCATGATAAATTAAAGTTCAATTAATCATATTACTTAAGAACTCCCACTTAGATAGACATCCCTCTAATCATCTAAGTGATCACGTGATCCAAATCAACTAAACCATGTCCGATCATCACGTGAGATGGAGTAGTTTTCAATGGTGAACATCACTATGTTGATCATATCTACTATATGATTCGCGCTCGACCTTTCGGTCTCAGTGTTCCGAGGCCATATCTGCATATGCTAGGCTCGTCAAGTTTAACCCGAGTATTCTACGTGTGCAAAAACTGGCTTGCACCCATTGTAGATGAACGTAGAGCTTATCACACCCGATCATCACGTGGTGTCTCGGCACGACTAACTTTGGCAACGGTGCATACTCAGGGAGAACACTTTTATCTTGAAATTTAGTGAGAGATCATCTTATAATGCTACCGTCGATCTAAGCAAAATAAGATGCATAAAAGATAAACATCACATGCAATCAATATAAGTGATATGATATGGCCATCATCATCTTGTGCTTGTGATCTCCATCTACGAAGCACCTTCGTGATCACCATCGTCACCGGCGCGACACCTTGATCTCCATCGTAGCATCGTTGTCGTCTCGCCAACTATTGCTTCTATGACTATCGCTACTGCTTAGTGATAAAGTAATGCATTATAGGGCGATTGCATTGCATACAATAAAGCGACAACCATATGGCTCCTGCCGGTTGTCGATAACTCGGTTACAAAACATGATCATCTCATACAATAAAATATAGCATCATGTCTTGACCATATCACATCACTACATGCCCTGAAAAAACAAGATAGACGTTCTCTACTTTGTTGTTGCAAGTTTTACGTGGCTGCTACGGGCTGAGCAAGAACCGTTCTTACCAACGCATCAAAACCACAACGGTAGTTCGTCAAGTTAATGCTGTTTTAACCTTCTCAAGGACCGGGCGTAGCCACACTCGGTTCAACTAAAGTTGGAGAAACTGACACCCGCCAGCCACCTATGTGCAAAGCACGTCGGTAGAACCAGTCTCGCGTGGCGCATTAATGTAATGTCGGTCCGGGCCACTTCATCCAACAATACCGCCGAACCAAAGTATGACATGCTGGTAAGCAGTATGACTTGTATCGCCCATAACTCACTTGTGTTCTACTCGTGCATATAACATCTACACATAAAACTAGGCTCGGATGCCACTGTTGGGGAACGTAGTAATTTCAAAAAAAAATCCTACGCACACACATGATCATGGTGATGCATAGCAACGAGAGGGGAGAGTGTGTCCACGTACCCTCATAGACCGAAAGCGGAAGTGTTAGCACAACGCGGTTGATGTAGTCATACGTCTTCACGATCCAACCGATCCAAGTACCGAACGTACGGCACCTCCGAGTTCAGCACACGTTCAGCTCGATGACGTCCCGCGAACTCTGATCCAGCAGAGATTCACGGGAGAGTTCCATCAGCATGACGGCGTGGTGACGATGATGATGATGCTACCGACGCAGGGCTTCGCCTAAGCACCGCCATGATATGATCGAGGTGGAATATGGTGGAGGGGGGCACCGCACATGGCTAAGAGATCAAGAGATCAATTGTTGTGTCTCCAAGGGGTGCCCCTCTCCCCGTATATAAAGGAGTGGAGGAGGGGGAGGGCCGGCCCTCTCTATGGCGCGCCCTAGGGGAGTCCTACTCCCACCGGGAGTAGGATTCCCCCTTTCCTAGTAGAACTAGGAGCCCTTCCAAGTAGTAGGAGTAGGAGAGAAGGCAAGGGAAAAGAGAAGAGAAGGAAGGAGGGGGCGCCGCCCCTCCCCCTAGTGCAATTCGGACTAGGCCTTGGGGGGGCGCAACCTCTCCTCTCTATTTCCCCTAAAGCCCAAAAAGGTCCATCTACTCCCCGGCGAATTCCCGTAAATCTACGGTACTCTGAAAAATACCCGAATCACTCGGAACTTTTCCGATGTCCGAATTGTTGGGGAACGAAGTAATTTCAAAAAAATTCCTACGCACACGCAAGTGTTGGTAATATGCCCTAGAGGCAATAATAAAATGATTATTATTATATTTCCTTGTTCATGATAATTGTCTATTATTCATGCTATAATTGCGTTATCCGGAAATCATAATACATGTGTGAATACATAGACCATAACATGTCCCTAGTGAGCCTCTAGTTGACTAGCTCGTTGATCAACAGATAGTCATGGTTTCCTGACTATGGACATTTGGATGTCATTGATAATGGGATCACATCATTAGGAGAATGATGTGATGGACAAGACCCAATCCTAATCATAGCACAAGATCGTGTAGTTCGTTTGCTAGAGCTTTTCCAATGTCAAGTATCATTTCCTTAGACCATGAGATCGTGTAACTCCCGAATGCCGTAGGAGTTCTTTGGGTGTACCAAACGTCACAATGTAACTGGGTGACTATAAAGGTATACTACAGGTATCCCCGAAAGTATCTATTGGGTTGACACGGATCGAGACTGGGATTTGTCACTCCGTATGACGGAGAGGTATCTCTGGGCCCACTCGGTAATGCATCATCATAATGAGCTCAATGTGACCAAGTGTTTGGTCACGGGATCATGCATTACGATGCAGTAAAGTGACTTGCCGGTAACGATATTGAACGAGGTATTGGGATACCGACAATCGAATCTCGGGCAAGTAACGTACCGATTGACAAAGGGAATTGTATACGGGATTACTTGAATCCTTCACATCATGGTTAATCCGATGAGATCATCGAGGAGCATGTGGGAGCCAACATGGGTATCCAGATCCCGCTGTTGGTTATTGGCCGGAGAGTCGTCTCGGTCATGTCTGCATGTCTCCCGAACCCGTAGGGTCTACACACTTAAGGTTCGGTGACGCTAGGGTTGTAGAGATATTAGTATGCGCTAACCCGAAAGTTGTTCGGAGTCTCGGATGAGATCCCGGACGTCACGAGGAGTTCCGGAGTGCTCCGGAGGTGAAGATTTATATATAGGAAGTCCAGTTTCAGCCATCGGGAAAGTTTTGGGGGTCACCGGTATTGTACCGGGACCACCGGAAGGGTCTCGGGGGTCACCAGGTGGGGCCACCTATCCCGGAGGGCCCCATGGGCTGAAGTGGGGAAGGGAACCAGCCCCTGGTGGGCTGGTGCGCCCCCCTTGGCCTCCCCTGCGCCTAGGGTTGGAAACCCTAGGGGTGAAGCGCCAGACTGACTTGCCCCCTTGCCCCCCTTGAGATGGGATCTCTAGGGGCGGCCCCAGGGCCCCTATATAAAGAGGGGGAGGGAGGGATGCGCACCCCTGCTCCTGGCGCCTCCCTCTCCCTTTGCAACACCTCTCCCTCTCGCTGAGCTTGGCAAAGCCCTACCGAGATCGCCGCTACTTCCACCACCACGCCGTCGTGCTGCTAGATCTCCATCAACCTCTCCCTCCCCTTGCTAGATCAAGAAGGAGGAGACGTCTTCCCCAACCGTACGTGTGTTGAACGCGGAGGTGCCGTCCGTTCGGCACTAGGATCATCGGTGATTTGGATCACGACGGCAGTCTGCACTCCCTCAACCCCGTTCTCTTGAACGCTTCCGCGCGTGATCTACAAGGGTATGTAGATGCACTCTTCTCTCTCTCGTTGCTAGGTGACTCCATAGATTGATCTTGGTGAAGCGTAGAATTTTTTTATTTTCTGCAACGTTCCCCAACAGTGGCATCATGAGCTAGGTCTATGCGTAGTTTCTATGCACGAGTAGAACACAATCTTGTTGTGGGCGTAGATGTTGTCAATTTTCTTGCCACTACTAGTCTTATCTTGTTTTGGCGGCATCGTGGGATGAAGCGGCCCGGACCGACCTTACACGTACGCTTACGTGAGACAGGTTCCACCGACTGACATGCACTAGTTGCATAAGGTGGCTAGCGGGTGTCCGCTCTCCCACTTTAGTCGGATCGGATTCGATGAAAAGGGTCCTTATGAAGGGTAAATAGAAATTGGCATATCACGTTGTGGTTTTACGTAGGTAAGAAACGTTCTTGCTAGAAACCTATAGAAACCACGTAAAAACATGCAACAACAATTAGAGGACGTCTAACTTATTTTTGCAGCATATGCCTTGTGATGTGATATGGCCAAAAGGATGTGATGATGAAATATATGTGATGTATGAGATTGATCATGTTCTTGTAATAGGAATCACGACTTGCATGTCGATGAGTATGACAACCGGCAGGAGCCATAGGAGTTGTCTTTATTTTTTGTATGACCTGCGTGTCATTGAATAACGCCATGTAAATTACTTTACTTTATTGCTAAACACGTTAGCCATAGAAGTAGAAGTAATCGTTATGTGACAACTTCATGAAGACACGATGATGGAGATCATGATGATGGAGATCATGGTGTCATGCCGGTGACGAAGATGATCATGGCGCCCCGAAGATGGAGATCAAAGGAGAAATATGATATTGGCCATATCATGTCACTATTTGATTGCATGTGATGTTTATCATGTTTTGCTTCTTATTTGCTTAGTACGACGGTAGTAAATAAGATGATCCCTTATAATAATTTCAAGAAAGTGTTTCCCCTAACTGTGCGCTGTTGCGAAATTTTGTTGTTTCGAAGCACCACGTGATGATCGGGTGTGATAGATTCTAACATTCACATACAACGGGTGTAAGACAGATTTACACATGCAAAACACTTAGGTTGACTTGACGAGCCTAGCATGTACAGACATGGCCTCGGAACACAAGAGATCGAAAGGTCGAACATGAGTCGTATGGAAGATACGATCAACATGGAGATGTTCACCGATGATGACTAGTCCGTCTCACGTGATGATCGGACACGGTCTAGTTGAGTCGGATCATGTATCACTTAGATGACTAGAGGGATGTCTAATCTAAGTGGGAGTTCATTAAATAATTTGATTAGATGAACTTAAATTATCATGAACTTAGTCTAAAAACCTTTGCAAAATGTCTTGTAGATCAAATGGCCAACGCTCATGTCAACCTCAACTTCAACGCGTTCCTAGAGAAAACCAAGCTGAAAGATGATGGCAGCAACTATTCAGACTGGGTCCGGAACCTGAGGATCATCCTCATAGCTGCTGAAAGGACATGCGGTGCCCCCATGTGTGGTTTTGGTAATTGATGACATTTTCTATGGACTAATGGTTGCCTTGAGTTTATTTGAAGGTTTTGTCCATAGGCTTTTCTTGGAGTACATGTGTTGGTTTCAAGGAGAGTTTTGTGTCGACCAAGGTGCTATTCAAGGAATTATTCAAAGATTGGTCATGTGAGTGTTGAGCTTATTGCAATCATGTCTTGAAGAATAAGATTGTGTGATCATTCATGTCCACCTTCAAGACATCATCCAAATGAAGAGAGTTGGAAAGATTCAACACACAAAGCGCATAAGATGTACAGAGGGATCAAGTGATCCCATGGTATGGTAAGCATTGTCCATTACGCTTTGTGTACTAACCCATGGTCTTCGTGAGAGTTCTTTGTGGGGTTAGGTTGCGGTGTGCAAGTTCAAGTAATGCACCACGAAGAGATCAAGTGCTTGAAGCTTGCCGTCCATTGTGGTGACAATGGACTTGTGAATATGAGCGGAGAGAGGCTCACCCACGATAGAGTATGGGGAGCAATCAACTAGTCTTCATCCCGCCAATGCAATCAAGAAAGGTGGTCCAACTTGAGGGAGTCAAGATCGTCATCATCTAGCTCAAGTGGACCATGTGCAAGGCAAAGGTTTGCCCTTGGTAGGTTTTCTATTTTACCGGTCTCATGGTAGTTGTGGAAGACCGGGTTATAGGATCGTTTGCCGTACTATCAAGGGGGGCTCTCGATGAGTTGCTTGATCGTATCGTTCGTAGAGAGCTCAAACCATTGCATCCTTGCATCATCTTTTTTGGTTCTTGTTTGGTTCTTATCCCTGTGAGATTTGGAGCTTATGGTCATTTTTATGACAAGCTCGAGTTCATCGAAAACGGAGTTCTCATGCATCTTCTATGATGTTTTCGATGTTGGAGGGTATGCCGGTTCTTCTCGGTTGGAGGTTTCACTCCTTTGTTTGCTAAGCATACCTCCCCTGCCTCTTCTTACTATATCGTTGTCTTCTTCGCTGTTTTGATGCTACTCGTTGTCTTGTTTCAAACAAGCTTGAGTTTGCTCAATTCGGAGCTCATTTGCAGAAGTTATGGCAGTTTCGGTTTCGCCCTGTGCCAGCGGTAATACTGCGACCTACAGCGGTAGTACCGCCGAAGCCCCCAAGCGGTAGTACCGCTCCACAGAGCGGTAGTACCGCTCCAAAGTGATAGTACCGCTCCGATGAGCGGTAGTACCGCTGGGCTTCGACTATACTACCTCGATAGTACGCCTACTACCGCCTCGATTCGAGACGATGTTTTCTCGTGTCGGGTTTTGCGGCACTAGTTGCGGCGAGGAGCTGTAGTACCGCTCGAGCGGTAGTACCGCTCTACTCCCCTGATAGTACCGCTCTGTGGCTGATGGCCTGCCTCTCTTTAGCGGTAGTACCGCTTAGGTAGGGAAGCGATAGTACCGCCCTCGGCGGTAGTACCGCCCTTCCTTAGCGGTAGTACCGCTCTGTCTTGAGGCTGTTCAGTGGGGTAACGGTTGGATTTTCCCCTCCTATAAAAGGGGTCTTCTTCCCATTGAACCTTATCCTTTGAGCTCGTGTTCTTCCCCCATTGTTGACCTTCTCCGAGCTTGCTATCTCTCAATCCTCCATGGATTCTTGCTAGTTTTGAGGGAAAAGAGAGAGGAGATCTAGATCCACATTTCCACCAATCACTTCCTCCTCTATGTGAGGGGAACCCCTTGGATCTAGTTCTTGGAGTTCTTGGTGTTCTCCTTCTTGTTCTTCCTCTCATTTTCCTCCCTAGCATTAGTTGCTTTGGTGGGATTTGAGAGAGAAGGACTTGGGCACTCCGTGTGCCCTTGCCATTGCATTTGGTGCATCGGTTTGAGTTCTCCACGGTGATACGTGGAAGTTACAAGTTGAGAAGCTTATTACTCTTGGGTGCTTGGTGCCCTTGAGCTTGTTCCTCTTGGGTGCTTGGGCGCCCTAGACGGTTGGTGGTGTTCGAGCTCAATCATTGTGGTGTAAAGCTCCGCAAGCGTCAGTCTCCAATTAGGTTGTGGAGATCGCCCGAGCAACTTGACGGAGTTCCGTGACCGCCCCAAGGGTTGCCAAAGTGTACGGGTTCGGTGACCGCCCCAAGGGTTGCCATTTGTACGGGTTCGGTGACCGCCTCAAGGGTCCCTTAGTGGAATCACGGCATCTTGCATTGTGCGAGGGTGTGAGGAGATTACGGTGGCCCTAGTGGCTTCTTGGGGAGCATTGTGCCTCCACACCGCCTCCAAACGGAGATTAGCATCCGCAAGGGTGTGAACTTCAGGATACATCGTCGTCTCCAGCGTGCCTCGGTTATCTCTTACCCGAGCCCCTTTACTTATGCACTTTACTTTGTGATAGCCATATTGTTCTTTGTCATATATCTTGCTATCACATAGTTGCTTATCTTGCTTAGCATAAGTTGTTGGTGCACATAGGTGAGCCTAGTTGTTGTAGGTTTTGTGCTTGACAAATTAACCGCTAGGTTTATTCCGCATTTGTTCAAGCCTAAACCGTAATTATTTTAAAGCGCCTATTCACCCCCCCCCCTCTAGGCGACATCCTCGATCTTTCAGCTGCCAAGAAAGCATATGTCCTAGAAGGACCGCTAGGTGAAGCACCCATCCCAGAGAACCAAGACGTTATGAACGCTTGACAGTCACGTGCTGATGATTGCTCCCTCGTTCGAGGCGGCATGCTTCTGACTTAGAACCGGGGCTCCAAAAGCGTTTTGAGCAACACAGCATATGAGATGTTCAAGAGCTGAAAATGGTTTTCCAAGCTCATGCCCGGTCGAGAGAAATGAAGTCTCCGACAAGTTCTACAGCTTGTAAGATGGAGGAAAATAGTTCTGTCGGTGAGCACATACTCAAAATGTCCGGGTTGCACAACCGCTTGTCCCACTGGACATTAACCTCCCGGACGAGGCGGTCATTGACAGAATCCTTCAACAAGCTCCCACCTAGCTACAAGAGCTTTGCGATGAACTACAATATGCAGGGGGTGGTGAAAACTATTCCTGAAGTATTTTCAATGCTGAAATCAGCAGAGGTGGAAATAAAAAAGGAACATCAAGTGTTGATGGTCAATAAAACCACTAGTTTCAAGAAAGGCAAGGGTAAGAAGAACTTCAAGAAGGACGGCAAGGAGTTGCCGCACCGATAAGCCGCTTGCCGGAAGAAGCCAAAGAATGGACCCAAACCCGAGACCGAAAGTGCTTTTATTGCAAGGGAAAGGGACACCGAAGCGGAACTGCCCCAAATACTTAGCGGACAAGAAGGCTGGCAACACTAAAGGTATATGTGATATACATATAATTGATGTGTACCATACCAAGACTCGTAGTAGCTCTGGGTATTTGATACCCAAGTGTTGCTCATATTTGTAACTCAAAACAGGAGCTGTGGAATAAGCGGAGACTGGCGAAGGACGAGGTGATGATGCGCGTCGGGAATGGTTCCAAGGTCGATGTGATCTTTGTCGGCACGCTACCTCTACATTTACCTACGGGATTAGTTTTAAACCTCAATAATTGTTATTTAGTGCCAGCTTTGAGCATGAACATTGTATCTGGATCTCATTTTATGCGAGATGGCTACTCATTTAAATCTGAGAATAATGGTTGTTCTATTTATATGAGAGATATGTTTTATGGTCATGCCCCGCTGGTCAATGGTTTATTCTTAATGAATCTGGAACGTGATGTTACACATATTCATAGTGTGAATACCAAAAGATGTAAAGTTGATAACGATAGTCCCACATACTTGTGGCACTGCCACCTTGGTCACATTGGTATTAAACGCATGAAGAAGCTCCATGCTGATGGACTTTTGGAGTCTCTTGATTACAAATCATTTGACACATGCGAACCATGCCTTATGGGCAAAATGACCAAGACTCCGTTCTCTGGAACAATGGAGCGAGCAACCAACTTATTGAAAATCATACATACTGTTGTGTGCGGTCCAATGAGCGTTGAGGCTCGCGGAGGCTATCGTTATGTTCTCACTCTCACTGACGAATTGAGTAGATATGGGTATGTCTACTTGATGAAACACAAGTCTGAGACCTTTGAATAGTTGAAGGAATTTCAGAATGAGGTAGAGAATCAACGTGACCGAAAGATAAAGTTCTTACGATCAGATCATGGGGGAGACTATTTAAGTCACGAATTTGGTACGCACTTAAGAAAATGTGGAATCATTTCACAACTCACGCCGCCTGGAACACCTCAGCGTAACGGTGTGTCCGAACGTCGTAATCGCACTCTATTGGATATGGTGCGATCTATGATGTCACTCACCGATTTACCGCTATAATTTTGGGGATACGCTCTAGAGATAGCTACAATAGGGCACCGTCTAAATCCGCTGAGACGACACCATGAATTATGGTTTGGGAAGAAACCTAAGTTGTCGCTTCTAAAAGTTTGGGGATGCCATGCTTATGTCAAGAAACTTCAACCTGAAAAGCTCGAACCCAAGTCGGAAAATGCGTCTTCATAGGATACCCTAAGGAAACCATTGGGTATACCTTCTACCTCAGATCCAAGGCAAGATCTTTGTTGCCAAGAACGGGTCCTTTCTGGAGAAAGAGTTTCTCTCGAAAGAAGTAAGTGGGAGGAAAGTAGAACTTGATGAAGTATTGCCTCTTGAACCGGAAAGTAGCGCAGCTCAGGAAGATGTTCCTATGGTGCTTGCACCGAATAGAGAGGAAATTAATGATGATGATCAAGGTACTTTGGATCAAGTTACTACTGAACTTCGTAGGTCCACGAGGACACGTTCCACGCCAGAGTGGTATGGCAACCCTGTCACCGAAATCATGTTGTTAGACAACGGTGAACCTTCGAACTATGAAGAAGCAATGGCGGGCCCAGATTCCAACAAATGGCTTGAAGCCATGCAATCCAAGATAGGATCCATGTATGAAAACAAAGTGTGGACTTTGAATGACTTGCCCGATGATCGGCGAGCGATAGAAAACAAATGGATCTTTAAGAAGAAGACGGACGCAGATGGAAATGTTACGATCTATAAAGCTTGACTTGTCGCTAAGGGTTATCGACAAGTTCAAGGGGTTGAGTACGATGAGACTTTTTCTCCCGTAGCGAAGCTGAAGTCCGTCCGAATCATGTTAGCAATTGCTGCATACTATGATTATGAGATATGGCAAATGGACGTCAAAACGGCATTCCTTAACGACCATCATAAGGAAGAACTGTATATGATGCAGCTGAAGGGTTTTGTCGATCCTAAGAATGCTAACAAGGTATGCAAGCTCCAAAGGTTCATCTATGGGCTGGTGCAAGCATCTCGGAGTTGGAACATTCGCTTTAATGAAATGATCAAAGCGTTTGGGTTTATGCAGACTTATGGAGAAGCCTGCGTTTACAAGAAAGTGAGTGGGAGCTCAATAGCATTTCTCATATTATATGTGGATGACATACTTTTGATGGGAAATGATATAGAACTTTTGGACAACATTAAGGCCTACTTGAATAAGTGTTTTCAATGAAGGACCTTGGAGAAGCTGCTTACATATTAGGCATCAAGATCTATAGGGATAGATCGAGACGCCTCATAGGTCTTTCACAAAGCACATACCTAGATAAGATATTGAAGAAGTTCAATATGGATCAGTCCAAGAAGGGGTTCTTGCCTGTGTTGCAAGGTGTGAAATTGAGCTCGGCTCAATGTCCCACCACGGCGTAAGATAGAGAAAAGATGAGTGTCGCCCCTATGCCTCGGCCATAGGGTCTATCATGTATGCCATGTCAGGTACTGCACCTGATGTAAACCTTGCCATAAGTTTGGTAGGAAGGTACCAAAGTAATCCCGGCATGGAACACTGGACAGCGGTCAAGAACATCCTGAAGTACCTGAAAAGGACTAAGGATATGTTTCTCGTATATGGAGGTGATGAAGAGCTCGTCGTAAAGGGTTACGTCGACGCTAGCTTCCACACAGATCTGGATGACTCTAAGTCACAAACCGGATACATGTATATTTTGAATGGAGGCGATGGTAGTGCGATTTGCAAGCAAAGCGTCGTGGCGGGATATACATGTGAACGGAGTACATGGCAGCCCTCGGAGGCAAGATGAAGCAATCTGGATGAAGGAGTTCATCACCGACCTAGAGTCATACCCAATGCGTCGGGGCCACTCTCTTCCGTAACAACACTGGAGCTATTGCCCTTGCCAAGGAGCCCAGGTTTCACAAGAAGACCAGGCACATCAAGCGTCGCTTCAACTCCATTCGTGAAAATGTTCAAGATGGAGACATAGATATTTGCAAAGTGCATATGGATCTGAATGTCGCAGATCTGTTGACTAAACCTCTTCCGCGAGCAAAACATGATCAACACCAGAATCCTGTTCGATTCATCACAATGTAACTAGATTATTGACTCTAGTGCAAGTGGGAGACTGTTGGAAATATGCCCTAGAGGCAATAATAAAATGATTATTATTATATTTCCTTGTTCATGATAATTGTCTATTATTCATGCTATAATTGTGTTATCCGGAAATCATAATACATGTGTGAATACATAGACCATAACATGTCCCTAGTGAGCCTCTAGTTGACTAGCCCGTTGATCAACAAATAGTCATGGTTTCCTGACTATGGACATTTGGATGTCATTGATAACGGGATCACATCATTAGGAGAATGATGTGATGGACAAGACCCAATCCTAAGCATAGCACAAGATCGCGTAGTTCGTTTGCTAGAGCTTTTCCAATGTCAAGTATCATTTCCTTAGACCATGAGATCGTGTAACTCCCGGATGCCGTAGGAGTGCTTTGGGTGTACCAAACGTCACAACGTAACTGGGTGACTATAAAGGTATACTGCAGGTATCCCCAAAAGTATCTGTTGGGTTGACACGGATCGAGATCGATTTGTCACTCCGTATGACGGAGAGGTATCTGGGCCCACTCGGTAATGCATCATCATAATGAGCTCAATGTGACCAAGTGTTTGGTCACGGATCATGCATTACGGTCTGAGTAAAATGACTTGCCGGTAACGAGATTGAACGAGGTATTGGGATACCGACGATCGAATCTCGGGCAAGTAACGTACCGATTGACAAAGGGAATTGTATACGGGATTACTTGAATCCTTGACATCATGGTTCATCCGATGAGATCATCTAGGAGCATGTGGGAGCCAACATAGGTATCCAGATCCCGCTGTTGGTTATTGGCCGGAGAGTCGTCTCGGTCATGTCTGCGTGTCTCCCGAACCCGTAGGGTCTACACACTTAAGGTTCGGTGACACTAGGGTTGTAGAGATATTAGTATGCGGTAACCCGAAAGTTGTTCGGAGTCCCGGATGAGATCCCGGACATCACGAGGAGTTCCGGAATGCTCCGGAGGTGAAGATTTATATATAGGAAGTCCAGTTTCAGCCATCGGGAAAGTTTTGGGGGTCACCGGTATTGTACCGGGACCACCGGAAGGGTCCCGGGGGTCCACCGGGTGGGGCCACCTATCCCGGAGGGCCCCATGGGCTGAAGTGGGGAGGGAACCAGCCCCTGGTGGGCTGGTGCGCCCCCCTTGGGCCTCCCCTGCGCCTAGGGTTGGAAACCCTAGAGGTGGGGGGGGGGGCGCCCCACTTGACTTGGGGGGCAAGTCCCCCCCTTGGCCGACGCCCCCCTTGAGATGGGATCTCTAGGGGCCGGTGCCCCCCCAGGGCCCCTATATAAAGAGGGGGGAGGGAGGGCTGCGCACCCCTGCTCCTGGCGCCTCCCTCTCCCTCTGCAACACCTCTCCCTCTCGCTGAGCTTTGCGAAGCCCTGCCGAGATCGCCGCTACTTCCACCACCACGCCGTTGTGCTGCTGGATCTCCACCAACCTCTCCCTCCCCTTGCTGGATCAAGAAGGAGGAGACGTCTTCCCCAACCGTACGTGTGTTGAACGCGGAGGTGCCGTCCGTTCGGCACTAGGATCATCGGTGATTTGGATCACGACGAGTACGACTCCCTCAACCACGTTGTCTTGAACGGTTCCGCACGTGATCTACAAGGGTATGTAGATGCACTCCTCTCTCTCGTTGCTAGGTGACTCCATAGATTGATCTTGGTGAAGCATAGAAATTTTTTATTTTCTGCAACATTCCCCAACAGCAAGATCATGGTGATGCATAGCAACGAGAGGGGAGAGTGTTGTCCATGTACCCTTGTAGACCGAAAGCGGAAGCGTTAGCACAACGCGGTTGATGTAGTCGTACGTCTTCACGATCCGACTGATCAAGTACCGAATGCACGACACCTCCGAGTTCAGCACACGTTCAGCCCGATGACGTCCCTCGAACTCCGATCCAGCCGAGTGTTGAGGGAGAGTTTCGTTAGCACGACGGCGTGGTGAAAATGTTGATGTTCTACCGACGCAGAGCTTCGCCTAAGCACCGCTACAGTATTATCGAGGTGGACTATGGTGGAGGGGGGCACCGCACACGGCTAAAAGATCAAACAGATCAATTGTGGTCTCTATGGGGTGCCCCCTGCACCCCCGTATATAAAGGAGCAAGGGGGGAGACGGCTGGCCTAGGAGGAGGGCGCGCCAAGGGGGGAGTCCTACTCCCACCGGGAGTAGGACTCCTCCTTTCCTTGTTGGAGTAGGAGAAGGGAAGGGAGAAGGAGAAGGAAGGAAGGGGGCGCCCCCCCTCCCTAGTCCAATTTGGACTAGTCCATGGGGAGGGGTGCTGAGGGAGTCCTAGATTAGGGGGTGTCCGGATGTCCGGACTATGACCTTTGGCCGGACTCCTGGACTATGAAGATACAAGATTGAAGACTTCGTCCCGTGTCCGGAAGGGACTTTCCTTGGCGTGGAAGGCAAGCTTGGCGATACGGATATGTAGATCTCCTCCCATTGTAACCGACTGTGTAACCCTAGCCCTCTCCAAAGGTCTATATAAACCGGAGGGTTTTAGTCCGTAGGACTAACAACAATCATACCATAGGCTAGCTTCTAGGGTTTAGCCTCTCGATCTCGTGGTAGATCTACTCTTGTACTACCCATATCATCAATATTAATCAAGCGAGTAGGGTTTTACCTCCATCGAGAGGGCCCAACCTGGTAAAAACATCGTGTCCCTTGTCTCCTGTTACCATCCACCTAGACGCACAGTTCGGGACCCCCTACCCGAGATCCGCCGGTTTTGACACCGACATTGGTGCTTTCATTGAGAGTTCCTCCGTGTCGTCATCTTTAGGCCCGATGGCTCCTCCGATCATCAACAACGATGCGGTCCAGGGTGAGACTTTTCTCCCCGGACATATCTTCGTATTTGGCGGCTTTGCACTGCGGGCCAATTCACTTGGCCATCTGGAGAAGATCGAAAGCTACGCCCCTGGCCATCAGGTCAGATTTGGAAGTTTAAACTACACAGCCGACGTCCGCGGAGACTTGATCTTCGACGGGTTCGAGCCACATCCAAGCCGCCAGCCTTTATCACGATGGGCATGATCTAGCTCTACCGAGCGATTGCCACAGAGGCCGCACCGATGTCCGCTCGACCTTAGCTTCCGGAGCCATTGCGCCTGTCGAGGGCGGGTGGCTGGACACCGCCTCGGGGGCTGCAATCTCTACGGCGATCGAGCTGAACACCATATATGTCCTTTGCGGCTTCGTGACTCAAGGTGCGGACTCCTCTCCGGACTCGAACCTTCCGCACCTCGCCAATCGAATCCGATTGGGCGCCCGATCATGGAGTTCACCGCCGCGGACATCTTTCAAAGACTCGCCTTTTGGCGACATTCTGAATTCACTAAAGTCTCTCTTTATCAGGAGAGCCCTGGCCGGACTGTGGTCAGCAAGGTTGGGATGCGGACGACGAAGAAATTCAAAGCCCACCCACCACCCACTTTGTAGCCACTGTCGATGATTTAACCGACATGCTCGACTTCGACTCCGAAGACATCGACGGTATGGACGACGGTGTAGGAGACGAACAGGAACCAGCGCCTATAGGCCACTTGACAACCACCCCATTTCACGATGTGTACACGGTGGATACACCTAAAGGAAACGACGACGAGGAACAAAGGGACGCAACGAGGGATCGTTCCCTCGAAAAGCAATCAAAGCGGCGGCGTAAGCGTCGCTCCAAACCACACCTCGACAGAGAAAGCAGCCATACAGACCCAGCCATAGAGCAGGCAAACCGGCGGATGATGAACATGCCATCGAGCAACCACCCGAACAGGGCAACTTGGATAAACAACCCGTCCCCGGCAAAGACAACAGTCCAGATGACCTCACGCCGGAAAAGTTGCTGGAGCAGAAGAACCTCCAAAAAAGGCTCGTCGCCACTGCACGTAGCGTGAAAAAACAGAAGCGGAAGCTCAAAACGGCGGAAGATGCACTCAGAATTAGATGGAGCAAAGTACTCAACACCGCAGACAAATACGGCGACAGTCGCCACACAAAGAGCTATCCGAAGCGAAAATTACTGCCGGAATTTGATGATGAGGCCTTAGAGCCTCCGCAATCAAAAAATAAGCAAGCCACCCGGTCGGACAAACGACCCCATGGCCGACACAGTGCGGCAAAGGACGCCGCACACAAGCCGGCACGCGATCCGCACAAGGATTCGCATCAAAAAGATGGCCCAGCCAGATCTATCTATGGGCCAAGAAAGCATGCTCTAGTAAGCAATGCAACACGTCAAATATCCAAACATCGCGGAACGCCCAGATATAGGGGTGCCGCACACCCCCTATGTTTCACCGATGAGGTGCTGGATCATGAATTTCCAGCGGGATTCAAGCCTGTAAACATAGAGGCATATGACGGAACAACAGACCCTGGAGTCTGGATCGAGGATTACATCCTCCACATACACATGGCTAGAGGAAATGATCTCCACGCCATAAAATACATACCCCTCAAACTCAAAGGGCCAGCCCGGCATTGGCATAAAAGCCTTCCCGAAAACACCATTGGAAGTTGGGAAGAGCTCGAGGATGCTTTTCGGGCAAATTTTCTAGGGACCTATGTCCGACCTCCGGATGCAGATGATCTAAGTCATATAACTCAACAACCCAGAGAGTCAGCCTGGAAACTCTGGAACAGATTTCTTACTAAAAAGAACTAGATAGTTGACTGTCCGGACGTCGAAGCCTTAGTAGCTTTCAAACACAGTGTTCGAGACGAATGGCTCGCCAGACACCTCGGCCAAGAAAAGCCAAGAACAATGGCCGCACTAACAAGCCTCATGACGCGCTTTTGCGCAGGAGAGGATAGCTGGTTGGCAAGATGCGCATCAGCGACCCAAGTACATCCGAAGTTAGGGATGGAAACGGGAAACCGCGACGCAGCAAGGACCAGCGCCGGACCAAGGGAAACAGCCCGAAGAGCACGACAGTCAACGCCGGATTAAAAAGCTCTCGGCAGAATCAGAAAAAGCTGCCCCTCAAGGATAACAGGGACGAGCTGTCTAACCTAAAAAAAATCATGGACAAGATATGTCAAATCCACGATTCTCCGGAAGCTCGCAAACCATGCCCACAGAGATTGTTGGGTCTTCAAGCAATCCGCAAACTTAACGCCGAACACAAGGCTCAACACACCAAGCGAGGGCGATGACGAACCCCACAAGCAGAGCACCGGAAAACAAAAGAACTTCCCACAAGAAGTCAAAACAGTAAATTCACTTCACGTGACAAAGGGGAGAAACAGTGGCACCCATAGAGATACGCGCCATACGGCCTATCCCAGAGGAGTCCCGCCACTGGTTGTTAAAACCAATCACCTTCGACCATCAGGATTGCTCTAGAAGTATCCGGAATGCAGGATGGACTGCCTTGGTATTAGATTCGATAATTGACGGACTCCACTTTACACAAGTCCTAATGGACGGCGGCAGTGATTTAAACCTGCTATATCAGGACACAATCCGCAAAATGGGGATAGACCCAACAACAATTCGCCATAGCGACACTTCCTTTCAAGGGGTAACACTAGGCCCAGATGCCCATTGTACGGGCTCTCTCCTGCTAGAAGTTATGTTCGGCTCACCCGACAACTTCCGCCGCGAAAAGCTGAACTTCCACATCGCCCCATTTGTAAGTAGCTATCAAGCACTACTGGGACGTGAAGATTTCGCCCGCTTTAACGCAATACCACATTATGCATCCCTTATACTTAAAATGCCCGGTCCACGAGGCATCATCTCATTAAAGGGAAATATCGAGTGTTCCTCGAGCGCGGAAGATTGTGCGGCTACCTTACCAGCCACACACTAAACCGGCTTCACTAATCGAAGCACCTAAAACAGGTCGGTCAGACCCCGGACATGGATAGACGAGTCCGGCGTAAACATACAAGGGCTTACTAGCCGCATACCCCGTTCAAGGGGCTCCGCGCATGTACAACAAGAGACAATAAAGCTCAATTTTATTCATTTTTTAACTTGTACTTTGTTTATTTAATATAACGTACATTTTCGCACGATCTTTTTCAACTAAGTTCCTCTCTTTTACAGATGAACACCGTGCTACACCCGTCCAGGATACGGCACAATGGAGACACATGCGCAGACGTGCAGTAGGGACCCGTTCCAAGGATTCTTTTCAGATTAAGACCCTGCGTAAACCTTTTTTACTGTCTCTTGTTGATACACATCCCCCGGTTTCTTGCTATAACCGAGGTGGAGGCTGGCGTCTTGGCATCGGCCACGTCGGGATTTTCGCGTGCACTGGACACGAGGGCTTATTACTAAGGGCGTTGTTCAGCCCGTTTTCATAAAGACCGAATACCTTAGGGAGTGTTCGGCATCGCGAGTTTGGCCTTATGTGTATCAGCTCAATCATGTCTTTGGTCAAATGTTGGGTTTGCCCGGCTCGTGTTTTGCTGCCTTACGTTCGCTCTATGGGCTAAGGCGTCACCGGAGAACTATCTGCGATTGTGCCCCGGTTCGCCAAAGTAGCACCTCGAGAGAAAGCCGAAAACTGACTGTCATGATATAGCGCGAGACTGGTCAACCACTCGATGACCCACCAGAATCTCTAGGATTCCTCCGCATTAATGAAGGGCCTTTTCCCGGTCAGGCACACACGCGCCCTGAATTCGGGCGAGCGCGGTGCCCCTAGGGGCTATATTAGTAGCCCCACTGTCAAACTCCTACGGCTAAGTGAAAGTGATAAAGCATTATAGTCCGGTTGCCTAGTTCGCTGCGCTATCACCTCCTTTATAGGACCAAGACGTTGGATCAAGTGTGAAAATCATTCTGCGAACACCCCGCATTATATGCGTAAATGTCAAGACTGCAATCTTTCAGGTTATATACACATATACATTAACGGCCGACAGAGGTATTTTTATTCTTGCGAGCACAAGTATAAAAGCTTCTATATTCCATCGAAACATTGTTTTACAATTATACATGTTATTCGAACATGATATCCTTCGAAACCTTTGTGTCTCTATTAAACGAGCGCCCTGCAGAACTTCCTGAAAATAGTGCTCGGCAGGTACTCGGCTCCCGTCCGAATCTTGGGATGCAACGTCAGTGGCCTTCATCTCTGCCCAGTATGTCTTAACACGAGCGAGAGCCATCCGCGCACCCTCTATGCATGCTGACCACTTCATTGCATTGATATGCGGCACCGCACCAAGGAACTGCTGCACCAAACCAAAATAACTCTTCGGCCCGGGCCTCCCCGGCCACAGATGACTCACGACATCCTTCATGGCGAGTCCGAATAACCTATTCAGCTCCGCCCATTCGGTCAAACGCTCGGATAATGGAAGTGGGCGCTCTGGATTGTGGAACTGCAACCAAAAAAGCTTTTCCACTTCGTGATCCTGTTGATCTCGGAAGTGTTCGGCCGCGTCCGCGGCACTTGCCGCCAAATCCAGATAAGTATCCACCGCACTCCACAGCCGGTCCAACTGAGCATACTTAGGATCCTCGAACTTCATCCGCAGCATAAAGGGCTTTCCAGCCGCGATATCTCCGACCTGACATAGCTCCTACTTCATGGCTCTCATTGCAGAGCGAGCATCCTTGGCCTCGGTAGTGGCCTTCTCCAGGTCCTTTTGTTCCGCCCGATCTTCTTTTTCAAGAAGCTTGCAGCGGTCGGCAACATCCTTCAACTTCACAGCCATCTCGGCCATTTCCTTCCTGCTTCGGCAGTGAGCAGCCTGTTTGGCTTTCAGCTCTTCGGCCGCCTTTAAGGCAGCCGCATCACTTTTTCTGGCCTGCTCCTTGGCTCGGGCGAGTTCTGCCCGAAGGTTCTCCATGGCAGCGGCACCATCTGCATCAAGCATACATGTTGTAAGGCACGGGCATCAAGCCCCCTTACCAGGTGTCTGCGGAGAAATTGCATACCTTGTGACTCGTCAAGCCGATTGTTGACAAGCGCGATGTCGGCATCCGCCACGTCAAGTTGCCGCTTTAGCACGACAAATTCATCAGTCCGGCTAGCCACCGGACACTTCGCCACCTACATAGGAAGAGCGACATGTTATACCTGGGATTATGATCCTTGGCGCGCTGTCATTTTTGACAACACACCAAGTCTCAGGGGCTACTATCTATACAGGGCGTATCTTTTATATGCGGAACTGTCAAAAGGTACATCATTTCGCGTACCTCAAAACATCGATAAACTCCTGACGGCCTCGTGCAACCTGCTCTCCGCGGATGAAATCCTTTCAATCACCGTGCCCATCAATGCACGCTGTTCTTCTGAGATAGACGCTCGCCCGAGCAGATCCTTCAGCTCCTCCGACTGTGCACCGGACGGTGTCGGACTCGTCCGATGGCCTTTTTAGAAGGCCGTACACGGAGGGCTTTGGGGAGCCATACGGCTGCTTTCCGGCCCTGCTGGATTCGGAGAAACCCTCGTGGCGACACCTCGTGGTCGCCCGCCTACCAAGGCGGTACGGCAGGGGAGGCGTTCAGCTCCATCATCTCCGGACGAAGATCCCCTGAAGATGAGCTCTGCTGAGAAGGGCTGAGATCCGAACTACAAGGTAAAAATTCAGTTATCTTTCTCAGGAATAGAATAGGGATGTCTCTTATTTTGAGAACTCCCCTCTCTACTTACGGCTCGCTGGAGGGCTGATCCCCTTGAGGGCACAGTGCGGCCGAGGCACCTCCCGGCGCAGGACCCTCTGACGAAGATTTCTTCCCCGCTTTGAGACAGTGGTCTCCGGGTCTTCAGAGACGGTCCTCTTCTTTCCCTGGATGGAGGGATTCTCGATTCCTCCTTTCCTGACAGACTCCTTCGGGGAGACGGTAGCTTCCTTGTTCCCCCCTTCGCCTTCTTCCAAAGGTGCAACCTCCAGCATCCTGGTTAACACGGGATCCAGTGTGGTCTCGGGGAGGGGGGCCGGACACCTGATTAGCTTTGCTTTTGCTATCCACTTCTGTTTAAAGGGACATCTCTTTTAAGGGCAATTTTATGATGAATATAGGGATAGCGTGTCCGGGTACAGGGCTACTTACTTGAGTATCCGGGCGATTGCAGCTTAGACCTGCGTCCTCGGTCAAGTCCGGACACATTGCTTGTGATCCAAGAACAATTTGTACATCTCCATGGGCGTCGTGCCGTAAAGTGTTGGAGAGCTCATGGTCCCTCAGATTAAACTCCCACAGGCGGAGGCGGCGTTTGCGAGGCAAAGTCTGGCGAATCAACATGACCTGCGCCACTGGCCATGTTGATGTCTCTTTCCAGGAGATCTTGAATGCGACCACCTGCAACAAGGGCACGTCCTTGGGACGGCCCCAGTCGAGCCCTTTATTGACCCATGGCATGACGCCAGCCATGGGGAGGACCCGAGCGAAAGGCAGGTGGCGCCACCCACTTGGTGCCCCTGGGAGCTGTGATATAAAACCACTCTCATTGCCATAAGTTGAACTCCTCTTGAAAAGAGCCCACGGGCCATGGAGCGTCAGCATTCTTGCTTATAACAGCCCCTCCGCACTCCGCTTGCTGCCCCTTGATCATCTTCGGCTCCACTTTGAAGGTCTTAAGCCACAATCCGAAGTGAGGAGTAATGCGGAGGAAGGCTTCACATACGACAATGAACGATGAGATGTGGAGGATGGACTCCGGATCCAAGTCGTGAAATTCCAACCCATAATAAAACATGAGCCCCCTCACGAAGGGATCCGTCGGGAAGCCTAACCCACAAAGGAAGTGAGGCGCGAACACCACGCTCTCGCCAGGCTTGGGAGTAGGAATAACCTGCCCTTGAGAAGGCAGCCTATGCGAAATTTCGCCAGTTAAGTATCTGGCATCTCTTAGCTTTAGCACGTCTTCTTTCGTAACAGAGGAAGGCATCCACCGGCCTTGAAGGTCGGAGCCGGACATCATCAAAGGTCTGAAGCGCCTGAATCTGGAGCTTTGGGTGTTGGAACTCGAGGCAAGGGGTGGATTCGATTGAGATTGAAAGAAAGGAGTAGAGCCTTGGTCTCTTTATAAAGAGGTTGAATACCAAGAGCCCTCCCCGTGACCGTTTGGGACTCGCCTTCAATAGAGGAGACGTGCCAACGGGCACGATTGGGTTACCCACGCCCGTATTGATGAGAATCCCAGAATAAGGGGACACGATCTCTGCTTTGACAAGACGTGCCAAGGAAACCGCCTCGCTAAACACGCTGAGGTGTGACAGTAAAAACGATTCAAATAAAGGCTTGGCCGTGGTGTGATGTCACGTTGCCGAATACGTCAGCAGATTGGATTTGTGCAAATATTATTCTCTCTACGGTGGTATGTGGAAATTATTTTGCGAGCGGACCATCCTTGTGTTCAAAATCTTCTATGACGTATTCGGAGGAGGAACCCGCCTTGCAATGCCGAAGACAAACCGCGCCCGGACTCGTCGTCTTTGAAGCCCGGGTTGAGGGCTCTTGAGGGAGTCTGGATTAGGGGGTGTCCGGATGGCGGACTATGACCTTTGGCGGACTCATGGACTATGAGGATACAAGATTGAAGACTTCGTCCCGTGTCCGGAAGGACTTTCCTTGGCGTGGAAGGCAAGCTTGGCGATACGGATATGTAGATCTCCTCCCATTGTAACCGACTCATGTAACCCTAGCCCTCTCCGGTGTCTATATAAACCGGAGGGTTTTAGTCCGTAGGACGAACAACAATCATACCATAGGCTAGCTTCTAGGGTTTATCCTCTCTCATCTCGTGGTAGATCTACTCTTGTACTACCCATATCATCAACATTAATCAAGCAGGAGTAGGGTTTTACCTCCATCGAGAGGGCCCGAACCTGGGTAAAAACATCGTGTCCCTTGTCTCCTGTTACCATCCGCCTAGACGCACAGTTCGGGACCCCCTACCCGAGATCCGCCGTTTTTGACACTGACAGGTGCGGCCACCCTTTGGGGCCTTTCTCTCCTTTCCCTTATGGCCCATTAAGGCCCAATACAAATTCCCGTAACTCTCCGGTACTCCGAAAAATACCCGAATCACTCGGAACCTTTCTGATGTCCGAATATAGTCGTCCAATATATCGATCTATACGTCTCGACCATTTTGAGACTCCTCGTCATGTCCCCGATCTCATGCGGGACTCCGAACTCCTTCGGTACATCAAAACACATAAACTCATAATATAACCGTCATTGAAACTTTAAGCGTGCGGACCCTACGGGTTCGAGAACTATGTAGACATGACCGAGACACGTCTCCGGTCAATAACCAATAGCGGAACCTGGATGCTCATATTGGCTCCCACATATTCTACGAAGATCTTTATCGGTCAGACCGCATAACAACATAGATTGTTCCCTTTATCATCGGTATGTTACTTGCCCAAGATTCGATCGTCGATATCTCAATACCTAGTTCAATCTCGTTACCGACAAGTCTCTTTACTCGTTTCGTAATACATCATCCCGCAACTAACTCATTAGTTGCAATGTTTGCAAGGCTTATAGTGATGTGCATTACCGAGTGGGCTCAGAGATACCTCTCTGACAATTGGAGTGACAAATCCTAATCTCGAAATACGCCAACCCAACAAGTACCTTCGAAGACACCTGTATAGCACCTTTATAATCAACCAGTTACATTGTGACGTTTGGTAGCACACAAAGTGTTCCTCCGGTAAACGGGAGTTGCATAATCTCATAGTCATAGGAACATGTATAAGTCATGAAGAAAGCAATAGCAGAATACTAAACGATCGTGTGCTAAGTTAACGGAATGGGTCAAGTCAATCACATCATTCTCCTAATGATGTGATCCCGTTAATCAAATGACAACTCATGTCTATGGCTAGGAAACATAACCATCTTTGATCAATGAGCTAGTCAAGTAGAGGCATACTAGTGACACTATGTTTGTCTATGTATTCACACATGTATTATATTTCCGGTTAATACAATTCTAGCATGAATAATAAACATTTATCATGAAATAAGGAAATAAATAATAACTATATTATTGCCTCTAGGGCATATTTCCTTCAGTCTCCCACTTGCACTAGAGTCAATAATCTAGTTCACATTGCCATGTGATTTAACATCAATAGTTCACATCTTTATGTGGTTAACACCCATAGCTCACATCGATATGTGACCAACACCCAAAGGGTTTACTAGAGTCAGTACTCTAGTTCACATTGCTATGTGATTAACACCCAAAGAGTACTAAGGTGTGATCATGTTTTGCTTGTGAGATAATTTTAGTCAACGGGTCTGTCACATTCAGATCCGTAAGTATTTTACAAATTATATGTCTACAATGCTCTGCACGGAGCTACTCTAGCTAATAGATGCCACTTTCAATATGTATCCAGATCTAGACTTAGAGTCATCTGGAACGGTGTCAAAACTTGGATCGACGTAACCCTTTACGACGAACCTTTTGTCACCTCCATAATCGAGAAACATATCCTCAATCCACTAAGGATAATTTTGACAGTTGTCCAGTGATCTACTCCTAGATCACTATTGTACTTCCTTGCTAAACACAGTGTAGGGTATACAATAGATCTGGCACACACCATGGCATACTTTATAGAACCTATGGCTAAGGCATAGGGAATGACTTTCATTCTCTTTCTATCTTCTGTCGTGGTCGGGCTTTGAGTCTTACACAATTTCACACCTTGTAACACAGGCAAGAACTCTTTCTTTGACTGTTCCATTTTGAACTACTTCAAAATCTTGTCAAGGTATGTACTCATTGAAAAACTTATCAAGCGTCTTGATCTATCTCTATAGATCTTGATGCTCAATATTTAAGAAGCTTCACCGAGGTCTTTCTTTGAAAAACTCTTTTCAAACACTCCTTTATGCTTTGCAGAATAATTCTACATTATTTCCGATCAACAATATGTCATTCACATATACTTATCAGAAATGTTGTAGTGCTTCCACTCACTTTCTTGTAAATACAGGCTTCACCGCAAGTCTGTATAAAACTATATCCTTTGATCAACTTATCAAAGCGTATATTCCAACTCCGAGATGCTTGCACCAGTCCATAGATGGATCGCTGGAGCTTGCATATTTTGTTAGCACCTTTAGGATTGACAAAACCTTCTGGTTGCATCATATACAACTCTTTTTAATAAATCCATTAAGGAATGCAGTTTTGTTTATCCATTTGCCAGATTTCATAAAATGCGGCAATTGCTAACATGATTCGGACAGACTTAAGCATAGATATGAGTGAGAAACTCTCATCGTAGTCAACACCTTGAACTTGTCGAAAACCTTTTGCGACAACTCTAGCTTTGTAGATAGTAACACTACTATCAGCGTCCGTCTTCCTGTTGAAGATCCATTTAATCTCAATGGCTCACCAATCATCGGGCAAGTCAATGAAAGTCCATACTTTGTTCTTTATACATGGATCCCATCTCAGATTTTATGGTCTTAAACCATTTTGCGGAATCTGGGCTCATCATCGCTTCCTCATAGTTCGTAGGTTCGTCATGGTCAAGTAACATGACCTCCAGAACAGGATTACCGTACCACTGCAGTGCGGATCTTACTCTGGTTTACCTCACGAGGTTCGGTAGTAATTTGATCTGAAGTTACATGATCATCATCATCAGCTTCCTCACTAATTGGTGTAGGAGTCACAGGAACAGATTTCTGTGATAAACTACTTTCCAATAAGGGAGCAGGTACAGTTAACTCATCAAGTTCTACTTTCCTCCCACTCACTTCTTTCGAGAGAAACTCCTTCTCTAGAAAGATTCCGAATTTAGCAACAAAAGTCTTGCCTTCGGATCTGTGATAGAAGGTGTACCCGACGTCTCCTTTGGGTATCCTATGAAGACACATTTGTCCGATTTGGGTTTGAGCTTATCAGGATGAAACATTTTCTTATAAGCATCGCAACCCCAAACTTTAAGAAACAACAAATTTGGTTTCTTGCCAAACCACAGTTCATACGGTGTCGTCTCAACAGATTTAGATGGTGCCCCTTTTAACGTGAATGCAGCTGTCTCTAATGCATAAACCAAAACGATAGTGGTAAATCGGTAAGAGACATCATAGATCGCACCATAACTAGTAAAGTACGATTACGACGTTCGGACACACCATTACGCTGTGGTGTTCTGGGTGGCGTGAGTTGCGAAACTATTTCGCATTGTTTTAAATGAAGACCAAACTCGTAACTCAAATATTCTCCTCCACGATCAGATCGTAGAAACTTTATTTTCTTGTTACGATGATTTCCACTTCACTCTGAAATTATATGAACTATTCAAATGTTTCAGACTTATGTTTCATCAAGTAGATATACCAATATCTGCTCAAATCATCCGTGAAGGTCAGAAAATAATGATACTTGTCGCGAGCCTTACACTCATCGGACCACATACATCAGTATGTATTATTTCCAATAAGTCAGTTGCTCGCTCCATTTTTCCGGAGTACGTCATTTTAGTCATCTTGCCCATGAGGCATGGTTCGCAAGCATCAAGTGATTCATAATCAAGTGATTCCAAAATCCATCAAGCATGGAGTTTCTTCACGCCGCTTTACACCAATATGACCTAAACGGCAAGCCACAAATATGTTGCACTATCATTATTAACTTTGCATCTTTTGGCATCAATATTATGAATATGTGTATCACACGATCGAGATCCAACAAACCATTTTCATTGGGTGTATGACCATAGAAGGTTTTATTCATGTAAACGGAACAACAATTATTCTCTAACTTACATGAATAACCGTATTGCAGTAAACACGATCAAATCATATTTATGCTCAACGCAAACACCAAATAGAACTTATTTAGGTTTAACACTAATCTTGAAAGTATAGGGAGTGTGCGATGATGATCACATCAATCTTGGAACCACTTCCAACACACATCGTCACTTCACCCTTAACTAGTCTTTCTATATTTTGCAACTCCCGTTTCGAGTTACTACTCTTAGCAACTGAACTAGTATCAAATACTGAGGGGTTGCTATAAACACTAGTAAAGTACACATCAATAACATGTATATCAAATATACCTTTGTTCACTTTGCCATCCTTCTTATCCGCCAAATACTTGGGGCAGTTCCTCTTCCAGTGACCAGTCCCTTTGCAGTAGAAACACTTAGTCTCAGGCTTAGGACCAGACTTGGGCTTCTTCACTTGAGCAGCAACTTGCTTGCCGTTCTTCTTGAAGTTCCCCTTCTTTCCCTTTGCCCTTTTTTTGAAACTAGTGATCTTGTTAACCATCAACACTTGATGCTCTTTTCTTGATTTCTACCTTCGCCGATCTCAACATCACGAAGAGCTCGGGAATTACTTTCGTCATCCCTTGCATATTATAGTTCATCACGAAGTTCTACTAACTTGGTGATGGTGACTAGACAATTCTGTCAATCACTATTTTATCTGGAAGATTAACTCCCACTTGATTCAAGCGATTGTAGTACCTGCATAATCTGAGCATATGCTCACTGCTTGAGCTATTCTCCTCCATCTTTTAGCTACAGAACTTGTTGGAGACTTCATATCTCTCAACTTGAGTATTTGCTTGAAATATTAACTTCAACTCCTGGAACATCTCATATGGTCCATGACATTAAAAATGTCTTTGAAGTCCCGATTCTAAGCCATTAAGCATGGTGCACTAAACTATCAAGTAGTCATCATACCGCGCTTTTGTCAAAACGTTCATAATGTCTGCATATGCTCCTGCAATAGTTCTGTCACCTAGCAGTGCATCAAGGACATAATACTTCTGTGCAGCAATGAGGTTAATCCTCAGATCACGGATCCAATCCGCATCATTGCTACTAACATCTTTCAACATAGTTTTCTCTAGGAATATATCAAAATTAACATATGAAAACAACAACGCGAGCTATTGATCTACAACATAATATGCAAAATACTACCAGGACTAAGTTCATGATAAATTGAAGTTCAATTAATCATATTACTTAAGAACTCCCACTTAGATAGACATCCCTCTAATCCTCTAAGTGATCACGTGATCCAAATCAACTAAACCATGTCCGATCATCACGTGAGATGGAGTAGTTTCAATGGTGAACATCACTATGTTGATCATATCTACTATATGATTCACGCTCGACCTTTTGGTCTCAGTGTTCCAGGCCATATCTGTTATATGCTAGGCTCGTCAAGTTTAACCTGAGTATTTCGCGTGTGCAACTGTTTTCCACCCGTTGTACTTGGACGTAGAGCCTATCACACCCGATCATCACGTGGTGTCTCAGCACGAAGAACTTTCGAACGGTGAATACTCGTGGAGAACACTTATACTTTGATAATTTAGTGAGGATCATCTTATAATGCTACCGTCAAACAAAGCAAGATAAGATGCATAAAAGATAAACATCACATGCAATCAATATAAGTGATATGATATGGCCATCATCATCTTGTGCTTGTGATCTCCATCTCCGAAGCACCGTCATGATCACCATCGTCACCGGTGCGACACCTTGATCTCCATCGTAGCACCGTTGTCATCTCGCCAATCTTATGCTTCTACGACTATCGCTACCGCTTAGTGATAAAGTAAAGCATTACAGGGTGATTGCATTGCATACAATAAAGCGACAACCATATGGCTCCTGCCAGTTGCTGATAACTCGGTTACAAAACATGATCATCTCATACAATAAAATTTAGCATCATGTCTTGACCATATCACATCACAACATGCCCTGCAAAAACAAGTTAGACGTCCTCTACTTTGTTGTTGCAAGTTTTACGTGGCTGCTACGGGCTTAGCAAGAGCCGTTCTTACCTACGCATCAAAACCACAACGATAGTTTGTCAAGTTGGTGTTGTTTTAACCTTCGCAAGGACCGGGCGTAGCCACACTCGGTTCAACTAAAGTGAGAGAGATAGACACCCGCCGGTCACCTTTAAGCAACGAGTGCTCGCAACGGTGAAACCAGCCTCGCGTAAGCGTACGCGTAATGTCGGTCCGGGCCGCTTCATCTCACAATACCGCCGAACCAAAATATGACATGCTGGTAAACAGTATGACTTATAATGCCCACAACTCACTTGTGTTCTACTCGTGCATATGACATCTACGCATAAAACCAGGCTCGGATGCCACTGTTGGGGAACGAAGTAATTTCAAAAAAATTCCTACGCACACGCAAGATCATGGTGATGAATAGCAACGAGAGGGGAGAGTGTTGTCCACGTACCCTCGTAGACCGAAAGCGGAAGCGTTAGCACAACACAGTTGATGTAGTCATACGTCTTCATGATCCGACCGATTAAGTACCGAACGCATGGCACCTCCGAGTTCAGCACACGTTCAGCCCGATGACGTCCCTCGAACTCCGATCGAGCCGAGTGTTGAGGGAGAGTTTCATCAGCACGATGGCGTGGTGACGATGTTGATGTCCTACCGACGCAGGGCTTCGCCTAAGCACCGCTACAGTATTATCGAGGTGGACTATGGTGGAGGGGGGCACCACACACGGCTAAAAGATCAAACAGATTAATTGTTGTCTCTATGGGGTGCCCCCCTGCCCCTGTATATAAAGGAGCAAGGGGGGAGACGGCCGTCCTAGGAGGAGGGCGCGCCAAGGGGGGAGTCCTACTCCCACCGGGAGTAGGACTCCTCCTTTCCTTGTTGGAGTAGGAGAAGGGAAGGGAGAAGGAGAAGGAAGGAAGGCCCCCCCCCTCCCAAGTCCAATTCGGACTAGTCCATGGGGAGGGGTGCAGCCACCCTTTGGGGCCTTTCTCTCCGTTCCCGTATGGCCCATTAAGGCCCAATACGAATTCCCATAACTCTCCGGTACTCCGAAAAATACCCGAATCACTCGGAACCTTTCCGGCGTCCGAATATAGTAGTCCAATATATCGATCATTATGTCTCGACCATTTCGAGACTCCTCGTCATGTCCCCGATCTCATCCGGGACTCCGAACTCCTTCGGTACATCAAAACACGTAAACTCATAATATAACCGTCATCGAAACTTTAAGCGTGCGGACCCTACGGGTTCGAGAACTATGTAGACATGACCGAGACACATCTCCGATCAATAACCAATAGCGGAACCTGGATGCTCATATTGGCTCCCACATATTCTACGAAGATCTTTATCGGTCAGACCGCATAACAACATACATTGTTCCCTTTGTCATCGGTATGTTACTTGCCCAAGATTCGATCGTCGGTATCTCGATACCTAGTTCAATCTCGCTACGGCAAGTCTCTTTACTCGCTCATAATACATCATCCCGCAACTAACTCATTAGTTGCAATGCTTGCAAGGCTTATAGTGATGTGCATTACCGAGTGGGCCCAGAGATACCTCTCCGACAATCGGAGTGACAAATCCTAATCTCAAAATACGCAGACCCAACAAGTACCTTCGAAGACACCTGTAGAGCACCTTTATAATCAACCAGTTATGTTGTGACGTTTGGTAGCACACAAAGTGTTCCTCCGGTAAACGGGAGTTGCATAATCTCATAGTCATAGGAACATGTATAAGTCATGAAGAAAGCAATAGCAGAATACTAAACGATCGTGTGCTAAGTTAACAGAATGGGTCAAGTTAATCACATCATTCTCCTAATGATGTGATTCTGTTAATCAAATGACAACTCATGTCTATGGCTAGGAAACATAACCATCTTTGATCAACGAGCTAGTCAAGTAGAGGCATACTAGTGACACTATGTTTGTCTATGTATTCACACATGTATTATATTTCCGGTTAATAGAATTCTAGCATGAATAATAAACATTTATCATGAAATAAGGAAATAAATAATAACTATATTATTGCCTCTAGGGCATATTTCCTTCACGAATATAGTCGTCCAATATATCGATCTTTATGTCTCGACCATTTCGAGACTCCTCGTCATGTCCCCGATCTCATCCGGGACTCCGAACTACCTTCGGTACATCAAAACACAAAAACTCATAATATAACCGTCATCGAACTTTAAGCGTGCGGACCCTACGGGTTCGAGAACTATGTAAACATGACCGAGACACGTCTCCGGTCAATAACCAATAGCGGAACCTGGATGCTCATATTGGCTCCCACATATTCTACGAAGATCTTTATCAGTCAAACCGCATAACAACATACGGTTTTCCCTTTTGTCATCGGTATGTTACTTGCCCGAGATTCGATCATCGGTATCTCAATACCTAGTTCAATCTCGTTAGCGGCAAGTCTCTTTACTCGTTCTGTAATACATCATCCCACAACTAACTCATTAGTTACAATGCTTGCAAGACTTATAGTGATGTGCATTACCAAGTGGGCCCAGAGATACCTCTCCGACAATCGGAGTGACAAATCCTAATCTCGAAATACGCCAACCCAACAAGTACCGTCGGAGACACCTATAGAGCACCTTTATAATCACCCAGTTACGTTGTGACGTTTGGTAGCACACAAAGTGTTCCTTGATGGCAGGAGTTGCATAATCTCATAGTCATAGGAACATGTATAAGTCATGAAGAAAGCAATAGCAACATACTAAACGATCAAGTGCTAAGCTAACGGAATGGGTCAAGTCAATCACATCATTCTCCTAATGATGTGATCCAGTTAATCAAATGACAACTCATGTCTATGGCTAGGAAACATAACCATCTTTGATCAACGAGCTAGTCAAGTAGAGGCATACTAGTGACACTCTGTTTGTCTATGTATTCACACATGCATCATATTTCCGGTTAATACAATTCTAGCATGAATAATAAACATTTATCATGTAATAAGGAAATAAATAATAACTTTATTATTTCATCTAGGGAATATTTCCTTCACGAACGAGGGCGTTGTTTCCTCCCTGGAGGCGTCGGTTTGGTCTGGCTCCCCCCAGTTCCCCCTTCCCTCGGTCTCCCGGGCGAAATCTCTAACTTTGTTTGGCGGCGGCGACATTCTCGACGTCGCGATCTTCTTGAAGACGCCGCTTTGGGAGCCTTGTGGGCGGTGGGCGCTTTTGGGTGGGAGGTGGCGGCGGTGGTGAGGCCTGATGCGTCCATTTTGCATCGTGCTTTTATATTGATATTTATTGCATTGTGGGCTGTTATTACACATTATATCACAATACTTATGCCTATTCTCTCTTATTTTATAAGGTTTACATGAAGAGGAGAGTGCCGGCAATTTGGAATTCAGAAATTTGGAAAAGGAGCAAATATTAGAGACCTATTCTGCACAACTCCAAAAGTCCTAAAAATCCACGGAGAATATTTTTGGAATATATAAAAAATATTGGGTGAAGAAAGTACCAAAGGGGGCCACCTGCCATCCACAAGGGTGGAGGGCGCGCCCTACCCTCCTGGGGGCGCCCTCCGGTCTTGCGGGCCACCTGGCAGGCCCCCGACGCCCATCTTCTGCTATATGGTGTGTTTTGACCTGGAAAAAAAATCATAGGGAAGCTTTCGGGATGAAGCGCCGCCATCTCGAGGCGGAACTTCGGCAAAATAAATCTAGGGCTCCGGCGAAGCTGTTCTGCCGGGGAAACTTCCCTCTGGGAGGGGGAAATCAAAAAGCCATCATCATCACCAACGATCCTCTCATCGAGAGGGGATCTATATCCATCAACATCTTCACCAAAACCATCTCCTCTCAAACCCTAGTTCATCTCTTGTATCCGATCTTTGTCTCAAAACCTCAGATTGGTACGTGTGGGTTGCTAGTAGTGTTGATTACTCCTTATAGTTGATGCTACTTGGTTTATTCGGTGGAAGATCATATGTTCAGATCCTTAATGATAATTAATACTCCTCTGATTATGAACATGAATATGCTTTGTGAGTAGTTACGTTTGTTCCTGAGGACATGGGAGAAGTCTTGTTATAAGTAATCATGTGAATTTGGTATTCGTTTGATATTTTGATGAGATGTATGTTGTCTTTCCTCTAGTGGTGTTATGTGAACGTCGACTACATGACACTTCACCATGATTTGGGCCTAGGGGAAGGCATTGGGAGATAATAAGTAGATGATGGGTTGCTAGAGTGACCAAAGCTTAAACCCTAGTTTATGCGTTGCTTCGTAACGAGCTGATTTGGATCCATATGTTTCATGCTATGGTTAGATTTATCTTAATTCTTCTTTCATAGTTGCGGATGCTTGCGAGAGGGGTTAATCATAAGTGGGAGGCTTGTCCAAGGAAGGGCAGCACCCAAGCACCGGTCCACCCACATATCAAATTATCAAAGTAACGAACGAGAATCATATGAGCATGATGAAATTAAACTAGCTTGACAACAATTCCCATGTGTCCTCGGGAGCGCTTTGCTTTATATAATAGTTCGTCCAGGCTTGTCCTTTGCTACAAAAATAATTGAGCCACCTTGCTGCACCTTGTTTACTTTTGTTACTTGTTACTCATTACGAATTATCTTATCACACAACTATATGTTACCGATAATTTCAGTGCTTGCAGAGAATAACTTGCTGAAAACCGCTTGTCATTTCCTTCTGCTCCTCGTTGGGTTCGACACTCTTACTTATCGAAAGGACTACGATAGATCCCCTATACTTGTGGGTCATCAAGGCCCACTTCGTCCTAGCGTGAGGTTGCCCTCCTCCAGTGGCTGGATGTTTGCAGCAGCTATGTTCTGCTCATGGAGAGTCTCCGGTGGCTCGGCGGGGATGCGTTGAACCTCTCTACGTGACCATTTTCCGGCGACATTCACCCCATCCCGCGACGGTGTGGCGCCTTCGATCCAGGCGAGAAGGTAGTGGCCTTCTTCGAGGATGGTGTGTTGGATGTGCCGTGCTGGGGTGCATAGCTGCTCGGCGACGGCATGCCCTGCTGGTGTTGGGCCATCTCTCCTTCGAGCCGGTGTGCTCTTGTTCCTGGTGCAACATTCACGGAGGAGGACCTCGATGTCTTCGGCTCTTGTTTTCACTGTGTATCTTCATAGTTCATCGCGTCCGACGCTTAGTTTGATGCTGTCCAATGTCTTTGTATCTTACCGCATTGTTCTTCTTCCTATTTTCCTGTGGGCGTGCTTGTAATCCTGGCCGGTTGATGGCTTTGTTAATTCAAAGTCGGGATAGGTTCAAGCCCCATCTCGGCTCGGTCGATGCCTTTTATCTAAAAAAACTTGGTAAGAAGACCCTATATTTTTAGTCCTATCCAAATCTAACCGATATACAATTTTTTGCAATAAGTAGTAGTTCCGCTCTAGAGAGCGGTACTACCGCTGGTCCCTTCAGACATCACTACACAGACCTAAACGATACAACCGCTCAGGACTTCAGTAGTACCAGCTAAAATAAATAGTCGGTCCTATCGTAGCAATACCGCCCTAGTATCGTGGGCAAAACAGTGGGGAATTAGCACACTACGGTAGTTTACTCGATACTTGGCCCGGTAGTTTCACTCCAACAGGGAAGCAACACTCCCGGTCAAGTGGACGGTACCACCGGCCCACTAATAGAGTTGTAGTTCATATGCCCAAGCGGTGCAACTGCTATGGACACCGGTTGTACTTACTAAAATATAATAGTCGGTATTTCTATGGTACCGTCGCTCTAGTACTGCTGCCGAAATAGTAGGGAATCATCCCACTGCAGTAGTTGGTGCGTTACTTGGTCGATAATGTCGTTCCAGTAGGGGAGTGGTACTACCGGCCTAGCACGCGGTACTACCAGCCTGGAGCAGTCAGCAGAAGTATTGCTCCAATGCACCCACAAGGGGAGCAGTACTATCGCCTACCACTATGGTACTACCGCCTACCACTGCGGTACTACAGGGTAGTCGGCTGAATTTGAACTCTCCTCGAAAATGTGGGTGTATATAATGTCTTCCGTACATGATGCAATTCCACCCATACCTTATAACACGGCCCCCTCTTAATAATACGGTTTTCCTATGACCGTAAGAAAGTAAAATCGTCGGAAACACCATCTTCCTTCTTTTCCTTTCTGAGGGAACCTAACCATCTGGTGTCACTTTCAAATACACATGTGTAGCTTAAGCACATGGTTAGTCCACAAATTACATTGTCATCAACACCAAAATTACATAGGGAGAGAATGCCCTTTCAGCTAGGAAATGAGAACTGAAGTGTGCGAGACTCTAAATGTATCGTTCGGCTAGGAGGGGTGGGAATTGAGAAGATATCATGCATGAGAACTGAAAGGGAATTGTTTTAGTAAGTCTATGTTAACCTTTCATCATAACTTAATTTTTTTTCCTTATCTAGTCACCCTTGAGTTCCCATGAACCAAACAAAGAAATAAAGTTTCAATGAAAGGTTAGGAATAAATTGGCCCATTCTATGTCTAATTAGAATAATTAGGGATGCATAATTACGTCTAACTAGAATAATTGTCCGTGTGTTACGATGGAATATAAATATTCTAGGACGTTAGCCTATGATTTGCATGCCCATATTAATGAGACTGCGCAAATAAGTGTTACCAAATAAAATCATGCATGTGATTAGTCTGCCCAAATAATTCTAAGCTATTATTGGTAAACATGTACGGGCTTACCATGAAAACATAATTTTATTTGGCAAGTTAACAAAAGATGTGGCAGTTAAGCCGGTTTCAAGGAAAACTATGAAATAACCAAAGATGAAAAGATAAAAAGAAAATCAAAACTGAGAGAAAGGAGGGGATCAAGAAAAATGAATGTGACGACATACGAGTATAATCCCCAATCCCATTACTTATCTGGTCTGTAATACTTGCATACCATTAAAACTGACGCATCTCTCCTTGCCTCTCCCCAAGAAGCTACTCCAATGCGACTAGGGTTTCTCCTCCTCTCATCAGCGCCGCTGCCGGTTCATTATGTCTCCGATGGCCTTTAGGCCGTGGAGATGTGGAGGACCCCAAGCCCTCGCAGGCGGAAGGGATCCCGCTCTCATTCTTGTTTGGTTCATCGTCCCAAGTTCAAGATGTTGTTTCCCTACTGAGCATGTTGGTACCTCGGTTGGGGTTGTGTGGCGATAGTGATGTCCCCTAGTAGGAATAATGCCTCCCGTGTCTGGTCCCCGCCCCGATGGTGCGTCTGGCGTCGTCCGAGACATGTGGTAGTGTGTCTCCTCGGATCTCATGAGATTCGACCGGTACTGGTCTTTGGTGGATGTGTTTGGATCCAGTCTTCGTTCATTTTCGGTCGTGTGTCTACATGTTAGATCCTTCTGATCTACGTTTCTCTTCATCGACAACGGTTGCTGTTCTAATGCGTTGGTCTTGTAGAGGTTTAGCACGACGACTTCTCGATTGTCTACTACAACAACATTTGCTTGACTCCGGCAAGGGAGGAGTGATGATGACGGCGCGCCTTCGGCTCGCTTTAGTGTTCGTAATAGTCACTAGGTGGTCCACATATATGGTTGTATTTTTTCTTATACTTGTGGTGTTCTCTCTATTTTGTAAGAAAACTTCTGATTTATTCATCACGCCACGACAGTACAAAGAATATTGAAATAAACAAAATTACATCCATACGCGTAGACTACCTAGTGATGACTATAAGTACTGGTGCGAGCCGAAGGCGCACTGTCGGCATTGCCCCTCCCTCACCGAAGTCGTGCCAAACTTGTTATAGTATACAGTCAGGAAGTCATCATGCTAAGGCCCCATGGAACCGACACATCAAAACAACAACCGTCTTTGGCGAAGAGAAATATAGATTGAAAGAATCTAACTTGTAGACACACGAGCAAAGATGAACAAAGACTAGACCTAAGCAGATCCGTCGAAGGCCATCACTGACCGAATCCCGCGAGATCAGTCATAGACACACCTCCACACGCCCTTCGATGACGCTACACGCATCATAGAACCAGGGAATATGCAATGAGAACCTTATTTATCTTCAATGAGCCATCACCACCTCATGTTCTTAAGTAGGACACAAACTATAAAACAAACTCACAAAAACACCTAAGAAACTCTGACACGGGGCCCTACGCGCCTCCATGGCTAGAGTCACCGGTGACGGAACCCTAAGTTTTTTTTAAGAGAAAGCGGCGGCTATGTTTGAGCCTTGCAATAAACACAAACATAATCAGCTTGTCCTGGTGTTCTCCATACTATCACAATAGATGATGAATAGACTGGGAGTTTTTCCGTAAATTAATAAAAAAGATTAAGATACAACTGCCTGGATACTCTGTACTTCCATCCCCCTCACCATATATGGAGATAGCAGTGGGTTGGAAGCAGGCAGGCAGGCTGGAGACTGGCGCGCACGACAAGAGGCAACGACGCACAACGTGGGAGCCAACAAACAGACAGGACGCGAATAATAATCTGGAGAGGAAAGAAATGGAAAAGAACGAAAGAAACAAGGATACTGGCGGACAGCTACGCTCGAGCCGGGCATCAATAAAATCGGCAAAAATCATTCCAACTAAAAAATTTCGCCTCCTTCCTTTGCGCGTCCCACCTGTCCCGGCGCGGGCCCACCGCACGTCTCCTCCTCCGTCCACCCCCTCTCTCTTTCGCGCCCGCCGCCGGCCACCGTCACCGTCACAGTCGCCCCCTTCGAGGATCTCCCCGGGAGGGGAGGGAAGCCTCCGACCGGCGAACGCCGACCACCCTCCTGTTCGTTTCGAAAATCCAGAAAAAAAACGGGTAAGGCCAGGAGGCTTCCGCTGACTCCCTCTGAATTTTACTCCGTTTAAAAGCATTTCGCTGTATCAATCTTCGAGATTCTCGACCTGGTTGGTTTAATGTTAAGTACCCTTAGCAGCGAGAGAAAAGAAGGAGGCGATTTTTGCTGCAATCGCATTTGGCGTCGCCGAGGATGCCTGATTGCAATTGGCTTATAAAATGTCAAATGGAATGGGAACGTATATTTTATCGACATTTGTGATGATGAGCACGAAAGGATTTCTGCAATTTGTTCGGATTTTAAAATGCTACCAGGCGTCGAACCCGTCGCCGGCGACGACGAGGCCCCCGTGGGCTGCGGAGCCCTTGTCATGGCCCTCGACAGCGACCGTCCTATCCGATTCTTTAATCCCGACCCGGTATCCCAGCGCGGAATCGTCTGACAGATGGCCGTGGAATTCTTCCGCCCCATATTTCCTCCAAGAAAACGCAATCTTAGACATTGGGGGATTGGAGCGCCATTAAAAGTTACTATCTTCCCTTGGCTGCTGCTCTGAATATTATATACTACTACTAGTGTATTTTTCCTCTCTAGCTCTAGCTGTGTTGTCCTTCTTGATTTTCTCCGGCTACTACTACTTGTTTCTCCAAGAACGGACGACCGCTGTTTCGTTTACCTCTCCACCCCCTCCGTCTTCCTCCCCTCGTCTTCTCCATCCCCTCGGCTCGAATCGCGTGCGGCGTAAGCGAAATTGGCAGAGGCGAACCACCAGGCAAAAAGCCAAAGCTGCCCCTTTGCTTTTTGAGCGACGCAAGTTTCCTCTGCTCCCCCCACGTTTCTGAGCTGTTTTCTGTCTGTGTCTTTCTTGCAGGCGGCCGCAGGAGCGGGAGCGTGTCGTGAGGCTTTGCTCTGCTGCCGTGCCAACAAGGGTAAAAGGTAGGCGCCGCGCCACGCCATGGGCGCCCTCGCGCCTGACCATGCACTCCAGGCTGCTCAAGAGGCTCGCCAAGAGGATCATGTGAGCCGCCGCGCGCCCGTGGAAATGTGGGAGATGGACGCGCTGCTCTACTGCGCGGTCGTCGCGCTGGCGCTTCACTGCGTCGGCTGTGGCTGCTCGGCGATCAACCTTGAAGGTAGGGGCAGCAAGCTCGCCGGCGTTCTTTTCTTTTTTGGTGCTTTTGGGGGTTGAGCTCTTGGGGTTCTGGTGTGCCTGATCGATTGGGGCTTTTGTTGCTGGTGCTGCAGGCTCAGCGCTGCTCAAGTTCCAGTCGAGGGTGGAGGAGGATCCGCATGGCGCCATGGCAGGCTGGAGCGCGCGGGACGCCGACCCTTGCGGTTGGAACGGCGTCCGCTGCGCCGATGACAGGGTTGTGATGCTGTGAGTTGATGTTTTCCTCTTTGTTTTCTTCTCCTCAATGTTTACTAGTGGCTCATGAGAGTATTTGGAAAATGGAAATGCAGTTCATCTTCTGTTTAACGGGTCTTCCATTTGACTGTATCCTTCTCTCTTCAAGAGTTGTTTTAGTGTTGATTTATTGTTGAATGGATGCTGCATCGGCAACTGCCCCTTTCATGCCTAGTTTTCTCCTTCACAGTTATCGTTGTTTGACTTTCTTGAGTACTAAATGCATCAATTGAGTCTATTGAGTTACTGTCAACACAAGCATGTCTCCACTTTGTGTAGCAATTCAGAGAAGGTAGATTTAATCATAGAGGCTCAATCATTAACGGACTAGATATTATGAATGATTTTAGGAGTGCATTCGTATTTTTTTTTCTAGCAGTTAGAAAAATCAGTACTCCTAAAATATTTCATTTTTGGGAGTACTTTTTTGGGCTGAATAAGGAAAATGAAATATTATGTACATAAATGACCAACTCTGGTTTCTTTGCTGAATATATAGTCTTTTCTCAAGTTAGTGCTCCTAAAATATACTCATTTGTAGGAACTCATAAGGATTTTTATTGCTTATCTTGAATTTACCATGGATACATGTTCGCAAATTCCCAGAAAATGTTTTCTTTGGTAGCTAGAAGCCTTTTCACAAGCTTATACTAAGCTTTAACACAATTAGAAATCTGGTTATTAGAACTAAGTGTTCATTCCACCAAACACAAACAAGTGGCTACAACTAAGTTGTTATGATCGGCTTCTTCTCCTGCTGGTATTCTCAATTTTGTGACATGTGATTGTTGACCTATAAAGTGAGACTGTTGACTTATACAATAGCATTGAAGGTCCAAAATGGAGGCTACCTTTTATTAGCTAGCTTGATTAGATTTTTTTTGGCAAGTTTGTTCAAGTGAATCACCATCAACAGAATCTTGTACTCAACCTATATAAGATCACTGGTTGGCACAGTATAGCTTATGTTTATATCCTAGATTTTCCCGTGTGACCCGTCTCCAAGATTTTACCTCCTATTATTAAGAGAATGTTCCAAAGTTTTGCACATCTCATCATTAGAAAGAGAATCAAGGTTTATCCGATGATACCGCCAAGCTGAACAAAAAGAAAAGAAATTGCAACCCCCCAAACAAGAAGGAACACTAGAAAATTTTATGAAGGCGGTTTGTGCATTTGAGAGCCTGGCTTAACAGAAATGAGAGACTACTCATATCAACAAGGAATTCCTTCTTTTCCGGGAGCCCATTCGAAAAGAACTCCAAAGTTAAGCGTGCTTGGCTTGGAGTAATTCTAGGATGGGTGAACGACCAGGAAGTTGGTCCCGGGTGCGCATGAGTGAGGACAAAGTGCGTAGAAAAGACTAGTGTTGGTCTGTGGGGCCAGTCTTGATCCCGCCAGGCGTAACAGGGTGTTACAGTGCACCCTATGTTTTAATGCATGCCGCTGTCTCTCTGCCCCCTGCCTCCACCTTCATCTTCTTCAGCATTGTGTCCATGTAGCGAAAAGAGAGAATGGGAGAGAGAGATGATACTTGTTTGAAAGGAAAGGTCACATTTCTTGTCATACTTCTACAGACCCTCACACCTAGTTTTAACCAAGCTAAGACATGTGCTCTCTTGATCTTACCACAAAACTAGATATGTGACAATTTTCTTGCAAGCGAAACATGATAGTCCAGAACCCTCAGGATATGTTGCTCTGGTGCCAAGTTGACTTCCATACGTGTAGAAGCTTACCGTATGAAGGAAAATGCTTGTTTTCTACTCATTTAATCATCAAGCATTTACCTCATCATCGCTACTTGTTTTTATATTTTAGATCAAAAGGTTTATGGTGACTCTTCTTAATATGTTTTAATAGAATCTTTTGTTATTCAAGATGATTTTGTTTTGCATTCAAGATTATCTTCTAATTTCTGTGGTGTACCACAACTTTACCTAATAAATATTTAAGAAATTGCATTTGGTAACCACTCTTGTTCTATTTCAGTATTTTTGAGGGGTTCTGGCTTGATTTATCATCTTAAGGATTGTACTTACTGTGGACTATACTCTTGCAGGAACCTAAAAGATCTCTCATTAAGAGGTACCCTGGGTCCAGAACTAGGAGGTCTTAGTCATCTGCAGGCTCTGTAAGTACACAATTTTGTATTTATGCTTGCACAACAAATATAAATTGCTTGCCATGAGCAACAATATATTGGTATTTTTGCTAAGCTATCTCTTTGCAATATGGTAAAGAGATAAATAGGTAATTCTGTAGTGGTTACTGCTTTGTCTTACCTTCATAAGTTTCTTGCCAGATATGAGTATCTAAACAAAGTCAATTTGCTTAAAAAATGTCAACCAACCATCAGTTAGGACATTTCAAGTGTATATATCTAACCAACCGACAACTGTTAGGTTCCATCCTTTATAGCACAAATGATGTGTGCATATCAGCTTACCTCTGTGGATCGAATATGAGACAAAATCACAGAAATCTCTGTCGTGTCGATTTTACTCAGTAGCATAAAAGATGTCCATCTGTCAATCAAGCACTTGTTCCTTAACCAACTGCTTTTGGCAACTTACTCTAATTTTACTTTGCATGCGACTATAACATTTGCTGCAACCATTACAATGTTTTGATTCCTTGTTGTGTCTTCTTGCAGTATATTATCCAACAACTTGTTTAGTGGACTGATACCTAAGGAAATTGGTGGTCTCGCAACGTTGGAGATATTGGACCTAAGCAATAACAACTTTACTGGGGAAGTTCCACAGAAGATAGCAGAAATGGCATCACTCAAGCATTTGTAGGTCGTCTTACTGATTAACATTGTGAAATATTTGATCGACAAGCCAAATTTCATGATATGATGTCTCTTGTTCAACAGATTGCTTTCCAACAACAGATTTCAGTGGCCCGTGGTCCAAAATTCCCATGGGAACTTTGATCAGGAAACTGATTTCGACATCTATGATCATCTCAGGAGGGGTGATTTGAATCAAAGAGCTGATGATGGGTAAGGAAACTAGGATTTTCATCAATTCTCATTTAGTTATCATCATTTTTTTTCTATAACCTATTTAGGAAAAGGATTTATCAGCTGATGATAGCAGTTTTTGAATGTGGACCTTTGTAGGTTCGAGTCTGGTTCTTCCACAGAGGAGAAAAAAAAAGACACCAGCAATCTCTCCGGTAAGCTAGGGTACTGCTATGCAAGTTCAGTTTTGGTCTTAAATACATCAGCTGGTACCATAATTAACATGCCTTCTTACTTTCCCCAGCACATCTTCCTACACAAACTGCAGCAAGAAACCCAGCTGCACAGGTTAGTAGGCGCAGACTACTTCAGGATAGCAATCTTGCTGCGCCTCCTTTCGCAAATGCTCCTCTTCCACCCTCAGTTCCTGTTCCTTCTACGGGGAGTGGATCGTTTTCAGCATTTAGTCCCAAAGCACCCGCACCTGCTGTAAATCCTCCAGTTACTCCACCCAAGTCTCCTGATACTCCTTCGAAGCAGGGTCAACAAGATCTATGAAGTGGTTGTATGCAATTCTGATTCCATCAATTGCTCTGTTGCTTATTATCATTGCATGCATGCTTTTGCTATGCATAATAAGTCGGTGGCAACAATAGGTCCATGGAAGACTGGACTCAGTGGCCAGCTGCAGAAGGCATTTGTGACAGGTAAATATTCTGTTTGCTATCTTGTAAAAGGCGTGCTTGATTTTGCGTCTTACTTGGGCATCTGTGACAAGTTTTGCTCTCCTGATGTACCGCAGGAGTACCCAAGTTGCAACGCTCAGAGCTGGAAGGTGCTTGTGAGGACTTCAGTAACATTGTGGCAACCTATCCACACTACACTGTCTACAAGGGAACCTTATCAAGTGGAGTTGAGATAGCAGTTGTATCAACTGTGCTTGCGTCGAGCAAAGATTGGTCAAAGCATTCCGAGGGGAGATTCCGGAAAAAGGTAATTCAATGTCACTTATAAGAGGAATAGCCCATGCCGTTGCTACAATTTGCAATGTGGGTCTGAAACAAAATAATTTCTTCTAACTTGTTTTTTTGAACACATAGATAGACTCGCTCTCAAGAATTAATCATAAGAACTTCATCAACTTGCTTGGATACTGCGAGGAGGAGGAGCCTTTCATGAGGATGATGGTGTTAGAATCGCAGCCAATGGGACACTCTATGAGCATCTCCACGGTAAGAGCTCCTACTGTCAGAATGCTTCCTTTTTAGTCTTTGTGCTCAAATTAAAATGTTTTGCTTTTTGCCTTTTGCAGTTGAGGGATTTGATCATATTGATTGGAATGGTAGGATGAGAATAATTATGGGAGTAGCATACTGCATGCAGTACATGCATGAGCTCAAGCCTTGTATAACACACTCTGACCTACAGTCAAGTGCCATATTGTTATCTGAGGATGGAGCTGCAAAGGTACATGATTATGAATTTCACAACTTCTATTTATTTGATCTTCAAAGGAAATTCCATAAGAGGTCGTTTGGTAGCCATCATTTTGAGCCGGAATCATGGAATTCATTTGTGATTCCATACCCAACCTGTTTGGCTATCATGGAATTGGACATGTCATTCATTTGGAATTCCAGCAAATGCCTATTGGATGTTATGTCAATTCCTATCCATAACCCTGTCAGTTCACTTGCCAAATGAAATGAAATGATGGGTGCCAAACGGGAACTGTATTTGTAGACAAAATTCTGGTAATATCAAAAGAAGAAATTAAAGCACACAACTGTTACTTCATCATTCTAAACCCCTTTTCTGGACATTATGCAAAAAAAGACAAACTAACATAAATTACATGCAACTTGTTCTAAACCCCTGCAACTAAACAAGGTGAAGTACCGTCCAGTTCATATGAATTTTTTTCTGGGGTGTGCATATGCGCTCTTTGCATTAGAGTTAATTTTGAAAAATTGAAATAAGAACAGGCATGAGGACACCATATTACGTTTCTGCTCCTAAAACCGAGCCTTTTCACAGATAGCCGACATGAGTGTTTGGCAAGAAGTAATTTCCAAAGAAAAGATGCCCAAGAATGACGACGCCAGTGAGCACCATGAGTCAATACGTGCTGATCCAGCTGGGAATGTATGTAGTTTTGGTTTACTCATGCTGGAAATCATGTCAGGAAAGTCTCCAGATTCTGAACACGAGGGCTCTCTTGCGAACTTAGTAAGCATGACAAAGACACTGAATACTTAAACTTACATAATACACAAAATGGCATATAGAAGTAACAATACATGTCACATTTTTTCTCACAGGCTATGGAGTGCATTAAGGATGACCGGAGTATATCCTGTTTGCTTGACCCTACCTTGACTACTCACAAAGAAAACGATCTAGATATCATTTATGCGAGTTGATCGAGGACTGCATCCAGAGCGATCCGAAAAGAGACCAAGTATGAGAGAGGTCACCACTAAATTGCGAGAAGTGCTAGCAATTTCACCGGAGGCAACAACGCCGAGGTTATCTCCGCTTTGGTGGGCAGAGCTTGAGATACTTTCAGTTGAATCCTAGGAAGAAACATGTTGATATGGTATGGTTCTTGCAGCAACACTGAGGTTCTGTGCGTACTGTCTTGCAATCTTGTAAATCTTTGTTGCGAGTTTCTGCTTTTCTGGCGATTTCGGTGTATATGCGTGGTACATCAAAATTTCCGGGTTATTCTTATTTCTTCTCGAGTTTTCTCTGTATGGTGAATGTACATGGTGATGGTGTGAAATTGTGAATGTAGAATGATTCAGGCCATCCTAGAGTGGGTTGTAATCAGGAAATGCGTGATTGTGTAATGTACCATGGGGTTTACAGAAATATTCTTCATTTTTTTTAAAGGAAGAGACAGCAATTGGTATGGTGAATGGACTATACAGTCCTCTTTGTTAGACTGGTAGTACTTTGTACTCATTTCTCGTTTCCCAAGTACTTCATATATAGAAATAGAGTACCATAATTCTGGGAACGAAACTGCTTCACAAACGATACCTGCTGAACGATTGACGCACGATATGTCAATCCACTGGCTGTGTTGCACCTAGTCCTTGGTATGGATGGTTTGATTTCCAGTATCGTCTAGCAGTCGTCTGCCAGGTATCGTGTGCATAGCAGCACTCATCTGGGAAAGGGCCGCTTTAATTATCTGTAACACCACAAATGGCGGCTGACAGTGGCAAAATTTGAAGTAAAACCACGACAAATATTTTGGAACGGAGGGGTATTTGAGAGGCACTATTTCTCGTCTTCGTATCAGATCCGAGTCTACTTTGGTCAGTGCCTTTTCTTAGGGAGGGATGTCCTGACGACATGCATGGATGTCCTGATGACAAGCTACTGTTCTCGGCCAAGTACATAAAGCTGAACCTGAATATGAAACCTTGCAAATGCAAATGCTTGGTGAATTGGGTGAGCCGTAGCCAACAGCTGCTTGTTTGGGGTGTGATAATATTGAAACTATGTACCTCTCCACTAATCCTTGTTCCATGCGAGGACAAAATATATTAAGGTGGACTATCACTTTGTTCGCGAGAGGGTGCACAAAAGCTTCTAGTTCTAGATATGTGGTCTGTTTGGCTTTATAAAATTTGAAAGATTAAACTGTTGTGCACCTGGTCATTCCCTCAAAACTTAATCCTCTAAAAAAATTCTTTTGCTATTTCTTTCAAATGTTTGCACAAACATTCCAGACAAATGCATCGCATTTCAACAAAAACTTAAACAATGCAAATACACCACATCATAATTCCACTATACACCACATCATAATTCCACTACGAACATAAACATACTTCGTCCAATCCAACAAATAACTAACATAAACACATTTAGTCAAAAGGCACCGAATTCAACAAGTTCATTTCAAAAAACCAGCACATGGTGCATCATAAGCCATCATCAAACCACAATCCAATCATGCACTCCCAACATCACCATGGCATCACCACCAACTGTAGGAAATATATCCTAGAGGCAACAATAAAGTTGTTATGAATTGCATTGCTTCATAATATATTTCTATTCTATAAGTGTTGAGATTCTATGGCGTTTTGTGAGTTGTTGTTGTTAGATGTGTATAGTCCCTTTCTGTACATCCCATTGTATAAGGGGCTTTTCTGCACTTTACCACACATGTATATGTTCTGGCCTTTGGCCCTCAGTAAAGTTAGTTGCTCATTATCCAACATGGTATCAGATGTTAGGTTCCCCTCTCTCCCGCATGCTGCAACTCCGTGCTAGCTTCTCTCTCGATCCGGCTGTATCCTGCTCTTCCCGACACGGATTCGGCTGCCTCGGCCCCGTCGTCGCCGTCTCTTGCCTGGCTGGCTACCCCTAGTCGCGGATCTGGTCCGGTTGCCGCCCGTCGTCCCGCCCGCCGCCCGGATTTGGCCCGGCTGCAGCTGCCTCCTGCTGGACCGCCGCTCCTTCATGCGCGTCCCCGTCTCGCCCGAAGCTCGGTAGCTGCCGCCTTTTGGCCAGGCGCCGCTCCCTGCTGGCCTGCCTCGTCCCGCCCGCCGCTAGGCTCTTCTCCTGCCGGCCCAACGCCGCTATCTGCCGGCCGGCCCCCGCTGCTTCTTGCTCTGCCCAGGCTTGCTCGCCTCGGATCTGCCTCGAGCGCTCCTGCTGCTTCCTCGTCCCGAGCCTGGCTGGCCTTCGCCTCGAGCGCTCTTCCTCTCTGGCTGGGGATCGGGCTGGTTGACCCAGCGTAGTTGACCTAAAAAAACAGTGAGCTCGTCATGTCCTCGTCAGGCTATGTGGTTGTTCCTCGGTGCTCGGTGATCGTCGATGGCACCAACTATGCTGAGTTTGTGGGTTTCATGCGCATTCACATGCGTGGACTTCTGGCGAGGTTCCCTGTCCACCTTGTCTTGTTGCTCCTGTGGCTCCTATCCTGCCGGTGCCGCCTGTTCTTGCTGCTGATGCTTCTCAGGCTGATCGGGATACAACCCAGGCCCTTGACGATGCTGCGGTTGATGCATATGGTCAGCAGGTATACGCTTACTCAGATGCTCTTTCTGCTTACCGCGATGATATGTCTGCTTACACTCAGTGGTGCAACGATGATGCTCGAGCTGCTGCTGTTCTCACTACGAGTGTCTTACCTTAGTTTGCGTTCGAGTTCATGGGTCTCGGTACTATTGCTGCGATGTGGTCCTATCTTTGTCAGCGATATCAGCCATCTGGTGATGCTCTCTACCTCTCTGTGGTGCGTCAGGAGCATGCTCTTCAGCAGGGTGACTCTTCTATTGATGAGTTCTACTCACACAGCTCTGCCATCTGGCGTCAGCTTGACTCTCTCAGGAACGTGGTTTGTGGTACTTGCCGCTGTTGCCAGACTATGCAGCCAGACTTGGAGTTTCATCGTCTCCATGAGTTCCTATCTCGCCTTTGTCCAGAGTTTGAGCCTCGGCGTGCTCACTGCTACCTCTTGAGCACTGTGTTGGTTTTCTCTTGAAGAGGAAAGGGTGATGCAACAAAGTAGTGTAAGTATTTCTCTCAGTTTTTGAGAACCAAGGTATCAATCCAGTAGGAGGCTACACGCGAGTCCCTCGTACCTACACAAAACAAATAAATCCTCGCAACCAACGCGATAAGGGGTTGTCAATCCCTTCACGGTCACTTACGAGAGTGAGATCTGATAGATATGATAGGATAATATTTCTGGTATTTTTATGATAAAGATGCAAAGTAAAATAAAAGCAAAGTAAAAAGCAAAGGAAATAACTAAGTATTGGAAGATTAATATGATGAAGATAGACCCGGGGGCCATAGATTTCACTAGTGGCTTATCTCAAGAGCATAAGCATTTTACGGTGGGTGAACGAATTATTGTTGAGCAATTGACAGAATTGAGCATAGTTATGAGAATATCTAGGTATGATCATGTATATATGCATCACGTCCAAGACAAGTAGACCGACTCCTGCCTGCATCTACTACTATTACTCCACTCATCGACCGCTATCCAGCATGCATCTAGAGTATTAAGTTCATGAAAATAGAGTAACGCCTTAAGCAAGATGACATGATGTAGAGGGATAAATTCATGCAATATGATAAAACACCCCATCTTGTTATCCTCGATGGCAACAATACAATACGTGACTTGCTGCCCCTCATCACATCGAGAAAGGACACCGCAAGATTGAACCCAAAGCTAAGCACTTCTCCCATTGCAAGAAAGATCAATCTAGTAAGCCAAACCAAACTGATAATTCGAAGAGACTTGCAAAGATAACCAATCATACATAAAAGAATTCAGAGAAGATTCAAATATTGTTCATAGATAATCTTGATCATAAACCCACAATTCATCGGTATCAACAAACACAATGCAAAAAGAAGATTACATCGAATAGATCTCCACGAGAGAGGGGGAGAACATTGTATTGAGATTCAAAAAGAGAGAAGAAGCCATCTAGCTACTAACTATGGACCCGAAGGTCTGAGGTAAACTACTCACACTTCATCGGAGGGGCTATGGTGTTGATGTAGAAGCCCTCCGTGATGGATGCCCCCTCCGGCGGAGCTCCGGAACATGCCCCAAGATGGGATCTCGTTGGTACAGAAGGTTGCGGCGGTGGAATTAGGTTTTTGGCTCCTTATCTGATCGTTTGGGGGTACGTAGGTATATATAGGAGGAAGGAGTACGTCGGTGGAGCAACAGGGGGCCCACGAGGGTGGAGGGCGCGCCCCCTACCTCGTGGTCTCCTGGAAGCTTCTCTTCTGTGAGGTCCAAGTCTCCTGGATCTTGTTCGCTCCAAAATCAAGCTCCGAAGGTTTCATTCCGTTTGGACTCCGTTTGATATTCTTTTTGTGCGAAACTCTAAATAAGAAAAAACAACAATTACAGGCTGGGCCTCCGATAAATACCTAACTCCCAAAAATAATATAAAAGTGAATAATAAAGCCCAATAATGTCCAAAACAGAAGATAATATAGCATGGGGCAATCAAAAATTATAGATACGTTGAAGACGTATCAAGCATCCCCAAGCTTAATTCCTGCTCGTCCTCGAGTAGGTAAATGATAAAAACATAATTTTTGATGCGGAGTGCTACTAGGCATAATTTCAATGTAATTCTTCTTAATTGTGGTATGAATTTTCAGATCCGAAAGATTCAAGATAAAAGTTCATATTGACATAAAAATAATAATACTTAAAGCATACTAACTAAGCAATTATGTCTTCTCAAAATAACATGGCCAAAGAAAGTTCATCCCTACAAAATCATATAGTTTAGTCATGCTCCATTTTCGCCACACAAGAATGCTCTCATCATGCACAACCCCGATGACAAGCCAAGCAATTGTTTCATACTTTAGTAATCTCAAACTTATAAACCTTCACGCAATATATGAGCGCGAGCCATGGATATAGCACTATGGGTGGAAAAGAATATGATGATGGGGGTTATGTGGAGAAGACAAAAAAGGAGAAAGTCTCACATCAACGAGGCTAATCAATGAGCTATGGAGATGCCCATCGATTGATGTTAATGCAAGGAGTAGGGATTGCCATGCAACAGATGCACTAGAGCTATAAATGTATGAAAGCTCAACAAAAGAAACTAAGTGGGTGTGCATCCAACTTGCTTGCTCACGAAGACCTAGGGCACTTCAGGAGGCCCATTGTTGGAATATACAAGCCAAGTTATATAATGAAAAATTCCCACTAGTATATGAAAGTGACAAAACAAGAGACTCTCTATCATGAAGATTATGGTGCTACTTTGAAGCACAAGTGTGGCAAAGGATAGTAACATTGTCCCTTCTCTTTTTTTCTCTATTTTTTTGGGCCTTCTCTTTTTTATGGCCTTTCTCTTTTTTTTTCCTCACGTGGGACAATGCTCTAGAAAATGATGATCATCACACTTCTATTTATTTACAACTCAATTATTACAACTCGATACTAGAACAAAGTATGACTCTATATAATGCCTCCGTGATGTAAGGATATGCAATGAACCAAGAGTGACATGTATGAAAGAATTATGAATGGTGGCTTTGCCACATATACTATGTCAACTACATGATCATGCTAAGCAATATGACAATGATGGACGTGTCATGATAAACGGAATGGTGAAAAGTTGCATGGCAATATATCTCGGAATGGCTATGGAAATGCCATAATAGGTAGGTATGGTGGCTATTTTGAGGAAGACATAAGGAGGTTTATGTGTGAAAGAGTGTATCATATCACGGAGTTTGGATGCACCGGCGAAGTTTGCACCAACTCTCTATGTGAGAAAGGGCATTGCATGGTACCAAAGAGGCTAGCAATGATGGAAGGGTGAGAGTGCGTATAATCCATGGACTCAACATTAGTCATAAAGAACTCACATACTTATTGCAAAAATCTACAAGTCATCAAAAACCAAGCACTACGCGCATGCTCCTAGGGGGATAGATTGGTAGGAAAAGACCATCGCTCGTCCCCGACCGCCACTCATAAGGAGGACAATCAAAAAACACCTCATGTTTCAAATTTGTTACATAACATTTACCATACGTGCATGCTACGGGACTTGCGAACTTCAACACAAGCATTTCTCAAATTCACAACTACTCAACTAGCACGACTTTGATATTATTACCTCCATATCTCAAAACAATCATCAAGCATTAAACTTCCCTTAGTATTCAACACACTCATAAGAAAGTTTTTACTAAACTTGAATACCTAGCGTATTAGGATTATTTAAGAAAATTACCATGCTATTTAAGACTCTCAAAATAATCTAAGTGAAGCATGAGAGATCAATAAACAAATCCACCACCGTGCTCTAAAAGATATAAGTGAAGTACTAGAGCAAAACTATATAACTCAAAAGATATAAGTGAAGCACATAGAGTATTCTAATAATTTCCAAATCATGCATGGCTCTCTCAAAAGGTGTGTACAACAAGGATGATTGTGGTAAACTAAAAAGCAAAGACTCAAATCATGCAAGACGCTCCAAGCAAAACACATATCATGTGGTGAATAAAAATATAGCTCCAAGTAAAGTTACCGATGGAAGTAGACGAAAGAGGGGATGCCTTCCGGGGCATCCCCAAGCTTTAGATTTTTGGTGTCCTTAGATTATCTTGGGGGTGCCATGGGAATCCCCAAGCTTAGGCTCTTGCCACTCGTTGTTCCATAATCCATCAAATCTTTCACCCAAAACTTGAAAACTTCACAACACAAAACTTAACAGAAAATCTCGTGAGCTCCGTTAGCGAAAGAAAACAAAAGATCACTTCAAGGTACTGTAATGAACTCATTCTTTATTTATGTTTGTGTTAAACCTACTGTATTCCAACTTCTCTATGGTTTATAAACTATTTTATTAGTCATAGATTCATCAAAATAAGCAAACAACACACGAAAAACAGAATCTGTCAAAAACAGAACAATCTGTAGTAATCTGTAACTAGCGCAAACTTCTGGAACTCCAAAAAATCAGCCAAAATAGGAAGACCTAGAAAATTTGTTTATTGATCAGCAGAAATTGGAATAAGTATTTTATCACGTTCTGGTGATTTTTAACAATTGTTTTAGTGAACAAAGTTTCTGGAAATTTCTGCAAGATCAAATAACTATCATCCAAGAAGATCCTATAGGTTTAACTTGGCACAAACACTAATTAAAACATAAAAACACATCTAACCAGAGGCTAGAACAAATATTTATTCCTAAACAGAAGCAAAAAGCAAAAAGCTAAAAATAAAATTGGGTTGCCTCCCAACAAGCGCTATCTTTTAACGCCCCTAGCTGGGCATAAAAGTAAGGATAGATCTTAGGTATTTCCATCTTTGGTTTTCAACTTTTTAGCGGAATCAAGCTCGAATCCGGGAGGTTATTTACGTTTCCCTTCATATTCTGAAATTTTTAGATCTAAAGAATCCAACCGCTTATTGCAAAGAGTAATCAACATATTCATACGGTGAATATTTGCGCTAACGTTCTTAAGAGGTTCAAGAGACTTTTGTAAAATCTTAGTTACTTCGCAAATTTTCTCAAAAACTTGCGTTTCCTCTTGGGTATGATGAGCACCCTTTTGTTGGGGTAGAGTTCCTACTATACCTTCTATAATTTCATGCACAATACTGGGATCAATTTCAATAAAATTGCCTTTGGCAATGCAATCCAAAAGTTGTCTATGAGACATATTTAGTCCAACATAAAAGTTGCGAAGCAAAATTCTAAAATTCACCTCTAGGGTACAATTACGATAAGATTCCATCATTCTAAACCAAGCATATTTTAAGTTTTCTCCTTGTCTTTGTTTGAAGTGAAGAACCTCAAACTCGGGGGACAAAGAAGCAGATAAGGGACTAGCCATAACGACAAGCAAACGAAAAAGAGGCGAACAAAAAAAAGAGGGCGAATAAAATGGAAAGGATGAAGTGGGGGAGAGGAAAACGAGAGGCAAATGGCAAATAATGTAATGCGGGAGATAAGGGATTGTGATGGGTACTTGGTATGTTGACTTTTGCGTAGACCTCCCCGGCAACGGCGCCAGAAATCCTTCTTGCTACCTCTTGAGCACTGCGTTGATTTTCCCTTGAAGACGAAAGGGTGATGCAGAAAAGTAGCGTAAGTATTTCCCTTAGTTTTTGAGAACCAAGGTATCAATCCAGTAGGAGGCTACACGCGAGTCCCTCGTACCCACACAAAACAAATAAATCATCGCAACCAAAGCGATAAGGGGTTGTCAATCCCTTCACGGTCACTTACGAGAGTGAGATCTGATAGATATGATAGGATAATATTTCTGGTATTTTTATGATAAAGATGCAAAGTAAAATAAAAGCAAAGGAAATAACTAAGTATTGGAAGATTAATATGATGAAGATAGACCCGGGGGCCATAGATTTCACTAGTGGCTTCTCTCAAGAGCATAAGTATTTTGCGGTGGGTGAGCAATTCTTGTTGAGAAATTGACAGAATTGAGCATAGTTATGAGAATATCTAGGTATGATCATGTATATAGGCATCACGTCCGAGACAAGTAGACCGACTCCTGCCTGCATCTACTACTATTACTCCACTTATCGACCGCTATCCAGCATGCATCTAGAGCATTAAGTTCATGAAAACAGAGTAAGCCTTAAGCAAGATGACATGATGTAGAGGGATAAATTCATGCAATATGATAAAAACCCCATCTTGTTATCCTCGATGGCAACAATACAATACGTGACTTGCTTCCCCTCATCACCGGGAAAGGACACCGCAAGATTGAACCCAAAGCTAAGCACTTCTCCCATTGCAAGAAAGATCAATCTAGTAGGCTAAACCAAACTGATAATTCGAAGAGACTTGCAAAGATAACCAACCATACATAAAATAATTCAGAGAAGATTCAAATATTTTTCATAGATAATCTTGATCATAAACCCACAATTCATCGGTCTCAGCAAACACACCGCAAAAAAAAGATTACATCGAATAGATCTCCACGAGAGAGGGGGAGAACATTGTATTGAGATCCAAAAAGAGAGAAGAAGCCATCTAGCTACTAACTATGGACCCGAAGGTCTAAGGTAAACTACTCACACTTCATGGGAGCGGCTATGGTGTTGATGTAGAAGCCCTCCGTGATGGATGCTCCCTCGTGAGCTCCTAACAGGCCCCAAGATGGGATCTCGTGGGTACAGAAGGTTGCGGCGGTGGAATTAGGTTTTTGGCTCCTTATCTGATCGTTTGGGGGTACATAGGTATATATAGGAGGAAGGAGTACATCGGCGGAGCAACAGGGGGCCCACGAGGGTGGAGGGCGCGCCCTGGGGGGTAGGCGCGCCCCCTACCTCGTGGCCTCCTGGAAGCTTCTCTTACGTAGGGTCCAAGTCTGCTGGATCTTGTTCGTTCCAAAAATCACGCTCCCAAAGGTTTCATTCCCTTTGGACTCCGTTTGATATTCTTTTTTCTGCGAATCTCTGAAATAGGCAAAAAACAACAATTCTGGGCTGGGCCTCCGGTTAATAGGTTAGTCCCAAAAATAATATAAAAGTGAATAATAAAGCCCCATAATGTCCAAAACAGAAGATAATATAGCATGGAGCAATCAAAAATTATAGATACGTTGGAGACGTATCACTCACCTGCTTGCTCGTGTCGTGTTCCTATTTCGGAGGTGCTTGCAGAGCTTCGTGCTGAGGAGACACGCCTCCGGTCTGCTGGTCTGCTTGTGGTTCCCACTGCTCTTACTGCCCGAGCTCCTGTGTCTTCTGCTCACCTCACCACTCCACCGCTCCTGCCCACACCTTCAGGGGGGCGAGTCACCCTTCTTCAGGAGAGGGTCGATCGAGCTTGCACACTTCTGTGGCTACTGCAACAGGCCGGGTCATCCAGAGTAAGATTGTCACAAGAAGCAGAGAGACCTGAAGCGCTCTTCTTCCAGTGGGACTCGTGCGTCTTCCTCGACTTCGTCGCTCACTGACCAGGATATTGTGCGGCTCAAGCGCATGTTGGCTTCATCTGGTTCTTCCTCGACGGGTTCTGTTGCCGCTGTGACTGCCACCACCGCTCCGCCCTCGCCAGAGCCTACTCAGTCAGGTACATCCTCGTGGGTTGTGGATTATGGAGCTTCTTTTCATATGTCTTCCAATTCTTCTGCTTTATCTTCTCTCCGACCTCTTGATTTTCCTCTTAATGTTCTCACTGCCGATGGCACACCTCTTCCTGTTGCTAGTCGTGGCATCCTTTCCACTCCGTCTTTCTCGGTTCCTAGTGTTTCTCATGTTCCTCGTCTTACCATGAATCTCTTTTCCGCTGCCCAACTTACTGATTCTGGCTGTCGTGTCATTCTTGATGCCGACTCTTGTTCTATTCAGGATCATCGCACTCAGGCTCTGGTTGGCGCTGGCCCTCGGCACCGTGAGTCTGAGGGCCTTTGGGAGGTTGACTGGCTTCGTGTTCCTTCCGCTGCTACCACATATGCCAGCTCACATGCTCTTGATGCCTCCTCTTCTGTGTCCTTTCAGCAGTGGTATCATCGACTTGGTCACATCTGTGGCTCTTGCTTGTCCTCATTAGTACACCAAGGCGTCTTAGGGTCTGTCTCTAGTGATGTTTCATTGCATTGTGATGGTTGTAGGCTTGGCAAAAAGATTCAATTACCTTATCCTACCAGTGAGTCTGTATCTCAGCGTCCTTTTGACTTAGTTCATTCTGATGTATGGGGTCCTGCTCCTTTCGACTCGAAAGGGGGTCATCGCTACTATGTCCTGTTTATTGATGATTTCTCTCGCTATACTTGGCTTTATTGTATGAAATCTCGCAGCGAGGTTCTCCCCATATACAAGCGTTTTGCCACCATGGTTCGAACTCAATTTTCAACGCCTGCCCTCAACTTCCGGTGCACCACCTCTCACGCCTACACCATTCCATAACCTTTGTGTTAGGCCTTGTCCCCCACCTGATCACTATTCTCCTGCCCAGTATGGTCTCTCTGCCATTACTAAGCCCACCACCTATCGGGATGCCATGACTCAGCCTGAATGGCAGCTCGTGATGGCCGAGGAGCTTGCGGCACTTGAGCGCAATGGCACGTGGGATCTGGTTTCTCCTCCTTCTGGTGTTCATCCCATCACTTGCAAGTGGGTCTACAAAACTAAGACTCGCTCCGATGGTTCTCTTGAGCGTTACAAAGCTCATCTTGTGGCCCGTGGCTTCCAGCAGGAACAGGGACGTGATTATGATGAGACATTCGCTCCAGTGGCTCACATGACCATCGTCCGCACTCTCCTTGATGTGCCTTCTGTTCGCAATTGGTCTATCTCTCAACTTGATGTCCAGAACACCTTTCTCAATGGCGAGTTGCGTGAGGAGGTTTATATGCAGCCACCACCGGGGTACTATGTTCCTGATGGTATGGTCTGTCGACTTCGTCGCTCCCTTTATGGTCTTAAATAGGCTCCTCGCACCTGGTTTGAGCGCTTCGCCTCTGTGGTGACTGTCGCTGGCTTCTTGCCCAGTGATCATGATCCCGCGTTGTTTGTTCACACATCTCCTTGTGGTCGGACTCTTCTCCTTCTCTATGTTGATGACATGATCATCACTGGTGATGACTCTGACTATATTGCCTTTGTTAAGGCTCGCCTTCGCGACCAGTTTCTTATGACTGATCTTGGTCCACTTTGCTATTTTCTTGGGATTGAGATCTCGTCGACCTCTGATGGCTTCTACATCTCCCAAGAAAAATATATTCAGGATCTTCTTGCTCGCGCTGCTTGATAACCCACAAGTATAGGGGATCAATTGTAGCCTCTTTCGATAAGTAAGAGTGTCGAACCCAACAAGGAGCTAAAGGCAGAACAAATATTTGCTCAAGTTCTATCGACCACCGATACAACTCTACGCACGCTTGACGTTTGCTTTACCTAGAACAAGTATGAAAATAGAAGTACTTTGTAGGTGTTTTTGGATAGGTTTGCAAGAAAATAAAGAGAGCGTAAATAAAAGCTAGGGGATGTTTAGATGAAGACATAACTAAATTAGTTTTAGTAGAGAGCTTTTTGTTACGAGAAAGTTATTTGTCCCTAGGCAATCGATAACTAGACCGGTAATCATTATTGCAATTTTATTTGAGGGAGAGGCATAAGCTAACATACTTTCTCTAATTGGATCATATGCACTTATGATTGGAACTCTAGCAAGCATACACAACTACTAAAGATCATTAAGGTAAAACCCAACCATAGCATTAAAGCATCAAGTCCTCTTTATCCCATACGCAACAACCCCCTTACTCGGGTTTATGCTTCTGTCACTCAAGCAACCCACTATAAGCGAATCATGAACATATTGCAACACCCTACAGCGGGGATCCCTCACGCTTGCGCGACACGGAGAGCACCATAGGACAACACCAATAATAAAACATGCAACTCAAACCAATCTTGATCATCAAATAACCCAAAGGACAAAACAGATCTACTCAAACATCATAGGATAGCCATACATCATTGGGAAATAATATATAGCGTTGAGCACCATGTTTAAGTAGAGATTACAGCGAGTAAGAGAGAGGTTACACCGTTGCATAGAGGGGGGAAGGGTTGGTGATGATGGCGGTTAAGTTGTTGGTGAAGTTTGCGGTGATGATGATGGCCACGGTAGCGTTCCGGCGCCACCGGAAGAGAAGGGGAGAGGGGGCCCCTTCGTCTTCTTCTTCCTCGACCTCCTCCCTAGATGGGAGAAGGGTTTCCCCCCTGGTCCTTGGCCTCCATGGTGTGGGAGGGGCGAGAGCCCCTCTGAGATTGGATATGTCTCTCTGTTTCTCTCTGTTTCTGCATTCTCGTCTGCTGCCCTTTCACCGTTTCGTATATATATGGAGATCCGTAACTCCAATTGGACTGAAACCTTCGTCGTGATTTTTTACCAAAAATTAGCTTTCTTCTTGCGGCCAAGGGCATCAACCGCCTTACGGTGGCCCACGAGGGTCAGGGCGCCGCTTTGGGGGGGTAGGGCGCGCCCCCCTACCTCGTGCCCACCTCGGACACCGTTTCGCGTTGATCTTTGTCCCAGATTTTCCAAATATTCCAAAATAATTCTCCGTCCGTTTTTATCCCGTTTGGATTCCGTTTGATATGGATATTCTGCGAAACCAAAAACATGCAACAGCATGAGGCCTGCACCGAACCTTTGGATCAATATGTTAGTCCCAAAAATAGTATAAAAAGTTACCAAAAGTATATGAAAGTTGAATAATATTGGCATGGAACAATAAAAAATTATAGATATGACGGAGACGTATCAGCTTCCCCAAGCTTAATTCCTGCTCGTCCTCGAGTAGGTAAATGATAAAAAAGATAATTTTTGATGTGGAATGCTACCTAGCATAATCTTGATCATATGTCTCATCATGGCATGAATATTAAGACACGAGTGATTCAAAGCAATCGTCTATCATTTGACATAAAAACAATAATACTTCAAGCCTACTAATAAAGCAATCATGTCTTTTCAAAATAACATGGCCAAAGAAAGTTATCCCTACAAAATCATATAGTCTGGCTATGCTCCATCTTCACCACACAAAATATTCAAATCATGCACAAATCCGATGACAAGCCAAGCAATTGTTTCATACTTTTGACGTTCTCAAACCTTTTCAACTTTCATGCAATACATGAGCGTGAGCCATGGACATAGCACTATAGGTGGAATAGAATATGATGGTGGGGGTTATGTGAAGAAGACAAAAAAGGAGAAAGTCTCACATCAACTAGGCGTATCAACGGGCTATGGAGATGCCCATTAATAGATATCAATGTGAGTGAGTAGGGATTGCCATGCAACGGATGCACTAAGAGCTAGAAGTGTATGAAAGCTCAAACTGGAAACTAAGTGGGTGTGCATCCAACTTGCTTGCTCATGAAGACCTCGGGCGTTTGAGGAAGCCCATCATCGTAATATACAAGCCAATGAAAATTCCCACTAGTATATGAAAGTGACAACTCAAGAGACTCTCTATATGAAGAACATGGTGCTACTCTGAAGCACAAGTGTGGTAAAAGGATAGTAACATTGCCCCTTCTTTCTCTCATTTTTTATTTTATTATTTTATTTTTTTTATTTTTTGGTGGGCTTCTTTGGCCTCTCTTTTTTATTTGGGCTTATTTGGCCTCTTTTATTTTTTTGTGAAGTCCGGAGTCTCATCCCGACTTGTGGGGGAATCATAGCCTCCATCATCCTTTCCTCACTGGGGCAATGCTCTAATAATGATGATCATCACACTTTTATTTACTTACAACTCAATATTACAACTCGATATCTAGAAGAAAGATATGACTATTTATGAAGGCCTCCGGCGGTGTACCGGGATGTGCAATGATCTAGCGTAGCAATGACATCAAAAAACGGACAAGCCATGAAAAAATCATGCTAGCTATCTTACGATCATGCAAAGCAATATGACAATGAATGCTCAAGTCATGTATATGATGATGATGGAAGTTGCATGGCAATATATCTCGGAATGGCTATGGAAATGCCATAATAGGTAGGTATGGTGGCTGTTTTGAGGAAGATATAATGAGGCTTATGTGTGATAGAGCATATCGTATGCATCGGGTTTGGATGCACGGTGAAGTTTGCACCAACTCTCGAGGTGAGAAAGGGCAATGCAGTGCAGAAGAGGCTAGCAATGATGGAAGGGTGAGAGTGCGTATAATCCATGGACTCAACATTAGTCATAAAGAACTCACATACTTATTGCAAAGATCTATTAGTCATCGAACGAAGTACTACGCGCATGCTCCTAGGGGATAGATTGGTAGGAAAAGACCATCGCCGTCCCTGACCGCCACTCATAAGGAAGACAATCAATAAATAAATCATGCTCCGACTTCATCACATAACGGTTCACCATAATGCATGCTACAGGAATCACAAACTTCAATACAAGTATTTCTACAATCCACAACTACCCACTAGCATGACTCTAATATCACCATCTTTATATCACAAAACTATTGCAAGGAATCAAACATATCATATTCAGTGATCTACAAGTTTTATGTAGGATTTTATGACTAACCATGTGAATGACCAGTTCCTGTCATCTCTCTAAATAGATATAAGTGAAGCAAGAGAGTTTAATTCTTTCTACAAAAGATATACCCACGCTCTAACAAATATAAGTTAAGCAAAAGAGCATTCTACAAATGACGGTTGTCTATGTAAAGAGAAACATGCAATCCAAGCTTCAAATGATATAAGTGAAGCACATGAAGCATTCTATAAAGCCATACTCAAAAGATATAAGTGAAGTGCAATGAGCATTCTATAAATCAACCAAGGACTATCTCATACCAGCATGGTGCATAAAAGAAAAATGAAAACTAAATGCAAAAGACGCTCCAAGATTTGCACATATCGCATGAACGAAACGAATCCGAAAACATACCGATATTTGTTGAACAAAGAGGGGATGCCTTCCAGGGCATCCCCAAGCTTAGATGCTTGAGTCTCCTTGAATATTTACTTGGGGTGCCTCGGGCATCCCCAAGCTTGAGCTCTTGCCTCTCTTCCTTCTTCTCACATAGAGACCTCCTCGATCATCGAACACTTCATCCACACAAAACTTCAATGTAAAACTCGGTAAGATCCGTTAGTATAATAAAGCAAATCACTACTCTAAGTACTGTTGCAGACCAATTCATATTTTGTTTTTGCATTGTGTCTACTGTAGTATAACTTTTTATGGCTTAATCCACTAATGTAAATCGATAGTTTCATCAAAACAAGCAAACTATGCATCAAAAACAGAATCTGTCTAAAACAGAACAGTCTGTAATAATATGAACATTCACCATACCTCTGATACTTGAAAAATTCTACCAAAATTAGAAAAAATAAACAATTTGTATAGAAAGACAGTGCAAAAATAATCAGAACCATTTGATGTTCCAGTAAAAAAATTAAAAATCGCGCACTACAGCCAAAGTTTCTGTCCTGCATCGTACAAACCGACAAGCATTGTAAACATCCTAAAGGCAAACCTTGGCACATTATTTTTGTAATACAATGTAATTGTACAAGGGGATAATTATTTTTATTGAAAAGTTTCTGTAATCAAGATTCACAAAGTTGCCGTGAGCATGAACGAAGTTCAAGGAGCTCTCCCACTTCAACAATGCTTGTCTTTCTCACTTTCACTTTCCTTTTTGAAAAGTTTTGGGTTTCCCTCTTTATTTTTGCTGTTTTTAAACTATATGAAAGCACTCAACAGAAATAGGTGACTCTCTAAAACTTCCGGGTTGTCTCCCTGGCAGCGCTTTCTTTAAAGCCATTAAGCTAGGCATATTGTGCTCAAGTAATGGATCCACCGGATCCCAAGGTATATCAAAGCCAATTTTAATTAACAATGATTTGTAATTTAGTAGTGAGCACAAAGTAACATATATCATGTAATAACGAAGTCTAACTCTCTTCCTATGCATCGGCATGTCATAGAAGAACAATTCATGCATGCAAAGTAAAGGCCAATGCATAGTATAAGCAGTTTCTTGCAATTCTATCATATTGAAAACATAAAGAGGCGGAGATGTAGTTCCTCTATCATAATAATTGCAAGTAGGAGCAACAAGCACATGCATATTATATCTATCAAAATCATCATGTGCAACGGTAATAGACAACCCATCAATATAATCCTTAATAAGGGCAAACTTCTCCGATATAGTATATTCAGGAGAATTCAAAAAGATAATAGGACTATCATGCGTGGGTGCAATAGCAACAATTTCATGTTTAACATAAGGAACTATAGCAAGTTCATCTCCATAAGCATAATTCATATTGGCATCTTGGCCACAAGCATAGCAAGCATCATCAAAAAGGGATATTTCAAGAGAATCAATGGGATCATAGCAATCATCCTTCGGTAAGCACGAAGGGAAATTAAACAATGTATGAGTTGGAGGGTTACTCTCATTAGAATGTGGGCACGGATAGCTAATCCGCTCTTCCTCCTTTTGTTCTTCGCTCTCCTCATCATCTTTTTCATCCAATGAGCTCACAATTTCATCAATTTCTTCTTCCATAGATTCCTGCAAAATATTAGTCCTCTTCTTGGACAGCGGAGACTTTCTTAATAAGTGCATTAATATAGGAATTATATTCATAATTATCATAGCAATATTTTAGGATAGCTAAATTTTCAGGCCTATAAACATCATCATCAAAAGCTTCATACTTTTCAAACATAGATTCAATTTCATAAGCACCCTTAAAAGCAACAAATTCTTATATTTGTTCCACATCATAGTAATCATATATACTATTAGCATAAGAAGCTAAGGTTTCATTATCATTAAATTTAAATGAAAAGGAAAGGTGTGGAGCCTTCATCCTAGAGCAACAAGTGTAATCATAACTCAAGCATACTTGCCGAGCATACCACTTCAATATATAAATTTGATCCCATAATAGTTTCCCTTTTTGTGTCAAGCGATAATCACTCCCATTACCAAATTGAATGAGGTTTTCTCAGGATTATCAAAGTGGTACATAATATTTTGCACATATTGAGCATTGAGGGTTTTAGGAGGTTCCCCATCTCCATGAGCAGCAAGTACACCTATTTTTTTTGGTATTTCGTGTTCCATATCTATAACTAAAGATAAAGAACAACTAAGAACAGCGAATAAAAATTACTTAGTGATAAATCAAACAAGCACACACGAGAATATTCACCCCACGCTATTGCTCCCCAAGAACGGCGCAGAAAAAGGTCTTGATAACCCACAAGTATAGGGGATCAATTGTAGCCTCTTCGATAAGTAAGAGTGTCGAACCCAACGAGGAGCTAAAGGCGAACAAATATTCCCTCAAGTTCTATCAACCACCGATACAACTCTACGCACGCTTGACGTTCGCTTTACCTAGAACAAGTATGAAACTAGAAGTACTTTGTAGGTGTTTTTGGATAGGTTTGCAAGAAAATAAAGAGAGCGTAAATAAAAGCTAGGGGATGTTTAGATGAAGACACAACTAAATTAGTTTTAGTAGAGAGCTTTTTGTTACGAGAAAGTTATTTGTCCCTAGGCAATCGATAACTAGACCGGTAATCATTATTGCAATTTTATTTGAGGGAGAGGCATAAGCTAACATACTTTCTCTACTTGGATCATATGCATTATGATTGGAAATCTAGCAAGCATCCGCAACTACTAAAGAACATTAAGGTAAAACCCAACCATAGCATTAAAGCATCAAGTCCTCTTTATCCCATACGCAACAACCCCCTTTCTCGGGTTTATGCTTCTGTCACTCAAGCAACCCACTATAAGCGAATCATGAACGTATTGCAACACCCTACAGCGGGGATCCCTCACGCTTGCGCGACACGGAGAGCACCATAGGACAGCACCAATAATAAAACATGCAACTCAAACCAATCTTGATCATCAAATAACCCAAAGGACAAAACGGATCTACTCAAACATCATAGGTTAACCATACGTCATTGGGAAATAATATATAGCGTTGAGCACCATGTTTAAGTAGAGATTACAGCGGGTAAGAGAGAGGTTACACCGCTGCATAGAGGGGGGAAGAGTTGGTGATGATGGCGGTGAAGTTGTTGGTGAAGTTTGCGGTGATGATGATGGCCACGACAACGTTCCGGCGCCACCAGAAGAGAAGGGGAGAGGGGGCCCCTTCGTCTTCTTCTTCCTCGACCTCCTCCCTAGATGGGAGAAGGGTTTCCCCTGTGGTCCTTGGCCTCGATGGTGTGGGAGGGGCGAGAGCCCCTCCGAGATTGGATCTGTCTCTCTGTTTCTCTCTGTTTCTGCGTTCTCGTCTGCTGCCCTTTCACCGTTTCGTATATATATGGAGATCCGTAACTCCGATTGGACTGAAACCTTCGCCCGTGATTTTTTTACCAAAAATTAACTTTCTTGCGGCCAAATAAGGGCATCAACCGCCCTACGGGTGGCCCACGAAGGTCAGGGGCGCGCCCTGGGGGGTAGGGCGTGCCCCCTACCTCGTGCCCACTTCGGACACCGTTTCGCGTTGATCTTTCTCCCAGATTTTCCAAATATTCCAAAATAATTCTCCGTCCGTCTTTATCCCGTTTGGATTCCGTTCGATATGGATATTCTGCGAAACCAAAAACATGCAACGGACAGGAACTGGCACCGAGCACTGGATCAATATGTTAGTCCCAAAAATAGTATAAAAAATTGCCAAAAGTATATGAAAGTTGAATAATATTGGCATGAAACAATAAAAAATTATAGATACGACGGAGACGTATCACTGCTCTCGGTGATGAGCGCACAGTTGTGACTCCTATGGAGCTCAACGTTCAGCTGAGGGCCTCTGATGGTGACCATCTTCCTAATCCCACTCGCTATCGTCACCTTGTTGGCAGCCTTGTCTATCTTGCTGTCACGCGTCCTGACATCTCCTATCCTGTCCACATCCTGAGTCAGTCCGTTTCAGCTCCCACACATGTCCACTATAGTCACCTCCTTCGTGTTCTACGATATCTTCGTGGCACGCTCTCTCAGCGCCTTTTCTTTCCCCGCTCCAGCTCTCTTGAGCTCCAGGCCTACTCTGATGCTACCTGGGCTAGTGATCCCTTTGATCGGCCTTCATTGTCACGCTTCGTGTCTTTCTTGGTGGCTCTCTTATTGCACGGAAGACAAAGAAACAGACTGCAGTTTCACGCCGAGTACTGAGGCTGAGTTACGAGCCATGGCTATGTTGTGGTGAGGTGATCTGATTCTGGTGGTTACTTGAGGATTTTGGTGTGTCTGCTACTACCTCGACTCCCTTGCTGTCAGACAGTACTGGCGCTATCAGTATTGCGCGTGACCCGGTGAAGCATGAGCTCACCAAGCACATTGGTGTGGATGCCCACTTTGTGCGTGCTGCTGTGCAGGATCAGACTCTTGCTCTCCACTATGTGCCCTCTGAGTTACAGTTGGCGGACTTCTTCATGAAGGCACAAACTCGAGCGCAACATACCTTTTTTCTCTCCAAACTCAGTGTTGTTGATCCACCATGAGTTTGAGGGGGGGGGGGGTGTTAGATGTGTATAGTCCCTTTCTGTACATCCTCATTGTATAAGGGGTTTTTCTGCACTTTACCACACACGTATATGTTCTGGCCTTTGGCCCTCAGTAAAGTTAGTTGCTCATTATCCAACAGTTGTAACATTTCACTTTGATTTTTTATAAGGGGCGTTTTATTACTTAAAAGGTTTAAACATGTAGAGTCTGTATAATGCCTAAACCGGAGGGGGGACCCTACAAAAAACTTCACTTTATATACCATTTCAATGGGGAATGGGCGAATGCAGTTAAGCCTAACGATTAAGGGGTAGAATGTTGGTTTGATCTAACAGATTAAATAAGTCAAAAAAAATAACGTTACAAGGGAGGGGCCAACACCAATGTACGCGCCTCTCCACCCTAACTGATGCGCCCTGATCGGGGGCACCCAAACCAAATTATGGTTTAGGTCCCCTGTCATCAACACTAATTAATAAAGAGAGAGAGCTAATGACCTGCACTATTCTCAATTCAAGTACGGTTCACTCTTCTCCCCCCACATTCTCAAAAACCGGGCGGTGCAGCGGCGGGAAAATCTAGCCTACATGCTGTTGGTCCTAGACAGTGCCAGCGGCGGCCTATGGTGATTAGAACGTCCAGGAGATTGACCATGTCAGACTACACCGTCGCTCGACCTTGCCTGCAACGAGCAGGCGGTCATGTCGACCTCCGTGACTCGTATTGCACCACTAAACCCTCTCTGTTTATGTCAGCAGGTGTTGTAGACATGGTTAGATCATGTTCATGATTAGTGTAATCACACTTTAGATCTAACAGTTTCAACCTCCCTTTTTTCAGAAAAAGAAAGAAAGAAAGAAAGTAAACAATCAAGGCAAAAGAAGGCATGCACGCTGCCTACATCTAAGGGAGGAAAAATAGTATGTTGCTTATATTTGGTGTGGCCAAACAATGGCGCATCGACGATCGGTCATGCCATCTTTGGCTTTTGCTCCCTAACAAAACCACGCCCCCCACCGCGACGGGAGAAGGCAGGCAGCCAGCCACACTCGTGCGCACACGCCTGAGTCGGTCGTACGTCGGGGAGAGGCCACACAAGGTTGCAACACAATCCTTCCAAGGCCTTCCCCGCATGCACGCCGGCGAAGCGGCCGGCGTCCTCCTCAAAACCAAACCCCCGTCGAACACAAAAGCCCGTGCACCAGTCGAGCGGTCTAGCTTCCCTCATACCTGCGTGCCTCGATCTCGCCACACCCTGAACAGAGCCTCGACGGATTCCTACCGAGTTGCCGGGTCATGACGTCCAGTCCGTCCCTCTCGTCCTCCTCCCGGTTGCTGCGGTCGTCGTCGTCGTCGTTGTCCTCACAGTGCAGCACCAGCGGCAGGCGGAGCATGGACGAGGAGGCGGAGGCCGTCATCGCGCCACTACCGCCGATGCGGAAGCGAGTGCTGTCGAGGAGCCACGGGTCCAGGGCCGCGCCGGGCCGGCAACTCCCGCCGAAGAACGCCGTCCGGGACGCCGGGCCGCCTTCAGGTTCGATGGTCTCCATGTGTTGGGCGCTGACGGTGACAGTTTGTTCGTATAATCGCATAGGTTTTGACGTGGCTGCCGGATTGGGATGCAGAAATGGATTTGATGAAAGAGAGATTCGCCAAGCTGTTGCTCGGGGAGGACATGTCCGGCACCGGGAAAGGTGTCTCCTCGGCTCTCGCTCTCTCCAATTCCATCACAAACCTTGCAGGTAAAGTTAACTATACACGCAATCTTGTTATGTTCCTCCCTTCTTCTTCATGATGAAATTTGGCAACCGATTTGCAGCCTCGGTGTTCGGGGAGCAGCGCCGCCTGGAGCCCATGTCGGCCGACCGAAAGCGCGATGGAAGAAGGAGATCGGCTGGCTTCTGTCAGTCACCGATCACATCGTCGAATTCGTTCCGTTGCAACAGGTGTCCGAGGACGGCACCAGCATGGAGGTCACTCTCACTGTCTCACACCTAACACCAATAGGCTTTTCTGGCACTCATCACATATATTGCAACTGTTATCACACACAGGTGATGGGCACCCAGCTACGCAGGGACATTCTCATGAACATCCCCGCCTTGCGAAAACTCGACGCGATGCTCCTCGTACGCAAATTCTTAGGATCTTCATTCCGCGATCCTTTTCAATGATTTCCTGAGTCGAAGTTGCTGTTTTATGTATGTGGAACAGGGGTATCTTGACAACTTCAAGGACGAACAAGAGTACTGGTACGTGTCGAAAAACGCCAACGAGAGCGAGAAGGGCGATGCACCGAGAGACGGCGAGAAATGGTGGATCCCAACGGTGAGAGTCCCTCCCGAGGGTCTATCCGACCAGTCGAGGAAGTGGCTCCAGCACCAGAAGGACCTTGTCGGACAAGTGCTCAAGGCAGCCATGGCCATCAATGCAAATGTCCTTGCACAGATGGAGATCCCAGAAGAATACATCGAGGCTCTACCCAAGGTTCACCTAATTCTAATAGATCCAATATATTTTCCCGAAATGTAGTACTCCCAACAATCCAAAAAAAAAAGTGTGGCTTTAGTTCAAATTTAAACTAGAGCCACGACACTTTCTTTCGGATCGGAGGGAGTATTAATGTAGCAGTATAGTTCTTCAGACAAAAAGAAATTCTAAGGCTAATCAAACAGAGTGGCTGTTTCTCTTGCAGAATGGGAGGGAAAGTCTCGGAGACTCCATATACAGAACCATAACCGATGATTATTTTGACCCCAACGGACTCCTGGACTCTGTAGACCTATCGACGGAACACAAGATCGTCGATCTCAAGGACAGAATCGAGGCCTCCGTTGTCATCTGGCAGAGGAAGCTCTGCAACAAGCTGTCATGGGGCTCCGGCGTCAGCTTGGAGAAACGCGAGCAATTTGAGGAGCGCGCACAGACCGTCCTGCTCATCCTCAAGCACAAGTTCCCTGGATCTGCCCAGTCATCGCTTGACATAAGCAAGATCCAATACAACAAGGTACCACTTAGTACATAGAGAAGCAGCAATGTTTCAGTTGCTTTCTGGACGTGCTGCAGTGCTTATTTTTAGCTGCGTGCTACTTGTTTCTTATTCAATGTGCTGCTTTTCTTTCAGGATGTTGGGTTTGCCATCTTGGAGAGCTACTCCAGGACTCTGGAGAGCTTGGCGTTCGCGGTTCTGTCGCGGATCGAGGACGTCCTCTACGCCGACACCGTTGCTCGGGATCCGAGGCGCTCGAAATCGAGGCGGTGGCCTAGTTTAGAGGACGACAACACTGAGTCTCTCGTCGTCGATGCCATGGAGACCACTTCGGTCAAGTCCAGCGATTCATTTTGCTGGCAAGAGCTCGAGGACAGGAGCCTGGATTCCGGCGGTGGCAAGCTGAAGAAGATCCCCCGTATCAGCAGGAGGAAATCTATGCACGTAGACAAGGTCGAGGTGAACGTGTGCGGTGTTGGTGCTGGATCAAGAAGCTTTTCTCATAGGTGAGACGGGCAGTTGGTGGTGGATCAAGAAGCTTTTCTCATAGGTGAGACGGGCAGTTTGCGTTGCTTCGACAGGGAGCCATCTGGTGAAGAGAGGCGCCTGTATAAAGTAAGTGAGATTGGGGATGATGTATATTTCCTTCTCGTCTCAGCTGAGCTGCAATGAAAATAGCATAGCATTTTTTGTCGCCCTAAAGCATCAATAGTATGCTTGTTGCTTAAGCAGCAAAATCTAAATAACACAAAAGCACACTTGCCTGTTGATTTCACAAGGTAATGACGATTCACACAAATACCACCCACACCATTTTCCTTCAACAATCTCAGAATGTTTGCAACGCAACCAACAATGACTGGAAAACTCTGAACTCACTTGCACAGCACATAAAGTACATGAAGAAATGCACATCGACAATTTATTCCCACTAGCAGTTTGGCAGCCAAGTTCAAACTACATCGATATGACACAAGGTTTGGGTGATCGCTGCGATTCCGAAGCGCTGAAGCTCCTACAGTGCCTTGAGGATCTCCTCGGCACCAGAGATTGTGAACTGGCCACCTTCCTCGACGTTTGCGACGGTGACCTTGAGGTCGTCAGCAAGGAGAGCAAACCGCCTCGAACGAAGACCCAATCCTTTCTCCGTAAGATCAAGCTCAAGACCAAGTGCTTTTGTGTATGCAGCCGCTCCATCAGCAAGGAACTTCACATGCTTGGTATCTGGGTATGTCTTCGCCCATGCTTTCATGACAAAGGGTCATTAACTGCAAAACAATAGCATAGTGAATTAATCAAGTGTAATTATGGACCTAGCTGCTTTAAATCAAGATCATACGCTGAGGATAGTGTGTCCATTCGTATACTAAGGTCATTGCAATTGCAACAACTAGGCTACAGGCCCGTTTGGCGTTCACACGTTCACTAAATATGAACCGGTTACCAGGGAGCTACCTTACTACTATACGGAGAACACTAAGAACTCAAAACATCTAATATATACTTTCATGTGGCCATCCATGTTCAGGTAAAAAAGTATTTGTCGCCAAAAATTACAGCAATATCTGCTTTCAGAACATGATAATGAACACAAAAAAAAAACGCGGAAAGCATACCGCTGACAAGCAGGATCTCATCTACACCCTTGGCTTTGAGCTCCTCGGCCTGAGTAATGAAGCCTGGTACATGCTGATTGCTGCATTCATAGAAGAGAGCAGACACAATATGAGTGTTTTTTCTTGGACGCTGACAAGTCCCGAACGTTCAGGATTTGACCATGGCAAATCAATTATTTTTTGTGGCAACTTATATTTGTTGACCATGGCAAGTTTAGTTGGTAAGCATGGCAAATCCGCCTGTAGTTTGTTTTTTGCCAGAAATTGCTGTGCTTGCCAACTAAACTTGCCATCCACGCGTCAACTAAAATTGACATAAAAGACATTCGATTTGCCATGGTAAAAAACCTGTGATTGCGGCAGGAGCAGATCACGACCTAATACAAGAAAAAAAATGCCGATTTGCCCGCATGGTAGTGATTAGTGAAGTAACCACTCAGATATCTCAAAGTTACTTAAAATATAAATTGAAACAGTGAAACAAAAACAATCTTACTAGAGTACTAGGACCATCCTCTACCAAAAATCCCGTCAAATCAGCCGGTTTAGAGCACTCGCTCACAGAAAGATAAATTTATGGAAGCTTAGCTAGATGCGTCCAGGTTCACAAATTCTCATCTACATGTGAAATTTGACAGGAAAAAGCTGGCAGTTAAGCCAAATCTTGCAGCTATTATGGACAAAGTAAATCAATTCTGGAGGAACAGGGGATCCTGGCTCCTAAGCAAATCTAGATTTACAGGGCCCGGTTTCGCTGCAGCTATAAGCGAGAAGAAAAAGTCAATCTTGGATCCATCCGCTAACAATTGAGCCTCGCTATCTATCGGTTACAAGAGGTCAAACGCTCACTTCGTTTTTCTCGATCTGTTGACTGATTGTACTGGTGAAGGAAGATACCTGCAGGTGGGGGTGAAGGCGCCAGGGACGCCGAAGAGGATGACCTTCTTGCCGGCGGCCAGGGAGTGGATGGAGACCTGCTGCATCTGGTCGCTCTCGTCGAACCACGCGAGCTGGCCGTCGGGGAGGGTGCTGCCCACGCCAATCGGAGCCATGGTTGCGCTTGCTTGGTCTGGGTTTGGGGAGGGGAGAAGGAGGGGTCTAGAACGGAAGGCAGGCGACAGGGAGGGGGTTGAAAAGGGATATATAGGAAACAATGTGGTATTGGTATCGAAGGCGAATATATAAATAGTGGATCGCAATTGATTGGGTTAATTGGCTTGCCGGTTGGTGGCCTCGGGTGTGTCGCCGCGTGTGAACGCCAAATTCTAGCAAATATGCTCTACCCTACCCTGCTCAGCAAGAAAAAGACAGAGTCCAGGGTAAATAGTCTTGGGGCATCTCCGACGCACATCAGCTAAAAAAGAGTTTGCAAACGTGTTGAGACCGTATCTCCGACGCGCATCATCAAAACGTCCGGAGATATTTGGAATATATCTCCAACGCATTTCGTCTAAATGCCCGCAAATATGTGGGCCAAACGATCCACACATTTTTAGGCCTTCAACATGGTCACCGAATTGAGTTGGACAGGTTAGGATGTCCGAAATCCTGCAGCCCGGCACCAAATCAAGGGGAGCCGTGATGGACTCCGACACAGCATGTCCCATCCAAAACCCCGCTCGGATCCTGGGCATTCATAATCTTATCGCTCTTTGTACGCCAAAGCCTACTCTCTTCGCCTTGATCGCCTTTGTCCCCGCCTGTTCCGCCACCATCGCGATGGATCCGCGAGAACCCTTCACGATATGCATCATCCTGCCAAACCCGGGCAAGCCCACCTGCAATGCTTGGTCGACAGAGCGGCAAGGGTGGCGCATGAGGGAGAGGGCCACCAAGAAGATGGCGGTCGCGGCCGCTCAGGACGCAACTCCTCCACAACGGGCCATCATGCTGGTATCGCTCGAGCAAAAATAACCCTCCTCCTTCCCCCAGTTCATTCCATTGTACTATTAAGTCGACCAGCCTAAGACACAACACTCCACCGTCTTCTTCGCCTCCGGCAGCCTTCCACTGTAAAGTGCCGACCTCAACACAGACTACACATTCACAGAGACAAAGTCGCCATAGCTCAAATCGATTGTGGTTTTTAGTCCAATGAGCCCTTGTCTGTGTTGGAAATATGCCATAGAGGCAATAATAAAGATGTTATTATTATATTTCCTTGTTCATGATAGATGTTTATTATCCATGCTATAATTGTATTGACCGAAAATTCAGATACATGTGTGGATGCATAAACAACACTGTGTCCCTAATGAGCCTCTACTAAACTAGCTCGTTGATCACATATGGTTAAGGTTTCGTAACCATAGACATGACTTGTCATTTGAACGGGGTCACATTATTAGAAGAATGATGTGATGGACATACCCAATCGTAAGCTTAGCATCAGATCGTATCACTTAGTTTATTTGCTACAACTTTCTTCATGCCAACTATCCGTTCCTTACACCATGAGATCATGCCACTCCCGAATGCCGGAAGAATACTTCGTGTGACAGAGACTGGGATTGCATGGATCGAGACTGGGATTTGTCTCTTCGTGTGATAAAGAGATATCTCTAGGCCCTCTCGGTAGTACAACATCATGAATGGCTTAAGAGCATGTGAGTAATGAGTTTGGTAACGGGGATCTTGTATTACGAAACGAGTAAGGAGACCTATCGGTAACAAGATTGAACTAGGTATGGCGATACTGACGATCGAATCTCGGGCAAGTAACAAAGGGAATTGTATATGGAATTAACCGAATCCCCGACATCGTTGTTCAACCGATAAAGATCTTCATTGAATATGTGGGAATCAATATGGCCATCCAGGTCCCGCTATTGATTATTGATCGGAGAGGTGTCTCAGTCATGTCTGCATGATTCTTGAGCCCGTAGGGTCACAAACTTAACGTTCAGTAACGCTAGGGTAGTATTGAGATATTCATATGGTGAAGTATGGAGGTAGTTTTGAGTCCCTGATGGGATTCGGGAGATCACGAGGAGCTCCGTAATGGTCCGGAGGTAAAGATTTATATATGGGAAGTCATATTTAGGGTTTCGGATAAGTTCGGGAATTTTTGGTAGAGTACCGAGAAGGCTTTAGAAGATTCCGAGGGTTCCATTGTGAGGCCCAAAGGCCAAGGAAGGGCCCACATGGACCGAGGGGTCGGGCTACAGCCCACATGGTCTGGCTGCACCAGCCCCCAAGGCCCATGTCGTTTAAATATGGATATAAGGTCTTATCTCTAAATTTAAAATGTTAGAGAGATACGATGTTACCTCTAGATTTAAAGGGATTTCTCCCTAGTGGCCAGCCCTAGGAGGATTTTGGTCATCCCTCCCTGCCCCTAGCCTATATAAAGAGAGAGTAGGCGCATGGAGAGAGATATCCTTCCATCCTTTGCCTCCGTCTCTTACAACTCCTCCCATCTCCTCGCTCGGACGCTTGGCGAAGCCGTGCTGCAGTTCCGCTACCACCACCACCACGCCGTCATACTGGCCTAGATCCCATCTAGTTCTCAACCCTCCCTTGCTGGATCAAGAAGGCGGAGACGTCGCCAAGCCGTACGTGTGCACATCTCGGAGGTGTCGTTCGTTTGGTGCTCGAATCGGATTGGATCGCGAAGGAGTACGATTATGCCAACCACGATCTCTAGATCGTTAATGCTTTTTGTCTACAAGGGTATGTAGACACTCCCCCTCTCGTTGCTAGCATCTCCATAGAATGGATCTTGGGTGTTTTGTAGGAAAAAGATGTTTTCCATGCAACGTTTCCCATCAGTGGCATCATGAGCTAGGTCTATGCAGGTCTATGCATAGATGTTATGCATGAGTAGAACACAAATTGCTTGTGGGTGTTGATGTTCAAATTTTTTACCTCCTTTGTCATATTTGGGTTTGGCGGTATTGTGGGATGAAGTAGCCCGGACCAACTTTACTTGTCCATGCATAAGAGACTGGTTCCATGATTGACATGCAACTTGTATTGCATAAAGTGGCTGGCGGGTGTCTGTCTCTCCCAGTTTAGTTGAATCTGATTTGACAATGGCGGTCCTTGTAGAAGGTTACAAGGAAACTTGTATATCACCTTTTTGGCTTTGCGTAGATAAGAACGGTTCTTATAGATTGCCCCTAGAAGCCACATAAAAATTGCAACAACAAAGTAGAGGACGTCTAAATTGTTTTTGCAGGGCATGTGATGTGATGTGGTATGGCCATGATGTGATTTGATATATGTGGATGTATGAGATGATCATGTTTTGTAATATGTTCTCGACTTGTATGTCGATGAGTATGGCTACTGGCAGGATCCATACGGCTGTCTTAATTTATTGTATGACATGTGTGTCAATCATTAAACGACATGTAATTGCTTTAATTTATCGCTATGAGTTTGTAGAAGCAATAGTTGGTGGAGACAACCACATGACGACACCTCAAAGATGATGGAGATCATGGTGTCATGCCAGTGATGATGGAGATTGTGCCGGTGCTTTGGAGATGGAGATTGAAAGGGCTAGTTATCGACTAGAGGGGGGTGAATAGGCGATTTTTATGAAAGTCTTCAAAACATGGAAGTTTCAAAGACAGACAATATAAACAACACTATTCTACCGCAGCGGAAGGTAGACTACACTAGACAAGCCATAGTCAAGTATTCAATGAAGTGAAAGCATGAAGACTAGTAGCAGCTAGGTAGTAAAGATCAAGATGGAAGATAGTATGAAGCCAAACAGAACAAATAGTCGCACAATGAAGTCAATCAGATAATACAAGCAGGCAATGACTTCATGAAGACAAACTGTAAGTAAAGAGGAGTAAGAGATAGAACCAGTGGCTTCAGAGGGACAGGGATTTGTTCGACCAGTTCCAGTTTCTGTGACAACTGTACATCTGGTTAGGGAGGCTGAGATTCAACTCAGAAAACCTCATCTTCACCTTATTCCCCTTGAGCTAAGGACACACAGTCCTCGCCCAATTACTCTGGTAAGTCTTGAAGGTAGACTTTTGAACCTTCACAGACTTCGTTCACCGGCAATCCACAATGGCTCTTGGATGCTCGAGCAGCGACGCCTAACCGGTGGAGGATTCATAGTCCTCAAGTGTAACAAGTCTTGAGATCACGCAGCAGACGAAAGACTTGATGATGCCAAACACTCTTTGGGCTCTGGGTGGTTTGGGCTTTGTCCTCGCAAGGATTCTCTCTCAAAGGCTTCAGAGGTGGGTTGCTCTCAAACGACAAAAGCCGTGCACTAACTCTGAGCAACCGCCAATTTATGGTGTAGGGGGTGGGCTATTTATAGCCACTGGGCAATGTTGGGGAACGTTGTAGAAAATTAAAATTTTTCCTACGGTTTCACTAAGATCCATCTATGAGTTCATCTAAGCAACGAGTCATGGGAGAGACATTGCATCTAAATACCACTTGTAGATCGCGTGCGGAAGCGTTCACTAGAACGTGGATGATGGAGTCGTACTCGCCGTGATCCAAATCACCGATGACCGAGTGCGAGCAGACGACACCTCCGCGTTCAACACACGTGCAGGCGGATGACGTCTCCTCCTTCTTGATCCAGCAAGGGGAAGGAGAGGTTGAGGAAGATGGCTCCAGCAGCGACACGGGCGTGGTGTTGGTGGAGAAGCGACACTCCGTCAGGGGCTTCGCCAAGCACGTGACGGAGGAGGAGAGGTGTAGTAGGGGAGAGGGAGGCGCCAAGATGCAAGGGTGCGGCTGCCCCCTCCCCCCTTTATATAGGCCCCCTGGGGGGGGCGCCGACCCTTGGAGATCTGATCTCCCAAGGGGGGCGGCGGCCAAGGGGGGAGGCTTGCCCCCCAAGGCAAGTGGGGCGCCCCCCCACCCTAGGGTTTCCAACCCTAGGCACAGGGGGGCCCAAGTGGGGGCGCACCAGCCCACCAGGCTGGTTCCTCCCACTTCAGCCCACGGGCCCCTCCGGGATAGGTGGCCCCACCGGTGGACCCTCGGACCCTTCCAGGTGGTCCCAGACAATCTAAGCAACCCGAAATTCTCCGATGGCGAAATAGCACTTCCTATATATAATTCTTTACCTCTGGACCATTCCGGAACTCCTCGTGACGTCCAGGATCTCATCCGGACTCCGAACAACATTCGGTTTGCTGCATACTCATATTCATACAACCCTAAGCGTCCACCGAACCTTAAGTGTGTAGACCCTACGGGTTCGGAGACATGCGCAACATGACCGAGATGGCTCTCCGGTCAATAACCAACAACGGGATCTGGATACCCATGTTGGCTCCACATACTCCTCGATGATCTCATCGGATGAACCACGATGTCGAGGATTCAATTAATCCCGTATTCAATTCCCTTTTGTCAATCGATGCGTTACTTGCGAGACTTCGATCGTCGGTATCCCAATACCTTGTTCGGTCTCGTTACGGCAAGTCACTTTACTCATCTGTAATGCATGATCCTGTAACCAATCACTTGGTCACTTTGAGCTCATTATGATGATGCATTACCGAGTGGGCCCAGAGATACCTTTCCGTCATACGGAGTGAAAATCCGATCTCGATCCGTGTCAACCCAATGAGACACTTTCGGAGATACCGTAGTGCACCTTTATAGTCACCCAGTTACATTGTGACGTTTGGTACACCCAAAGCACTCCTACGGTATCCGGGAGTTACATGATCTCATGGTCTAAGGAAGAGATACTTGACATTGGAAAAGCTCTAGCAAAACGAACTACACGATCTTGTGCTATGCTTAGGATTGGGTCTTGTCCATCACATCATTCTCCTAATGATGTGATCCCATTATCAACGACATCCAATGTCCATAGTCGAAACCATGACTATCTATTGATCAACGAGCTAGTCAACTAGAGGCTCACTAGGGACATATTGTGGTCTATGTATTCACACATGTATTACGATTTCCGGATAATACAATTATAGTATGAATAAAAGACAATTATTTTGAACAAGGAAATATAATAATAATCCTTTTATTATTGCCTCTAGGGCATATTTCCAACAGTCTCCCATTTGCACTAGAGTCAATAATCTAGTTACATTGTGATGAATCGAACACCCATAGAGTTCTCGTGTTGATCATGTTTTGCCCATGAAGTGGTTTAGTCAACAGATCTGCGACATTCAGATTCGTATGCACTTTGCAAATTTCTATGTCTCCATCTTGAACATTTTCACGGATGGAGTTGAAGCGACGCTTGATGTGCTTGGTCTTCTTGTGAAACCTGGGCTCCTTGGCAAGTGCAATAGCTCCAGTGTTGTCACAGAAGAGTTTGATCGCCCCCGACGCATTGGGTATGACTCCTAGGTCGGTGATGAACTCCTTCACCCATCTTGCTTCATGTGCTGCCTCCGAGGCTGCCATGTACTCCGCTTCACATGTAGATCCCGCCACGACGCTTCGCTTGCGCCGCACCAGCCATCGCTCCACCATTCAACATATACACATATCCGGTTTGTGACTTAGGGTCATCCGGATCTGTGTCGAAGCTAAGCGTCGGCGTAACCCTTCTGACGAGCTCTTCGTCACCTCCATAAACGAGAAACATGTCCTTTGTCCTTTTCGTGTACTTCAGGATATTCTTGACCGCTGTCCGGTGTTCCTTGTCGGGATTACTTTGGTACCTTCCTACCAAACTTACGGCAAGGTTTACATCAGTCCGGTACACGACATGGCATACATAATAGATCCTATGGCGAGGCATAGGGGATGACGCTCATCTCTTCTTTATCTTTTGCCGTGGTCGGGCATTGAGCCGAGCTCAATCTCACACCTTGCGATCTGAGGCAAGAACCCTTTCTTGGACTGATCCATTTTGAACTTCTTCAAAATCTTATCAAGGTATGTGCTTTGTGAAAGACCTATGAGGCGTCTCGATCTATCTCTATAGATCTTGATGCCTAATATATAAGCAGCTTCTCCAAGGTCCTTCATTGAAAAACTTTTATTCAAGTAGGCCTTAATGCTGTCCAAGAGTTCTATATCATTTCCCATCAAAAGTATGTCATCTACATATAATATGAGAAATGCTCTGAGCTCCCACTCACTTTCTTGTAAACGCAGGCTTCTCCATAAGTCTGCATAAACCCAAAAAGTTTGATCATCTCATCAAAGCGAATGTTCCAACTCCGAGATGCTTGCACCAGCCCATAAATGGATCGCTGGAGCTTGCATACTTTGTTAGCATTCTTAGGATCGACAAAACCTTCCGGCTGCATCATATACAACTCTGCCTTAAGATAACCGTTAAGGAACGCTGTTTTGACGTCCATCTGCCATATCTCATAATCATAGTATGCGGCAATTACTAACATGATTCGGACGGACTTAAGCTTCGCTACGGGAGAGAAAGTCTCATCGTAGTCAATCCCTTGAACTTGCGGATAACCCTAACCGACAAGTCGAGCTTTATAGATGGTGACATTACCATCCGCGTCCGTCTTCTTCTTAAAAATCCATTTGTTTTCTATCGCTCGCCGATCATCGGGCAAGTCTGTCAAAGTCCATACTTTGTTTTCATACATGGATCATATCTCGGATTGCATGGCTTCAAGCCATTTGTTGGAATCCGGGCCCGCCATCGCTTCTTCATAGTTCGAAGGTTCACCGCTGTCTAACAACATGATTTCCGGGATGTGGTTGCCATACCACTCTGGTGTGGAACGTGTCCTTGTGGACCTACGAAGTTCAGTAGCAACTTGATCCGAAGTACCTTGGTCATCATCATTAATTTCCTCTCTAGTAGGTGTAGGCACCATAGGAACATTTTCCTGAGCTGCACTACTTTCCGGTTCAAGAGGTAGTACTTCATCGAGTTCTACTTTCCTCCCACTTACTCCTTTCGAGAGAAACTCTTTTCGAGAAAGGATCCGTTCTTGGCAACAAAGATCTTGCCTTCGGATCTAAGGTAGAAGGTATACCCAATGGTTTCCTTAGGGTATCCTATGAAGACGCATTTTCCGACTTGGGTTCGAGCTTTTCAGGTTGAAGTTTCTTGACATAAGCATCTCATTCCCAAACTTTTATAAAACACATATTAGGTTTCTTCCCAAACCATAATTCATACGGTGTCGTCTCAACGGATTTAGACGGTGCCCTATTTAAAGTGAATGTAGCTGTCTCTAGTGCGTATCCCCAAAATGATAGCGGTAAATCGGTAAGAGACATCATAGATCGCACCATATCCAATAGAGTGCGATTACGACGTTTGGACACACCGTTACGCTGAGGTGTTCCAGGCGGCATGAGTTGTGAAACGATTCCACATTTGTGTACCAAATTCGTGACTTAAATATTCTCCTCCACGATCTGATCATAAGAACTTTATTTTTCGGTCACGTTGATTCTCTACCTCATTCTGAAATTCCTTGAAATTTTCAAAGGTCTCAGACTTGTGTTTCATCAAGTAGACATACTCATATCTACTTAAGTCGTCTGTGAGAGTGAGAACATAACGATATCCTCCATGAGCCTCAACGCTCATTGGACCACACACATCGGTATGTATGATTTCCAATAAGTTGGTTGCTCGCTCCATTGTTCCGAGAACGGAGTCTTGGTCATTTTGCCCATGAGGCATGGTTCGCATGTGTCAAATGATTCATAATCGAGAGACTCTAAAAGTCCATCAGAATGGAGCTTCTTCATGCGCTTGACACCAATGTGACCAAGGCGGCAGTGCCACAAGTATGTGGGACTATCGTTATCAACTTTACATCTTTTGGTATTAACACTATGAATATGTGTAATATTACGCTCGAGATTCATTAAGAATAAACCATTGACCATCGGAGCATGACAACATATCTCTCATATAAATAGAACAACCATTATTCTCGGATTTAAATGAGTAGCCATCTCGCATTAAACGAGATCCTGATACAATGTTCATGCTCAAACTTGGCACTAAATAACAATTATTGAGGTTCAAAACTAATCCCGTAGGTAAATGTAGAGGTAGCGTCTTGCGGCGATCACATCAACCTTGGAACCATTCTTGACGCGTATCGTCACCTCGTCCTTCGCCAGTCTCCGTTTATTCCGCAGCTCCTGCTGTGAGTTACAAATATGAGCAACGGCACCGGTATCAAATACCCAGGAGTTACTACGAGTACTGGTAAGGTACACATCAATTACATGTATATCAAATATACCTTTAGTGTTGCGGCCTTCTTGTCCGCTAAGTATTTGGGGCAGTTCCGCTTCAAAGGGCCCTTCCCTTTGCAATAAAAGCACTCTGTCTCGAGATTGGGCCCATTCTTTGACTTCTTCCGGCAACTTGCTTACCGGGCGCAGCAACATCTTTGCCGTCCTTCTTGAAGTTCTTCTTACCCTTGCCCTTTTGAACTTAGTGGTATTATTGACCATCAACACTTGATGTTCTTTCTTGATTTCAACCTCTGTGACTTCAAAGATTGAGAATACTTCAGGAATGGTCTTCAACATCCCCGCATATTGTAGTTCATCACAAAGCTCTTGTAGCTTGGTGGGAGCGATCAAGGATTCTGTCAATGACCGCCTCGTCCGGGAGGTTAATGTCCAAATTTGGGACGGCGGTTGTGCAACCCGGACATTTTGGGTATGTGCTCAACTTGTAACTGTTTTCCTCCATCTTACAACTATAGAACTTGTCGGAGACTTCATATCTCTCGACAGGGCATGAGCTTGGAAAACCATTTTAGCTCCTCGAACATCTCATATGCTCCGTGTTGCTCAAAACGCTTTTGGAGCCCCGGTTCTAAGCTGTAAAGCATGCCGCCCGAACGAGGGAGTAATCATCAAGACGAGACTGCCAAGCATTCATAATGTCTTGGTTCTGGATGGGTGCATCACCTAGCGGTGCTTCTAGGACATATTGTTTCTTGGCTACTATGAGGATGATCCTCGGGTTAGGACCCAGTCCGAATAGTTGTTGCCATCGTCTTTCAGCTTGGTTTTCTCTAGGAACGCGTTGAAGTTCATGGTGACATGAGCGTTGGCCATTTGATCTACAAGACATTTTGCAAAGATTTTAGACTAATGTTCATGATAATTAAGTTCATCTAATCAAATTATTTAATGAACTCCCACTCAGATTTGACATCCCTCTAGTCATCTAAGTGTTACATGATCCGAGTCGACTAGGCCGTGTCCGATCATCACGTGAGACGGACTAGTCATCGTCGGTGAACATCTCCATGTTGATCGTATCTTCCATACGACTCATGTTCGACCTTTCGGTCTCTTGTGTTCCGAGGCCATGTCTTTACATGCTAGGCTCGTCAAGTTAACCCTAAGTGTTTATGCATGTGTAACACTGTCTTACACCCGTTGTATGTGAACGTAAGGATCTATCACACCCGATCATCACGTGGTGCTTCGAAACGACGAACTTTAGCAACGGTGCACAATTAGGGGGAACAGTTTCTTGAAATTATTATAAGGGATCATCTTATTTACTACCGTCGTTCTAAGTAAACAAGATGCATAAAACATAATAAACATCACATGCAATTATATAAAGTAGTGACATGATATGGCCAATATCATATAGCTCCTTTGATCTTCATCTTCGGGCTCCATGATCATCTTGTCACCGGCATGACACCATGATCTCCATCATCATGATCTCCATCATCGTGTCTCCATGAAGTTTCTCGCCAACTATTACTTCTACTACTATGGCTAACACGTTTAGCAATAAAGTAAAGTAATTTACATGGCGTTGAATCAATGACTCGCAGGTCATACAATAATTAAGACAACTCCTATGGCTCTTGCCGGTTGTCATACTCATCGACATGCAAGTCGTGATTCCTATTACAAGAACATGATCTCATACATCACAATATATCATTCATCATTCAGCACAACTTCTGGCCATATCACATCACATGACAATTGCTGCAAAAACAAGTTAGACGTCCTCTAATTGTTGTTGCATCTTTTACGTGGCTGCAATTGGGTTCTAGCAAGAACGTTTTCTTACCTACGAATAACCACAACGTGATTTTGTCAACTTCTATTTACCCTTCATAAGGACCCTTTTCATCTAATCCGCTCCAACTAAAGTAGGAGAGAAAGACACCAGCTAGCCACCTTATGCAACTAGTGCATGTCGCTGGGGAACACATCTCACGTAAGCGTGCGTGTAAGGTCGGTCCGGGCCGCTTCATCCCACAATACCGCTGAAGCAAGAAAAGACTAGTAGCGGCAAGCAAGTTGACAAGATCTACGCCCACAACAAAATTGTGTTCTACTCGTGCAATAGAGAACTACGCATAGACCTAGCTCATGATGCCACTGTTGGGGAACGTTGCAGAAAATTAAATTTTTTTCTACGGTTTCACCAAGATCCATCTATGAGTTCATCTAAGCAACGAGTCATGGGAGAGAGATTGCATCTACATACCACTTGTAGATCGCGTGCATAAGCGTTCACTAGAACGTGGATGATGGAGTCGTACTCGCCGTGATCCAAATCACCGATGACCGAGTGCCGAACGGACGGCACCTCCGCGTTCAACACATGTACGGAGCAGATGACGTCTCCTCCTTATTGATCCAGCAAGGGGGAAGGAGAGGTTGAGGAAGATGGCTCCGGCAAAGACGACGGGCGTGGTGTTGGTGGAGAAGCGGCACTCGGCGTGGCTTCGCCAAGCACGTGACGGAGGAGGAGAAGTGTAGCAGGGGAGAGGAGGTGCCAAGATGCAAGTGCGGCTGCCCCTCCCTCCCCTTTATATAGGCCCCCACAGGGGCGCCGCCCTTGGAGATCTGATCTCCCAAGGGCGGCTGACAAGGGAGGCTTGCCCCCCAAGGCAAGTGGGCGCCACCTTAGGGTTTCCAACCCTAGGCGCGGGGGCCCAAGTGGGCGGCGCACCAGCCCACCAGGCTGGTTCCTCCCACTTCAGCCCACGGGCCCTCCGAGATAGGTGGCCCCACCGGTGGACCTCGGGACCCTTCCGATGGTCCCAGACAATACCAACCCTCGAAATTCTCCCGATGGCGAAATAGCACTTCCTATATATAATTCTTTACCTCCGGACCATTCCGGAACTCCTCGTGACGTCCGGATCTCATCCGGACTCGAACAACATTCGGTTTGCTACATACTCATATTCATACAACCCTAGCGTCACCAAACCTTAAGTGTGTAGACCCTATGGGTTCGGGAGACATGCAGACATGACCGAGATGGCTCTCCGGTCAATAACCAACAGCAGGATCTGGATACCCATGTTGGCTCCCACATACTCCTCGATGATCTCATCGGATGAACCACGATGTCGAGGATTCAATTAATCCCGTATTCAATTCCCTTTGTCAATCGGTACGTTATTTGCCCGAGACTCGATCGTCGGTATCCCAATACCTCTTTCAGTCTCGTTACCGGCAAGTCACTTTACTCGTACCGTAATGCATGATCCTGTAACCAATCACTTGGTCACTTTGAGCTCATTATGATGATGCATTACCGAGTGGGCCCAGAGATACCTTTCCGTCATACGGAGTGACAAATCCCAGTCTCGATCCGTGTCAACCCAACAGACACTTTCGGAGATACCATAGTGCACCTTTATAGTCACCCGATTACGTTGTGACTTTTGGTACACCCAAAGCACTCCTACGGTATCCGGGAGTTACACGATCTCATGGTCTAAGGAAGAGATACTTGACATTGGAAAAGCTCTAGCAAAAGCGAACTACACGATCTTGTGCTATGCTTAGGATTGGGTCTTGTCCATCACATCATTCTCCTAATGATGTGATCCCGTTATCAATGACATCCAATGTCCATAGTCGAAACCATGACTATCTATTGATCAACGAGCTAGTCAACTAGAGGCTCACTAGGGACATATTGTGGTCTATGTATTCACACGTGTATTACGATTTCCGGATAATACAATTATAGTATGAATAAAAGAAAATTATCACGAACAAGGAAATATAATAATAATCCTTTTATTATTGCCTCTAGGGCATATTTCCAACATGCAACCCGACTAGATTTGTCCGAAATGACCTTGGGTCACTAAGGAACTGACACGTGTCGCAACGGTCAGATTTATAACACACGCGTCAGTTTGACTTGGGCTACAAGTAAAGCTGACTTATCCGACTCAGGATAAGATTTTCTCTCATTGTCTTTGCTCGAAGACATAGGATTTGGTTTGAGCATCACTTCAGTCACTCTGACTTTGTTCACTTGGACCCCACTTAAGAGTGCGGTGGTTCTTATGACTCAACAAAGAAGAAAAGGAAACAACGGAACAACTAAGTCTTCGCGCTACATGGTCTTCACTCAATGTCTTCTCATGTCATAGTCTTCAATGTGAATATCTTCACTGGCCACCATTGTCTTCAGTGTCTTCACACATTTTTAGGGGTCATCTACGGTAGGTAAACCGAATCAAGGAGGGACTACTACCTGTGTTATCCTGCAATTCTAACAAACACATTAGTCCCTCAACCAGGTTTGTCATCAATACTCCAAAACCAACTAGGGGTGGCACTAGATGCACTTACAATCTCCCCCTTTTTGGTGATTGATGACAAACTGGTTGAAGTTTTCAACGGGGATAAAAATATGTGAAATTGTAAAGGATAAGGTATTGTCTTCATAGATGGCAAAAAGGCTCCCCCTGAAGATGTGCATATAAATGTTTTGCATTGGAATGCAAATGCACATGGCAGGTTGTACTTGTGGAGATCCTCTTCACCATATGATGACAATTCATCATGCATGATTTGATATAACAAAGATAATGACATGCACAATGAAAAATGGACGTCTGCAATACTAAGTGCGGAAGTTATCATCGTATCACAGAATAGCAAATAAGTAGCAGACAACCATCGAGTTTAAGTGTTACAACTCAGAGCACCAAATGTATAAAGAGCAAGAGTTGTAAACACTAGGCAAAATATAAAGCAACCGCCCATATGGACCCGCTTGAAGACTATCAACCCATATGCTTCTCCCCTTTTGTCAGTAAGGACCAAAAAGGTTTGAAGACATAGAGCCTCTACTCATTCCCAGAAGGAGTAGGAGAAGATGCAGGGTCGGTGTCGGGGTTTGGCGGTGCAAACGAACTTGGTGCAGTGTTGATACGTGTTGGAGGTGGCGAAGTAGCATCATCTTGATCATCGATCACTCTGGCATTCACCGTTGCTGCGGAGGAGGAGTACTCTGAGTCTTCAAGAGATAGAGTGCGCCGCAGTACAACCTTTTCTGGCGGTGTTGTGTCAAACTTGAATCGTTCGGAGAAGCCATCATCTTGAAGATCATCTTGAGGACACATAAGCGTCGCCACCTTTCCAAGTTTGCCGGCGGGTTTCATGGGCGACAAAGGCATTCTTGGTGGCAAGGTTGCGAATGCGGTTGACGTCCGTCAAAAAGGCTGTGCATTTGGCGCTTGACGATCATGATGCTTATCCTGTTTCGATGAAGGGCAACGAAGCTCTCGGTCATTGAGAACATGAGATCGCTTAGGGCCGTTGAGCAATTGTGCTTTCGGTGGCTTCGGTGTGGGCACGATGAGGTGCACGCAGCGTAGTGCCGGCCGAGAGGATAAACACGAGTGGCAGCCAAGACTCCTTCAATGGGCTGAGTGAAGCTTTGGTGATCTGCGTTGTGAAGATGAATTGGCTCCTTGGCGGACTACGGGTAGATGGCTTCAACAGACAGATCAACCTCTGGCAAAAAGATGATATGGTTGCGTGCAGAGGGCTGATAGTTGAAGGCAGAGTGGAACTTGATCATACGCATGATCCAGGGAGCATAGAACTTCAGACCAAAAATGTCAGATCCTGATGCAGCAAGTTGGCGAATAAAGAAGTCTTGTGCATTGAAGCTTTTGCCGTGAAGAATATGGAAGACCAAAGTCTTCATTGCACCTTCCAGCTTAGCATGTGGAGAATGTCCTTTGATGGGTCAAAGAGTTCGCCGTATAATATGATAGATTGTACGTGGCAGATACTCAAGGTCTTCAACAAAGAACTCCTTATTCTGCATCTGGAGGCAAAGGCTTCATCATGCTAAGCATCTGGCTCATGTTGGGCTCAGGCTTGTGAAAAATGCTCTCCAAAGCAGCATTGTGAAGCTGACAACTAGGTTCATATACATCACACAGGTAGGCGGTGCCAGTGAGCTCAATGACATCCAGAGCTTTGGCTTCATGATGGACATTTCCTGTCATCCACTCAAGCACCCATGTCTTCGGATCCCTGTAGTAGCCACGAATATGAAGGGTGGCATATAATTGAAGTAGCAGTTCTTCATTCCAGTGCTCTTTGTCAGTGACAAACTGCAATAAGCCAGACTCTCTGAACCAATCCAGCGCTTCTTCCAAACAGGGCCGGCCAGTGATGGCTTCAGTGTCAAGACGCATATGTGGGAATATGCGACCTTGATTGTATAAAATGCATGAGTAATAATTGCGCTGCTGATAGCTCCAGAACCGATCAGATGAAATCCTTGGCCTTGAGTAGGGGTTCTTGGCACTATCAAAGAAGGTGTTGTGCGCTTTGAAGCCATTGACATTAAATGATCCTGGTGAGATGCAGTACCTGGAAACCTTGGCAGCCTTGGCTTTGGCTTCTGAACCTGAGGTCTGTGCTCGACGTGGTAATCAAATTGAGGACCAGCAGCAGGTGGAGGAACCAGAAAAGGCCATTTAGCGGTGATTAGCTGGCCATAGTTGTATGCTTGCTCGATGGTGTGGGGCCTTGGTGGCGGAACATGAGCAGTGGCATCAGCAGAGGCGTCAGGCTGCATATCTGTTGCAGGTGCATCATTGGTTTCATTGGCTTTTGGCACAATGTTCAGTGCAGTCTCCACATTGTCTTCAGTCATGACAACGTCATTGGCTTTAGTGTTGTTAGTGGTGGCAGCCTCAGGATTCTCAACCTCCACTTGAGGAGCTGGAGGGTCGGGCACAGACACGTTCTCTTCTATAACAACTTCTTGAGTGGTAGGGGGAGTAGCGACACGCTCTTCTTCTTGTCTTTCTTCGGCTGATGCAGCCGATTTGTCTTCAGCAACATTAGCTTCAGACACTGGGACCGTCACAGAAGGATTGTCTTCAGGGAACACTTGACGTGCCACTGAGCTGGACAAGTTTGAGTCTTCTTCTGTGATGGTAGTCATCAAGACGGATGGCTTCAGGCCTTTACGAAGCCGTTGGAACACGGGCGACGCCTTTGGTGATGGTGTGGTCTCCATGTAGTCGTCATCATTTTAAATGGGGCTGATGGTAGCACGGTGAAGGATGAGGGGTACTTGGTGAGTCTTGATTTGGAGTTTCTTGTTGGGGGCGATCAACCCATGAGGCATCTTGTGAGATTGGTGTCAAAGGACGACCAATACTGATGAGCTCGTTGTTCGTTAGAACAGGCGATGATACCATTGGGCGCTCGATCTGAGGAAGAACTACATCATCTTCTACATTGTCGTGGGGACCAATGTGTTCAGTCGCTATGGGGTCAATGACTGGAACTTCTTGAGCTTTAGGAGCCTCTATGGAAGCAGGCTCATGAACGATCAACTGACGCTCTTGATTTCCAGAAGCAGGATGAGCAAAAGCAATGGGTTCAACAACAAGGGGCTCTGTGGGAGCAGCCCGATCTCTCTTCTTGGTTTTTCTCTTCTTGGGGGGTGGTGCATCATCAGTAGTGCGCTTGGTTTTACGTTTCCTGGCTTCGGCTTCAGCTGCCTTGGTTTTCTGCTGATCTGAGGCCATTGTGGAGACCTTAGGCTTCGAGCCTGTCATGTTGGCTGGGAAGACAATGTGAGGTTCTCCCCACCGTGGAGCTTCAGTCTGGGCCACAGTATGCTTCTTCTTTTTCTTGGCAGCCATCGAGGGGTCAATGCCAGGATGCCCAAGTGCCTTGCGCTTCTCAGCTTTGTTGTAAGCTTGAACGCACTTGTCTGCAAGATTCTTCATGCGCTCTCTTGAACCTTTGGCTTCTTCGCGTTTCTTTCGAAACGACTCCTTGAGGTCATTCAGCATCATCTTGAATTTCTGAACATCAGCCACACTAAGCTTGGCTACATGCTTCTTGAATTGCTCTTTCTCAAAGTCTATATTTTTCTTCAGTTCAACAATGCGCTGAGCCAGAGCCAGCTCAAGAGCAATGGCGCCTTGGAAAGCAACACTGACGCCAATAGGAAGTTGAAGATTATCAAAGCTGATATCTGGATTGTCGAACCATTCATCAATGAAATTCTTCAAAATGTTCACATCAAAAAGGGGCAGATCATTGAAGATCTCCGCCTCTTGCTTGCTCTTGATCAATTGCTCGAGAGCATCATTGCCAAATTCTTCATCTGAAGACAAATCAATGGCTTCAGACTCGTTCCTTAGAACGGCAGCTGGTGTGAGTGCGTGACTTGATCCTTGAGCAGTTTTCTGTGGCTTCTCGCGCCTCTTGGAAATGCGAGAGAGATCTTCAGAAGTGTTACTTGGAGCAGGAGGGCGATTGCCAATGGCTTCACTCATGAAGCTTTTGGAGCAGCAGATGACTTTGAAGCTTTTGCCTTCTTTTGCTTCTGCGGCTTTGGAGTAGGAGCTGGGGCTTCATCAGTGTCAGCACCATCATCAGAATGATCCACTTTGGCACCTTGAACAACAATGTGAGTGATGAGGCCAGCAAGGTTGTAGAAGGGGCCGATCCCGTTCTCATGGGCTTCACGGGTGCCATTGTCCCGAGGTGAGGAAGGACCAGGGTTGAAGTCAAGCCCTAGATCCTTCTTGTTCTTCACAGCTGAGTCTTTGGCGAACTGGTAGTTGCGCTTGAACAGATGGTCCTCACGACACTATAGCAGTGAAGAAGGGTCAGCATCCACAGGCTGTGGTCCGCGCACCATGCATGGATAGAAACCTTGCTCAATAGCTTCACTGGGTCTGGGTGGAAGATTTTTGTACAAAACATCACCCCAGTGTGCCTTGATAGCATTCTTCTCTGCATATTCTGCTGTAACGAAGCGGTACTTAAACCATTCCTCAGCCCAATATCTTCGAATCCATTGGATTCGATTCTCGCGGCCCGTATAGGTTTCCTCTGGATCTGTTTTGTACAGCTCGTGCAAATCTAGAGGCAAATCCTTGGAAGTGTTCCCACGGCACAGTCTGCCACCCTTCCTTGTAGACTTCTCTGTTGCCATGAGGTTCAGTCTGAATGGCTTCAACCTTGTCAAGGGCTTCCATCTGGCTGGTCGGTGGGCAGCCGGGAGAGTTGATGTGAAGCTATAAGAATTCTGCAAACGAATGCAGACTATGAGAACCAATGGATTCTCCCACAGACATGTACTTGTGATAGCATTAGAGGTGCGAGGGAAGGGGAAGAGGTCATATGCATTCTTAGAAGATTCTGAAGATAAATCAGTTTGAAGACATTGACCTCACAACGCGAAGACATTCACTTATTTGATGAGAGTTGGTTCGATTTGTACAAATCCAAGAATAAGTACAAGTGAGGAATCGAACTTGTAAAGAAGCATAAGTGAACGGACTAGGCATAGTATGAGATGCAGAAAGAGATAGATTCAACTTGGGGATCTAGAAACCACTTTTGGTAAGAAAGGATGAATCTATCAAATTGAAAAAGCGGTAAAAAGTGAATTTTAATTACCACAGGAAGAACTGCTAGACGGAGCGAAGTTGGAGGCCGAGCAGTTCGATCTCCTGTGCCCTAACTTGGCGACGGAAGACACCTACGGCGACGGCAGAGAGGATGAGGTCCGCGACCGGCGTGAGGACGGCGTCGGAGAAGTTGCGGCGGCTAAGCACTTCATCGCCGGCGTCGTCGAGAGCTTAGAAGAGGTGCTAGGGTTTGCGAGAGGTGGCGAGGTGGAAGAAGAATTTTTGACCGAGATGTGATGGGTATTTATAAGGAAGGAGATGGCACAGCGCAATTACGCAGGTGCCCCTGGCGGTTCACATCTGAAGGACATGTGGCACACATGCAACACATCGAGAGTTGTTCCATGTTCCCACGCTCGCCTGGATTGTCGAGGTGGTTGTTCTGAATTCTCCGGGTTTCAGGAAAAAGGATATAGCATTAAAAACAGATTTAGAGTTTGTCTCTGTGTCTTCTGCTGACAAGGACGCAGAGAAGACATTCGACAGTTTCATCAGAATGCATATGATTTGGATAGATAGAGCTTGAGGTAGGAAGCATAGATAGGTTAGGATCCGATCACATTCACTTAGTTCAAAATATTCAAGCAAGAAGACATAGCTATAAGTGAATGCTATAGAGGACAGAACACAATATATGTATATAACAGAGTCAAGACCAAATCAACATGGTGCAGTTAATCTTGAATTCAAATCAATGTTGAAGACAAATCAGCTGTGAAGACTTTGCAAATTTAACGCCAAGAAAAACACTTCAAACAAGAGTTTGGTGGTGGCGTTACCCACCGTATAGGAAGTATTAGACCTGCATACGGCACAATTATCGTGGCGCTCCGAAGTCAATTTCCACATTAATGTATTCACACTTAGAGTGTATGTCTTCATTGATTGAAGATATACATTACTTTGTGTGTTGCACATCTAAGTCATCAAAATGCATAAGTGTTAGGATGTGTGTCTATTCACAGACATTTGAGGATTCCAAGATATTTAGCTCACACCGCAACTTGCAAAACCTTTTTCTCATCCAAGGGCTTTGTGAAGATATCAGCCAACTATTCTTACATCTTGACGTGAATGATATCAATATCTTCCTTCATAACATGATCTCTGAGAAAGTGATGACGAATTTCAATGTGCTTTGTCTTCAAGTGCTGAACTGGGTTGTTGGCAATCTTGATGACACTCTCGTTGTCGCAATAGAGAGGCACATTCTTCATATGGATACCATAGTCTTTGAGAGTTTGCTTCATCCAGAGAAGCTGAGCACTGGATCCAAAGAACAATGTATTCAGATTCAGCGAGAGAGAGATACAGTTACGCTTCTTTGAAGACCAATAGACAAGAGATCGTCCCAGAAAGTGACATGTGCCTGATGTGGACTTGCGATCAACCTTGTCACCAGCATCATCAGCATATGAGAATCCAACTAGATCAAACTCGGAGCCCTTTGGATACCATAATCCTAGTGTTGGGGTGTAAGCCAAATATCGAAGAATTCGCTTCACACCTAAATTATGCGATTCCTTTGGTGCCGCTTGTAATCGGGCACACATGCAAACACTAAGCATTATATCTGGCCTAGATGCACATAAGTAAAGCAAAGAGCCAATCATGGAGCGATATACCTTTTGATCGAACTCTTTACCATTGTCGTCGGGACCGGATGACTTTTGGTTGGCATTGGCGTCGTGTATCCTTTGCGATTGCATTCCAAACTTCTTGAGCAATCTTTGAGGTATTTTTCTTGTGATATGAAGATGCCGTTGCGTTGTTGTGGATTTGGAGACCGGAAAGAACTTCAGCTCGCCCATCATGGACATTTGATATTGCTCTTGCATCATGTGACCAAATTCATCACTTGTATTTCTTGTTGGTGCGGTAGAAGATAATGTCATCCACATAGATTTGGCACACAAATAGTTCACCATCATATGTCTTCGTGAAGAGTGTAGGATCTAGTGAACCAGATTTGATGCCTTTGCCCTTCAGGAAGTCTTTGAGTGTGTCATACCAAGCACGAGGGGCTTGTTTGAGGCCATCTGATTGCCTTGTTGAGCTTGTATACCATATCGAGGATGTTTTGGATCTTCAAAGCACGGAGGTTGTGCGACATATACTTCTTCTTCTATCTTTCCATTGAGAAAAGCACTTTTCACATCCATTTGATCTGAGAAGAATGTTGTGATGATTTGCATAGGCTAGCGATGTCACGAATGGCTTCAAGTCTTGCCACCGGAGCAAATGTTTCATCGAAGTCAATTCCTTCCACTTGAGTATAACCTTGCGCAACGAGACGAGCCTTGTTTCTGACAACTTCACCATGCTCATCTTGCTTGTAGCGATATATCCATTTGGTGCCAATGATATTGTGCTTTCGAGGATCAGGACGCTTGACCAATTCCCACACATTATTCAGCTCGAACTGTTGAAGCTCTAACATAATCTCTTCGTTTGTTCTCCGCTATTAGTGACTTTGGAGTGACTATTTGTTGCATGTTGAGGGATAGTTATATGATCCAATTATGTTATTATCGTTGAGAGAACTTGCACTAGTGAAAGTATGAATGTCGGTGTCAAAACCGGCGGATCTCGGTAGGGGTCCCGAATCGTGCGTCTAGGCGGATGGTAACAGGAGACAAGGGACACGATGTTTTTACCCGAGTTCGGGCCCTCTCGATGGAGGTAATACCCTACTCCTGCTTGATTAATATTGATGATATGGGTAGTACAAGAGTAGATCTACCACGAGATCAAGGAGGCTAAACCCTAGAAGCTAGCCTATGGTATGATTGTTCTTTTTCCTACGGACTAAAACCCTCCGGTTTATATAGACACCGAATAGGTTAGGGTTACACAGAGTCGGTTACAATGGTAGATCTACATATCCGTATCGCCAAGCTTGCCTTCCACGCCAAGGAAAGTCCCATCCGGACACGGGACGAAGTCTTCAATCTTGTATCTTCATAGTCTTGGAGTCCGGCCGTGATGATAGTTCGGCTATCCGGACACCCCTAGTCCCGGACTCCTCGGTAGCCCTGAACCAGGCTTCAATGACGACGAGTCCGGCGCGCATATTGTCTTGGGCGTTGCAAGGCGGGTTCCTCCTCCGAATACTTCATAGAAGGTTTTGAACACAAGGATAGTGTCCGGCTCTGCAAAACAAGTTCCACATGACACCGTAGAGAGAATAATTTTTGCACAGATCTGCTGATGTATTCCGTGACGTGACATCACACCACGGCCAGGCCTTTATATGAATCGTTTTTTACTGTTCCACCTCAGCGTGTTTAGCGAGGCGGTTTCCTTGGCACGTCTTATCAAAGCATAGATCGTGCCCCCTTATTCCGGGATTCTCATCAATACGGACGTGGGTAACCCAACCGTGCCCGTTGGCCTGCCTCCTCTATCAAAGGCAAGTCCTAATCGACCACGGGGTGGGCTCTTGGTATTCAACCTCTTTATAATGAGACCAAGGCCCTCTTCTTTTTACACCCTCCATCGAGTTCGCCTCGTGCTTCGAGTTCCAACACCCAAAGCTTCAGATTCAGGCGCTTCGGACTTTCGGCGATGTCCGGCTCGACCAAAGACGGCCGATGGATGTCTTCCTCCGTCACAAAAGAAGATGTGCTAAAGCTGCCTTGACGCCAGGTATCTAACCGGCGAGATCTCGCATAGGCTGCCTGCTCCAGGGCAGGTCATTCCCACTCCTGAGCCCGGCGAGAACGTGGTGTTCATGTCCCACTTCCCTTAGGGTTTAGGCTTCCCGACGGATCCCTTTGTGCGTGGGCTCATGTTTTATTATGGGCTTGATTTCCATGACTTGAATCCGGAGTCCATCCTCCATATCTCGTCATTCATTGTCGTATGTGAGGCCTTCCTCCATATTACCCCCCACTTTGGATTGTGGCTCAAGACCTTCAAGGTGGAGCCAAAGATGATCGAGGGGCAACAAGCGAGTCTTGGAGGGGTGGTCATAAGCAAATGTGCTGATGCTCCGTGGCCCGAGGGCTCTTTTCAAGAGGAGCTTGGTTTGTGGCAACGGGAGTGGTTTTATATCACCGCTCCCAGGGGCACCAAATGGGCGGCGTTCCCTGCCTTCCGCTCAGGTCCACCACATGGCTGGCATCATGGGTCAACAAGGGGCTCGGCCGGGGCCGTCCAAGGATGTTCCCTTGCTTTGCAGGGCCGTGTTCGAGACCTCCGGAAAGAGGGATCAATCTGGTTGCGATGGCGCAGGTTATGGCGATCCGGCGCCTTCAGCCTACAAGCGTCGCCCCCCTCACTTTGTGGGAATTCAATCCGAGGGACCACGAGATCTCCAAAATTTTATGGGCACGACGCCCGTGGAGATGTATAAACTGTTCTTCGGATCATAAGAGAAGTGTCCGGACTTGACCGAGGACGCAGGACTAAGCTGCAATCGCCCAGATACTCAAGTAAGTAGTCTTGTAACCGGACAAGCTGTTCATTCATTTATTATATATATATGCCCTTTAAAGGAGCCGTTTCTTGAACAGGAGTGGATAGCCAAGGCAAAGTTAATAAGGTGTCCGGCTCCCCTCCCGGAGACCACGCCGGATCCCATGCTGACCAAGATGTTGAAGGTCGCGCCTTTTGAAGAAGGCGAAGGGGGTAGCGGGGAAGCAAGCTGCCTCTCTGAAGGAGGCTATCAAGGAAGGAGGGATTAAGAGTCCCACCTTCCGAGGAGAGAAGAGGACCGCCGGAAGATCCGGAGGTCAAGGCCTCAAAGAGGGAAAGGAATCTTGGCGGAGAGTCCGTGACTGGGAACTAACCCAGCCGCATTATTTCCCCAAGGGGATCAGCCCTCCATCGAGCCGTAAGTAAAAAAGAAGGGGTCTTGTAAATAAGGAACATCCCTGTATTTATTCATGAAGATAACCGAAATTGTACCTTGTAGTTCGGACCTCAGCCTTTCTCAGCAGAGCTCGTCTTCGGGGGATCTTCTTCTAGAGATGATGGAGAGCGAAACGCCTCCACCTATCGCACCCTCATGTGAAGCGGACGACCTGGAGGTGTCATCGCGGAGGGTTCCCCCAAGTCCGGCAGGGCCGGAAGGATCGGCGCCAAGTGGTGTGCGGTCGGAGGAGCTGAAGGATCTGCTCGGGCGAGCGGCTATTTCAGAAGATCACCGTGCTCTAATGGGTACGGTGATTGAAAGAATTGCATCCGCGGAGAGCGGATTGCATGAAGCCGTCGAAGCTTCTTGGCGGGGTTTGAAATGCATAAAAATGATGTACCTTCCGGCAGTTATGCATATAAAATGCGCCTGTATAGATAGTAGCCCACGAGACTCGGTATGTTGTCAAAATTGACAACGCGTGCGAGATCAAATCTCGATTATAACATATCACCGCTCCTAAACAGGTGGCGGGCGTCCGAGGCCAGCCGGACTGATGGATATGCCGAACTAAAGCGGCAACTTGACGAGGCGGATGCGGACATCGCTGGTCAATAAGCGGTTTGACGAGTCACAAGGTATGCGACTTCTATGCGGACACTGGTAAGGAGGCTTGACGCCCATGTCTTACTATTCGTATGCTTAATGCAGATGGTGCCGCTGCCGTGGAGGAGCTGCAGCGGAACTTCGCCCGAGCAAAGAAGCAAGCGGTCGATGTCACGGCCGCTTTAAAAGGCGAAGAGCTAGAAGCGAGCACGGGCTGCTCATCGCCCGAAGCAAAGAGGAAATGGCCGATATGGCCAAAAAGTTAAGGAATACTACTGATCGCTGCGAGGTTCTTGAAAAAGAACGTCAAGCGGAACAAGAGGGCCTAAAAAAGGCCGCCGCCGAATCCAAGAATGCCCAATCGGCTTTGAGAGCTGCCAAGGAGGAGCTAAGTCAGGCCGGGGCAATTGCGGCTGGAAAACCGTTTCTGCTGCGGAGGAAATATACAGATCCAAAGTATGCTCAGTTGGATAAGTTGTGGAGTTCGGAGGATGCTTATCTGGACTTGGCGGGCTGCGGATGCGGTTGAGCACTTCCGGGGCCAGAAGGGGCACAGAAGGGAAGAGCTATATTGGTCGCAATTCCATAGTCCGGAGCGCCCTTCCGCCACGACCGATCGGTTGGCCGAATGGGCCGAAAGCTGAATCGGTTGTCCGGATTTGCCATGAAGCATGTCTTGACTCACTTGTGGCCGGGCGGACCACCAAGAGCTATTTTTGGTTTAGTGCAGCAGTTCCTTGATGCGGTACAGCGTATCGGCGCTTAATGAAGTGATCAGCGTGTATTGAGGGAGCGGATGGCTCTTGCCCGTGTCAAGACATACTAGGCGAGAGATGAAGGCCACCGACGTTACATCCCAAGATTGAGATGAAGCCAGTACCTGCCGAGCACTACTTTGAAGAAGTCTGCGGGCGCTCGTTTAATAGAGACGCGATTGCTCGAAGGATATTATGTTTAAATGACATGTATGATTTGTGAAAACAATGTTTTAATATAATATAAGAGCTTTTTATACTTGTGCGTTCAAGTAGTAAACTACTCCTGTCTGGCCGTTTATGTATATGTGTATATAACTTTGAAAGATGGCAGTCCTTGGCTTCAGCCCCCATGCACATAGTGCGGGGTGTTTGCAAAGAAAGCGCTTTTCACACTTAATCCAACGTCTTGGTCCTGTTAAGGAGGTGATAGCGTAGCAAACCGAGCAACCGGACTATAATGCTTTATCACTTTCACTTAGCCATAGGAGTTCAAGGGTGGGGCTACTATATAGCCCACAGGGCACCGCACTCTCCCGAATTAGGGTGCGTATGTGCACGACCGAAACCGGTCCTTCGTTAATGCGGAGGAATCCTAAACATTCACGTGAGTCATCGAGTGGTTGACCGGTCTCTCGCTATATCATGACGATTAGTTTTCAGCTTTCTCTCTTGAGGTGCTCGCTTGCGGCGAACCGGGGCACAATCGCAGTAGTTCTCCTGGTGCCGCGTTAGCCGTGAGAACGGAACGTAAGGCAGCAAAACACAGGAGCCGGGCAACCAACATTTGACCAAAGACATGATTCGGAGCTGATGCATATAAGGCCTAACTCGAGACGCTGAATACTCCCTAAGGTATTCGGTCTTTATGAAAATGGGCAGAATAATGCCCTAAGCCCCTGGTGTCCAGGTACGCGCAAAAAATTCTGGTGCGGCCAATGCAAAACGCCAGCCTCCTCCTCGGTTATAGTAAGGAACCGGGGGATGTATATCAACAAGAGACAGTAAAAAAGGTTTACGCAGGGTCTTAATCAAAAGAATCCTTGCAACGGGTCCCTCTTGCGTCTGCGCTGTGTCTCCGTTGTGCCGTATCCTGGACGGGTGTAGCACGTTGTTCATCTGTAAAAGAGAGGAACTTAGTTTAAAAGAAAAGGATCGTCTTGAAGATGTACTTAATATTAAATAAACAGAGTATGGTTCGAAGAAGTGAATAAAGTTGAGCTTTATTGTCTCTTGTTATACATGCATGCAGCCCCTCGTATGGGGGTATGCCGCTAGTAGTCGCCGGACTCGTCTAGCCGTGTCCGGGGTTTGAATGACCAATTCAAGTTCTTTGCCTAGCAGAGCCGGATAGCTGTGGGGATGTCAAGGCAGTCTCCCGTTCTTCCGTGCTCGAGTAACACTTAATACTTCCTTTTAATGAGATGATGCCGCGTGGACCGGGCATTTTAAGTGTTAGAGATGCATAATGCGGTATTGCGTTAAAGCGGGCGAAAGCTTCACGTCCCAATAGTGCTTGATGGCTACTTTTAAACGCGGCGATATGGAAGAGTAACCTTTCGCGACGGAAGTTGTCGGATGAACCGAACACAACTTCTAGCAGTATGGAGCCCGTACAATGGGCATATGGGCCTGGCATTACTCCTTTAAAGGAGGTGTTGCTACGGAGAATTTTGGTTGGGTTTATCCCCATCCTGCGGATTGTGTCCTGATATATCAGGTTTATGTCACTGCCGGCATCCATGAGGACTCGTGTAAATTGGAATCCGTCGATTATAGGATCCAATATCAGGGCAGTCCATCCTGCGTTTCGGATATTTTGAATAGTCACGATGGTGAAGGTGATTGGTTTTGACAACCCGATTAATGCGGCGCGCCTTTTAGTGGGCGCCACTGTTTTCCTTTGATCACGTGAAGTGAGTTTACTGTTTTAACCTCTTGTGGGAAAGTCTTTTGTTTTCCGGGCTCGCTTGTGGTGCTCGTCGTCATCTTCACTTGGTGTGTCGAGCCCCTTGTGTTCGGCGTTCAGTTTGCGGACTGTTTGAAGACCCAACAATTTCGGTGGGTATGGTTAGCGAGCCTCCAGAGTCTTGTGGATTTGACATATCTTGTCCAAGATTTTGTTGAAGTTGGATAGCTCATCACTATTGTCCTTAAGGGGCAGTTTTTGTTGTTCTGCCGTGAGCTTTTGAATCCGGCGTTGAGCCGTGCTCTTTGGACTGTTCCTTTTAATCCGCGCTGGTCCTTGTTGCGCCGTGGTTTCCCTTCCATCCCTGATTTCGGATGTACTTGGGTCGCTGGTGCTGCATCTTGCTAGCCAGCTATCCTCTCCAGCGTAAGCGGGTCATGAGGCTTGTTAATGCGGCCATTGTTCTTGGCTTTTCTTGGCTGAGGTGTCTGGCGAGCCATTCGTCTCGGGACGTTGTGTTTGAAAGCTGCTAAGGCTTGGCGTCCGGACGATCGACTATTTGGTTCTTTTAGTAAGGAACCTGTTCCAGAATTTCGGGCTGACTCTCCGGGCTGTTGAGTTATGTGACTTAGATCGTCAAATCCGGAGGGCGGACATAAGTCCCCTGAAAATTTGCCCGAAATGCATCCTCGAGCTCTTCCCGACTTCCAATGGTATTTTCGGGGAGGCTCTTAAGCCAATGCCGAGCTGGCCCTTTGAGTTTAAGGGGTAAGTATTTTATGGCATGGAGATCGTCTCCTCTAGCCATGTGTATGTGGAGGATGTAATCCTCAATCCAGACTCCAGGGTCTGTTGTTCCGTCGTATGCCTCTATGTTTACGGGTTTGAATCCATTTGAAATTCATGATCCAGCACCTCATCGGTGAAACATAGGGGGGTGTGCGGCGCCCCTATATTTGGGTGTGCCGTGATCTTCGGAATTTTGGCGTATTGCATTGCTTTGACGAGCATGCTTTCTTGGCCCATAGATGGACCTAACTGGGCCATCCGTTTGATGTGAATCCATATGCGGATCGCATATTGGCTTGTGTGCGACACCATTCGCCGCTCTCTTTTTGCCGTGAGGTCGTCCATCCGACCGGGTGGCCTTCTTGCTTTTTCATTGTGGGGGCTCTAAGGCCTCCTCGTCGAATTCGGGTAGTAGCTTTCTTTTCGGGTAGCTCTTTGTTCGGCGACTGTCGCCGTACTTGTCTGCGGTGCTGAGTACTTTGCTCCATCTGATCCTGAGTGCATCTTCTGCTGTTTTGAGCTTCCGCTTCTGCTTTTTCAGGATACGCGCAGTGGCGGCGAGCCTTTTCTGGAGGTCATTTTGCTCCAATAGTTTGTCAGGCGTCAGATCGTCCGGACTGTTGTCTTCGCCGGGGACAGATTGTTTATCCAAGTTGTCTTGTTCGGACGATTGCTCGATAGCTTGTTCGTTGTCCACCGGTTCGCCCTGCTCTATGGCCGGGTCTTTGTTGAGGCGGGACTTTGTTCGGCGTTTACGTTGCCGTTTTGACTGCTTTTCGAGGGATTTATCCTTCGTTGCATCCCGTTGTTCCTCGTCTTCATTTCCTTTAGGTGTATCCATCATGTATACATCGTGAGATGAGGTGGTTGTCCAGCATCCTATAGGTGCTGGCTCATTGTTGTCTCCTACATCGTCGTCCATACCGTCGATGTCTTCGGAGTCAAAATCGAGCACGTCATGTAAGCTTTCGACAGTGGCTACGAAGTGGGTGGTGGGTGGGCGTTGAATTTCTTCGTCGTCCGCATCCCAACCTTCCTGACCGTAGTCCGGCCAGGACTCTCCGGATAAAGAGAGAGACTTTAGCGAATTCAGGATGTCGCCAAAGGGCGAGTGCTGAAAGATGTCCGCGCCCGTGAACTCCATGACCGGCGCCCAATCGGGTTCGATTAGCGGTATGAGGGTTCGGAGTCCGGAGAGGAGTCCGGCACCACTGAGTCGAGGTCTTCGCAAAGGGCGAGGATGGAGTTCGGCTCGATCGCCGTAGAGATTGTAGCCCCCGATGCGGTGTCCAACAACTCGTCCTTGATCGGGGAATCCGGCTCCGGATTAAGGGTCGGAGGGATACTCGTGCGGCCTCCAGGGCACTGTTCGGCGGCAGAGCTAGATCATGCCCATCGAGACAGTGCGGCACGCTCGGTTGCGGCTCGAATCCGTCGAAGATCAAGTCTCCGCGGATATTGGCCGTATAGTTCAAACTTCCAAATCTGACCTGATGGCCAGGGGCGTAGCTTTCGATCTGCTCCAGATGGCCAAGCGAATTGGCCCGCAGTGCAAAGCCACCGAACACGAAGATCTGTCCGGGGAGAAAAGTCTCACCACTGGACGCGTCGTTGTTGATGATCGAAGGAGCCATCGGGCCCTATCGGTGACGACACGGAGGAATCTTAATGAAATCACCAATGTCGGTGTCAAAACCGGCGGATCTCGGGTAGAGGGTCCCGAACTATGCGTCTAGGCGGATGGTAACAGGAGACAAGGGACACGATGTTTTTACCCAGGTTCGGGCCCTCTCGATGGAGGTAATACCCTACTCCTACTTGATTAATATTGATGATATGGGTAGTACAAGAGTAGATCTACCACGAGATCAAGGAGGCTAAACCCTAGAAGCTAGCCTATGGTATGATTGTTGTTTTTCCTACGGACTAAAACCCTCTGGTTTATATAGACACCGGATAGGTTAGGGTTACACAGAGTCGGTTACAATGGTAGGAGATCTACATATCCGTATCGCGAAGCTTGCCTTCCACGCCAAGGAAAGTCCCATCCGGACACGGGGCAAAGTCTTCAATCTTGTATCTTCATAGTCTTGAAGTCCGGCCGTGACGATAGTCCGGCTATCCGGACACCCCCTAGTCCGGGACTCCCTCAATGAACCCTAGGCCTTGTTTCCTAGCATTGCAATACCATTTACGCTCACTTTTATCATTAGTTACCTTGCTGTTTTTATATTTTCAGATTACAAAAACCTATATCTACCATCCATATTGCACTTGTATCACCATCTCTTCGCCGAACTAGTGCGTCTATACAATTTACCATTGTATTGGGTGTGTTGGGGACACAAAAGACTTTTTGTTATTTGGTTGCAGGGTTGCTTGAGAGAGACCATCTCCATCCTACGCCTCCCACGGATTGATAAACCTTAGGTCATCCACTTGAGGGAAATTGCTACTGTCCTACAAACCTCTGGACTTGGAGGCCCAACAACGTCTACAAGGAGAAGGTTGCGTAGTAGACATCAGCCTCTAGCCATAGAAGGCGGGGAGACGAGACATAGGAACTCAGACCGCGCCGCGACCTCACGAGAACGTCCTCCCCACATCCACTGCTCCAGACTCGATCGGATCAATGTACCCCCACCAATAGCGTTGGCAGATCGGGAAGTGAGGAGCAGGACCCAGCCTAGTCGGAGCCAGAAGATATGGGAGAAGCACCGTGGAAGTCGTACATAGCGCCATGAAAAACCATGCCTTGAGCGGCAGCCCCAACCAACATGATGTCCAACATCTCCAAAAACAAACACCGGGGACACCGCGAGCCAACAAGATGACGCCTTCAAGAAGGAGGACGACGCCGTGGCATCGCCGCCGTCCGATCCGAGGAATCGGACCTGGGGTTTCCCCTGGAGCTCGAAGAGGGGCACAGAAAAGGGCCATAGCAGCACCTCCAAGGAGGGAACGCCACTCGCAAGCGTCGCCGCTGCCAGCATTGGCAAGCCAAGCGGGGATTTCGCCCCAGCCCAAATCTGAGCAATCCCATAGCCGCCGGATCATGACAAGGAGGCGTGGAAACCAAATGTTGGCCGAAACTGACACCACAAGAAGAGGAGCCATGCCTGGTGCAGCACAAAGGCACCGACGTCGCCGGACACGCGAGCCTTGGACATGGCATAGGGACAAGGCAGTAGGTGACCGGGGTTGGGGTAGGCGGCGAAGCGTAGGAGGCCAACACGGGGCAGAGTGACGATGCCAGCGATGCTGACTTGCCCGAAACTGGAGAGACACAGATTTGGACCGTCGTAGCTGCGATCATCAGGACACCGGCAAACTGAAGAGGCTAGAGAACGTAGCCTCTCAAGCGTCAGGGACCGGAGAAGCACCGGCAGACGACACCGGCGAGCCGAGGGCACCAGAGAACGCGGTCCAAGGCTGCCGTGGCCAGAGCCGCCCCGGCAGAAGGCCCGCCGTGGGTCTCAAACGCCGGCCTTGCCGCTAGGCCAGCGCGCCGCAGGAGCATCCGCCGCTGGGGAGCACCACTGGAAACCAAACGAGGCCATAGTCCCGTAGCCATGATCGAAGCTCGGAGAAGACAACCGCCGCTGCGACGCCACCACATGAGAGGTGGGAGGGGCCGAAGCAGCCGAGGAGGCCCCTGCCTTTAGCTTGGCCAGATCTGGCGGAGAGCAGGAGGGGACGGAGTGTGACGCCCGGATAATCAAGCTACAGTAAACCTCTGCTACTGGTGCCACGTCACCTCGGTTACTGTTGATAAACTTGAGTTAGTTCGAAACCGATTCAAATTCAATTTCAAAATCAAGCAAACAATAAAAGTTTTCAGATATTAAAACTAAAATGTTCGGAGTGAACCAAATATTGCATAGGTAATTATGGAGGAGAAACCACATCTTTATAAAATATTTCAATACTATAAGATGAATAAAAGCGATGGCGAAAACTATTATTTAAATACTTTTAAATATTAAATTATTACGAAACTTTTTAGATTGGGTAGCAAGTTAGTGTGGTAGTGGCATATTTGGTAACGTTAAAATAGGTGCCATTTTGGTATTTTGCTAGAACAAAATTAAAAGCAAACTAAAAGAAAACAGAAAAGAAAAAAATAAATAAAAAGTAAAAACAAAAGAAAAGAAAGGAAACCCCCCGGCTCCCCATGGGCCTTGGCCCATCCCACCCATCCGGCCGACCCTACCGAAACGGCCCACCCAACCCTTCTGCTTAACCCTCCCCCACCCGAACCCTAGCACCACTCCTACTCCCCCCCGCCGCCCCCACGATCTGGATCGGGCTCGACCCCGATCCCGTCGCCCCCATCCCACGATCCCCACTCCCCTCCCCACGGTCCACTCCTCCCTCTCCCCGATCTGGATCGGGGTAATTAACCAGACGCCGACGCCCGTCTCTCCCTTCGATCCAGAGGGCGTCGCCATCGTCGTTACCTTGACCACGGTCGCATGAGTGGCCATCGTCCTTCCCGCGCCCAGAGAGTCTGATCGGGAGGAGCGCCATCGTCTTCCCCTTCGTCTATGCCATTGGATCGGAGCTGGGAGGCCGCCCTCACATCACCCGCTATTTCTTCCCCAACGCCGGCCGCCGCACGCCATCGCCGGATCCGCTGCGGATGCTGCACCATCACCCTCACCGAGCCCCTCCTCGAGCATCGCTGTGAGCTCACGGTCCTCCTCACCCTCCTCTCACGCCTCCCCATGCCCCGTTGGCTCACCTCCGACGAGGCCAAGTCGTCACCACCGTCGGACGTCGTCGTCGTGGTCACTTTCACCCGCCCCGACACGAACCACTTACACCACTGCACGCGCCTCGTCATGCTGGTTCTCCAAGTGTTCGCAGATGAACATTTTGTCACCGGGGTCGCACTCCGGCATGGCGTCGCCATCCCGCTGCACCCGCCGTGCCTCACCCGTCTGCCCCGCTCGCCCTTCTACCTGCTGCTACCGCATGCCACGCCGTGCCTCGCGTGCCTCACAGTCGCTGCGTTAAGCCAACGGCTGCGCCTCGCCGAGCTTCATGGCAGCTCTGGATGAGGCCGCCGGAGTCCTCTGTCTCCCTTTCCCCCCGCGTACACACATCCACTGCAGGGGCACATTGTGCCCACGGCGAATGAGGCAAATCCCTTAAAAAAAGAGAGAAGAGAATTTAAAGTAAATGAACAAATTATTAATTAATTAATTAGCGAATTAATTAAGTTAATAATCCTGTTTACCTAAAGAATTAAATGGGTTAACCTAATCTAGTAATTAAGCTAATTAACACTATTTAGTTAGTCTGAGCCTATGACGAATGGGACCCACACGTCAATTTGACCTAGTCCACCTTTGACCCTGCTGACTTCATGATGACATCACGCTGACATCACACTTGATTTTTCTAATTAAATTAATAAGATAATTCCAATAATGTTTAAATATTTATAAATTAATATAAAATAATCCGTAGCTCAGATGAAAAAAACTTTGTACATGAAAGTTGCTCAGAACGACGAGACGAATCCGGATAAGCAGCCCGTTCGTCCGCCACACATCCCTAGCATAGAAAACACGCAAATTTCCCCCTCCGGTTCATCTGCGAAAATCACGAAACAAGGGATACTTCCCGGATGTTTCCCCCCTTCACTGGTATCACATATCCCCGCGTTACGTCACCCCTAGCACAACGTATTGCCGCGTCTTGCTTTGTGTTACATTTGATAGCTCTATTATTTATTGTGTCCCCCCTCCGTTACTTCTTTCCGGTAGGCTCCGAGACCGTTGCCGATACCCCTGTGATCGGCTACATCGACGACGGCCCCTTCTTCTTGCCAGAGCAACCAGGCAAGCCCCCCCTTGATCACCAGATATCGCCTATTCTTCTCTATACTGCTTGCATTAGAGTAGTGCAGCATGTTACTGCTTTCGGTTAATCCTATTATGCTGCATAGCCTGTCCTTGCTACTACTGTTGTTACCTTTACCTGCAATCCTAAATACTTAGTATAGGATGCTAGTTTTCCACCAGTGGCCCTACATTCTTGTCCGTATGCCATGCTATATTATCGGGCCGTGATCACTAGGGAGGTGATCGCGGGTATATACAATATACTTTATATACATGACACATGTGGTGACTAAAGTCGGGTCAGCTCGTTGAGTACCCGCAAGTGATTCTGATGAGGGGCTGAAAGGACGGTGGCTCCATCCCGGTAGAGGTGGGCACAGGTTCTGACGGCCCCATTTACTTTGTGGCGGAGCGACAGGGCGGGTTGAGACCACCTAGGAGAGAGGTGGGCCTGGCCATGGTCGGCGTCCGCGGATACTTCAAAATAACACGCTTAACGAGTTCTTGGTATTTGATCTGAGTCTGGCCATTTGGTCTATACGCACTAACCAACTACGTGGGAAAGTTATGGGCACTCAACGTCGTGGTATCAGCCGAAGCCTACTTGACATCAACGGTGGCCTTGGCGCAGTTAATTTGGGCACGCTGTTGGCTAGTGCCTTCCGCCGCCCTGCATAGCGTGCAGGTGTGCAATGGGCGATGGGCCCAGACCCCTGCGCCATAGGATTTAGACCGGCGTGCTCACCTCTATGTTGTGCCTAGGTAGAGTGTGCTCAGATGATCGAGCACAGATATTGTTGCTTCCACTGACTCGTCTATGATCGAGCACTTGTATTCGAGCCCTCGAGGCCCCTGGCTTGTATTATGATGCTTGTATGACTTATTTATGTTTTAAGAGTTGTGTTGTGATATCTTCCCGTGAGTCCCTGATCTTGATCGTACACGTTTGCGTGCATGATTAGTGTATGATTGAATCGGGGGCGTCACAAGTTGGTATCAGAGCCAACTGCCTGTAGGAATCCCCCTTCCATACTCCTTGGCCGAAGTCGAGTCTAGACATTGCAAAACTTTTACTAACATGGCTGTGTGGTTTACGGGCCCACGTCGCCATTGGGTGGTATTAGGATCTTTTACTCCTCGATCTTTACTCCGGGATTATGATCTCTCTTCTATTCGGGTTAAATGATTTTGCTAAAATCTAACTCTAGGTTCTTGCTACCACTTCCTGCCGGAGAGACCCTTCATTCCAGATGACCGACTGCTTCGACAGAAGATTCTGACAATACTCTCTGATGTTCTCCCGAGACTTTGTGCCATCGCTTTTGCAATTCCCTTCCATTGATAAACCCTATGGATAACCATGTACACTTGCCATTCATACAATGATTCCCCGTTGATCTTGTTATTACAAGATACCTCGAAATTCTCTCTGTTGTTCCGACAATACTTTGTGCCTACTGCCTTACAATTCTTAGCCACATGAATACCCCTACGGATAATTCTTCGCACTTATCGAGTATCTGCTCATTCCCAGTTGTTCATGTGTTTCACAAAAGTCTTCGAAATACTATTCGATCTTTCGAAAATCCTGAGCAGTCTATTGCTCTTGAAATTCTTGCTTGCTTGCATTATGTTTAATCCCATAAGTCTTGTAATCTTATTGTCATTGTCATTTTGAGTTCGTTGATTCAATTTGTTGCGAATGCTCGCAATCCTCAATCAGATACTAGAATTCATCCTTCCAGCTCAGACGACATTTGGATATGAGCTGGTTCTTGACCAATCAATGCCTTGATCGGTTGTATCCCTAAGTCTATTCAGCTTACCCATCCTTAATCATAGCATTTGCTTCTGATCCCTTGATTTGGAAATCATAATTCCTTGGCATTGTTTCTTCGTCTGGTTGTGAGCCGATGCTCACATCAGCTCCGTTATGGACTGTCAGATCCTTTGTTGAATTATCATCCGACAGCGTCCTTCGTATATAAAAACCTCGAGAATTTCTTTCCCTGATACATAATGCCTTAGGTAAATTGTATCCTCTGTTTTTGTCAACCATGCTCTACTATCGATCTTGTGTTATTTACTATTGAAGCTTGTGGTATATGTTTCCACGATACCCTGATGGGTTGAACCTATGCCTTCCTTAATAAGTGTGAACTCAAAAGTTTTCACGAGTCATACTCTTTTGGTATTTTGCCAGATAAAATTTTAACACTACAACTTCTTCGAAAGTGAGAAGTGAAAGAAAGGTTATGCATTGGAGAAGTGGGAGTCGACCTTGAACTTTGTGTTCATGCCCATGGACACGATGTAGATCTTATCATTAAAACTTTTCTTAAATTAATTATTCCTTTGGTATAAGTTCATCTTATATCTGGGATCTGACCTTTTGCAATCGTGGTTTCGACCATGTTCTCCTTTAAATACCATTTCTCGTGCAAGTTTAAGCACTTGTCTTCTGCAGAGCAATACCAGTCCAACCTCTATTTTGATCTGTCGTCGAGTATTACCCCCTGGTATCTCGAGATTATCACGGAACTGCATAACCTCTTATGAGTTCTTCATCAAGTACTACATCCTCACTGATTCCAATTTTTCATGGGCTCCGAGTTTTTAAACACTCAAAAACACCGATAACTGAATCGAGTCCGCACTGCGATTAAACAACTCTTAGTAACTTCTTTACTTATAAGTTTGTACCCGATCACATAATTCCTAGCCTGATTGGCTATATCATTATCGTGCTGATTTTAACTGTGCTATTTGGCCCTTATTTTCGGAGCACAACTCTCGATGATGAGCTAAGCTTAAGTCGACCTTCCTCGTCATATCATTTCTCCTTGAACAGAAAACTTGATTTCGGGTTTGTGTCGTACCCATGGTTATAATAACCTTCCGCTTCATCATTCCTTAAATTTGATGTCATCGCCGATCGATTATATCTTCATGAAATCTCTCGACAAATGATTCCAGAATATCAATCAAATTCATGATGGGAAATACCATCCTTGCCCCTCGGTGATTATGTTATCATCGACAACATTCTTGCCTTCCCCCCCCCAACGCAAACTTGTTCATGTATGGATGCAACTTGCTATCCAGCATGTATGATGTTCTACCTTGAAGTATCAATGTCTTTTATGACAAGGGTATTATGAGGATTGCTCCACCTCTTAAGAATTCTTGATACAAGTGATACTTATCACCATCACCATTCTTTCTTGGTCCCGTGTTGATTCCAACAAGTGAACCGTCTTTGTTTGCATTACGCCCTTCTAGCAACCCTATTGCTTTGGAGATAATGGCGGCCGTTCATTCTTATACTATTGATTATTGAATCACCATTACGACATTGGTCGTGCAACCCAGCCCATATTTCGGGTGCACCTTTCAACCAATGTTTAAATTGGGTATGTTTTCCTCGAGCATATCCCCTTATATCATTTCATCTGACAAATGTGATCTCTTTGTTCACATGATTGCGGAAATCCATCTTTTGTTAATCTCGATGAATAGTCGCTGAGTCCATCAGCCACCTCCTCATCCTCTGCTTGGTTTAATGGTGAACTCTTGTTTCGGAAATCGCTTCCATTGATCATTTCCCGAGAATCTTACAATGTCGTCTCATCAATTGGTGTTGTACCTTTTCTTCTCAGTCACCCTGAGACTGGGGTATCCAGACACCAGTCATATCTGAATCTCGATCAGATATGATGGTTGGAACATATTTCCAAGAGTTATAACATTGGTCTTTATGTGACCCAGTAAGGTGATGTCGTCTTAGCACACCTGGCCGGAGGCCCTATTGTTATAGATTCCTTTTCAGCAAGGTTATCCACTCTTCCATGAGGAAATTGTAAGACTTATTCTACAAGTTATTCCTGATGGATCCTTTGTGTTTCCAATGTCTGATCTTCACCTGTTGACCATGTCAATGCTATCTCGAAGCATGTCTATGGTACTCCGATTTTCAACAGGAACATTTGAAGCCCATGTTAAATGTTTCCTGCTCAATTATCCAAACACCGTTGTATGGATAATGTCATGAAAATTCTCTCCCGTACCTAAAGAGTTTTCTACATTATATCCTGTCATGGATATCACGCTCTGCTTGTCCTTGGGAAGGATATACCCTGAAATATGTGTTTAAACGCATTTTTCCTTTCCATTGTTCTGTTTAACCGATGATCACATTTTCCTTTCCATTGTTTGGCTTAACCTTTCTTGTGATCTATATGATCTAAGCAGTAATATTCTTCTGCTTATGTAAACACCTTGTTGTACCACTCTATCAGTAAGACCCTGTTACTTTTGTTGAGGACATTCCGGTAACCACCGATGGACGAGAACTTGGCCTATTGGTCCGCCTCGTTCAACGAGCAGGAAAATGGTTCTCTTCGTCCCTCGCCCTAGGTACCGGTGTTGTTGCCGATCACTAGGTAGGTGATCGCGGGTATATTATCGGTCCGTGATCACTAGGGAGGTGATCGCGGGTATATACTATATACTTTATATACATGACACATGTGGTGACTAAAGTCAGGTCAGCTCGTTGAGTACCCGCAAGTGATTCTGATGAGGGGGCTGAAAGGTCAGGTGGCTCCATCCCGGTAGAGGTGGGCCTGGGTTCCTGACGGCCCCCAACTGTTACTTTGTGGTGGAGCGACAGGGCGGGTTGAGACCACCTAGGAGAGAGGTGGGCCTGGCCATGGTCGGCATCCGCGGATACTTCAAAATAACTAGCTTAACGAGTTCTTGGTATTTGATCTGAGTCTGGCCATTTGGTCTATACACACTAACCAACTACGTGGGAAAGTTATGGGCACTCGACATCGTGGTATCAGCCGAAGCCTACTTGACGTCGGCCGGCGGCGGCGGCCGGATTGGACTGGAACACCTGCTAGGCTAGGTCTGCTTCCGGTCGCCCTCGCAACGTGCAGGTGTGCAATGGGCGATGGGCCCAGACCCCTGCGCCATAGGATTTAGACCGGCGTGCTGACCTCTCTGTTGTGCCTAGGTAGGGCTGCGACGTGTTGATCTTCTGAGGCCGGGCATGACCCAGGAAAGTGTGTCCGGCCAAATGGGATCGAGCGTGTTGGGTTATGTGGTGCACCCCTGCAGGGAAGTTTATCTATTGGAATAGCCGTGATCTTCGATAACAGGACGACTTGGAGTTGTACCTTGACCTTATGACAACTAGAACCCGGATACTTAATAAAACACACCCTTCCAAGTGCGGATACAACTGGCGATCGCTCTCTAACGAGGCGGCGAGGAGGATTGCGGGTGGGATTATGCTATGCGATGCTACTTGGAGGACTTGATCTACTCTCTTCTACATCTTTGGAAGGCGGAGGCTGCGAGCGTAGTATTCGGCGAGATTAGTTATCCCCTCTTATTACGGCATTACTGCGATTCAGTCCTTGATGTGGCCCTTTACACATATACCCATGCATATGTAGTGTAGCTCCTTGCTTGCGAGTACTTTGGATGAGTACTCACGGTTGCTTTCTCCCCTTTTCCCCTTTCCTTTCTTTACGGTTGTCGCAACCAGATGCTGAAATCCGAGGCAGGCCACCGTCAACGGCGACTCCTACTACTGGAGGTGCCTACTACTACGTGCAGCCGGCGGCGGTATGGCGACCCGACCGAATGGATCAAGTCTCTGTGCTCGGTGTCATCCACTGGATCGATGTCGACACCACCACGATGCCTTGAAGGATTTATAACAGAGTAGCAATCACACACTTATTACAGCGTTGTCCAAAAGAGGACTTATTACAATAAATATGGCTTAATGCCATCTAATAATGATAACAGCGAAAGACTTGGAAGATAAGTGAGTCCATCTACTCCATCGGCATCACTGAGTATAGAACCACGACCTAACACCTTACTCGTCGTCTGAAAAGTCTGCAACATGAAAGTTGCAGCCCGAAAAACGGGTCAGCACATGGAATATGCTGGCAATGTAACACATAGAGAGTAATGAAGGAATAAGCCTATACTACATGCATATATGGCTGGTGGTAAAGCTCTCTGATTCTGATTTTGCATAAAGCTAGTTTTTCCCTACTTCAAAGGAATAAATTTATTTAACTATCATGGTGGTTGTTAAACATTGAGAATGGTTGACAGCATCCTCAATCCCAATTAAAAGTAATCATTTAAAAACCCAATAACATTAATTAGAGTAACATGTTGAGACTCACATGATATTCAAGTACTAGATACTCAAGATGTCCATAACCGGGGACACGGCTAATCATGATTAGTTTATACACTCTGCAGAGGTTTGCGCACTTTTCCCCACAAGACTTCGATCGCCTCCGTTTGGTCCTCGCACTACATGGTGTTTGAGAGGCGGATGGCCGAGACCACGATCTTCGAAGCGCTAGCACCTTACGATGGGTGGACCGGTACACCTACATCCCCTACATCTGCTAGTCCACCACTATAAGAGTTCATACGACTTACTCAACTATGCGAGCCCATAATGGCTTGTGGCTGCACACGGAAGTTTCTAGCATGAATGATCTTATGATCCCTTTGAGCACAGGTGGCGGTCCGAAGAAAAAGCAGGCAAGTCCTGATGGAAAACAGGTGCCTCAATCCACCCAGATGTGTGTTTAAGTTGCCACCTTAGATAAACCATTAAATTAACAATCTCACAACTGTCATGGATATTCACTCACCCAATCCACGTCTACTAGCATAGCATGGCATAATAAGCAAACGTAGAAGTAACTCCCAAGGTTTCATAAGTAAAAGCAGTAATAGGTACTACCTCATCTACTTCCCATCCCACAATTTAATTAGATCCTAATCATGCAAGTGTTTGAGGATTGATCTAATGCATAAAAACTGGGTAGTAGAAAAGATATGATCAAGTGTTACTTGCCTTCTTGGCGTTCCATGAAACCTAGAGACTCGAAGTAACAAGCGGCGCACTCCGGGTGATCTATGCGGACAAACAACAAGCATACAATAAGTACTCATCTAATGCATAGGTAAATCTCGAATAAAAGATCTAACCAGAAAGTTCAACTTAAGAACCACAGTTGCAAAAAGAATCGAATCAAATAAAACAGCGAAAGTCAAGCGTCGAAAGAAAGCGACTCGGTTCTAGCAATTTGAAACTAGGTAAAATTTTACAGTAGCAAAACTTTGTTTAAGTGGATTAGTCGAACGGCGGTTTAAATATGAAACTCCAGTAGCTTGAATCACCTGATTCCGATAAACGAGCGAGAAAATAAACTAGATCGAAGATTGGATCTGAAATCGAGATCGGAAAAGTAACGGATTAAATCTGATTAAAAGAAAAACGACGAACGGTTAAATGAACGGACGTTCGTTAACCGGGAATAACCGGTGAACACGTTCGTTAAAACGAACGGATCGGTGAACGTTCGCTAAACAACAAAATCAAAAAAAAAAATAAAACCGATCTAGGGTTTAAAAAAAACCGAACAACAAAAAGAAAACCGGAAGGGTTTTTAAAAAAAAACCGAACCGGGAGGTGGCGCTGGCAGCTATACCTCCGACAAGGTCGTCGTGACGGTCGGGCTCAGCGAAGTCGGGGTGGGCTCGGCGGGCGGCGAGGTCGGCGAGGTGTGGCGGGCGGCCTCTGACGGCCAGCGACCAGGCGGCGCGTCGGCGGCCCGGCTCGGGTGGGTCGAGGGGCGTGTGGCGGCTTTAAGGAGGGAGGAGGGTGCCTTGGGGAGGGGCCACGGCGGTGGGGGCGCCGATCCCGAGCCGGACTCAGCGACAATGGCGGCCAGTCTCCCAGGCGGGAGGCGGCCCGGGGTGGGCCGTCGGCTGGGCCTTGGCCCGATCGGTATGTGTGAGTCCTCTTTTTTAAATAAAATCTCGCGTAGAAAAACGGGTAAAATAAAATCTAAACGAACTCCAAAATTAATAAAGTAAATTTTCCCCGACTCCTAAAAATGAGTCGAACAAAATGAATTTTAACACGGGGCCAAAATGCAAATTTTTAAAATACTCATTTTTTCCCTTAAGAAAATAAACTCCGAAAAATCCAAAATTTGATTTATTTATTAAATCTTCATTTTTCCTAAATTTTGGGAAAGTCATATTATTCCCTCTCTTATTTTTTTATTGGAAAAATATTTGAAGATAAAAATAAATAAATCCAAATGATCCTATTTTTCAAAATTTGAGAAAGCTCAAATATGAAAATAATGAAATCTCCAACTCTCTCAGGGTCCTTGAGTTGCGTGAAATTTTCTAGGATCGGAAAAATGCAAGAAAATATGATATGCATGATGACTTAATGTATAACATTCCAAATTGAAAATTTGGGATGTTATAAACCTACCCCCCTTAAGATGAATCTCACCCTCGAGATTCGGGTTGGCTAGAAAATTGGTGAGGGTGATCCTTGAGCAAATCCTCTTCTCTTTCCCAGGTGGCTTCATCCTCGGTGTGGTGGCTCCTTTGAACCTTGCAAATCTTGATAACCTTCTTTGCGAGTAACTCTGCTTTGGCATAATCGAGAATCTTGACTGGTTTCTCCTCATATGTTAAATCATCCTTCAAGCTGAGTTGCTTCAAGTAGCACTTTGTATCCCTTAATGGTACCTTTGCCATCTCGGCGTGACATTTCTTCATTTGAGAAACATGGAATACATCATGAACTCTGACAGTCCCTCTGGCAATTCCAGCTTATAAGCAACTTCTCCCATGCGTTGCAAAATCTTATACTGATCCAGCGAAGCAGCGGTGCTAATTTTCCTTTAACTCCAAAGCAGCTTAACTCCTCGAAGTGGGGATACTCTAAGATAAACTCTGTCTCCAACTTTTTATTCTATCGCCTTGCATTTTGAATCCGCATAGCTTTTACATGCAGGTCGGGCTACTTTGAGCCTATCGCGAATCAACAACCTTCATTCAGACTCCTTAATCAAATCTGGCCCAAACAACTGACGGTCTCCAGCTTCGTCCCATGATAACGTTGTCCTGCACCTCCTTCCGTACAAAGCCTCGAAAGGTGCCATCTTCAAGCTGGTTTGGTAGCTGTTATTATAAGAAAACTCTGCATATGGCAGGTTATCATCCCAACTAGATCCATAATCTAGTGCACAAGCTCTCAGCATATCCTCCAAAATCTGATTGACTCTCTCAGTCTGTCCATCGGCCTGTGGGTGGAAAGCTGTACTTAAATCCAAACTGGTACCCAATGTTTCGTGCAACTGATTCCAAAACTTTGAGGTAAATTGGGTTCCCCTATCGTCTGATACTCCTCGGAACTCCGTGTAAACACACAATTCTGGTCATGTATATCTTTGCCAACTTAGCACTGCTATAGGTAGTCTTATTTGGAATGAAATGAGCTACCTTCGTCGGTGATCGACTATAACCCAAATCGAGTCATATCCTGAGCGAGTCTTTGGCAAACCTGTGATGAAATCCATGCCTAGTTTATCCCACTTCCATTCGGTATTGGCAATGGTTGTAACAATCCTGGCAACCACGATGCTCTGCCTTCACTCTCGACATACATCGCAAACTGCTACATACTCGCGATATCCTTCTTCATTCCGGTCCACCGAGCGTTTCCTTCAAATCCAAATACATCTTGGTATTTACCGGGTGAATTGAGTAGGGTGAATCATGTGCTTCTTGCAAAATCAACTTCACGAGTTCGGGTCGTTTGGCACATAAACACGGTCCTCAAACCATAGGGTATCGTGCTCATCTTCACGAAATCCCTTTGCTTTTCCTTTGCTTATTTTCTCCTTTATAGAGGCAACTTTCTTATCTGCCTTTTGAGCTTCTCTGATTTTGTCCATCAACGTGGACTGAATCTCCAATGCTGCTACATAGCCTCTCGGAACTATTTCCAAACATAGCTCTCGAAGGTCCTCGGCTAACTCCTTGGGTATTCCTCCCATCATTAGGGTATTGACGTGGCTCTTACGGCTCAATGCATCTGCTACAACGTTAGCCTTTCCGGGGTGATAATGCAATCTCATATCATAATCCTTAATAAGCTCCAGCCATCTCCTCTGTCTAAGGTTTAATTCCTTCTGCGTGAAGATGTACTTCAAACTCTTGTGATACGTATACACCTCACAATGATTTCCAATGAGAAAATGTCTCAGGTTTTCAATGCATACTGTGGTGCTAACTCCAAATCATGTGTGGCATAATTTAACTCATGAGGCTTAAGCTGTCATGAAGCATCTGAAACAACTCTTCCTTCCTGCATAAATCTTGCTCCAAGTCCTCGACGAGAAGCGTCGCAATCCACCTCATAATCCTTGGTCTGATCTGGCAAAATTAACACTGGTGAGGTAACCAATCTTTTCTTCAACTCCTGAAAACTTGCCTCGCAGTCCTCAGTCCAGATGAACTTGGTATCCTTCTTCAACAATTACATCATAGGCTTTGCAATCCTTGAGAAATTCTCAATGAATCTTCGGTAGTATCCTGCGAGTCCAAGGAAACTCCAAATCTCTCCAAGCGTCGTTGGTGCTTCCCATTTAGTTCTGGTCTCAACCTTTGTGGGGTCAACTGCTATCCCTTCTCCGGATATAACATGTCCAAGAAATCAAACTTCCTTTAGCCAAAAATCACATTTCTTTGAACTTGGCATATAAGCGATGTTCCCTCGGTTTCTCAAAACCAATCACAAATGTTCCTTATGTTCTTCTTCATTCTTGAGAAAATCAAAATATCATCTATAAACACCACGACGAACTTATCCAAAAACTCCATAAACACTTTGTTCATCAGGTTCATGAAATAGGCGGTAGCGTTAGTCGGTCCAAATGACATAACGGTATACTCATATAGTCCATATCTCGTGGTAAATGTTGTCTTAGGTATGTCACGCTCTCGAATCTTCAAGCGATGGTACCACGATCGCAAATCGATCTTGGAAAACACTTTAGCTCCTTGCAAGCGATCAAATAGATCATTTATCATTGGTAGTGGGTACTTGTTCTTGATTGTTACTTCATTCAATCCACGATAATCTACAACCATCATAACGATCCATCCTTCTTCTCCACTAACGATGCGGGTGATCCCCAAAGGCGAAGAACTTGGGCGTATATAACCTTTATCCAATAGCTCCTTAATCTGCTTCTTGATTTCCGCCAAATCCATGCGGGCATCACGTATGGTCGCTTCGATATTGGGCTTTGTTTACGGCAAAAGTTCAATCAAAAACTCAATGTCTCTATCCGGTGGCATTCACGGCAATTCCTCGGGAAATACATCGAAATCCTTCACCACTGGTACTTCTTCCTGCACAACTCCTGATAAGCAATTTACATGAGCTCTCCTCGGCTCATGCCGTGATACATACTTAATCCCTCTTCCTTCTGGTGTTGTGAGCAAAATCGTCTTACTTGCGCAATCGATGTTCCCTCCATACATCGACAGCCAATCCATGCCTAATATCACATCCAATCCTTGGGATTCCAGAATGATCAAATCCGTCGGGAACACATGCCTTCCTATACTTAATGGCACTTGAAAACATCCTTGTCTGGCCATATACTCCGCTCCTGGTGAGCTTACTAGCATAGGGGTTTTAAGAATCCGAGTAGGTAGACTATACTTCTCTACAATTACCCTTGATATGTATGAATGCGATGCACCGGTATCGAAAAGAACTAGTGCAGTAAATGACTTAACCAAAAACTTACCGTTTACTGCATCGGGCTGATCTTCAACCTCCTCCACATCAATGTGGTTCACCTGTCCCCTGTTGAAAGGGTTTGGCTTCTTTCGAGCTTCCATTACCACCTTGGCCTTGGGACAGTCATTTGCATAATGTCCGGTCTTGGAACACTTGAAACAGGTGACATGGCTTAGGTCTTTCTTGGTTGGGGTTGATGGTGTGGTGCGGTTACATCCATTGCTTCCTCCATTCCCGTTCCCATTCTTGGTGCCATTATGGTTGTGCAATTACTTCCTCCATGGGTATCTTTGGCCCGAACTCCCTGTTTAGGGGTATAACAGGGCTTCTCACAGGCTCGAGTTATACTTCCCCTGTCCATACTTCCTCTTGCGATTCTCAATTTCTTTGTTGCTTTCCTTCAATCATGAGGGCACGGTCTACCAACTCCTGGTAGTTATTGAAACTTGCTACCATTAACTGCATGCTTAACTCATCATTCAGTCCTTCCGAAACTTCTCACCTTGGCTGCATCAGAAAGTAACGTCATCACGGGGCATAACGTGCTAACTTACTAAAATCATCCACATCTTGTATGATTCCTTCCTCCTTGGCGTAAATTGCAAAACTCACGCTTCTTCATGGCCATAGCTCCTTTGAGACATGGGCGTCTGGAAAGCTTGCTTTGGCAGATCCCATGTGACAGTGTCTCTGAGGGTAAGTGGCTGTAAAATTCTCCCACCATGCCGCTGCGGGTCCTTCAAGCTGGTGTGCAGCAAACTTCACCTTCTCTCCATCGGTACATCCTGCGGTGATCAACTCCTCCCTACCTTACGGAGCCAATCATACTGCTACTATCGGCTCGGTGCTCTTTGGAAAACACCGGCGGATTCAGCCTTAAGAAACGTGTCAAGTGATCCGCAGGTGGTGGTGGTGGCGGTGGGTTGTTGTTGTTGTTGTTGTTGCCTTGATTCCGCACCAATGTTTGGATCAAAGTGTTCTGCTGCTGAATCAACTGGGTGATCTCTGGCGGGAAAACAAACCCGGGGTCGCGTCTCGGAGGCATCTGATGGGTTTAGAAAAGACGATAAATTAAGAATAGAGTGGGGTCTAAGGAGAAACACTACCCAATGTATATGAGCAAATGCACATAAAATCACTTCATTCAATTCAAACAAAGGGCTTACAACGATCTAGCTATCGCAAAAGTGCGTGAAAAAATGTTACATGGGGGGATATTACTAATATGTGGGGGTCATCTATTAATTTGAACCGGTGCAAGACTCCATGACGTCTGCTCCAGCTTCATCTTCAAAGTCGGGTTCACTTGGATCCGAATCGGTGTCGTCGATGTTGATGTAGTCGCTTGGACAACCGACGTACTGGTCTTCATTCTTGAGTGCCAATTTCTTCTTGAGTTCTTCAATCTCATACTTAAGGTCGTTGTTGTGTCTTGCTAGAGCTACGATCTCGTCCATATAGTCCTTGCGTGTAGACTTTAGTTCTCCTTCAAGTTCGATGATCCTTCCCTTCGCATTCTTCAATTCGAGCATATCATTGCACATCTGGTTCTCCTGGCGTCGAATGTGCTTTGGTTTAACTCTGGATGAAAGCTGCAATGGATCGGTCCTTCTTGGTGTTGACTATCTCCCATTGTTCATCTCGGCGTCCGCCGTCTGGTAGATAGTGTCCTTGAGGTCTTCTTGATAAACTTCTCCAATGCGTCCCATGGTGATATGAGCTGCCATGCTCTTTCCCGGACTCGGGTTGGTGCAGAAAACACTATCTATAGGCTTGGTGATTGGGGCGAATGTCCTTCCCGGAACATGAGCTTGAATCTTCCAGTAGCTCCTCTTGAGCAGGGTGGCGTTGAAAGTCCCGGTGAAGCTTGGTAGTCCATTGTTCAGGTACTTGGTGACTTCTTTCAAGTGGAATCCAAAAGGTGTTCCTTCATCTGGTTGGGTGTACTTGATCTTCGCGTCCTTCATCCTAAAGAGTAGAAAAGATGAGGAGTTAGAAAATGAGAAGAGAGTAGTGATCTATGGCTTTAACTTAGTGGTCGTGTCCTACAGTCAGCGTGTGCTCTGATACCATCTCTGTAGCGACCCGACCCGAATGGATCAAGTCTCTATGCTCAGGTGTCATCCCTGGATCAGTAATGCTGACACCACACAGTACTTCGAAGGATTTATAACAAAGTAGGAATCACACACTTATAACAGCGTTGTCCAAAAGAGGACTTATTACAGTAAATATGGCTTAAGGCCATCTAATAATGATAACAACGGAAGACTTGGAAGATAAGTGAGTCCATCAACTCCATCGGCATCACTTAGTATAGAACCACGACCTAAACAGCTTACTCGTAAATGCGAAAAGTCTCTAACATGAACGTTGTAGCCAGCAGGTCAGCACATGGAATCTTGGCAATGTAACACATAGAGAGTAATGAAGGAATAAGCCTATACTACATGCATATATGGCTGGTGGAAAAGCTCTCTGATTCTGATTTGCATAAAGCTAGTTTTCCCTACTTCAAAGGAATAAATTTATTTAACTACCATGGTGGTTGTTAAACATTGAGAATGGTTGACAGCATCCTCAATCCCAATTAAAAGTAATCATTTAAAAACCCAATAACATTAATTAGAGTAACATGTTGAGACTCACATGATATTCAAGTACTAGATACCCAAGATGTCCATAACGGGGACACGGCTAATCATGATTAGTTTATACACTCTGCAGAGGTTTAGCACTTTTCCCCACAAGACTCGATCGCCTCCGTTTGGTCCTCGCACTACATGGTGTTTGAGAGACGGATGGCCGAGACACGATCTTTCGAAGTGCTAGCACCTTACGATGGGTGGACGGTACACCTACATCCCCTACATCTGCTAGTCCACCACTATAAGAGTTCGCACGACTTACTCAACTATGCCAGAGCCCATAATGGCTTGTGGCTGCACACGGAAGTTTCTAGCATGAATGATCTTATGATCCTTTTGAGCCTGGGTGGCGGTCCGAAGAAAAACAAGCAAGTCCTGATGGAAAACAGGTGCCTCAATCCACCCAGATGTGTGTTTAAGTTGCCACCTTAGATAAACCATTAAATTAACAATCTCACAACTGTCATGGATATTCACTCACCCAATCCACGTCTACTAGCAAAGCATGGCATAATAAGAAAACGTAGAAGTAACTCCCAAGGTTTCATAAGTAAAACAGGTAATAGGTACTACCTCATCTACTTCCCATCCCACAATTTAATTAGATCCTAATCATGCAAGTGTTTGAGGATTGATCTAATGCATAAAACTGGGTAGTAGAAAAGATATGATCAAGTGTTACTTGCCTTTAGCGGCGTTCCATGAAACCTAGAGACTCGAAGTAACAAGCGGCGCACTCGGTGATCTATCGCAGACAAACAATAAGCATACAATAAGTACTCACATATGCATAGGTAAATCTCGAATAAAAGATCTAACCAGAAAGTTCAACTTAAGAACCCTGGTTGCAAAAAGAATCGAATCAAATAAAGCAACGAAAGTCAAACGTCGAAAGAAAACGACTCGGTTCTAGCAATTTGAAACTAGGTAAAATTTTACAGTAGCAAAACTTTGTTTAAGTGGATTAGTCGGAACGGTGGTTTCAATGCGAAACTCCAGGCGCTTGAATCACCTGATTCCGATAAACGAGCGAGAAAATAAACTAGATCGAAGATTGGATCTGAAATCGAGATCGGAAAAGTAACGGATTAAATCCGATTAAAAGAAAAACGACGAACAGTTAAATGAACGGACATTCGTTAACCGGGAATAACCGGTGAACACGTTCGTTAAAACTAACGGATCGGTGAACGTTTGCTAAACAACAAAACCGAAAAAAAATAAAACCGATCTAGGGTTAAAAAAACCGAACAACAAAAAGAAAACCAGAAGGGTTTTTAAAAAAAACCGAACCGGGGAGGTGGTGCGGCGCGGCTATACCTCCGGCGAGGTCGCCGGCGGGCGGTCGGGCTCAGCCCGGGTCGGGTGGGCTCGGCGGCGGCGGGTCGGCGAGGCGGCGGGCGGCGACGGCAAGCGGCGTGGCGTCGGGTCGGCGGCTCGGGGTGGAGTCGAGGAGGCGACAGGCGGCTTTAAGAAGGAAGGGGGTGCCTTGGGGAGGGGCCACGGCGGCGGGCGTCGTCCCGAGCCGGACTCAGGCGGCGGCTGTGTCTCCCAGGCGGGAGGCGGCGGCGGGGTGGAGTCGTCAGTGGGCCTTGGCCCGATCGGTATGTGTGAGTCCTCTTTTTTAAATAAAATCTCATGAGAAAAACGGGTAAAATAAAATCTAAACGAACTCCAAAATTAATAAAGTAAATTTTCCCCGACTCCTAAAAATGAGTCGAACAAAATGAACTTTAACACGGGGCCAAAATGCAAATTTTAAAAATACTCATTTTTTCCCTTAAGCAAATAAACTCCGAAAAATCCAAAACTTGATTTATTTATTAAATCTTCATTTTTCTAAATTTTGGGAAAGTCATATTATTCCCTCTCTTATTTTTTTATTGGAAAAATATTTGAAGATAAAAATAAATAAATCCAAATGATGCTATTTTCAAAATTTGAGAAAGCTCAAATATGAAAATAATGAAATCTCCAACTCTCTCCGAGGGTCCTTGAGTTGCGTGAAATTTTCTAGGATCGGAAAAATGCAAGAAAATATGATATGCATGATGACATAATGTATAACATTCCAAATTGAAAATTTGGGATGTTACAACGACGACCAGGAGTAGTTTAGGAGGATCCCGGGCAGGAGGCCTGTGCCTCTTTCGATCTGTATCCCAGTTTGTGCTAGCCTTCTTAAGGCAAACTTGTTTAACTTATGTCTGTACTCAGATATTGTTGCTTCCACTGACTCATCTATGATCGAGCACTTGTATTCGAGCCCTCGAGGCCTCTGGCTTGTATTATGATGCTTGTACGACTTATTTATGTTTTTAGAGTTGTGTTGTGATATCTTCCCGTGAGTCCCTGATCTTGATCGTACATGTTTGCGTGCATGATTAGTGTATGATTGAATCGGGGGCGTTACACGGAGAGCATCCCCGGTGCCGAGCACGGGCAGCAGCCGGCTGACCGGAGGGGAGGGAGGGGAGGAACGGGCGGCGGATCCGGCGCCTTGAGCAAAGAACCGCCGACGGTGGCGAATCGCGTGGGGGTCTTGGCCGTGAGGAAGGCCACCACCGCCGAGGAACAGCCTCGCCGCCGCCTTCACAGGTACTAGCACGTGCTTCGTCGGCTGGGCCTCTGGCGGTGGCGCGGCGGGGGAGGGGTGGCGGCGGGGGAAGGTGTGGCGCGACTAGGGTTGCCTCCGTGCCGCTAGAGGGGGGGGGCTAAATTTCGTGTTTTAACCCTTTTGATTAAGTTACTCAGATTTGACCCTCGTCTCAAAAAATTTCGGGATCTAACCTTTTGCTACCGCCAAAGTGGATGACGGTAGGATATAACTACCTACCGCCGAAGTCCCTAACGGTAGAACTTGACTGCCTCGTCACGTCCGTTTGATATGAAAAATACCCTACCGCCAGGGTCCATGGCGATAGGATGTGCAACCCTACCGCCAGAGTCCATGACGATAGGATGTGCAACCCTACCGCCATGCTCTCTGGAGATAGGCATGCATGCAATTTTTTCTTTATGTAGTCTAGCTGATGGCATTACTAGTACTATTGCTAGACTAGTACTACTCGATCAAACTATTGGATGGGAGCACCCATACATGCATACACCAGTGAGCACACATGCATTTAGTTAATTTGGGAAGTGCACTTTTCTACTCCTGCTGGGGCAAAATTTCGTGTTTTGACCCTTTTTGGAAAGAATTTCAGGATCCGACCCCTGTTGCTAAAAATTTCGAGATTTGACCCTTTTGCTACCGCCAGCGCTCCTGGCGGTAGGGTTAGACAGCCTACCGCCAGTGTATCTGGCGGTAGGGTGTGAGGAGGGGGACGGCGGCCGTCAGCGCGCGGTGACATGGATAAGTACCTTACCGCCAGAGAGCTTGGCGGTAAGCTGTCTAACCCTACTGCCAGGGGCTCTGGCGGTAAGGTGTGGCAGGGTCTTTCCGTGTATGCATTCTGTAACGAAATATGCTAGGACCCATGGCGGTAGGCTGTCTGACCCTACCGCCAAGGAGCCTGGCGGTAAGGTCCCGCGTTTGCCGTATAAAGTTTATGTAACGAAATATGCAAAGGGCCCTGGCGGTAGGTTGTGTAACCCTACCGCCAGGTTGCCTGGCGGTAGGGTCCTCTGTTTTGTTTTTCCCAAGTTCATTTGGTTGCTTGTTTTCAAATTCAATATCACAAAGAAGTTTCACAAATATGACAACAATATCATAGATTTTAAATTATTAAATTTGGGCATCACATAGATCCATATTAAGATAACTTGAAGTGCATAGAACATTTCAAACACATAGATCCACAAATAGCAAACACATAGTTTCACAACCACTAGAAAAGTTCAACCAAACTAAAAGAGCCAAGTATCGAAGAGCATAATCACTTGCTCCTTCCCTCTTGGAGGTACGGTCCTCGTTACTCTTTGAACAATTCTCTTGGTCTTCTTCTTGGGCCGTCGAGGAACCGATCTACGGAAAGGTTCGGACTCAAGAAATCCTTCGTCTTGGATTCCTCTTCTTGGCAGCTGAGATGCTTGAGACGTTTGAGTTGCTGGAGGTCCATAATCTTCATCGTACTCCTCCTCTCCGTTGCTCTCATCCTCCTCCTCCCCTTCTTCATATGTGGCCTCCTTCTCCTCCTCCTCCTCCTCCTCATCCTCCTCCTCCCCAACCAACCTAGGCAGCGAGGGAGCATGGCTCGATGAGCCGATGATACCCTGTGTGGCTACAGTTGATGAGCTTCAACCGACCCAGCTCCGGCACACCCAAGCAGCCCTACCAGCTTGCGACAGCTGCATGAACTTCGCACTCACAATGAAGCAAGGTCATAATAAGTATCAGATCGGCCCGGCGCAAGTGAACAAGATGCATCCGTTCCGAGGAGGCTGATTGTACCTTCATCGTCCCCCGACTCTGGTCTCAGTTATGCGCTCCGGGAAGATGACCTAGTGCATCCGAGGCTTCAAAGATGCATCTGTTCAGCTCACCGGACTGCAATGGCATAAGTCGATCACGTTGTGAATAAAATATTTTAAATCTGAACATCGGTTCAAACGTACCACTCTGTTGATGAGGGGTGCAAACTCCCTAAATCCACTGTGCATGTCTCTGATGCCGTTCTGGTATGCCTGTTCATCGGGGTCAGCCCACTCCAGCTCCGCGATGTCTTCCGCCGTCCATCGAGGTCTGAGACGAAGACGGTGCTTCTGGCCATCATCGTACCAACTCATGTGTCGGCCCAGGTAATCATCCCAGTTAGTCACTCTCCTCTCCACATCTTTACGCCACCTCCGTCGGTTCCACTCCGTCACATGAGTCTTATGCTCCTCTCCCCAGTCTGTGATCGACTGATTCTTCTGCCGGCTCATGCTGCAAGGCATTAGCAACAAGAATCATCATAAGCGCAATGAGATCATCATAAGCAACAAGAAACCTGATAATCTCACGGAGAACAAAGAGCTCACAGGTGGAAGCGTGGCCGCCCGGTATCGGTGGGCTGGCCGGTGGGGTATCTTGATAAATCCCAAACTACGTGGCCGCAGCGTTGTGGCAAATGCCACTCGACGGCGTACACGAGATCATGGGCACGATGCACCGCCAGAGACCACGGTCCGCTATGCACATCACGTTCAGATCAAAGTCCCACTCGTTCTTGTCGTCTGGCCACCAGATTACCTATTACATATACCTTGGTAAGTTCGCACTCTCGGTCAATAAGCGGAATCAAAGAGAAAGGTGTTGGGCGAGTTCATATACCTCGCATTATGCGTCAAAGCGTCAACTTCGTTGGTGTAGGTCTTATCTGAAGTCTTGTTTAGCCCGTGTAGAGTTTGACAACGTCCCACTTGTAAGCTACGGTGGGGTTTCGAGTCTAAATCACCTTCTTCGCCATAGTCTTCCCATGGGCGTCTTGGCAACTTCTCCGGACGCCCCACCGGCAGCCTCCCACATCCAAATGGAGAAGGCCCAGACAAAGCCACCCATATTGGACTTGTCTCCCGTCCTCTGCGTTGCGTCATCAAGCTGCAAAACATCAAATGAGGATCAGATATAAGAAAATGTTATGGACACACTTTCGTAGGTAGGTACGCAATTAGACACTCTCTTACCGAACGGTATAGGTAGGCGAGAGATGCCGTCCCCCAACTGTACCCTGCATCCCGATCCGCTAGGAAGAACAGAATCGCCAGTTAGCGAGTTCCCGGAGCTGTATGGAAACACGACCTCCAAGAGAATATACCACATATAGGCCCTCGCGTACAACTCCACAGTCGCCTCATCTGCGCCTTGGGGGCATGTCCTCCGGTGCTCCGAGAGCCAGATCAACGGCACACCGGATGTACGGTTACTCTTGGCACCGGCGATCGCCGATGAGGGTGGTGACCCTCTCCCGCCGATTGGCCCTCTCCACTCGACCGGTGAGTGCATGACCCTCGATCGGCATTGCAGTAATCATCCCCCAGTCCTGTAGGGTCACCGTCATCTCCCCGCATGGCAGATGGAAAGAATGGGTCTCCGGTCTCCAACGGTCAATCAGAGCTGTGAGAGCCGCTTGGACAAGCGTCGGCGGCTAACGCTTGAACTGCAGCACGAAACCCAACAAACGGGCTCTCTTGAAGAACGGCGCGTAGCGCTCGTCGTAGTCCATATGCCCATGAACCCCGTGACCCCTCATGCGCAGTGGCTGGAGCGTCTGTCAAAAAGTGAACACCAAAAAGTTAGGAAATCATTTTCATCAATCCGAGAACTTTGATCAAAATTTCTTTCATATCACTTACCTCTCCGTTCTCTATGAAACGGGCACGATGACCCTTGTCGAATGCCCAGTCCAGCATGCAGTACCGTGGGCTGATGTTGTCCGCAAGAGGTGGCCGCCTTAATAGAGTTTCATAAACAAAAGCACCATAAGCATAAGCATACATAAACAAACAATGAACTCAAATCATATAAAGATAAAATTTTAAGCATATTCCTCCAACAACATCTACTACACATGAAGGATCAAATCATATCAACATGCATCATATAAAAAAAACCCTCCAACATACATCATAGCTTCATATTTTTAAACAAAATTTTCCAAACAACATCTTCATATCATCATATCAACATGCATCATCAAACTAGGATTCATCTTCACACTAGATCATATCATCATATCACATGCATCATCAAACTAGGGTTCATCCCTTTATCAACATTACATCATAATTATTTAAAAAAAAAAATTATGAACTAGGGTTCATCTTCACACTAACATATGAACTATTGATTAGAGTACATATCCAATACCACTACTTACTAAAGAACTAAGAACTACAACTACAATCAATCTTAGGTGAAAAAAATCAATCTTAGTTCAGAAACATGAGGGATTTCAAGCAAATAATGCGTCGAATCGGTAGTAAGTTTGCAAAAACTAATTGGAGGGATCGGAGGAGCTTACAGTTCTCTCCTGGGGCCATCTCGATCCGCCAAAAGCGGTGAAGAATCGGTGAAGATCCAAGGAAGTGGAGGAGATGAGGGAGAGAGGGGCGACGTGGGGGAGAAAAAGAAGAACTGCCGACGGGGGGAAGGGGGAGGGGTGGGGAGAAGGGAAGGGGCGCGGGGGCTTCGGGGCAAATAACTGCCCGGACCCTACCGCCAGGGGCCCTGGCGGTATGGTTAGACAGCCTACCGCCAGGGCCCCTGGCGGTAGGGTGCGACGGAGGGGGACGGCGCCGTCTCCGCGTGTTAACGTGGATAAGTTTCCTACCGCCATGGGCCGTGGCGGTAGGCTATCTAACCCTACCGCCAGAGGCCCTGGCGGTAGGCAAAAGGGTCAAATCTCGAAAAAATTTCAAACAGGGGTCAGATCCTGAAATACTTTCCAAAAAGGGTCAAAACACGAAATTCTGCCTCCTGATGGTTGTCAGATGGAATCATGTGCTGTGTACTGAGCATGGGCAACAAGATGATGGCCCCGGTGCGCAGCAAAGCAGACCTGCCCCTGCATGGATTTTTGCTCCAAGTAATTAATTATTACTTCCTCCGTTCCTAAATATTTGTCTTTCTAGAGGTTTCAAATGGTGACTACATACGAAATAAAATGATTGAATCTACACTGTAAAATATGGCTATATACATCCGTATGTGGTGACCATTTAAAATCTCTAGAAAGACAAATATTTAGGAACGGAGGGAGTAGTACGTAGCACTACACTATAGTGCAAAACCATGCCTACCACCAGGCTCTTTGGCCGTAGGGTGGCACAACCTACCACCAAAAGCTCTGGCGGTAGGGTATTTTTCCCATTAAATAGACGCAGTTAAGTCCTTCCGTCAAGGCCTGTGGCGGTAGTCAGTTATACCCTACCGCCAAACACTATGATGGTAGGAAAAAGGGTCAGATTCCAACTTTTTTTGAGATCAGAGTCAGATCCAGGTAAACTTTGTCAAAAGAGTTAAAACATGAAACCACTGGACTCTCGTCATGAGGCTGCTTGTCATATAATTGTCTTTTTATCAGGATGGATGCTCTGCCGAGATCCGCGTGGATGCCAGTGGCTACGAGGTGTTTCTCCACTTATCCGTTTCTGCTACATGCCTCGGGATACTAATCCAAGGCATGCATCGCCAGACCAAGATCAGTGTCCCTTGCTCAAGGCCGTCTGCAGTTATAGAGACTGTTTGCATACACGACCACGTCAAACTTTGGAGGTAGAGATGGTCATTTTGCTTGATTTTCTTCAAGTTGTAGACATCGCATGTTTACTTTATACCATGATGTATCTTTCCTTCGTGCAATCTGATAATGCATCATAGCTGAGCATTTACTATCACTATTAGGCATCCCAGGATCAGAAGGGATTAAATGACAAGTATGATATGCTAGCTATAGAATTGGAAAAAAGTAAAAGCTGATAATGTTCAGTTGCATGGAAAGATTGTTTATAGATGACCATAGAAGGTTGAATATAAATCCTTACGATGGATTTTGCATACCTTATGTTGGATTTCACTTATATGATCTAGAATCTAACCTTTGTTATGTTGCACCTAGATATTCAGAGTGGTTTTTCAGATATTGAAACAAAGTACACAAAATTGTACGAGGATGTCATTAATCCTTTGGCACCTTTTCGAGGAAGGTAAATATCTGAACATAGCGAATCAACCTGTGGTTGAGTTGGTTAGGTGGACAGTGGTATCACCAACCCATCAGGGTTCAAATCCTGGTGCTCGCATTATTCCTGGATTTATTTCAGGATTTCCGGCGATGCGCTTTCAGTGGGAGGAGACGTTCCCGTCGACGACGAGGCGCCTACGGTGACTTCGTAAATCTCAAGATAATATGCCGGCTCAGTCTCTCGGAGGTGCTCATAGGGGTAGGGTGTGCGTGTGTGCGTTTATAGGGATGAGTGTATGCGCGTGTATATGAGCGCTTATGTCTGTACTGATGCTCAAAAAAAAAATCTGAACATAAAATCAGCAACACGTATTATTTCTGGGAATCTGGTGTGTATTTGGTTTAAGTTTCAACCCTTATGTTTTTTTTGCAGTTGGTACTCATCTCGGTTCACTAAGCATAGCACAGTGGTAGATCTACCTATCTTCCTCTGCTTAAGTATCTTCATAATAAATCCAAATGAATTAATCTCTTCCAGTTACATGATTATATCTACCTATCTTCCACTGTTTAAGTATGTTCAATATAAATCCAAATGAATTAGTCTCTTCTAATTACATGATCTTATTTCATGTAAATACTTTTGCTGAGAGAAGAAATCGCTGACCAAGTTAAAATTATGAACCAAGTTCAATATAAAACACCTCAATTGAATGAAAGAATTTTAAATTAGGGAGTATAGTTTCAATTATACATAATACTATAATTACCGTACTGTATTGTAGGAAAAAAAATTCGTCAACAGCAGGATTCGAACCTGCGCAGGCAAAGCCCAACAGATTTCGAGTCTGTCTCCTTAACCACTCGGACATATTGACGCCACGCACAAATCCTGTAACAACTTCTTCTAATTACCTACCTAGTTCAATATCTAACTTAACCACACACAAGTAATGGTTCTCTTGACACACCAGTCCGTAGTATCTTGCCATCTTGTATCAGATTTTTCTTTACTTATTATACTCCCTGCCGACGAATGAAACGACATTTAACATGATGATGGATCCACTCGCAAAAAGAACACATGATGATGGATGGCTAGGATTTTGCGACGAGCTTTCTGTTCAGCCTGGTTTTAGGTTTTTTGTTTTTACAAAAAGTGACTGTGATCTATTATAAAGGTGTATAAGAAAACATAACAAAATTGTGGCGTTAGATTTTTAACGTTTTCTAGCGAACGCCCCAATTTGCGATCCAAAAATTTGCCATGACAACTGTTAAATTTGTAATGCTGTTGTGTAAGATTTGCCCTATTCTAAAGTGAAAATTTTTATTTAGTGTAAAAAAAATTGTCAGAAGAACTGTCACACTGCAGCAAGTAATTTCCATGCGCTCTGAGTCACATGTTTACCCTAAAAATTTGACGTCAAATGTAAATCGGGATTCATCAAAATTGGATCAAGGGTCCGTCATCACGACCAGTAATGTCCTCAGAGCAAGCCTCCGACAGTATCACCGCTCCCCTACCAGAGCCAACTTGACCCCTTCTCGATGACTACTAAAAAGTCTTTGTGCACATGTACAAAGGGCCAACGCCCTAGAGCACAGTTGCCATTATTTACCCTTGAATCGATGAACCAATCTGAAATGCCTGACACCAAATCTCACTCATGCATGCGGATAACAAGAAACCTTAATCTTGTTGTCACAAGGATACGACAGGGGAGCTCCATTGACTCCGTCTAGATGGACAAATTGAAGGATGATAGAAGCTAGGCAGACCAGCTCGAAGAGGAGGCACCGCCAACCCCCCACCCCCCCCCCCCCCCCCCCCAAGAACGATGCCCCTGTGAGAGGATAAAATACTAACCTAAACCTTTGTTTATGTCGGCCCTGAAGGAGCTCGATTCATTAAAAAGAAGAGGATAGTTGTCTAGTTAATATACAAAAAATCAGGATAAACCAACGCAACAACCCACACAGGGCAACACCGACCAACCTAGCTACCCCCGTGAAGCTACAAAATGCCATAGAGAAGAAACATATATTCAGGTTGTGACCAAGCTGTAGAAGCTCTAGCTAATGTAACCAAAAGACCGATCTGATAGAGAAGACTAGGAAATACATTTATACGTCAACACTCCCCCTCATGTGTGGCTCCCTCAGGCCTAAACGTGGATCAAAAGTGGGTTGTAATTTAATTGCGGCAACCGGTTCTTGAACTCAAGACCTCCTGGCTCTGATACTATGTAGAAGTGCATGCTCCAGCCAATGCAACCAAAAGACCAATCTGATGGAAGAGACTAGGCAATACATTTATACGTCAACACAAGCGTCATTGTCATCACTCCACCACAAGCCAGCGATCTGACTTCACCAACGACTTCCACCAACGATGTCTTTGTCACCACAACCCATGTCGAACAATCAACCACCCGCGCAGATGCTAGGCGGCTCCGACTTTGAAGATCACTAAGCAAAATGTGAAAAGTGTAGAGCTCGTGCTAACCAACGCCTCCTCGAAGACCACTAATTACCTATCACCGTCACTGGTGGCTTCATAATTTATGCATTTTTAGCTCATTTGTTTCCTGTTATATCCGTATATTATGTCCCATTGAGCCAATTACTTGTTCATATGCATGCTTTCTAGTATTTACTCTTTTCACCGTGAGCACTGCATAATCTTTATTTTCAATTAGTTATTATTATTTTTCTTTGTTTTACGTGTTTTTAGGCATTGTTTTTTTGACAAAGACTACAAGGGAGGCCCCTATAGTATAATTGGTGCAACAAACCCAAATTGCAAGTACCATGTCTTGAATCTGGGTGGGCGGGCGTGTGTTTTTTGGCATTGTGGAATTCCCATGCACTTAACATGATGAAAGCAACTCAAACGGAGAACATCCAAGCACCAGACTTGGGAATTTTGAAGTAAAAAAAGTCATTTTCTCAAAAGTGCCGCAAATCAAGATCTAAACCACATGTGCATCAGCGTCGTTCATACGATGCTGACGAGCCCAAGAATGTCGAAACATAGTTCAGATGTAAATGCTATGAAAGTTTTATTGAAGGGAACGGGGGGTTTGACGGCCTTTGGTATGACAATCATACTAGAAGAAGTGACATCAAGGGACTTGTGGATTTATTATGCTAAAAACATGGCAAGATGACTAAACACCTAGCCTATTATTGGACCGTCGTCCAAACCGGTTGTAAGTATCTCGTGCTATCGTCTCCCACCGGTTGCACCCAATAGCCATAAGCTCCTTGGTTACCGCTGGTCTAAGTAACGACCTCGTACGGATCCAAGCAGTAGCACTATAAATGACCTGCAAAAAAATAATAAGTTTTTGTTTGTCAAATATCATGTCATTTCTGCAGTTCCATATAGCCAAAAGTAATGCACATACTCCAAAGTGAATATGACCTACTGTACTTGACTCAACTCCGTTTAGCCACGTCACAAATAACAGATTAGTTATTGACATATCTTGCTCTTGGTTCTTGAATCCTGAACTTGATGCATCTAATCAGTCTTCCATAGTTGTCTTCTGTGTTTAAGCACCCTGAGACCTTTCCTTTATAAATATTGTTCACTATGGAAACAATGAATTCTTGTTTTGAATGGTGCAAATATGTTGGCTCATATGCCTTCTCAACCTAGCTGATTCGCAAGTAATCGCCTATACCTATTTTGTCGTTTGGGTGATAAGGTCTTGCATTGCCTATGACTGAATACATAGATTTGGAGTTAATATTTGCAATTATATGGCTTAAGTATTGTGAGACCCTAGCTTAATAGGAATGATAGACTACTAATATCAATAAGTAATTCCTTCTTTTCTGGGAGCCCATTTGAAAATAACTCCAAAGGTAAACGTTCTTGGCTTGGAGTAATTCTAGGATGGGAGATCGGCCAGGAAGTAGCTCCTGGGTGTGCACGAGTGAGGACAAAGTGCACAGGAAAGACTAGTGTTGATCTGTGGGGCCAGTCTTGATCCCGCCAGGTGTAACAGGGTGTTACAATTGGTATCAGAGCTGACCCTCGCGGTTACGCAGACATGCGCGGGTTAGGTGCACGGGCATGTGGCACATGGCGTGTGTGGCCCGTTGTGGCACACGACATGGCACATGTGCTGGACTGGACACGCATACGTGTGCCAAGAGGGAACGCTCCTGATGGGTCGACGAGGACGTCGATTCCTTTGAGTGGGGGTGTATGTGAGAGCCCGGCTTAATAGGAATGATAGCTACTCATATCAACAAGGAATTCCTTCTTTTCCGGGAGCCCGTTTGAAAAGAACTCCAAAGTTAAGTGTGCTTGGCTTGGAGTAATTCTAGGATAGGTGACCGACCGGGAAGTAGCTCCCGGGTGCACACGAGTGAGGACAAAGTGCACAGAAAAGACAAGTGTTGGTCTGTGGGGCCAGTTTTGATCCCGCCAGGCGTAACAGGATATTACGAGTATGCTAACAAATGCAAAAGAGGCAGTGATGAGGGATTGGAAACTGGACGTATTAGATTTGACTAGCAATGAATTTCTCTAATAGGAACATTGAATGTTTTGCTTTACAAGTGCTTTGCGATGTACAGGTACCTGAAATAGAAATTTAGTGACCCTATGAACTAAAATAGCTTATTTTACTTTCCTGGGATTACAAGATCTTACATTGTGTGTCGCTGAATGCAAGGATTTGGAATTAATGATGTATAGGAATAATAACCATATGTTAATCCGCCGGAAAACTTTCATGTAGTTATTTGCTCATGGATACACAACAGGTAAGACCATCATCCTGAATGTTCTTGTGTTGCATGTTGTATTGGCTTTTACAACCTAAAGATCATTTCATTAATACATATAATATTTGTTTGATGGAAGATTACATGTTTAATTAGAAGCTATCATGAGGACTGGTAGCACCCACGACGGCTAATGGATGGATGTTGGCTTTGCTGCTATCGTTTGACTTTGGATGTGAGAATGTGTTTGTAAATCTTTAAGCACATGCCTACCCGAGTAATATTTATGTTTTCACGAGCAATGGCAATATTCTTCGTGCGAAGATTGCTGAGTCGGTTGTGAGTTTCCATTTACATACCTATGTGATATGTCTCCAACGTATCTATAATTTTTTATTGTTCCATTCTATTATAGTATCAATCTTGGATGTTTTATATGCACTATTATATCATTTTTTGGGACTAACCTATAAACTCAGTGCCAAGTGCCAATTGTATTTTTTGCCTGTTTTTGGTTTTCCAGGAAATCAATACCAAACAAAGTCCAAATGCCACGAAACTTTTCGACATTTTTTTGTAGATATAAGAGACCCTAGAAGCTTTAGGAGGAGGCCGGAAGGCAAAGGAGTAGGCCACAAGGCACTAGGGCGCGCCCTAGAAACTTGTGGGTCCCTTGTTCCTCCGTTTAACCTAATTTCAACTCTCTAAATTCTCTAAAATTAGGAAACCAACAGAGAGCCACCTAAAAAATACCTTTTCTGCCGCCACAACTCTTTGTTCTTGCGAGATCCTATCTGGAGGCCTTTTCCCGTACTCTGCCGAAGGGGGAATCGATCACGAAGGTCCTCTACATCAACCTTGTTGCCCTTCCGATGATGTGTGAGTAGTTTATCACAGACCTATGGGTCCATAGCTAGTAGCTAGATGGCTTATTCTCTCTCTTTGATCTTTAATACAATGTTCTCCTCGATGTTCTTGGAGATCTATGTAATCTTGTTTTTGCGGTGTGTTTGCTGGGATCCGATGAATTGTGGGTTTATGATCAGATTATCTATGAATATTATTTGAGTCTTGTCTGAAATCTTTTACGCATGACTATTATAGCTTTGTATTTCTCCCCGATCTACCCGTTTGGTTCGGCCAACTAGATTGATTTATCTTGCAATGGGAGAGGTGCTTTGTAATGGGTTCAATCTTGCAGTGCCCTATATCCCGGTTACAGAAAGGGACAAGACACATATTTTTATTGTTGCCATGTGGCACCCCGGCTCAGAGCATCCGGGTTTCCTTGCATTGCCAGCCTAGAGATCACGTCTTCTGGCAACACACAACAACTTGGCACAGAAATACAACCGCTTTATTGATCTGTTGTGGGAACACATGTTCGATGATACATAAGGAAGCGAGCCCAAGTGGCACACACGGTGCCACTGCACTCATGTACAATATTTAGTGGACATGTTGGGCCTCGATGATTACGACATAGCTACTCGGCAGCGGAATAATGACGTAGTAGGACTCCATCTCACAGGGACACTGCTGGGACACGGCCTAGACTGTGATGAACGATGCAACTCCGACTCCTGGTACAACTTCTCTTGAAACTGGCATGACATCCCAGGTGAGTACTTTGAATGTACTCGCAAGCTCACGACAAACAAAACAACAATGACAAATAATAACATGATATTTAAGTAGGTTAAATGCAAGAACATGCCATGCTTCTCATGAAGTGTATGTGACCAAAGCACACGGTCCCTCGGACCAGCTTACCATCTGGGTTACCTCGTTAGCACATCAGTCTTCTTACCACGGTGATCACCCCCGGATCACAAAGGATACAAGCTCGATGGTCACACAAGATCACCAACCATAGCATGTGCCATTAATGTAACATTAGTGTGGAAGTTAATTATTTCTATTGACCCACGGTGTGACCTACTACAAACTGTGTCCATATCAGTGGACGCGGTTATCGGTATATTAAACACACTCTGTAGAGGTTAGTACACTGTACCCACACCACAGAACCCATGGCCTTGTACTCCCATTCGGGTGGACCAACAGTGTTCTGACAAAACCAATCTATTGCATGACACTCTATCGGCCACTCCGACCAACTCCCCTTTGGGCTAAGTCATGGGTGGTCTCGGATGCCACTCGGACATCAAACGGCCACCGTCGTGGCAAAACAAAAACGGTCCCAAACGTGGACAATGGTACCAATCAACTATGGGCACACAAGGCTATGCCTGCCTACCGGGCCAGGGTAGCGCAAGCGCATAACCTTTCCTCGTTGGAGGCACTGGTGAGAGGCATGACAATAGACCGAATAAGGGCCTTCCCATAAAGGAAAATGTGTTTGCACTGGGAAGCTCGATTCAGAGGCACCATGACTCGATCAAAAATATATTCAAGTTGGACTATCATCATGTTTAACTTGAAATAAAAAAATACTCGAGTCATAGTATGCCATGAAATGCACATGCAAGGAATCAACATAATGACGGTACTATCATAAGCATGATCATGACAATTAAACACTACTAACTTGACCAAGTAACCAACATTCTTCTGTAAATCATAATAAGCATAGCATGAAAATGATACTAGCACAAGTTAAATTATTTTAATTAACTAAATGTAATATATGAATTTAAATTCAAGTAAAAATCATAATCATTGCAATCTCACCCTTGCAAATGTTTGTGGTGGCTTGCCTTAGTTCAGAGGAGGGTCACTAAACTCATGGTCCTCTTCAAGACAAGTTGAACCTTATGAAAATAATCCAAATACCAAAAAGAAAATGTCACACAAAAGCATTTTAATGCACCAAAAAATATTTACAGCAAGGAAAAATCTCAATTTTTGCATACAACAAGAGTAGCTCAAGACAAAACAGTAGCAAAAAGAATCATCTCATTTGAAATTTTGGGCTAGGAGTTATAGCTGGTCAAAGTTTAGTCAAAAATATTTGAATTTAAACATAATATAGTAAAACCAGAGAGGGCCATGTCGAAGGCGTATTTTGCAAATATGCCTCCGCTCATACCGCTTGGGGAGAGAGGAGAGAGGTTGACGGGGTGGGGTCACCATGTCAGGTTTATAAGAGAGAGAGAGAGAGAGAGAGAGAGAGAGAGAGAGAGAGAGAGAGAGAGAGAAAGAGAGAGAAGCAGGGGCGGCGGCTCGGTCGGCGATGGTTCTTCGGCGTGGAGGCCACGGCGACCGTCAGTGAGGTGGGCGGAGAGGAGCACGTACGTACCCAAAATGTGGCCTGAGGTGGACGGACGGCGTCGGGGCATTCTTCTCCAGAGACGGCGGGCGGCGGGGCTCGTCGGAGTTGGGGATTCCGGCAAGGTCTTATCGGTCCAGCAGCATCGTCGCGATCAGAGGAAGCCCATGAACAAGCCCGAAGGGTTGGGCGATTACGGAGGGCATTGGAGCGAGCAGACGTCCGAAGGGGATCTGTGGCCAACTCCGGCATTGATCGGCGGCTAGAGGCCCGCCTGGCCTTGCCACGGTGCTAAACTAGTGGATTTGTGGCAGAGGAGGTGAGTGGGTTGGCTAGAACAGCTAGGGGGTGGCTCTATTTATAGGGGAGGGCGAGGCAGAGCTAGCGGCCGCCGGTGAGGCTTCTGGAGTGGCGAGAGGTAATGAGTGTCGGGGATATGTAGTGACATATGTTAGGGGGTGGCTTATCATGGAGAGGGACAAGAGTACGTCGCCGGGCTCTAGAAGCGGGAGTGAGTGAGACCGCATACGCCTGCGAATCTTACCCAGGTCCGGGGCTCTCCGTGGGGATAACACCCCTAGTCTTGCTCTGCGGGGTCTCCGCATGATGACTATCGTCAATAGAGTAGCTACAAGATTGCTCCTTGAGCTGTTTCGGCTAGAGGAGGAGGAAGAGCAAGGCTAGCCCTAACTTCTCCTTCTATGGGTGTGTGTCTAATGGCTGGGGTTCTGAACCCTTTGCATGGGTGAGCCTAGGGGTTTATATAGGCCTACCCCCAGGGGTACAATGGTAATCCGGCCGGGTGTAGGACCCGACTGTCAGTGTCCCTGGGCGCCGGCTTCTCCGCCGGCTGCTAGGGCCCGCCTCTTGGTGGGTCCTGCCGGCTGTCGTGTACTCGGCCGACAGGTAGGGCCCGCTGCCTGCAGGTCATGCTAATTGCTTTATACTGTAGCCTTGCCACTGATGATGGAGGCTTTGTCGGGGGGAGCGTGGCTACAATCCCACCGCATGGCGGGCACTCACTGTAGCCACACCCCGTCTCATCAGGTTAATGGCGCACAGACTTTGAGGGGAGGGAGGGCCGCCTGCTAGGAGTCGGCCCGCCCTTGACGACGCCTGCTAGGGGTTCGCCGCCTTTTGGTGGCTCGTGGACAGGTAGGGCCCGCTGTCGGTGTCAAAACCGGCGGATCTTGGGTAGGGGGTCCCGAACTGTGCGTCTAAGGTTGATGGTAACAGGAGACAGGGGACACAATGTTTACCCAGGTTCGGGCCCTCTCTATGGAGGTAATACTCTACTTCCTGCTTGATTGATCGTGATGAATATGAGTATTACAAGAGTTGATCTACCACGAGATCGTAATGGCTAAACCCTAGAAGTCTAGCCTGTATGACTATGGTAATGAGTATATCTTCCTCCGGACTAACTCCTCGGTTTATATAGACGCCGGGAGGATCTAGGGTTACACAAAGTCGGTTACAAAGAAAGGAATCTACATATTTGATCGCCCAACTTGCCCTCCACGCCAAGGAGAGTCCCATCCGGACACAGGTGCAGTCTTCGGTCTTCGTATCTTCGCAGCCCATCAGTACGGCCCATGGCTAACAGGCCGGACGCCCGAGAACCCCTTAGTCCAGGACTCCCTCAGTAGCCCCTGAACCAGTCTTCAATGGAGAGGTGTTCGATGCATAGATTGTCTTCGGCATTGCAAGGCGGGTTCCTCCACCGATGACTTCCAAGTAATGTATTTGGCCTTCTATTTAATGTCGTACCCTTCGGCTTCTGTGCATCAACGACTTCAACTTCCATGTGTCGAGCGAATGCGGGAGGTCAGGGTATTTTTGCACATGACACCCCGGCCACGCGAGGGATAGCATCTATTTAAAGAGATTGGATCTCAGATCCATTTGACATCCCGCGGAAAAATCCTCAAAGATTGCTAGGAAAGAACACTCCAACATGTCTAGTATTTCCGACTCCTCCTCCCGTCCCTGCGGCCCAGAAAAAGGCGAGTGGGAGAAGTGCTCCGTATCCCATAGTTAGCTGGTGAAGCTACAGACACAGGGATTTCTCCCTCCTGCGGATCTGGTCCCTGTTTGAGCAGGGCTGGCCTCCTTCAACTGCGGAACCCAGGCGGAGGATTTCCCCAATCCATTCGGGGGGCACGAGTGTGTTTCGTCCCCTATCTGCTAAGGGGCATCGGATTTCCAATCCATTCGTTCCTCCGTGGGCTTCTTGAATACTATGGCCTCCAGCTGCACAACTTTACTCCCGCCTCCATCCTGCACATTGCGGGTTATGTCGCTTTATGCGAACTATTTCTGGGTATTGAGGCCCATTTCGAACTGTGGAGAAAGATGTTCTGTCTTGTCCCGCGTAACCACGAGGGATCAATATTTCAAGTGGGCGGAGCCGAAATATGGCGCATTGCCGATACCGGGTACCTGTCCGGCACATCAAGGAAGGCATCCGAAGAATGGCCTTCCGAATGGTTCTATATCGAGGACGTCGCACTTCCCGACCCAGTTCGGAAGGGTCTTCCCGAGTTTGCAAGCGTTCCGCTGAAGAAACGACACAGCTGGCGCCCCCGGACTCTTGAAGAGGATGACAGTGTGGAAGTTCGTCAACTCATGAGCAAGATAAAGACGCTCGCCCAGTCCAGATTAACAATAGTCGAGGTAATGGCGACCTCCAATGTGGCACTATAATGGGGAGGATGACACCTCCCGCTGCGGTCGGAAAGGTCCGGACACCCCCGCCGCTCTGGCCAAGATACCGGCCGAGCTGTTTAAAGGGGAGGAAGAGGAATTTCTTTGCATCAAGCGCAGAGATGGGTACTCTATGTATGACCCTCCCAGCTGGGTAAATCCTAACCCCTCTACTTTTACTCATTCCACTCCCCAAGTCATCTTTAATGAATTCTTAATCCGCTTATTTATAACAGCACTGGCGAATGATCTTCGAGGGGCTTCACAGCCCCGCCCCACAGCTAGAGAACCACAACCGGGAGCTTGATCTTGGGTTCGAAGAGGATCCAGATATATTCGTGGTATTCGCGGAAGGGGTGTTTTACCAGGCGAGCTACGATGGCACGGAAGTGGCCATTATCGCCGACTATCCCGGTCTTCTTCCTGCTTCTCAAGTAAGTCATCAGGAGACATCTCCCCCGAAAGAGTTTCCTCGCTCTTCCTCACCCGCCACACTGTCTCATGCTCCAAAGGGGAGACGTTCGGCACGTCATGCTACCCCGGGGGAGACTCCAAAGAGAGCGGCTCCCATGCCGAGCAAGGCCTCTAAAAGGAAGGCAGGTGAAGACACGGCCGGGCCTTCATCGAAGAGGTACGGATTTGAAAATACGCTTTTAGTAGTCACATCCAACTGTGACTGTTATGTTTGTCCTGTATCAGGAAAAAGGTTCGCCAAACTATGTCCGGGAATTCGGCCAGTCGTACTCCCAACCGTCGGGGTGCATACCCTGTTGGGCAGATGGGGGCCGATACAGGAATAACACCGGACTGTCCTTCGCCCGAGGGTTCGGAAGACATGTCTGTCACCAACTCGGAAGTGGAGAGCGCCATGAATCATCGGCGCAGGAGGGCCGTTTTACGATACCCTGGCTTCTCAAAAGAGGCGTTCGATGCCTTCAGCTCGGCTGATGCATACATCCGAGCTGCTCGAGATGGGCTTGGCAGAGCCACAAAGCAGCATTTAACAGATGTGCAGGTAAGTTTTCTTTGTCCGAATAGGATAACCACATGCCGGTAGCCCCCGAGACTTAAAGCAGTTGGTACAACTGATTTAAGGATCGTTGTATAACCATGTTCTTACGGAGAAGAACAACCTGCTAGCCCAAGAGCTGGAATAGTGTCGGACACAGCTAAATGCTGCTACCGCCAAACTGAAAAGGTCCAAGAAGGCATCTTCTGGTAATATTCCTCTCCATCGAGGAATAATAATTATATACCAGCTGTGCTAATACTGTTGCTTGTCTCATAATAGGATTGTCAGATCAACTGGAAGAGAAATTGAAAACCGCTCAAGCCGGAGAGAAAGAGGCAAAAAAACTACACGCCCCAGGCGAGCGTGTTCTGACCTCAGTCAGAGAGGAGAAAAACAAACTCCAAGATTCAAACACCCGCTAGCCACCTTATGCAACTAGTGCATGTCAGTCGGTGGAACCTGTCTCACGTAAGCGTACGTGTAAGGTCGGTCCGGGCCGCTTCATCCCACGATGCCTTCGAATCAAGATAGGACTAGTAACGGCAAGTAAGTTGACAAAATCGACGCCCACAACAGCTTGTGTTCTACTCGTGCATAGAAACTACGCATAGACCTAGCTCATGATGCCACTGTTGGGGATTGCTACAGAAATTAAAAAAATTCTACGCATCACCAAGATCAATCTATGGAGAGACTAGAAACGAGAGAGATGGGAGTGCATCTTCATACCCTTGAAGATCGCGATGCGGAAGCATTACAAAAACGCGGATGAAGGAGTCGTACTTGCAGCGATTCAGCTCGCGGTTGATTCCGATCTAAGCGCCGAACAACGACGCCTCCGCGTTCAACACACGTATAGCCCGGGGACGTCTCCTCCTTCTTGATCCAGCAAGGGGGAAGGAGAAGTTGGGGAAGAGCTCCGGCAACACGACGGCGTCATGGTGGAGCTTGCAGTTCTCCGGCAGGGCTTCACCAAGCTCAACGGAGGAGGATGGGGTGTTGGGGAGGGAGAGGGCTGCACCAGGGGAAGGGTGCGGCAGCCCTCCCACCCCCTTCTATTTATAGTGGCAAGGGAGAGGGGGGTCGGCCCCCTCCAGATGGATCTTGAGGGGGGGGGGCAAGGAGAGGTGGCTTGCCCCCGAAGCCAAGGGGGGGGGGGGCGCCCCCTTTAGGGTTTCCCCTAAACCCTAGGCGCACGAGCCCTAGGGGGTTTGGCTCCCAGCCCACCTAGGGGCTGGTTCCCCTCTATATCCAGCCCATAGGGCCCTCCAGGGCAGGTGGACACTCCCGGCGGACCCCCGGAACCCCTTCGGTGGTCCCGGTACAATACCCATAAACCCCGAACACTTTCGGCGACCGAATAAGGACTTCCCATATATAAATCTTTATCTCCGGACCATTCCGGAACTCCTCGTGATGTCCGGGATCTCATCCGGGACTCCGATCAACATTCGGTAACTGCATACTATTTCCCATAACAACTCTAGCGTCACCGAACCTTAAGTGTGTAGACCCTACGGGTTCAGGAACTATGTAGACTTAACCGAGACATCTCTCTAGCCAATAACCAACAACGGAATCTGGATACCCATGTTGGCTCCCACATGTTCCACGATGATCTCATCGGATGAACCACGATGTCAAGGATTCAATCAATCCCGTATACAATTCCCTTTGTCTACCGGTATGATACTTGTCCGAGATTCGATCGTCGATATCCCTATACCTTGTTCAATCCCGTTACCGGCAAGTCTCTTTACTCATTCCGTAACACATCATCTGTGATCAACTCCTTGGTCACATTGAGCTTATTATGATGATGTCTTAACGAGTGGGCCTAGAGATACCTCTCCGTCACACGGAGTGACAAATCCCAGTCTCGATTCGTGCCAACTCAACAGACACTTTCGGAGATACCCGTAGTGTTCCTTTATAGCCACCCATTTACGTTGTGACGTTTGGCACACCCAAAGTATTCCTACGGCATCTGGGAGTTGCACAATCTCATGGTCTAAGGAAATTATACTTGACACTAGAAAAGCTTTAGCAGATGAACTACACGATCTTGTGCTATGCTTAGGATTGGGTCTTGTCCATCACATCATTCTCATAATGATGTGATCCTATTATCAACGACATCCAATGTCCATGGTCAGGAAACCATAACCATCTATTGATCAATGAGCTAGTCAACTAGAGGCTCACTTGGGACATGTTGTGGTATATGTATTCACACATGTATTACGATTTCCGGATAACACAATTATAGCATGAACAATAGAAAATTATCATGAACAAGGAAATATAATAATAACCATTTTATTATTGCCTCTAGGGCATATTTCCAACAGGGACCTTCCCATTTGGGCTTGAGTTTGTCCTTTTTCTTTTCTGGCAAGCGTAGAACGAGTTTGTCAACGTTGTAAGTTTTGGCCCGTACTTCTCTGCTTTGATATCTCCGAGCCTGCTTTTGGTATAGTGTTGAACGGGATTTTGCGATGTCGCGCTCCTCCTCCAGGGCATCTAAGCTATCCTGCCGATCAAGCTCGGCTTCTCTCTCTTCATACATGGGCACTCGAGGTGAGTCATGAATAATATCGCAGGGCAACACAACCTCTGCGCCGTACACCGTGAAGAAGGTGTGTATCCGGTAGTGTGGCTGGGCGTGGTCTGCAGCCCCCAGAGTACGGAGTCGAGCTCCTCAACCCAGTGCTTGTCTGATTCTTTTAAAGACCGCACTAGTCTTGTCTTGATGCCGCTCATGATAAGACCATTGGCTCGTTCCACTTGACCGTTTGTTTGTGGGTGGTAGACAGAGGCGTAATCGAGCTTAATGCCATGGTTAGCACACCAGGTTTTCACCTCATCGGCTGTGAAATTGGAACCGTTGTCGGTGATGATGTTGTGTGGAACACCATAACGGTGTACAACATCGGATATGAATTCTATCACTAGTCCGGACTCGGCCGTTTTAACTGGTTTGGCCACTATCCACTTAGTGAATTTATCCATCATGACTAGCAGGTATTTTTTCTTGTGGCTTCCCCCTTTAAGGGGTCCAACCATATCCAGTCCCCAGACTACGAAAGGCCAAGTGATGGGATTGTTTGTAGGGCAGTAGGGGGCATGTGGCTTTGGTTGGCGAAGAGTTGGCACCCGATGCAATGTTAGACAAGGTCCTGTGCATCTGCTCGGGCCGTCGGCCAATAAAACCCTGTACGGAAGGCTTTGCTAACAAGTGCCTGAGCTGCGGCGTGGTGCCCGCCAAGACCGGCATGAATTTTAGCCAAGAGCTGCCACCCTTCTTCCTCGGAGATACATCTTTGAAGGACTCCGGTAGCACTTTTCTTGTAGAGCTCTCCGTTGTGAACCTTGTAGGCCTTCAAACGCCGGACAATGCGGCGGGCCTCATTCAGATCCTCGGGGAGTTCCTTCCTATTAAGGTAGGCCAAGAAGGGTTCGGTCCATGGGGCAATGACTGCCATAATAAGGTGGGCCGTCGGTGTTATTTCGGTGGCTGAGCCCCCGATGATATCGGTCTGTTTGGAATCTGGGGTTGTGTTCGAATCCGTACTGGTGTTGTCGCCCTCCCCTCGCCACACCACGGATGGCTTAAAAAGCCTTTCCAGGAAAAATGTTAGGTGGGATGGGGTCGCGCTTGGCGCCGATACGAGCAAGGACGTCTGCTGCTTGATTACTTTCTCGGGCCACGTGATGGAACTCGAGCCCCTCGAACCGAGCCGACATTTTTAGGACGGCATTACGGTAAGCCACCATCTTCAGATCTTTGGCATTGAAGTCTCCATTTATTTGAGATATTGCAAGGTTTGAGTCCCCGCGCACTTCTAGGCGCTGTATGCCCATGGAGATAGCCATCCGGAGACCATGCAATAAGGCCTCGTATTCGGCTGTGTTATTGGAGTCTGTGTATAATATTTGGAGTACGTACTGGACGACTTCTCCAGTGGGGGACGTTAAAACAACGCCCGCTCCTAGCCATGCCAACATTTTGGATCCATCAAAATACATAACCCAGTTGGAATATGTGACATACTCTTTAGGGAGTTCGGCCTCTGTCCATTCGGTGACAAAGTCAGCCAGTACTTGGGATTTAATAGCTCAACGTGGTTTGTATGTAATATCAAATGGAAGGAGCTCAATGGCCCATTTGGCAATCCGGCTCGTGGCATCACAGTCGTTTATTATGTTGTTGAGTGGTACTTCAGAAGCCACCGTGACCGAACACTCCTGGAAGTAGTGTCGTAGCTTTCGGGATGCCATGAAGACCGCGTATGCTATCTTTTGATAATGGGGGTACCGGGATTTGCATGGTGTAAGGACAGTGGATACGTAGTATACTGGCTTCTGAAGCGGGAATTTGTGTCCATCCTGTTCTCGTTCAACGACGAGCACGGTGCTCACCACCTGATGTGTTGCCGATATGCATAGTAAAATGGGTTCGCCGATGTTCGACGCGACCAGGATTAGGTTGCTCGCTAGAAGGGTTTTTATTTCTTCCAGTCCGGCTGTTGCCACGTCCGTCCACTTGAAGTGATGGGTGTCCATAGAAGGCAATAGAGTGCCAGCGCCTTTTCTCCCAATCTGGAGATAAAGCGGCTTAGAGCTGCCATGCAACCAGCGAGTTTTTGGACTTGTTTAAGGTCTGTTGGCGTAGCCAATTGTGACAGAGATCGGATTTTGGCTGGATTTGCTTCAATTCCTCTATTGGAAACGATGAAGCCCAACAGCTTTCCTGTGGGGACGCCAAAAACACACTTTTACGGATTGAGCTTAATGTCATATGCGCGGAGGTTGTCAAATGTGAGACGTAATCGTCCATTAGTGTTTCGACATGCCTTGTTTTGATTACGACATCGTCCACATAAGCTTCAACTGTCTTTCTGATCTGTTTCTCCAGGCATGTTTGGATCATGCGTCGGTAGGTGGCGCCGGCGTTCTGGAGCCCGAAGGGCATGGTGTTGAACCAGAATGGCCCATATGGGGTAATGAATGCTGTTGCAGCTTGATTGGACTCCTTCATTTTGATTTGATGGTATCTGGAATATGCGTCAAGGAAACACAGTGAGTCGTGTCCTGCGGTAGCATCAATGATTTGATCAATGCAGGGGAGGGGGTAGGGATCCTTAGGGCAAGCCTTATTGAGGTCTTTAAAATCGACGCAGAGGCGCCAGGATTGATCCTTCTTTGGTACCATCACCAGGTTTGCTAGCCAGTCTGGATGTTTTATTTCTCTAATGAATCCGGCCTCAATTAGCTTGGCTAGCTCCTCCCCCATAGCTTAGCGTTTGGGTTCGGAAAGGCGCCGCAGTGTTTGTTTGACTGGTTTGTATCCCTTTAATATATTGAGGCTGTGTTCGGCCAGCTTGCGTGGGATTCCTGGCATGTCAGAAGGGTGCCAGGAGAATATATCCCAGTTTTCGCGATGAAAATCCCGTAGCGCGGCATCGACCATTGGGTCTTGTTGTGCCGCAATAGATGCTGTCTTCTTGGGGTATGTTGGGTGGACCTGGAATTTGACTATTTCTTCTGCCGGTTTGAAGGAGGTGGATTTGGGTCATTTGTCTAAGATCACATCGTCCCTATCCACCGTGGAGCGCAATGCGGTTAATTCTTCGGCCGCGAGGGCATCAGATAATGCCTCCAGGGCTAGGGATGCGGTTTTGTTTTCGATGCGGAGTGCTATATCCGGATCACTGACGAGAGTGATTATGCCATTGTGCCTGGGCATCTTGAGCTTCATGTACCTGCAATGAGGTATAGCTTGGAAGCGTGTAAAAGCATCTCGCCCCAACAGGGCGTGATATCCACTGTTGAAAGGGGCCACTTGGAAGGTTATCTCTTCGGACCGGTAATTCTCCGGCGTGCCGAATACCACGTCAAGTGTGATTTTTCCCTTTTGACACCGCGTCCCGACTGGGAATGATTCCTCGGAAGGTCGTGCTGCTTTGCTCGATGCGGCTCCTGTCTATTTCCATTTTGTGGAGTGTATCCTCATAGATGAGGTTTAGTCCGCAGCCGCCGTCCATGAGGACCTTGGTGAGTCGGAAGCCGTCCACGATTGGACTGAGGACTAATGCGGCTGGCGCTCGGACTGTCCTGTATTTTGGTTCGTCACCGGCATTAAAGGTTATAGCCATGTCGTTCCAAGGGTTTATTACGGCGATTTGGCAGACTTCGGCGAGGTCGCGGAGTGCCCTTTTGCGCTTATTGTTTGAAGCGAATGTCTCGAAGACCATCAATACTCTGAGGTCGTTGTCTTCTAGGGGGTGTTGCTCTGGGGAGTTTTTGGTGAGGATATCCTCGCCGCTCTTGGCTACCTGCCGGAGTATCCAACATGCTCCAACACTACTAGGGAAAACCTTATACACAGTAGTTTATCAGTAGCGCGGTTTAAAAATGGGCGCTACTGCTAATTAGTAGTAGCGAGGGGTATAAAAACCGCGGTACTACTAAGTTGATAGTAGTAGCAAGGGGTATAAACCTGCATTGCTACTAAATGGTCTCCAACAATGCCCCCGGGATAGGCCATAGTAGTAGCGAGCGGTGTAAAACCGACGCTACTACTAAGTAAGTAGTAGTAGCGCAGGTAAGACCCCCACGCTACTACTAAGCGTGTCCACCCCGGCTCGATCCACACTCCCACCCCACCACCACCTCCCACCCCACCAACCGTCCCACACCACCCACCCCCCGTCTGTCTAAAAAAGACCACGCAACCCGATCCAGATCCCCAACCTCCTCTCCTATCCCAACCCACTCGCCGCCGGCCTACCTTCCACCTCCTCTCCTCCGTCCATCCGCGCCATGCCCCCGCCAGGCGCCACGCCGGGCGTGCCAGCCGCTCCACGTCTCGCGCCACTACTCCGCCCGCCTCCTCACAAGACGTGCTCGCCCGCCCGTGGCGCTTAGCTCAACCTCCGCTTCTGACGGCATGCACTGCTGCCTCCTCCCCCCGCATCGCCGGCGTCGGCGTGGGGCCAGACCCGGTTGAGCCGGGCACTTCACGGAGGTGGACCAGGCCGAGAGCTACGCGTCCGTGCTGCGCTTCCAGCTGGAGGAGGCCGTGGAGGCCTAGGACTTTGCTGAGGCCGCCGCCCTCAAGCGCGCCCTCCTCGATGCCACCGCCGCTGACGCCATCTCCCGCGTCATGGCCGAGCTCAATGTCCGCTCGCTCGCCGCCTCCTCACCGATTCCTGCCCTGATTGTTAATACCTAGGGTTTGTCCCCGTCCCCTGCTCTGTTCCCCTGACCCATTGTATTGATCGAGCCTCGCAGAGCGCCATCAAGGATCAGCGCTACCAGGACGCCTCCAGGCTGACCAAGGTCGCCGGAACTAGCCTGGTGAGCCAAAATTAGCATCTGCAGTATATGTGAAATTGGCTTGTGATTATTCCTCTGTTGTTGGATCTAAATCTGCAGTATATGTGAAATTGGCTAGTGATGATAATTTGACAATACTTTCTATGCCATAAAAAGGGCATCAATGGTTCTCTGCCATAACAGAACAGTTCTAGCATGATTCACCATTCAAAGTTGGAGAATGAATAAAAACACTAATTTTATTACAAATCAACCAAATGAGGACCAAGCACTAGCTTCACATAACAAGCAAGGCAACATAGTTTCCTCCAGGCCCCAACATCAGCTCTATTGTTCAGTTGATCCTTTTTCTTTGACAACACAACATAGATGGACTAAGCGGCTGATACGAGCTTGGATTCGATCAACATGTCTTGTCAGATTACACAGTACATGTACTGCATAATACAAAATTCAAAATTAAGATCTAGAATACAAACAGACAAATTATTATAAAGGAATGGACAAAAGGGTATCTAGACAAGCACTAACGGATTGGATTTTTAAGAAGAAAGAAATTCAGGAACATTGCTAAAAGATATTGGATCAAACCATCTAAAAGGATATTTTTCAGCATGTGTTCTCCACCAAATCAAAATATCAAATCTTTCCTCGGTGCTTTCGAAATTTTCCTCCAAATACATGTCCAGCTCTGACTTTGGTAGCGTGTAGGACCTCCTTCTTGACTTGTATTGAGCAAACTATTCTTCCTTCCTTCCTTCTGTCCAAAATCACAGCACCTTCACAACACCTTCAAACCTGCATGTGATGGACATACTAAAAGGTTCAAAACAATATGACCCCACAATTAAGAATAGTATGCAAGAACTTAAACAGTTGTATGCTCCCAATTAAGCACAGATGCAATAATAGTTCAATAATAATCAAATATGCTTGCACTCATAAACATAACCACTTATTTATAAAGATGTAAGTACATATAGGCTGATGATAATTTGTACATCACATCATCTAAAATAATAAATATGCAGAAGGGGAAGGAGAGATAAATTGGCACTTCATCACTTCGCCGTGTATTGTATCTTATTTAATATTTTTGTCATGGCAAAAAAACAACCAAACTGATGTTATAGTTTCTGAATTCACAATGGATACATGGTAGCTGCTACATGCAAATAAGTAAAAGATGTTGTCGGATGTGGGGTTCCGGCAAACCCTTTAGGTTCGAACACTTGGGTGCACGCGAAGTCTTTCCCTCCTACCGATCTACGCCCTAACTCGCTAAGATCTCACGGACGAACTCGACGAACTCGCAACACAGAAAGACACGAGGTTTATACTGGTTCGGGCCACCGTTGTGGTGTAATACCCTAGTCCAGTGTGGTGGTGGTGGATTGCCTCTAGGGCTAATGATGAACAGTACAAGGGAAGAACATCCTCCTGAGGTTGAGGTGTTCTTGTGGATAGGCTCTCGATCGGGTTGGATCAGGCTAAGATGAGATCTGATCCCCCCTACTACGGTGGCTAGCTCTAGTTATATAGGCCCTGGTCCTCTTCCGAAATATCGAGCGGGAAGGGAGCCAACAACGGCAGGCAAATTTGAAGGGGGATAGCTAGTACAAGCTATCCTGACAAAAGTGGTCTTCGCCATGCGAAAAGCTCACAGTGGTGACGCTTGTCTTGGGCTCCATGATGACCTCCGTCTTGCCGCCCCTCCTGGTCTTGATCTCATTGCACCAATATAGCAACCTTTGCACGATGCCTCGGTACTCTTCGCTGCGCTACCGCCTCCTTAGCACCAAAGAGGAAATAAGGACGCCAGCTGGGCCGGGCGCTTACTCGACGCCTTCACCTGGTGTCGTTCGTCATGGCTCACGTCATGAGAGCCTCGTGAGGTTTTCCCCACCTTGATATCTCCGCTCCTCTCGAGCCTGCCTGGCTTGGCTACTCCAGAGGAGGTCTTGCGTCTTCCGCCTCGTGAGGCTTGGACCCTCGCGAGGGTCTTGGATGCTTTGTTGATGAAGATGGGCCGTACGGCCTGCTTGCTTAGCCACGCCGTGGGCCGTAGGCAGGCAAGTCTGGGGACCCCCGTTCCCAGAACGCCGACAGTAGCCCCCGGGCCCAAGGTGCGCTAGGGCTTGGCTTCGCACCGGAGCCAAGGGTCAAGTTCGGAGCACCGCGGGCCCCAAAAGCCTGCGGCCTTGGTTGACGCGTGGCGGTTGATTGGACGTGGGAGTCTTCGCTTCCTCACGCTGCCTCGGCAACTGCACGACTTGACAAGTCCCTGCGACGTGCAAGGAAAACCATCGTTACCTACGATCGTGGGAGACGCCGGTTGGCCGACCCTTGCTATAAATGGGGAGGGGCGGAGCCCACGTCGCCCATCTCTTCCTCGCTTGCTTGCTTCTTCTTTGCTCCATTGCTTGCAGTGCCACCTATGGTGCCACGAAGGAAGTTCTCTGCAACCGAGAAGGGGAAGGCCCCTCGCGAGGGCCCCGGTTCCCCGGCGCCCAAGCGCGGCCGCTGCTGTCCACGCAAACACGCCGCGACCCCTGCCGTGGCCCACCGTCGAGGCGGCGCCGCGACACGCGGAGGGATTGTCCCAACCGTGGCGGTCCAGCTGACGAGGGGAGGCGCGCAATGGTGGTGCGGCCTCCCCGCCCGCGCTTCAATTCAGCGGAGGTGTCGCTGGAGTTCGTCATCTGGTCGGAGAACCTGGCCGGCAACTGGCTCCAGCTTCCGCGCTTCTTCGTCGAAGAACTGCCGGCCCCTGGTCCAGGTGGGCTCTGGTTGCAGGCGGATGGTTGTTGCAGCAAGGCCTCTTGGGTCGCGGTCGAGACTTCCGCCGCGGGCAACATAGCCCTGGCCCGCGGCTGGCAGACGTTCGCCCGCGCGCGCGGCCTGGGCAGGCGGTGCACGCTCCACTTCAAGTATGACGGTGGATCGACCCTCTATGTGAGGGTGTTTGGGGAAGATGGTCGCCGCGCCGGGTGCTGCCCCGAGACGAACGACGGTGAGGAGGTGCTCGGCCTTGGTGACGGTCGCGACGAGGATGAGGGCGAGCCTGCCCTCGGCGGTGACCGCGTCTCTTCCAGCTACGGCGGCTCTTCCTCCGGCGACAGCTCCAGCAGCGGTGGCTATGACCAGCCGCCGCGCCACCGCGCCTGCTTCGAAGGAGGCAGCAGGTCATCTCGTTGCCGCGCCTCCGTGAAGCGCGAGGAGGGGTCTGGCTAGGCTCGGGGCGTCGCTAACGGCCTGCCCCCGCGGATTGCTGCAACGCCGCTTTGTTTAGCTCTTTTTTCCTGCATCAGAAAATGAAACCAGTATGGGCCCAGAGGGGCGTGCATCAAACTGTGGTTCTTTGCTTATTGCACTGTGCGTGTTATTCCCATGCCGTGTTGTTATTTTGCGCAAAGATAACTTAACCTGGTGCGTTTGGGACGCCCTTTCCCTCACGAGGTGTCTGCGTTTGCTCAAAAACTGCAAAAAATTCGTTAGGGGGTGCGCTAGAGGGTTTTCCATCCACCCAAGCCTCGATTTGGCGCTTTGTATCGCGGTACCCGAGGGACACAGATTAGGGGAGATGCGCCAGCTTTCAGGCTCGAACGAGGGTGGCTCGCGAGAAGGCAGAGAGAAGAAAAATGCTCGCGAGGGCACCTGCCTAGCCCCCTCGCGAGGTATGCGAGGGAGAGAACACGAGCAAACCAGAGCCAAAAAATGCGGTGAAACGCTAGGGAATCAAATCAGCAATGAACAACAAGAGCAACTTCGATTAAGGAAAAGTGAGCCAACTACGAAAAGCAAATGAAAAGCCGCGCCCGGCACCTAATCTAGTCTTCAAGTCTTCTCACCAGCACGGAGCTAAGTGTTGCCACTAGGCGTGGGCGGGAGCCCCAGGGCCTGAGGCCGGCGCTCCTGAGACTCCGGGGCGTGTACAACCCCATCTCACTATTACATGAGAGTGTCACGGGCGGCAATTCTTCATAGGCACCGGGCCTTCTTCACAGGCTCTGGGCCTTGCTTCATAGGCTCTGGGCTTTGCTTCATGGGTAGAACTTCCGGAGGTGCTGGATGTTCCAGGCGTTTTGGATAGGTGTCCCTTCTTGCGTCTCCAGGCGCACGGCGCCAGGCCTGGAGATGTGGACGACCCTAAACAGGCCCTCCCACATGCGCGAAAGCTCGTGCAACCCTTCCTTAGAGAGGACGCGCCTCAGGACCAGGTCACCTATCTCGAGCGTCCTGGAGCGAATGTTGCGGCAGTGGTAACGCTGCTGCGCTTGTTGGTACCTTGCCTCCCTTAATGCAGCTTCGCGACGACGTTCCTCCCCCAGCACGAGATCCATCCCCCGCGTGGCGTCCTGCTGTGTTTCCTCGAACGCCAGGACCCGCACGGAGCGATGCTTGACCTCGTGAGGAAGGACTGCTTCGGCTCCGTAGACGAGGAAGAATGGAGTCTCGCCCGTTGGCTTGGTAGCGGTGGTGCGGATGGACCACAACACGGACTGGAGCTCGTCATGCCAGCCCCTGCCGCAGGCCTCCAACTTCTTCTTGAAGGTCCTGGTCTTGAGGCCCCTCAGGACCTCTGCATTGGCGCGCTCAGCCTGACCATTGCTCCTGGGGTGGGCCACCGAAGTGTAGCATATCTGCGTTCCAAGGTTAGCAAAGTAGGTTTTGAAGAGGTTACTAGTAAACTACGAGCTGTTATCTGTGGTGATGCGGTTGGGTACCCCGAAGCGGCTCACGAGGCCCTTGATGAACCTGACGGCAGAGCCGGTCGAGATGGTACGAACGGCTTCCACTTCCGCCCACTTGGTGAACTTATCGATGGTGACGTAGAGATAGCGGTAACCCCCTGGTGCCCGTGGGAACGGGCCTAAGATATCCCGCCCCCACACTGCGATCGGCCATGTGAGAGGGATGGTTTGGTGGCTCTGAGCAGGCTGATGGATTTGCTTGGTGTGGAATTGGCAAGCTTTGCAGGACTTCACCAGCTCGGCTGCGTCGTTGAGTGCTGTAGGCCAATAGAATCCACTGCGGAACACCTTGCCGACGAGGGTCCGCGACAACGAGTAATGCCCGCAATCCCCGCCATGTATGTCAATCAGCAGCTCCCTTCCTTGATCGCTGGAGATGCAGCATGGCGTGACATCGTTCGGCCGCTTCCTGTATAACTCGCCGTCTTGGATGCAGTATGCCGTGGCTTGCCGGACCACGCGCTCCGCGTCCTCTTCCTTCTCCGGTAGCGCCCCGTGTGTCAGGTACTCCTTGAATTCCTTGGTCCAGCATTCCCCCTGGGGCTCAAGCGCCAAGAGCAGCCGAGCTCCTGAAGTCGGGCCACAGGTCGGGGCACCCATGACCGGAGGCTGTGGGAGCTCCTCCCGAGGCTGAGTAGTGCTTGAAAGAGGTGGCGTAGCTGATGGCTTGAAGAGCCGCTCCTCAAATACACCAGGCTCTTGTGGTTGCCGCTTGGATGCTCTCCTGGCGATGTCGTCGGCTTCTTTGTTGGTGCCCCGGGGCATGTGCTACAGCTCGAGACCTGAGAACTGCTTTTCCATCTTGCGTACCTCCGCGAGGTAGGCCTCCATGTGCTCGTCCTTCGGCTCGTACACCTTGTTAGAGAAGTTGACGAGGAGTTGCGAGTCGCCTCTGACGGTAAGGCGCTTCACCCCTAGAGCTACCGCAGCCTTCAGGCCAGCTATGAGGCCTTCGTATTCTGCGATATTGTTGGAGACCTTCTCGCCATGCTGGAAGCAAAGTTGCACGGCGTAGTAGAGCTTGTCCTGGGTGGGCGAGATGAGCACTGCTCTGGCTCCAGCGCCTTGGTGCGTGAAAGCGCCGTCGAAATACATGACCCAGCCATCCGGAGCCTCGCTCCCCGGGGAGGTGGACCGGTCCTCCCCTTCCTCAAGTTTCGGGGCATCCGTCCATTCTGCCACAAAGTCAGCGAGCGTAGCCCCTTGATGACCCTGGTAGTGCTGAACTCTAACTGGAATGCTTGCAACTCGATATTCCACTCAGCGACCCTTCCAGCCGAATTTGGGCTCCTGAGTACCCTCTCCAATGGGTAAGCCGAGACGACCTTGATCGAGTGCCCCTGGAAGTAGTGTCGCAGCTTGCGCGAGGCCACCAAGAGTGCGAGCAGGTGCTTCTGAGGCATGGGGTAGCGTGCCCTTGCGTCTCTCAGCACGGTGCTGATGAAGTACACCGGGTTTTCGACGTGGGCTGGCGCACTATCGAGGCTGGGGTCCTGCGGAGATCGGTGCGTCTCCTGAGGAGGAGGGTTTCTCGAGACTTGGCTGTCCTCAGGAGCTTCTGCAATGTCGTCCTGTCAAGCTTTGTCTTCCCCAGCTGATGCCTTTGCTGCATCCTCCTGACCCTGTGCCACTTCTGCTCCGGCTTGGCGCGGCGCACCCTTGGCTTGGTGTTCCTCCCTGACCGCCACCAGCGCTGCGCTGGCGGAGTACGGGGTGGCGGCAAGGTAGAGTACCAGAGGCTCAAGAGGTCGTGGTGCCACCATCACCGGGGGGCTGGTAAGGTATTTCTTGAGGTCTTGGAAGGCCTGATCGGCCTCCGGGGTCCATTTGAACGGGCCTTTCTTCTTCATGAGCTTGAAGAAGGGTAAGGCGCGCTCTCCCAGCTTGGAGATGAAACGCCCTAATGCAGTCACCCACCCCGCTAGCTTTTGCATCTCTTTGAGGGTGTGTGGCGGGCTCATGTCCTCGATGGCCTTGATCTTCTCAGGGTTCGCCTCGATCCCCCTATGGGACACGAGGAATCCCAGTAGCTTGCCGGAGGGGACACCAAACAGGCACTTCTCCGGGTTAAGCCTCAAGTTCACCCGGCGCAGGCTCTCGAAGGTTTCTTCCAAATCTTGAATCAATGTCCTCGCCTCGCGAGACTTTACCACTATGTCATCGACGTAGGCCTCCGTGTTCCTCCCGAGCTGCCGCCCCAGGGCGATGTGCATCAACCGCTGGAAGGTAGCTCCTGTGTTGTGCAGCCCGAACGGCATGCAGGTGTAGCAGTACACCCCACATGGTGTTAGGAAAGCTGTCTTCTCCACATCTTCCACCGCCATCTTGATCTGATGATACCCTGAGAACGCGTCCAGGAAGCACAGCAAGTCGCACTCGGCGGTGGAGTCGACAATCTGGTCGATGCGCGGGAGCGGGAACGGATCTTGGGGGCAGGCTTTGTTAAGGTTGGTGAAGTCGACGCACATCCGCTCCTTCCCGCCTTTCTTCGGCACTACGACAGGGTTTTCCAGCCATTCGGGATATCAAACTTCCCGAATGGAGCCTGCCGCCTCCAGCTTGCGTGTCTCTTGGACGATGAAGGCCTGCTTCTCAGTGGACTGCCGTCTGGCTCGCTGTTTCACGGGGCGTATGTTGGGGCATACCCTTAGATGATGCTGGATCACCTCTCTCGGGACCCCTACCAGCTGATTGGGCTCCCACGCGAATATCTCCTTGTTCGCACGCAAGAACCTCACCAAGGCTTCTTCTTGTCCCGGGTCAAGGCCGGCTCCTATGGTGAAGGTGGCCCCCGAAGACCCGACCTCGTTGACCGGCACCTGCTTGGTTTCCGCCTTGTCTAGGGTGAATAGCTGCTTCTTCTTGGTAGGCGCGACCTCCTTGGCCTCGTGGGTACCGGCGCCGGCCGGCTGTGCTGCTGCCGCGGTCTTGAAGGCGAGCCTGAGCGCCATCACGACCTCCTTAGTGTCCCCCTTGATGGTGAGGACGACCTTGCTTCCATGAGGTTGTAGGCCGGATGGGTCGCCGCCATGAACTGAGCGGGAGCTGGGTACCCGAGGATGGCGTTGTATGGGAGACCGATGCGGGCGATGTCGAAGTCCAGCAGCTCAGTGCGATAGTTGTCGCGTGTGCCGAAGGTGACACGGAGGCGGATCTGCCCTAGAGAGTGGGCAGCTCCACCGCCCACTCCCGAAAAGGGCTTGCTGAGGTTGAGCCGCTCGAGCGGCACGTGAAGAAGGCTGAAGGCTTCTATGGAGAGCAAGTTGAGGCTAGTGCCACCGTCGATGAGGGTCTTGGTGACGGCCACGTTGCAGATGGTGGACGTGCAAAGCATTGGGAGCATGCCGGAGCCAGCGGTGGAGCCGGGGTGGTCTTCTGAGCCGAAGGTGAGGTCGGCCTCTGGGGCGGCCCAACCCGGCGGAGCCCGCGGGCGCTTGGAGGCGGCCCTGATCTGACGGAGGAACTGTTTGACGTGGCGATCTGAAGGCGGTGCTTGAGATCCACCCAGCAGGGCCGCAACCGCATGGTGCGCTGGCACCGCATAGCGATCGGTGAAGAGGTCACGGAGTTCCCCCCAGGAAGCCACTGTGGATCCCGGGAGGTTGAGCAGCCAGGCGCGCGGCTCACCGGCAAGGGCCATGGGGAACCAGTTGGCCATGATCTTGTCGTTGCCTCCGGCTTTGAGGACGGCCTCCTTGTACAACAGCAGGAACGGTGTCGGGTCCGCCGCGCCGTCGTAACACGGCGGCATCTCTGGCTTGAACTTGGTCGGCCACTGCACTCGGCGCAGGGCGGGGGCCAGGGCTCGCTACCCAGATGCCTCGCCGCAGACGTCGGTCGTAGAGGTGGATGGTGGGGCACCCGCCATGGGGGCGAAGTGCAGAGGCACGGGGCGTAGGTTGGTGGAGAGGAACTCCGGCGCACCCCTACCTCGCGCGCCAAATGTCGGATGTGGGGTTCCGGCAAACCCTTTAGGTTCGAACACTAGGGTGCGTGCGAAGTCTTTCCCTCCTATCGATCTACGCCCTAGCTCGCTAAGATCTCGTGGACGAACTCGATGAACTCGCAACACAGAAAGACACGAGGTTTATACTGGTTTGGGCCACCGTTGTGGTGTAATACTGTCACGCCCAATATGCGACCCTATCCAAAAGGAACTCGAAGGTCCCACCAAGGATAGACCCGCATATTGAAACGCTTTTGCAAGGTGGATATCATTACATCAACATTACATAATAGATGGGGATACATACATAAGGCATACAATGTCACACGAATACAACAATACATCATCCATAAGATCAACATCCGACTACGGATGAAACATAAACAGAAACTCAAACAATATCCACCCTGCTAGCCCATGCTGCCGACCTGGAACCTATCCCCTGATCGAAGAAGAAGCAGAAGAAGAACTCCAAAACAAGCAAACATCGCTCTCGCATCATGATCATCGCAAAACCTGTACCTGCAACTCGTTGTCAGAGTAATCAGTGAGCCACGAGGACTCGGCAATCCCATTACCATGGGTATCAAGACTAGCAAAGCTTAATGGGAAAGGAAGGGGTAAAGTGGTGAGGTTGCAGCAGCGACTAAGCATATATGGTGGCTAACCAACGCAATAAGAGCGAGAAAAGAGCAAGCGAACGGTCGTGAAGCTAGCAATGATCAAGAAGTGATCCTGAACTCCTACTTACGTCAAACATAACCCAGAAACCGTGTTCTCCTCTCGATCAACCCCGAAAAGAGACACTCACGGTTACACACACGGTTGGTGTGTTTTAGAAGAGTTTACTTCAAGTTTACTACAACCGGATATTAACAAATTCCCATCTGCCACATAACCGCGGGCACGGCTTTCGAAAGTTCAAACCCCGCAGGGGTGTCCCAACTTAGCCCATGATAAGCTCTCGCGATCAACGAAGGATATTCCTTCTCCCCGGGAAGACCCGATCAGTCTCGGAATCCCGGCTACAAGACATTTCGACAGCAATAAAACAAGACCAGCAACGCCGCCCGACGCGCCGACAATCCCGATAGGAGCTGCACATATCTCGTTCTCAGGGCAACACCGGATGAGACATCCTACGAGTAAAACCAGACCTCGAGTTTCCCCGAGGGGGCCCCGCAGTCTACTCGGTTCGGGCCAACACTTAGACAAGCATTGGCCCGGGGGGGGCTAAATAAAGATGACCCTTGGGTTAATTACTCCCAAGGGAAAGTAGGTGGTGGTGAGGCAAATGGTAAAACCAAGGTTGGGCCTTGCTGGAGGAGTCTTATTCAAAGCGAACTGTCAAGGGGTCCCATAAATCACCCAACCGCGTTAGGGACGCAAAATCCGGAACATAATACCGATATGACGGAAACTAGGGCGGCAAGAGTGGAACAAAACACCAGGCATAAGGCCGAGCCTTCCACCCTTTACCAAGTATATAGATGCATTAATTAAATAAGAGATATTGTGATATCCCAACATAAACATAATCCAACATGGAGCAATCTTCATCTTCACCTGCAACTAGCAACGCTATAAGAGGGGCTGAGCAAAAGTGGTAACATAGCCAAGCAACGGTTTGCTAGGAAGGGTGACAAAGGTTAGAGGTTCATGGCAATTTGGGAGGCTTCAGCAGCAAGTGGTAGGTAACGCAGCATAGCGATAGAACGAAGCAACTAGCATAGCAATGATAGTAATGAGATCCAAGGTGATGATCATCTTGCCTGAAATCCCGCTAGGAAGAAGAACGAGTCCATGAAGAAGATGAAGCCACGAAGATTTAACCAAGCGTGACGAACGAATCCTCACGATCGCATAGCGAAACATGAACTAAGAAGAAGAAGCACGCAACATAGTAAACACACCACACATATACAAGACATGATGCACAACAAGCATGATGCATGACAAAGCTAGATGAGGCTACTCATGTCAAGAGATGATGTATACAAGAACAACACATCAAGACAAGATTAAATGAGGCCGGAAACAACATAGAACAACTCCGGTAAGTCCTCATATGCAAATTTTGAAATTGGTACAGATCTGAATAAACCGTAAGTTCAAGTTGTTAAACAGCAAGTTAAGATGCACCAAGATGATCTACATGAAATTCTAGTCAAGTTACATATAAAGTTCATTAGATTCGGAGCTACGGCCTAGAAGATATGAGCAAAACAAGTGAAACATGGCATTGATGCAAAATGCATTCAAACATCAAACAAACACCTCAAAACAAGGATGCAACATGATAATATGAAACTACATGCAATTCTAAGCAAGTTTCATATAGGGCACACTCAAAACGGAGCAATGGTTCAACACATACACTATACAAGTCATAACAATCTGTCCAAAACAGAAACTAGGCATATTGCAAGCATCAAAACACTATGCCACAACATCTCAACGTCAAAAAAAAAGGCATGGCCATGAAGTAAAGGTAAAGCATGACAAAATATGAACAATGAGATATCTCAAGAAACTACTAGAACATGCTCAAAAAGACATGACAAGATTGCAAATAATAACAGTTTCAGTCATTAGCAGAAATAACATCAGGTTGCAATGTTTAGAGCTATCAAACAGCATGCTACAGGAACTTATCATGGCAAACAAAGGCATGGAATGAATCTACTAATTTCATAGAACAGAAGTCCTTTATTTACCATGAGCCAAGAAGGATCAGAAGATATAATGGCACCCATGTAAACATAGCAAGTTATATGACAGATTCATACATGGCAGGAACAACAATAAGTAGGCATGTTGGTGAGCTTGTATCACTCACCACAGAGCAATACATGGCATGGAAAGGAAACTCACAGTAATAATACATGTTTATGAAGCTAAGAATGGCAATAGCAAGTTCATAGAGTGCATGGATCACTAACAACAATCATGTCAACATTGAACTTAATGTTAACAGGCTGACAGCAACATTATTTAGCAATTTGAGAGCAAGATTACAACAAGTTACGGCAGACTATAATTGCAACAAAGGGCATGGATGGATAGAGAAAGACATGTATAAAAAAACATCCTTAGTTAACATCTTCGGATTATGCATAGAATGACTTGTAGCAGCAGGTTTACATAGCATCACGAAATAACAGATTCAGACATGCAAAACAGTAACGGCAAGTACCCTACTTAACAAGCTTGATGCACTCACTACAGGAATCACAAAAATACATGGATGGCACCACTGTGAATATGGCATGACATAGAACAAAACACATGTAGAGCTCATGCTCATAAGATGCACACATCAAAAACAACAAAAAAGACATCATCCAGTTATAACAGTTTCGGCAGATTAACATCATATAGCACTCTTGCAACGAAGATTCAGGCATCAAGATGAACTCAAAATAACATGGCACAATGGAACAAAATGAAGTACTCGTCGAGGAGAACAATTTGACATATTACACGGACGAAACGGAGCAGTATGCAGCAAGTTATGATGCGATGAACATAGCATGGAAATGCAAAATATTACGGGGACTTGGGTCAAATTTCGGGGAAGGGGAAAGTCAACCTTCGGATCTGGATGATTGCGGAGATCGAGGCCTCCCCGGAATGGCGCCGGAGAGGAAGGGGACGGTGGCCGGAGCACCGGATCTGGCCTTCCCCGCGGATCTCCGGGCAAGGCGAGGCGAGGGCTTGGGCGCAAGGCCGGGCAAGGGGCGGTGGCCGGGAGCGGGCCAGGCGCGGTGGAGGGCGAGGGCGGCGCCAGAGCAGGCGGCGGGTCCGCAGGCGGCGCGGGAGGCGCGCGGCGGAGCTTCCGGGCGGCGCGGAGGCGCGCCGGGCGGGAGGCGTTGGGCGGGCGGCTGGGTCACGGGCGGTTCGGCGGCCTGGAGGCGCGCGATGGCCGGGCCACGTGGCGCAGCGCGGTTGGCCGGGCGGCGGCGGCGACTTTGTCCGGCTCGGGCCGGACGTGTCCCGCGGCGCGAGGGGAGCGGGTCTAGGGTTAGGGGGAAAATGATCCGAAAATGGAGAGGGGAAGACGTTTTTATAGGTAGAGGGAGCTAGGAGAGTCCAAATGAGGAGCGGTTTTCGCCCACACGATCGTGATCGAACGACCGAGAGCATGGAGGTGAGTTTGCTGGGTTTTGGGCCACTTTGGAAGGGGTGTTGGGCTGCACACAAAAGAGGCCTTTACGGTTACCCGGTTAACCGTTGGAGTATCAAACGACCTCCAAATGGCACGAAACTTGACAGGCGGTCTACCGGTGCTATACCAAGGCCGCTTGGAAAACCTCGGTCCATTCCGAGACCGTTTAACACCCGCACAAGAGAAGAGGCAAAGAGGAGACGCCGGATGACATAGGAGTGCCGGATTGCAAAACGGACAACGGGGAAAATGCTCGAATGCATGAGACGAACATGTATGCAAATGCGATGCACATGACGACATGATATGAAATGCAGATGATGATGTGGAAAAGTGAAACACGCAAGCACATGACATGGCAACGACGGCGAACAACTGGCAGACACCTGGCGCATCGAATCCGGGGCGTTACAAATACCCTACTCCAGTGTGGTGGTGGTGGATTGCCTCTAGGGCTGATGATGAACAATACAAGGGAAGAACAACCTCCTAGGTTGAGGTGTTGTTGTGGATAGGCTCTCGATCGGGTTGGATCAGGCTAAGATGAGATCAGATCCCCCTACTACATTGGCTAGCTCTAATTATATAGGACCTGGTCCTCTTCCCGAATATCGAGCGGGAAGGGAGCCAACAACGGCGGGCAAATTTGAAGGGGGACAACTAGTACAAGCTATCCTGACAAAAGTGGTCTTCGCCTGCGAAAAGCTCTGGTGGTGACGCCGTCTTGGGCTCCATGATGACCTCCGTCTTGCCGTCCTCCTGGTCTTGGTCTCGTTGCACCAATATCGCAACCTTTGCCTGATGCTTCGGTACTCTTCGCCTGCGCTGGCCTCCTTAGCACCAAAGAGGAAATAAGGACGCTGCGCACGCTGGCGCCCGCCTGGTGTCGTTCGTCATGGCTCAAGTCATGAGAGCCTCGTGAGGTTTGCCCCGCCTTGATATCTCCGCTCCTCGTGAGCCTGTCTGGCTTGGCTACTCTAGAGGAGGTCTTGCATCGTCCGCCTCGCGAGGCTTGGACCCTCGCGAGGGTCTTGGATGCCTTGTTGATGAAGATGGGCCATACGGCCTGCTTGCTTAGCCACGCCGTGGGCTGCAGGCAGGCCAGTCTGGGGACCCCCGTTCCCAGAACGTCGACATATGTGCACTTCAGAAGAAAAAAATTGATGTTATATTTTCTGAATTCATAGCGGATGTCCTGTGTCTTGCACTTTAGAAGTAGGTAATTAGAAATGATTAGATTTACAGCCAAGCCATAGGGATTTCACATTTGGTGATCCATTAAGTGAGCTTTGGACGCCATCGTGCAGCACGCGTGGTTTTGGTTCGATTCTAACCAATTGCATTTTGTTACATGTAACTTACGAGAAGTACAAGGACCAGGGGATGATCTATCTGCATATGACTAGTCCTTGATTTTGAGTTACAATATGTTATGCTAACAATTTTATGGGACTACAGGTTTTGAGATCTTTGCTTTCCTATGCAACCAGTTTGGTGGGCAGGAACTTGGCATTGATAAGGAAATTGTTCTGATTGCTTGCATGCCAAGTATCTGATTTCTGACAAGGTAAATGTGTGCCTGATACTTCCTCCTTTTTTGGTGTCTCTGTTTCAAGCTGAAAGAAATGATTGCTTTAGTGTAAAATGTACACTATGACTGCTTCCATAACAGTTACTATATTTAACTAAGGAACCGATCCATCATGTCTTATCTATTCATTGCTACTTTGTATGTGCCTTATGATATGTCCTCGTATATGTCTGGACTGAAATATGAGTGTCTTGGTCCTTCTTATATTTTTTTATGATCTCGGTCGACCTCTTTCGCACCCATTGTGTCGAGGACCAATGCCGATATGTTGATTTTGATGTCATTTGATTCGTGAGTAAATAGAAGTTAACCTGATTATGTGGTTGCATGATTTGCCTGATTCTGTGTTTCTTTTGGGCTTTATGTTTTTCTATGCACTTGTCAAATCTATATGTGTTCTTATTTAACTATTCTCTGCACTTTTCACCACTAGGAAATAGCTTATAGCTTCAATTGTGCATTACGACTTAAATAAGAATCTCTGGAAAAAAATGTTGCACATTGGCATCTACATGTACGGCATTGTTTTTTTGTGCCATTCTTTTGATGAATCTAAAGTTTCTGAACCTTTGTTTGTAATGCTGCAGGGTTCTGGTAGCGACGATGACGGTCGTTGAGAGGTTCGTGGACTGGACTGTAACGCCCCCGATGCGGCTATATCTCCCACGTGTCGAAGCACGACTTAGAGGCATAACCGCATTGAAAGCAATGTCGCAAGTGAGGTAATCTTCACACAACCCATGTAATACATAAGGGAAAGAGATACATAGTTGGCTTACAGTCGCCACTTCACACAAAACTTAAATAAACATCCATCATTCATATTACACTCAAGGTCCGACTACGGAACCAAAATAAAAGAAGATACCCCAAATGCTACACAGATCCCCGATCGTCCCAACTGGGCTCCACTACTGATCATCGTGAAAAGACACATAGTAATCTAACCACGTTCCTCATCGAACTCCCACTTGAGCTCGGTTGCGTCACACCTGACCGCATCGTCGGCACCTGCAACTGTTTGGTAGAATCTGTGAGTCACGAGGACTCAGCAATCTCACACCCGCGAGATCAAGACTATTTAAGCTTATAGGAAGGACAGAGTTGTGAGGTGGAGCTGCAGCAAGCGACTAGCATATATGGTGGCTACATTCGCAAAAGAGAGCGGAAGAGAAGCAAGGCACGGTCGTGAAGCTAGTAGCGATCAAGAAGTGATCCCGAACTACTTACGCCAAACATAACTCCAACACCGTGTTCAATTCCCGGACTCCGCCGAGAAGAGACCATCACGGTTACACACGCGTTGATGTGTATTTTAATTAAGGTCAACTTCGGGTTTTCTACAACGGACATTAACAAATTCCCATCTGCCTCATAACCGCGGCACGGCTTTGAAAAGATAATACCTGCAGGGTGTCCCAACTTAGCCCATTATAAGCTCTCACGGTCAACGGCGAAGGATATTCCTTCTACGGAAGACCCGATCGATCTCGGAATCCCGGACTACAAGACATTTCGACAAAGCAATAAAACAAGACACCAAAGCCGCCGATTGTGCCGACAAATCCCGATAGGAGCTGCACATATCTCGTTCTCGTGGCACACCAGATAAGCTAAGCGTCTGGAACCGGCGTAATCCGAGTTGCCAAGGAATGGTCCCAAGACGGTGCTCTAGTTTGGACCAACACTTTCGAAGGAGCACTGGCCCGGGGGGTAAATAAAGATGACCCTCGGGCTCGCGAAAACCCGAGGGAAAAGGCTTAGGTGGCAAATGGTAAAACCAATGTTGGGCCTTGCTGGAGGAGTCTTATTCAAAGCGAACTGTCAAGGGGGTCCCATAAATCACCCAACCGTAAGGAACGCAAAATCAAGGAACATAACACCGGTATGACGGAAACTAGGGTGGCAAGAGTGGAACAAAACACCAGGCATAAGGCCGAGCCTTCCACCCTTTACCAAGTATATAGATGCATTAATTATTGCAGATATATTGTGATATCCCCAACAAGTAAACATGTTCCAAAAAGGAACAACATCTCCATGTTCCCACAAGGAACAAACTTCATCTTCACCTGCAACTAGCAACGCTATAAGAGGGCCGAGCAAAGCGGTAACATAGCCAATCAACGGTTTGCTAGGAAAAGGATGGTTAGGGGCTGACATGGCAATATGGGTGGCATGATAAGCAGGTGATAGGCATCGTAGCATAGGCATAGCAAAAGAGCGAGCATCTAGCATAGCAAAGATAGAAGTGATTTCGAGGGTATGGTCATCTTGCCTGCAAGGTTCTCAGAGTTGTCGAAAGCTTGATCCTCGTGGCGTTCTCAACAGGTTCCTCGTTCACATACTCGTCTCCCGGATCTACCCAAAGCAAGAACACAAACAAAGGAACCACAATAAATCACGGTGCAATGCACAAGCAACATGATGCAATATATGGCATGATATGCGGGATGTGATATGCAATGCGTATGCGTGCTCCGGAAGGAAAATGATGAACCATGCATCAACTTGGCAAACCAAGTATGCCGCTGGAAAGATGAGATGATTTTGGTTCAAATCGATATAGAGATCACCGGAATCAGATGCACGGTTTGCAAATGACAAGCAAAACAAGAATGGCACAAATCTGCCATTAACAGCATGATACCACTTAGCAAGCAACAAGAAATTAGGCTACTGCACCCAAACGTACCAGAAAAGCATATGGCAGTGATCTACTCAAGATGCTGGACAAAAGATGAACACTGAGCTACGGCTAAATCACATCATAACAGGTCCAAACAAGCATGGCAAAAGTGCAAAATATATCAGCCTCACAGACTTAGTGAAATTACTGACCATGGCAAAATCAGCATCAGGAAGCAATGTTCAGAGCAACGAAAAAGCACGCTACAGGAACTTATAATAGCAAAACAAGGCATGGCATGAGTCTACTCAAAGCATTGAACAAAAGTCCCTTACTCACCATAATCCAAAAAGGATCAGAAAATATAGTAACATCCATGTCAATATCGCAAGTTTCGTTAACAGATTCAGCAACATGGCATGTCAAAAACAGATAACAAGTAGGCATGTTTAAGTGCCCAAAGCACTCACTACAGAGCCTTACATGTTAAACTAAGCATACATACATCGAGAAGACATGGCATAGAAGATATACATGGAAAGAACAACTTCATAGCATACACGGATCAACCACAACAACCTTGGCAAAATTGAATAACATGTAAACAATTTGCCAGGAAACATTTTATAGCAAAAGTAGAGCTCGATTGACTTAATCTATGGTACTCCGTAATTGGAAACAAAGGCATGGATGGAGAGAGCATAACCATATGTTCAAAACATCCTTACTGAAGTATCTCAAAATATGCATGGATCTCTCGTTAGCATCAAGTTAACATGACATAAAAATATCAGCAAAACAGGGGCTGGAATCAGCAACATCATGAAGCCTAGTTTGCATGCTTGTGCTAGTCACCACAGAAATCACAAAAATACATGGCATACACCCCTGGAAAGATGGCATGGCATATTACAAAACACATGTAGGCCTCAAATTCATAGGGTGCACACATCAATCATAGCAAAAATAACAAAAGTGCATGTTACATTCTTAAACAGAAACTAACATCACATAGCCCTCTTCCAACAGCATTTCGGGCATCAAGATGTACTCAAATGAAAATGATGTAATGAGATGAAATGATCTACTCTTCTAGGCGATCATTTTGACATATTACACGCACGAAACGGAGCTACGTATGCAAAGTTATGATGCGTTGACAATGCCACAAATTAATCAACGAGACAAAACTTAGACGAAATTTGAGGGGGAAAAGTCAACCCTCGGGTTCCCGATCTAGATCGGGCCCGAACCAAGCGGGCGGCGGCGCTCGCCGGAGGAGGAGATGCCAGGCGAGGGGCCGGAGGAAGGGGAGGCGGCGACGGACTGGGCCGACCGGACGAGTGGCGGCGGCGTGGCGGCCGTGGCGCGGCGGCGGCGGTCGCCGAGATGCTGGCGGCCGGAGGCACAGTGCCCGGCGGCGCGGCGGCGCGCCGAGACGGGCTGGCGCCTCGGGCGCCCATGAGGCGGCAGCAGCGGCGATGGGCTTAGGGGGCCGACCTCGGCCCAAGTGGCTGCAGCGGTGGCGAGGAGGCCACGTGGCGGCTTGGGACTGGCCAAGGCGGCACGGACGTGTCCGCGCCGATGGACGCGTCCGGCCGGAGGAAGAAGGAGGCTAGGGTTTGATCCGGATTTGGAATGGGGGGTTGCTTAAATAGGCATAGAGGGAGCTAGGAGAGTCCAAATGAGGTGTACTTTTCGCCCACACGATCGTGATCGAACGACGGAGAGCATGGAAGTGACTTAGATGGGTTATTGGGCTGTTTTGAAAGGGGTGTTGGGATGCAACTTAAAAGAGGCCTTTGCGAAGGTGCAGTTAACCGTTGGAGTACCAAACGAGCTCCAAATGACCCGAAACTTGACAGGTGATCTACCGGTGGTATACCAAGGCCACTTGACAAACCTCGGTCCATTCCGAGAAAGTTTAGTACCCGCTCACGGAAAAACGTAAAAGGGGACGCCGGGGGACATAGGAGTGCCGGATTGCAAAATGGACAACGGGAAAAATGCTCGGAATCATGAGACGAACACGTATGCAAATGCGATGCACATGGTGACATGATATGAAATGCATGGCATGGACAAAATGCAAAATGAAGAAAAACCCAACCACGGAGGGAATATCATATCACAATGCCGAAAATGGCAAGAGTGTGAGTTACAAATATGGAAAGTTACATCCGGGGTGTTACATGGACGGTGTCGTGTCTGCCGATGTACAGAGAAGCGGAGCTGCTGCTCGTTCTCTACCTCTGTCACCCCGACACACGGGTAAGCAGTCGACCAGAGACCCCGAGCCCGAGAGATGATCAACATTCATATATACTTGATTCGATATGTGGCCAATTCTGAATCTGAATCTTAATGATGTTTGGGTTTTGAGTGCGGGAGCGGGCACGTGTCTGATGGCTTTCTCTCGTCCGCTGGTGGCGAGGCACAAGGGCGACATCGACCGGTCTAGTTGGAGCCGAGGGCAGGCGGGGACATGACTGCGTCGCAACTCAAGGCTGCGGCTGCCGTCAGTCAGGTGTGGCTCTTCGAGGCTATCTAATGTGTTTCGTCGCAGCTACAGGCCGCGAGATCAGGCCGAACAGGCGCTGCACATCTACGAGTGGTCCAATTTTCGGATCGGGCCATAACAAGTTACGTAGGTAGTTGCTTATGTAACTGTGCGATAGAATGGAATTATATATGAGTTGCTGCTACAAGGAGGAACGTAGTTGCTTATGTAACTGTGCGATAGAATGAAATTATACATGAGTTGCTGCTACAATGAGGAACTGGAGAAGATACGACAACTGTCTCATAGAATGAATTTGGTTGCTTTTTTTAAATTCCTAATAAGTTAGTAGTGGCGTGGGGATAAAATGGCGCGCTACTAGTATTTAGGATACTAGTAGCTTTGGGACTATAGACACGCTACTACTATTTCATTAGTAGTAGCGCGGTTCATAATAGCAGTAGCGCGGATTGAACCCTCGCTGCTACTAACAAAGTTAGTAGTAGCGCTGGTTCGACCCACGCTACTACTAACTTTTAGCTGTAGCGCGATACTAGTAGCGCGAGTACCCGCGCTACTAGTAGCCATTTTACCCGCGCTGCTAGTAGCCTTTTCCCTAGTAGTGTAAGGCTGTGGGTTGATATGGTATCCGGCGTTGTGTGTATTTTGCATGGGCCATCGAGCCATCCCTCCAGAACGGTTCCATGCTGCGTAATGGGCTTATATTTCTGGGCTACTAGACCGGGCATACCATGAGGGTGTGCCCTTTTCGCCTGAACGAGAGGTTGAGTTGGGATCGATGGTTCCCAGTGAGCTGCCTGAATTTTCCAGGCACTTTCCATTGCACTGTACTTCTGTATGATAGTTGTCAGGTCAGCAAAGTGTGTTATGCTGCGGCGATTGAGGGCGTTGAGGATTCCTTCGTCTGTGCAATTGTTGTAGAACGCTGATATCGCGTCCTCGTCACAACAATCTTTAACCTTGTTCTTGGCAAGGAGGAATTTGGCCCAGAAGTGGTGGACCGTCTCCTGAGATTGCTGCTAAATGTTCGTGAGAGCGCTGTTATCTGGGTGGGTGGGTGGTTTTAAATCCGGACCCTGACCTAATTGTTGATATGGAGTCTGAAGATCCTCTGGACTTATCAGTCTGGGCTTCGGAGTGTCCGCTGATTGCTTAGGCCCGCCGCCCGATTCTATGTTCGGAAGGTAGGTCGCATCTTCTCACCGGTGGGTGTCCGACTCTTCAGGGTCGGAGATCCGAACATAATCCGTCCTCGGTATAGAGGAGGGATCGTCGTCTTGCTCCACAACTACCGCTGTCTGGTGGGTGATCGGTGGAGATTTGATTTCTCTCTGATCGGGTTTAAGCCCAATCGATCGTAATCTGTGGCGATCCTTAGGGCGGCAATGCGATCGAGGAGCTCGTTCAAAGACGAAAACTCTGCCGGATCCATCTGTTTGGCGAGTTCGGATTCGACACGGAGAGAAGTTTCGATGACCCGAGAGGTCATCGTCGGCTTAACGGCCGAACGGGCGGTCATAGTAAAGCCGCCCAGCCGGAGGGTTTGGCCTGGAGCCAGTGCTCCTCCGGAGTTGATGTTGCCTTTGAGAACAAAGGCGAGCCATCGATCCTGTCGTCGATGTCACAGTGGAACTCTCAATGAAAGCACCAATGTCGGTGTCAAAACCGGCGGATCTCGGGTAGGGGGTCCCGAACTATGCGTCTAAGGTTGATGGTAACAGGAGACAGGGGACACAATGTTTACCCAGGTTCGGGCCCTCTCTATGGAGGTAATACCCTACTTCCTGCTTGATTGATCTTGATGAATATGAGTATTACAAGAGTTGATCTACCACGAGATCGTAATGGCTAAACCCTAGAAGTCTAGCCTATATGACTATGGTAATGAGTATATCTTCCTCCAGACTAACTCCTCCGTTTATATAGACACCGGGAGGATCTAGGGTTACACAAAGTCGGTTACAAAGAAAGGAATCTACATATTTGATCGCCCAGCTTGCCCTCCACGCCAAGGAGAGTCCCATTCGGAGACGGGTGCAGTCTTCGGTCTTCGTATCTTTGTAGCCCATCAGTCCGGCCCATGGCTAACAGGCCAGACGCCCGAGGACCCCTTAGTCCAGGACTCCCTCACCTGCCGCCTGCGGGCCGTACCGACCGCCCATCGTGGGAGCGTGGCTCCCTATGTTGTAGGTGATGTCACGGGCTGCGTGGCAACAGTGCCTCGCCGGGTGAGGGGTGTCCGCTTGGTATGCCGCACTGTGGCCACGCTCAGCCCTAGTTTTGGGGGCGGCAGGTTGTACTATAGCCATGCCCCATCTCATTGCAGTGAATGGGTGCAAACTTTGAGGTGGCACAGGGCCGCCCGCTAGATGCCGGCCCCATGGGGGCCGTCTGTTGGGGGCGCGCCGTCTTCTGGCAGCCGGCCATCAGACTAGACGACCCGAAGAGTCGGTTTTTCATCCGCGAGGTGTGAGGGGCGCAACCGGCCCCGATGTCTTGAAATACCATGGGGGGCTGATGAGGCTACCCGTGGTCATTTACTCCGATAGTAGTCCCTGAAGCTGGTGATGCACCACGGCAGAAATCGAGGGGCCTCGGCAGCTTCCCACTTCGGGTGTCTTGGTAATCCTGCTTTGTCCGTTTTCTGGAGACGCCGATTGCTAGGAGCCGGCCATGGAGCGGCCGGCCGACTGGTGAATTCGAAACGTTGAGGTGGAGGCTGGGTGGCTCGCCAGATGGGTGACAGGCTTGCCGCCCGTTGCTCGTTCGCCATGCGGCGCCAGCAGACCAGGCTGGCCTGCCAGCCCACGCGCGTGATGGGACATCACCGTAGGCCCGGGCCCGCCACTACAGGGCCTCGGCGTGCGTGGATCCGCTGCGGCCGAGGCAAACAGTTGCTCTTCTGAGGCGCAGTAACTCCATGCCGTTATGGCGCGGAAGGTGCGGGGGCGCAGGGGAAGTGGGCGCAGTTAATCCCACGCCCCCACGTCTCGCCCTCTCGGCTCCGCCGCCGCCGGCCTATAAATAGGGGGAGGGGGCGCGGCGGAACGCACACGCGCCTTCCGCGCTCCCTATTTTTTTCCTTTCTCTCTGTCCTTTGCTCTCCTGCTGCCGCCCTGCTGCCGCTCGCTGCCGGAGCACTGCCTTAGTCGCTGTCGCAAGGCCTCTTCGACCCGCCGCGGCCTCGTCCGTTCGCCACCGCACCGCGTCACCACTGAGCAACCCCGTCCATGGCGCGCGGCGGGCGCTCCGGCGATTGGGACGGTTCCAACGTCCACGAGGATCACCTCGCGTTCCTCCGCCAGACGCTGCGACTATCCCGCGCGTCGTACGTGAAGGTGCACGTCCCTCCCGAGACAGAGATTTCGCCGGTGCCAGAGGATGGCTAGCACGTCGTCTTCTAGTCGCACTTCCTCCGCGGCTTCGGCCTTCCGGCGAGCAATTTCCTCTGCTACTTCCTCAACTTCTTCGGCTTGTAGCCACATCATCTCACGCCCAACACCGTGGTGCTGCTTGCCGCCTTCATCACCCTCTGCGAGGGGTACCTTGGCGTCTTGCCGACGCTTCGGCTGTGGGAGGAACTCCTCTACCTCAAGCTCGGCACCGCCGCCAAGGACGAGGCGGCTTCGTGCGGGGCCTGTGCGGTGCGGCGTTCTGGCTCTAGGATCCACTTCCCGTCCCTCGCGCTGCTACAGTCGGCCAAACTATGGCAGAAGTCTTACTTCTATATCCAGAACGTACACGCGACGCTAGACTTCGTCAACCTTCCGGCTTATGTAGCGGGCCTACCTGTTGAGCCTCGCACAAACTGGAAGTTCCGGCCGAAGAACCTGTTGACCGCCGCCTCCATCGCTCTCACCCGACTCCAGGAGATGACAAAGTCGGAGGGTCTTAGGGCCTCGGATCTGCTGGCCGCCTTCGTGGAGCGCCGGGTGCTGCCCCTTCAAGCCCGGCCCCACCTGATCAACAATATAATTGGGCGCCGAGACCCGTGCCGGATGTTCACCAAAGTGCTGCTGGATGTGGGGGTGGTCCGGCTAGTAAACATCTTCTCTCACTGCAAACTCTCGCAGACGGACTGGCGGATCGGCAAGGAACCGTACAACCGCGCAAACCCGCCGCATGTGGTAAGTCTTCTGGCTCTCTTTTTTTTGTTTATCCAGATTTCTTCTTGCCGCCTGACCATCTGGCAATGATGCAGCGCTTCCCGGGCCAGACGATCGATGGCGCGCTGGCCCCAGGCCATCAGTACATGGCGGACCTTGTGGAAAGTGACACGGACAACCCCGAGCTGGGGGTGGATGTTGTGGAAGAGGAGGACGCCGTAGGAGGTGGCGGCGAGGGAGCAGGCGGCTCCGTGTGAGGTGGCCTCGGGGACTGGCTGGACGACCACGAAGAAGACGACGAGCCGCGCTGCGCTCCCTGTGCCGGTTCCTCGACCGCGCCGACTAGTGCACCCGGCGCACCGAAGCGTCAGGCCGACGCCGGGTTATTTGGCAGTCGGCCCAAGAAGGCCAAGCCCACGACTGCGGCGACCAAGCGGCAGGAGGCCGTGAAGGCAGCCGCTCTTCGGAAGGGCCCGAAGCCGCGCCCGCTCGTCTCTGCGTAAGTATCTTGGCCTTGTATTTGTTTCTTCTTTCTTTCAAACTTCTTCTTAGCTTCTTCTAGCCGTGTTTCCATAGGGCCCTGCTTTCTCTGTCGCGGGCCCCGTCTGGCTTAGTGGTTGGGGCGGCAGACGGCTCCGCCGACACCCGGCGTGTGGACCCGATCGCAACCCATCAGGAGGCGACAGAGAAGAATGTGCGGAAGGTGCAAGAGGAGTGGGAGGCCGCGGCCCAGGCGGACGCGGTCGAAGTGGCACGAGTGGAGGCCGACGCGGCGGCGAAGTCGCAAGCCGACCCGACGGCCAAGGAGTAGGCGGACGCGGCTGCCAAGGCACATGAGGAGGAGGCGTCCCGCAGTAGGGCTCCAGAGCACACCGGTCCTCAACCTGCGGAGCCAATGGCGTTGGAGGGCCAGGCGTCGACTCCAGGGGCTGTGACAACTAGCCGACCCTAGAGAGGGGAGGGGCAGGCCCCTCGTCTTGGAGGCGGAGGTGTCTCTGCTCGCGCCGACTGCCGACGCGTAGGGCAGTCGGCCTGAAGCGCCGCTGGTGCCGCCATTTGGCTCCGAGTTGGTGGTGGGTCTGACTCCCACGATCCGCGCTCCAGCGCGCCGGCGCCCGAAGAATGCGGCCTCAGCGCCAAGGCCGATGGAGATCGGGGCTGCAAGCTCGTAGGGGCCCAACACCAAGGCCACCAGCGCCGCCCCCCTAGAATGGACGTATGGGGCTGGCTCGGGTCTCCTGAACATGGCTGTGCAGGACGTCCTAGCCCAGTTCAACATCCATGGTGCCACCCTCCAGCAATCCGTGCAGGAGTTTCTGGCAATGCAGACGGTCGTCCGGGTATGTTATTTGCTTCTTGTTTTTCAATTCTTGCGATCTTCGTAAGTGGCGCGCCTGCCTCCACTGGTGTAGCCCCGAAGTTCGGGCCGGTTCTTTGAGCGGTGACTCGGAACTTCAAGGTGAGTTCTGAGTGCTGACTTGCTTTTTATTCTGTTGTCTTTGTTGCAGGACTACCATAACATCTGCGCGACCGCCTACAACTCCCAGTTACAAGAGTTGACCAAGCGGGCCGCTAATCTGGCGGAGAGCCGAAGTAAGCACTTCAAGTTCTTTTCCGCGGGGGCGCGTCAGCACACCCGCTAGGTGTAGCCCCCGAGATTTGGGCCGACTGCTGAGCAGTCGGGCCGGATCTTCCGACGACTTCTTATTTTTTGGTTGGTGTTGACACTTTTCTTTCTTGTCTTGGCAGAGGCCGCCGCTGATCTGTGGAAACGCCTGGGCGAGGTGCAATCCGAGCTCCACACCAAGGAGCAGGAGCGCAGCCAGGCCGTCCAGGAGTGCGACTATTGGGGAGCGCAGTATTTCAAAAAATTGCCTACGATCAGGCAAGATCTATCTAGGAGATGCATAGCAACGATACGGGAGAGTGTGTCCACGTACCCTAGTAGACCGAAAGAGGAAGCGTTTAGTAACGTGGTTGATGTAGTCAAACATCTTCACGATCCATCCGATCCAAGTACCGAACGTACGACACCTCCGTGTTCAGCACACGTTCAGCACAATGACATCCCTCGAGCTCTTGATCCAGTAGAGGGTCGAGGGAGAGTTCCATTAGCATGACGGCGTGGCGATGGTCTTGGTGATGTGATCCATGCAAGGCTTTGCCTAAGCACTACGACAATATGACCGAGGTGGTGATGTGACACTCCGGAACCCTTCCGGTGTCCAAATACTACCTTCCAATATATCAATCTTTACCTCTCGACCATTTCGAGACTCCTCGTCATGTCCGTGATCTCATCCGGAACTCCAAACAAACTTCAGTCACAAAAACACATAACTCATAATACAAATCATCATGGAATGTTAAGCGCGCGGACCCTACGGGTTCGAGAACTATGTAGACATGACCGAGACACATCTTCGGTCAATAACCAATAGCGGAAACTGAATGCTCATATTGGCTCCTACATATTATACGAATATGTTTGTTGGTCAAACCGCATAACAACATACGTCATTCATTTTGTCATCGGTATGTTACTTGCCAGAGATTCGATCGTCGGTATCATCGTACCTAGTTCAATCTCATTACCGGCAAGTCTCTTTTCTCGTCCCATAATGCATCATCTCGTAACTAACTCATTAGTCACATTGCTTGCAAAGCTTATAGTGATGTGCATTACCGAGAGGGCCCAAAGATACCTCTCCGATATACGGAGTGACAAGTCCTAATCTTGATCTATGCCAACCCAACAAACACCTTCGGAGACACCTGTAGAGCATCTTTATAATCACCCAATTACGTTGTGATGGTTGATAGCACACAAGGTGTTCCTCCGGTATTCGAGAGTTGCATAATCTCATAGTCAGAGGAACATGTATAAGTCATGAAGAAAGCAATAGCAATAAAACTAAACAACCATTATGCTAAGCTAATGGATGGGTCTTGTCCATCACATCATTCTCTAATGATGTGACCCCGTTCATCAAATGACAACACATGTCTATGGGTCAGGAAACTTAACCATCTTTGATTAATGAGCTAGTCAAGTAGAGGCATACTAGGGACACTCTGTTTTGTCTATGTATTCACAAGTACTAAGTTTCTGGTTAATGCAATTCTAGCATGAATAAAAAACATTTATCATGATATAAGGAAATATAAATAACAACTTTATTATTGCCTCTAGGGCACATTTCCTTTAGTCTCCCACTTGCACTAGAGTTAATAATCTAGTTCAGATCGTCATGTGATTTAGCACCAATAGTTCATATCTTTATGTGATTAGTTCTCATCTCCATGTGACTAACACCCAGAAAGTTTACTAGATTCAATAATCTAGTTCACATCACTATGTGATTAACACCCAAAGAGTGATCATATTTTTCTTGTGAGAGAAGTTTAGTCAACGGGTCTACCACATTCAGAGCCGTATGTATTTTGCATATTTTCTATGTCTACAATGCTCTGCACGGAGCTACTCTAGCTAATTGCTCCCGCTTTTAATATGTATCCAGATTGATACTTAGAGTCATCCGGATAAGTGTCAAAGCTTGCATCGACGTAACCCTTTAAGACGAACTTTTTGTCACCTCCATAACCGAGAAACATGTCCTTATTACTCTAAGGATAATTTTGACCGCTGTCCAGTGATCCACTCCTGGATCACTATTGTACCCTCTTGCCAAACTCATGGTGAGGTACACAATATGTCTGGTACACAAGATAGCATACTTTATAGAACCTATGACTGAGGCATAGGGAATGCCTTTTTATTCTCTTTCTATTTTCTGCCGTGGTCGGGTTTTGAGTCTTTGCTCAACTTCACACCCTGCAACACAGGCAAGAACTCCTTCTTTGACTGTTCCATTTTGAACTACTTAAAAAACTTTTCAAGGTATGTACTCATTGAAGAAACTTATCAAGCATCTTGATCTATATCTATGGATCTTGATGCTTAATATGTAAGCAGCTTCACCGAGGTCTTTCTTTGAAAAACTCCTTTCAAACACTCCTTTATGATTTCCAGAAAATTCTACATCATTTCTGATCAACAATATGTCATTCACATATACTTATCAGAAAGGTTGTAGTGCTCCCGCTCACTTTCTTGTAAATACAGGTTTCACGAAATGTCTGTATAAAACCACATGCTTTGATCACCTTATCAAAGCGTATATTCCAACTCCGAGATGCTTGCACCAGTCCATAGATGGATCGCTGGAACTTGCACACTTTGTTAGCACCTTTAGGATTGACAAAACCTTCTTGTTGCATCATATACAACTCTTATTTAAGAAATCCATAAGGAATGTAGTTTTGACATCCATTTGCCAGATTTCGTAAAATGTGGCAATTGCTAACATGATTCGGATAGACTTAAGCATCGCTACGAGTGAGAAAATCTTATTGTAGTTGTCGGATGTGGGGTTTCGGCAAACCCTTAAGGTTTGAACACTGGGGTGCGCGCGAAGTCTTTCCCTTCTACCAATCTATGCTCTAGCTCGCTAAGATCTCGCGGACAAACTCGACGAACTCGCAACACAGAAAGACACGAAGTTTATACTGGTTCGGGCCACCGTTGTGGTGTAATACCCTACTCCAGTGTGGTGGTGGTGAATTGCCTCTTGGGCTGATGATGAACAGTACAAGGGAAGAACAGCCTCCTGAGGTTGAGGTGTTCTTGTGCGTATGAACTTGTGGCGTGAGGATTCGATCAGCTCAGGCCTACTTGACTTGAGTTGCCTCTACTGTGGTAGCTAGCTCTACTTATATAGGCCCTGGTCCTCTTCCCAAATATCGAGTGGGAAGGGAGCCAACAACGGTGGGCAAATTTGAAGGGGGACAACTAGTACAAGCTATCCTTACAAAAGCGGTCTTCGCCTGCGAAAAGCTCTGGGGTGACGCCGTCTTGCACTACAAAAAAAAGACACATCCATGACATTTTGGGCCGAACGAATTTTTTTTCTGTCATACATATGACACTTCTATGACGATAATTGTGATAAAACCCGATATCATCATAGATGTGGTGGGCTCCTACTTCTATGACAAAAAATCATGACAGAAAATGGGCTTTTCGTCCAGGCGGGCCGGACGCAGCTGTATGACATTCTTTGGGCCGTCCATGACGGAAAAAACCATGGTAGAAGCGAGGGAGGAAAATTTCAGGAGTTCCGGTTACGGTGGGAGGTCGGGGGCGGCGATGCATCGCTTGTCTCGTGACACGCACGCTGCTGCGTGTGCGAGGCATTGGCTGTAATCGAACCCGAAAGCGAGGCGTTGGGCTCTAATGAACCCGGCGATTGCACCTTTGCAGTTACGCTACATCGAACCCGGCGATCGATCGATGGTCGTTAATCGAACCCGATCGAGTGATTCCTTCACTATCGCCGCTAATCAAGCCGATCGATGCTGCCTCTGGGATGAATAGTGAGTGTTGCGAGGGGGGTTGGATGAACAGTGGCGGTGGTGTTGCCTCTGGATGAAACAGGACCCGTGGTGTGGTGGAGGCTGGATGAGCGATAGATGGTGGAGGGGTGCCCGTGGAGGGGTGCTTGAACAGGACCACATGGTGTGGAGGACTAGATGAACAGTGAGCGGTGGAGGGGTGCCCGTGGAGGGTGGTTGAACAGGACCCGTGGTGTGGAGGGTTGGATGAACAGTAGAGGGTGGAGGGGTGGTTGAACAGTAGCCGGTGGAGTAGCACGCGGTGGAGGCTGGATGAACAGGAGCCCGTGGAGGCTGGAGGAGGTCGGCGTTAGCCCGTGGAGGCTGGAGGAGGTCGACGGTGGAGATGAACAGTATCCCATGGAGTGCCGTTTTGCGGTACGCCACACCCCTCCCGATGAACAGGACCCCCGTTTCGACCGTAGGAGGTCCGTTTCATCAGTTTTGCGGTACGCCACACCCCTCCGATCAACAGGACCCCCGTTTCGACCGTAGGAGGTCCGTTTCGTCCGTTTTGCGGTACGCCACACCCTTCCCGATCAACAGGACCGCCATTTCGACCGTAGGAGGTCCGTTTCCTCTAATTTGCGGTACACCACACCCCTCCCGATCAACAGGACCCTGTTCCGAACGTAGGAGGTTCGTTTCCTCCATTGTGCGGTACGCCAGGCCTCGTTTCCATCGCCTATTCCGTCCAAGCCCTCCCGATGAACACGACCACGCATTCCCTTCCGACCCAGCCGGTTGGCTGCCACGCGTTCTGTTGCCTCCCGATGAACACGACGCATTTCGTTGCCTCCCCATGAACACGAGGCACTCCGTTGCCTCCCCATGAACACGACGACGACACTGTTTCTCTGTTCCTACCCAGCCATGTACACGAGTCCTGGCCGTACGTATGCGCGAGTAGGCGTTCGAGACCCCGCCCGTATGTACACATACGTGGCCGTATTTTCTTTCTTGCACCCTAGCAGCTATACGTACGTGTACATGCTACGTGCGCGCCTCTACTACGGCATGTGCGCGCCTCTACAACGACCAGTATGTACGTACACGTTCGCGACCAGAATGACAACGCTACGTACGCTTCGACTAGGTGGGTCCCGACCGCCGTGACACTTCCTTGCGTGCGAAGATGTAGCTGGTAGGTCCCAGCGGTCGGCGAATCATTTTTGCCCGGACGCACTTCCTTGCATGCGAAGATGTAGCTGGTGGGTCCCAGCAATGCCGGCGAATCGTTTTGTTTTTTGCGGACGCACTTCCTTGCGTGCGAAGGTGTAGCTGGTGGGTCCTAGAAGTCGGAAACATTTTTGCGAAATACGGTGGCCCGTCCGGTGGGTCCCGCTGTCGGTGGAGGAATAATTATTTTGCGGCGTAATAAGGAGGCACTTCCTTCTTTGCGCCCGTGGACCAATTTGCCGGCGTCTCCATGCACAGTACTCTTCCGATGGAAGTCGGTCGTTGATCACATTGACCACGCCGCGCCGAGACCACCACGACGGTGGACGATGGCGAGGCCTAGGAAGGGGACGACACGGATGCAGGGAAGACTTGGCAGTTGTTTCTCACGCGGAGAAGTACGATCAGAGGTTTAGGGTTTATCGTCTGCCGTCAGCCGAAGAATAACAGCGGTGTGGGTGAGTAGAGGGATGGCTAGGCCAGCGATGGGAATGCGGTGGGGCGGTGAGGCTGCTGCAACCTGGCAGCCCTTGAGGAGGAGGGAGCAGGAGTCCGCATGGCGCTTGTTTGAGCGGATAGAGCAGGAAGAGCAGAGATTGAAGAAGCACGACGGCCGTTGGATGGCCATCCAACGATCCTTTGCTTGTCGTCAACCTTTTTTTAGGAAAGCCTCAAATCTGTGGAAAACAGCATACAACCCATCTGCCATTATTTCTAATAATTTACAACCCATTTGCTAATTCTTAAGGTTTTTTGGAGCCCATATTCTTTTTGTTAACATTACAGACCATATTGTGGCAACGGTTAAAAAATTATACGAAATTTTGCATATTTCGGTGCGGTCCGAACTGTTTTTAGTCCCGAAATTTCGACTCACATTCAAACTGATTTTAAAAATAAATGTATATCGATATAAAATCCACAAATTCTCCACGCATAAAAATTAATATAATTTAAAATCTCGAAATGAAAAAAAATTATTTGAAACTAATTGCCGGTTTGATGTATTTTTAAAAATGTACAACCCATTTCTCATTACTGATGGGCCATTTTCTCGGCCAGCCGAATGAAAGCTCTCCTCATCTTGAAAGATTTGCAGCCCAACAGGCCTGACAAAGCGACTTACTTGGCAAATCACAAAAAAACTGGGCTGTGGCCGTTGACCCAGTTGTCAGCCTCTCCACGTACAGTACTCTTCCGATGGAATGTCGTTGACCACATTAACCACGCCGCGCCGAGAGCACCAAGGTGGTGGACGGCGGCGAGGCCTAGGAAGGGGACGACGCGGAGACGGGGAAGACGTGGCAGTGGATGCCCACGCGGAGAGGAGTACGAGGGTTCACTGGTTCGGCTGCGATGTGAGTCTGCCATCGCCGCAGGGCCTGGCTAGCGGTGGGAGTAGTAGGGGGCGATGAGGCCTCAACGGCAGCATAGCCGGCCACTGGAGGCAGGAGCATGTGGTCTCCCCCGCGCTGGTTTGGGCGGCTGATGCAAGAAGAGCAACGATTGAAGAAGCAGCAAGACCGTTCGCTTCAAATCCAATGGTTACTGCTGCTAGAATCGTTTGTTGACTAAGTTGACAAGCCCTGCGTACGCGTCAACGTAGTAGGCCCACAGGTCAGTCTCGCAACCGGTGCGCCCTAAATGTCAGTGGGAGGAATCATTTTTTTCGGCGTAATAAGGAGGCGATTGATTGCGTGCGGCCAGCCAACGGAGGGAGTAGGGTGGGCAGGGAAGCCAGCAGCGGCATCACAAATGAGCCACAAGAGGAGGGAAGCGGCAGTCCATGGCGCTAGTTTAAGCGGTGAGCAGGAAGATCGAGATTGAAGAAGCACGTCGGCCGTTGGATGGACATCCAACAGTCACTGCTGCTAGAATCGTGTGTTCACTGACAAATCCTTGCGTAAACAAGTCAGCCACTTGCTATTATTTTTATAATTTTTACTCATTTTCTAGTTCATATGGAATTTAGTGTAGCCCGTTTTCCATTTTTAGAATTGTTGGCCATTTTCTTGTCAGTACCAGTGTCAAAAAATTAAGTAAATATGTGGGAAATTTTGAAAATTCGCAAATTTTTGCTGGGGAACGAAATATTCTTAATACAAAAATTAATAGCCATAATTTAAAAATAAATTAGTACTATGTCATGTTAAATCCAATGAAATACATTATAAGATATCGGTGAAGAACAAAAACAAAAAACTAATATCCCATTTGCTATAATTTTTTGGAATTTTCAACCCCTTTTGATATTGCTTTTAATGAGACATTGACCATACTCTTTGGCCAGGACGGAATGCATCCCTCCTCATCATGAAAGATTTGCAGCCCAGTAATTCGGAGAAAACAAATAGGCCTAGCTTGAGTATTCTTCAAAAAAGAAATACTGGGCTACCTATTTTCCCAAAGAACTGGTGCATGAGCATTTAGCTTTATTTATTTATTTACTTATTTATGTTTACGGGACCATGAGCATGTACCTGGGCCGGATTCATGTGAGAGCCTCCCTTCCAGTTAATTATGGGCTTCTCTATTGGGCCTTGATCAGTGGGCTGCATCTTATCAACAAGTGGAAAATGTGTTCCGTATGAAAAATAGTATGAGCTACGTATGGTACGGGGCACTAAAGGATAGAACCGTGCAACGACTTCCAAAACATTGTGTTTGTCGTTCTAAAAATACATTTATTCAACCAACAGACGAAATATACTACTGATTGTACATTGAAAACAGCAGCGGCGACAACCGGGCTGGGGTGCAAGCAAGCGATAGCGAGGCGGAAGAGTGAAGACGCAACTCTCTCTTCCAAACCAAACATCAGCCATCATTACAAAAGGGCTACCAAAAAAGAACAAGTGTATGCATCACACTAAATAAAGATCCTACTACACCAAGTGTACGCATCTAACTAACTGGCTCACTTAGACGTTACTTTTTATTAAGATGTGCAGATTGGCTGACGGCTTGAACCAGATGGGTGCCTGCCAGGGGAAACTCCAGCCAGCAGGTCGAAGTCTAATACTTGCGACCCTCTCTCCTACTTTGGGCTGCAGAGCGTGGCGGCACATATCAGGGTATGGTGCATGCAGAGACGCATGGTACACTGTGTACACAAAGTTTTTCCGGATGAACGAAACCGCGCTGCCATCATGATCCTTGCCGCGGTTATCTCACAGTTAATTGGATAATTCAGTCCGACAAAGCGAGAGGCGTGCACCAAGGCTACTTACCAGCCTCCAAATAAAAATTCACGAAGGCCCAGAGAAGTTGGGATCCTGCTCAAAGACCTTGAAGTGACTGTGATTGTATTCCGCGAAACAACACGTCCGGTATGTGCGAACGATCATCAATATTTCACCGTCGTCTGATCGAGCCAGGAACCACCTACAACTGCCATGCCGCTTTTCTTTGAAAGGTTATGGGATTTGGAAGGGTAGGGACACCAGGCGGCCTACAACATCATATCAAGTTGGAGTCAAATAAAAAAGGGCTCTTGATTTAGTCAATCTTAAGAACAACATGTTATGAACATGAATATTTTTTCAAGAAATGTTGACAGATAATATAAGCAAGCCATCATGATATCATAGGAAAGTAACATACTTCTTTGTAACAACCGTTTGTAGCGATGGATCGGAGTAGGCCAGCAATACGTCCAGCCATAGAAGGAGTCGACAACAGTAAATGAAGCCCTTGTGTTCAATGGCATCGAGACAACCATGGAGGATGTATGATCCCGCAATGGGCGTGCATATTTATCCACTTACCGCGGTGACCTGTTAGATAGGCGAGACCGCGGTTGAAGAACGCAATTAGCAGAAGTCTTTATAATTCGCAGATCTTGTGGGCACTTGGCAGATTACAACCTTGAGCAAATCAAACTTGGTATCTTGTTCGCCATCGTAAGATTCCGAGTATTCGGGCATGATTGCCAAAGCGGTGTAGTGTTAATCGAAGGAAGGGGATCAATCGCGGTGTAGACCTCCACGAGCATCCAGCTACCGCGACCATAGACGAGCACCATCCAAGACGATGTTCATGCCGACCGGTACATACCGTTAATGTAGCCGAGGCGACGGGATCGGATCACAGTGAAGGGGGTTGATGCTCGCCACCCTATGATCGTTATGCTGCGTGACACGCCGTTTCTGAAGATCAGGCGGCATCAACAAGCATGGAGCTGGCTTAAAAAGCTCCGGCCTGAGGGCTTTGAGTAGACAGTACAGCCCCGACGAGCACGCGACGAGCGGCGTGGTACTGAGATTGTCCACACGCGAAACAATGAGCTTGATTACCTCTGTGGGGAGCGAATTCCAGCCACTCTTTCGGCGAACGCTGCTCGGTTCTTCCATTGTTAGTGCTTGGGTTTCGGACGTGGGGGGGGGGGGGTGGCGCCTTAGCTGGGATGGAAGCTTGGACGAGATGATGCGGACAAAGATGGAGAAGCGAATATGTGCTGCGGGAAGTGGACAGGTGATGATGACTACAGCATGCCGCTTGACTTACGAGACACATACCAGCAGTGTAGGGTCATATCGATGCCAGACAACTTGCTTGAGTGATCACAGTACTGGTACTCCCTACAGTACCTACTACAGTACCTACTACAGTACTATGCCCTAGCTTGCTAGAGTAGAGTAGTAGAGTAGGACTCTGCTCTACTACTAGCACCGGAGGAGTAGTAGTATATTCTAATCTAAAATAGTTACAAACTTCAATGCCCGGCGTGGAATCGACTACGAACCGTGCTCAAAGACCGTGTCTCACGTGGTGTTTGGACTTATATGCAAAAAATAGCAAGATGCCCATGCATTTGCACGACACACCATCATCACCAACTTGGTTTTTCTCTACTCCTACTCCTATAAAAGACTCAGTTGGTGATGATGGAGGCGAGGAGGCGTGTTCAGCCGGGCGTGCAGCGGACGGCGCAGCACTATTTGATTTGTTATAAAAAACAAAGAAGAGTAGTAGAGATAGAGACATAGGGAGGAGCACGAGGTTGTGGGAGATAAGGATGAACGAGGCAAGGCCTTATCTGTAAATGTGGAGAGAGGTGCGGGTATCTTTTGTAAAATTGCCATAGTTTCCTTCCTATCTGTCAGATATAAATCGGATGGCCTATATTGCAGGATGGCAGGCATACCATCATCACCAACTCTGTTTTCTATAAGAGTAGATATATATAGATATAGATAGATGGAGACTAGGGAGTACTAGTAAGGACACCATCTACTGCTTCGTGTGCTACTCCTGCGCCTTAAGTACCAAGAACGTCCCCTACAATGCCCACCCCTCCTCAAGGCTCCATTCAAGGCGTTGTTGAAACTGAGAGCGACTCTCGCGATCGGCCGGCAGCCACGACTTCACCGACGATGACTTCTTCCCTGACCTCGGCAACCTCTTCCTCAACGACATGGGCGACAACCTCAACGCCAACGGTGCTGCTCCCGTTGCACCGTATGTGTTTCTGTCCTTCCTGTTCGTAATCATGGTAGAATTCATGTTTCTACTCTGTATCCTACTACTATGCTAGTCCACATGATTAGTATCATCTCTGTTATAGCCGTCATGATTTGTTTTGTGCTCATTCGGATTAAATCTCGTAGTAACTTGCTCATATATTCAACTAGCGCAACATCCCCTACAACCACTCCTGTTTCATGGACGGCCTGGTCGATGCCTCCAAGGAGCCCTTCGTCCACTGCTATGAGTGCCCGATGCCGTTTTGTGGCTCGCCGGCGGACATGGTGCATCACCTCACGGATGCGTGCAGCGGTCACTGCTGGCCCTTGGCGGAGAACATCAAGTATGACACGTGCTACCGGTTCACCATGCCGGAGTTGCTGGAGGATCACCGCTGCCTGCTAGTCTTGGAGGAGGACGACAGCGTCTTCCTCTTGATCGTGGGCACCGGCGAGGCCCGCGCAGGCCGCCGCCCCATCTCTGTAATGTGCGCCAGGGGCATCGCCGCTGATGCTGGCACTAACACGAGGCAGATGTACGGGTGCGTGGTCACTGTTACTACCCCTCCGGGTCGCGTGGGCGGCGACACCGGCCTCATCGGACAGACTTGGACTCTGGGGAGCTGGGACTATCCCGCCAATGTGGACTTGGAAAACCCATGGCATCCTTTACCCGCCGACGCGGTGCACGGGACTCCAAGGAGGTTCACCTGGACATACGCATTATCAAGTGCACTTAGAAAACATGTAGTGTGTGTGTGGGCGCTTATGGCCCGTGTCTTTGCCGCTTTTGATTCTGTAAGCTTGTCGTTAAACTTGAGTGGCTTTCGCTGCAGTCCTTCCTTTGAACTGCTCCTCTCAGTGAGCTGATGTAAGACACTTTGGGTTTCATTTGATAATGGAACTGGGGAGGAGCCTCCCTGTTCTTCTAGAAAAATTTACGCATTATCAAGTTAAATGTTGATCTTTAGTCTTCGCTCAATGTAATCCGCTGTCTAAGCATGTGGAGACTTCCACGCAGGATCTTGCTCTATTGGAGTATCGCACATGAATATAAGTGTATCCGTTTATGGTTTAGTCTACAGTACTGGTGAAAGACTTATGATGAACCATTTCTTACATCTCCTCTGCCACCTTGCAAGTCATCCTGATTTAATCCCTCCGTCTAGGTGTATAAGGGCATGGTTAATATTACTTAATAGTATAGCCAATTGTTGACTATAAGAAAGTGCAATGTCATCTGTAGCCAACATGTATAACAATCGATACTCAAAAACTAATTCTTAAAGATCATTTCTTGCAAAGCACAATAAGTGTTATTTCTTCACAAGTTTTGGATGCAGGTTGAACAGTTGAACACTTTTGTTTGCAAAAGATACATTTTTATCTATTTCACCCGGATGTTTGTGAGATCTAGAGATGAGATAATATCCGAAGAAACCTATCGATACCCGTTACACATGAGATGACCCCCACATCCTTTGTCAAAAAAAAACAACTCCCCGATCAATGTATTTCACTCTTCGATGCAACGCACGGGCACCTTACTACTATAGATTAGTACGACCAAAAATTGAACTAACATTATATATAGTACGATAAATACTGATGCATGTCACCTAAAATTATATCATTCAAAACAATGTTCAAATACGAATCCAACGATCTAGTTTTTGTTGACATGCACAAACATTTTGTCAGTTAAATCTTCAGTCAAATTCAATGGGGGACTAATAAACCAGGACCGATGTAGTACAAGTGCAGAGGGCGGTGCTGCACGGGAGTCTCACCTCTCACCCCACTCGTGGCGCGGCACTAAAGCCGTCATATCACAAAACCCAACCACTCCCAGTAATAAGTGGCCTGGTAAAATAAACAGACAAGCAACCATCACATCCCTCCATTTTTTTGCATTTCATCTCTCTGCATTTACTTTCTATGGTTCATCTCGCACACTCGATACCTAGCTACTACTCCTAGGGCCAGTTCTTTTGGCGTCTTCCCCAGCTTTTCCCACAAGACTAGTCACAGTGGAGAGTAACAATAAGGCGCCTCACTCATTTATTTGGGCTTCTAAACTACTACTCCGTCCTGGTTTATTCCTCACCATTGTAATTTGTGCTAAATTTTGACCAAAGATTTAGCAAATAAACATTAACGTTTCTTGTTTTCTCCTCCTCCTTGGTCATGGTGCACAGCCTAAGATGACTTATTAACCTAGACGGATGGAGTAGTGCATGTCACATGCACTAACATTGTCGGGGAGGCTGATCGTACCCACGGACACCTATGGGGCCCGGCGGAGCAGGCCCCTTTGTGGTTCGGAGGGGGGCGGAGGTCGCACGAAGAGCGGATCGAGGCGAGGCACACGGGCGGTTTACCCAGCTTCGGAGCTCTCCGGAGAGATAAAACTCCTACTGCTGCTTGTTTGATCTATTCTCTTCTTGCTAGGGAGCAATGCCAGCTACAAAACTTAGCGTGAGTCTATCTGGCCTCGAGTGGGTCGAATGAACCCAACGAGACGAAACTGGCTAACTGAACTGAACGGAACCGAACGAACCGACCCGAACCCCCCGAACCCCCTCTACGTTGCACTCGGGCCTCCTTTTATATGCTCAAGGGGTCTCCGACCGGTGGCACCATAGGCGGGAATACGAATGTAAAACAGGAGTTGGTACACCTACTTGAACAAAGTGTACAGTGCAAAATACCTAACTGTGGACGGCAAGGGACAAAAGCAATAAATGCCTGTCGTTGTCGCCCAAACAGTGTATAACGAGAGACCGTTAAGCGCGCCTCCGCTTCGCCACGATGGCGAAGCTGTCGGCGCCAGCGTCGCCGCTCTCCGCTGCACAGCTGCTCGACACGCAGCGCGGAGCGGTCCCATGGCGACACGTCATTTGGGTGAGCTGGAGCGGAGACGGAGAGGAGTTGCATGTCGCGGCAAAGCGCCTTGCCGGCCGAATCCTTGTCACGCTTCGGAGACTTGTCGGCGCCCGAGCCTTCCCGGCAAGCTCCTCTTGCCGGGGCCTTGTCTTCTGCGTGCCTGGAGTGGCCTTCCCGACAAGCTCTTCTTGTCGGGGCCTTGTCTGCCTAGAGAGGCCCTCCCGGCAAGCTCCTCTTGCCGGGATCTTGTCTTCCGAATGGCTGCGGAGGGTCTTGGCGGACGCCCGGCGAGGCTTGCCGCGAGGGGCCTTCGACTGCCCGTGCACAAGTTCGGGTACTAAGGTACCCCTACTTTAGTACACCGGCAGAGCCCCAGTGCAGGCCATACACGGCGCCGAAGCGCTGTTGGGCCAAGCCCAAAAAAGGCACGCCACACGCAGCGGCCTGGGTCCAAACCAAACCCTCTCCATGTTCGCCGCGTCCCTCCGTAACGGCACGCGTTGATTGCGGCGTCGTGGGGGAAGTGGGCGGCGTGCGGGGTCGCTCCACCCGTCGCCTCCGTTCTGTATCCCTGCCACGTGGTTCCCATGCTCTTGGGGTCACGGACGGTGGAAGTGGGAAACTGGGCCGTCATGAGCGGAGGCAGCAGGTCGGCCCCGATTCCCTGCTCTTCCTATGCCCTGATTTGTCGAGCGGGGCGGTTGAGCCCCCACCTTGCTTCTTTAAAAAGAGTGGAAGGGGAGCGCAGAAGCCCGCGCTCTCCCATCTCCTTCTTTCCTCAGTTTCCGCTCCCCTTTCTCTCATTCGCCATGGAGAAAAGGGACCTTGATTCTTCGTCGGTGGCAGCGAGGGTCGCCGCTAGACAGCGCTTCCCTCCCATCCCCACGTCCGGGGCGGCAGGGCCAGCCCCAAGAGGAAGAGGGAGGGGGCGAGGTCGTGGACGAGGTCGAGGCGTTCGGGGAAGAGGCGGACGGGGCGGCGCGCCGTCTCCGCTTCTGCTGGCGGTTCCCCTCCCTGCGGCGGTCCATACCGGGGACGACCCTTGCGAGTTCTTCGTCAGGCTGCGCCGGGCGCCTCGTCGCCGCCTCCGGCTTCCAGCTCCGTTTGCGAGCGCGATGGGGTCGGATCCGCCCGAGACATTGAGATTGCACATGAGGGGCTGCGGAATCAGCGGCATGCGAGCCCGTGTTGTATTCCCAGCCCCTAATGTGATGTATCTCGATCGTGGGTGGAAGACGTTCACCCGCATCCACAGCCTGAGGGCGGGGTTTACCCTCCATTTTAAGTTAATGGAGGGTGATCTCCTCTCCGTCAAGGTCTTGAGGATCTTGGTACTTTCGGGAGAAGTGCTGCGTGGATAGCTCCTCCGGCCGAAGATTCCCCCTCGAGCGAGAGTGACGAAGAGGAGAGCGACAGCGGCGACGAGGTTGGCGGGCCCGATTAGTTGTCGGGCGCCGCTTCGTGCGTCACCGGCGACCCCATCATCTGCGTCGCCGGCTCCCTGAACTCCCCGGGGTCGTCTCCTTGGGCGACTGGCGTAGGGAGGCTGCGGAAGGGGAAGAGGGATGGCGACAAGGCCGTCAAGTCGGAGTACGAGGGCGTAGTGCCCTCGGACAGCATCTTGACGTCCTGCCGCCCGTCTTGAGCCCGCTTCGGCGCTGCCATCTCCGTCAAGCCCTCGGGAGCTCTGGGATGTTCTCTTGGTGTCTTCGGCACCCGTAGCTCGTCTAGGCGTTTCTTTTGCCCTTCCCGCCTCCTTGACTTACCTCCTGAAGAGAGGGACAGAAAAAGGATTACGGGCATCTTATCTTTTTAATTTGTAAGCCTTCGGGCCTTATCCGCAATTAATACTTGTAATCTTCCCTTTCATGTTTTTCATTCCCCACGGATTGTATCCGAGTAGAATGTTTTTAATGAAAAAGGGAAGACTGAAAAAGGACGAAGGGCTTATCTGATATCTCAGCCTCCGGCAACTCTGGCTTGCCGCAGCTCCCGGCAACTCTGGCTTGCCGCAGCCCTCGGCAACTCTGGCTTGCCGCAGCCCCCGGCAACTCTGGCTTGCCGCAGCCCCCGGCAACTCTGGCTTGCCGCAGCCCCCGGCAACTCTGGCTTGCTGGGGCTTGGGTGCCGGCGCGCCCTTCTTCTCCTCTTCGCTGTTATTTCAGTTCTGAGGACGATTCAGCCAGCGCCGCAATAAGTTATTTTTGTAGTATAACTTTATTCTGGGCAACGTTTGCTACGTTACTTCCTTTATTCGACTCTTGGCTTTGTATGTTATTACCCTACGCTTTTCAGGGAAACTTGCCAGTGCAGGCACCCTTGCCGCGGCGCCGAAAGTCGCGGAACTTCAGCGACTATTTGGAGGGGTCGCTACCGACAACAAGCAACCTTGTCGCGGACTAGTCGCAGCTCACTTAAGTTGTTGAGCGGACTCGAAACAAAGTAAAGCGCGACCGATCCACGACTTGGTTCCTCCGCGCACGGGTTTCTCATACAAAGCGCGGTCGTTCAAGGAAGATAACTTTACAAATTTATTACTGATCTGAATCGATCGATGCAATGTTATTTCCTCTACTCGATTCCTTCCTTTGTACGTTATTGCCCTACGCTTTTCAGGGAAACTTGCGGTCTGCAGCACCCTTGCATGGCCGCCAGTCGGAACTTCAATGACTTCTTTGGCCGGGGTCGCTACCGACAAGCAACCTTGTCGCGGACTAGCCGCAGCTCACTTAAGTTGTTGAGCGGACTCAAAACAAAGTAAGGGCGCGACCAGTCACGATTTGGTTCCTCTGCGCACAGGTTTTCCATACAAAGTACTATCGTTCGAGGAAGATAACGAAAATTTAAAAATTGATTGCTTCCCGATGAGGTGAAACTTCCTCGAGCTGTGTCTGGTCCATAGTATTATCTCCTCCTCCCCCCTGGTTAACTTGTGCGCGAGGGAGCCTTCCTTTCTTTGAGAGAAGAGAAAGAAGAGGAAATAACGTTATGGAGCCTAGCGGCTCGATTCTGCTTACCGGGTATGGTTGCTGCACAAAGTGTTAGCCAAAACATGCAATAAATTGATGAAAGCATGAGGTTGGCAAGCTGTGCGCAACACATGGGCTTCTTGATGCCGCAGGGTCTGCGCCCGGCTTTGTCTGAAAGGATTACATGCAACAGCGGCAAGACTTGTACAAAAGGTGGTTGCCGGGCAGTTCCGACAACCGCGCCTTATGGGTAAAACTTACGAAGATGCTCAATGTTCCAGAGTTGCTCACGGAATGCCATCTTCGGTCTCAAAGCGGACGGCGCCGGGCCTAGTGACTCGTTTCACCCGATAAGGGCCTTCCCACTTGGCGTCAACTTGTTTGAATTCTTGGCGGACTGAACGCCGCCGAAGAACAAAGGTCGCCTTCCTCGAGACTTCGGCATTAACCCTGCGGCCATGGTAGCGACGCGAGCTTGTCGGTAGCGGCGGCTCGCCTGACACCACGAAGACGATCCTCCTCAAGGAGCAGCGCGTCATCTTGTCGCAGCTGCTCTTGCTCAAACTCATCATAAGCGAGCACTCGAGGCAACCCATATACGAGTTCCGTGGGGAGAACTGCCTCTGCTCCATAGACTAGAGCAACGGGTGCCTGGCCAGTGGCTCGATTTGGCGTCGTCCTGATCGACCAAAGAACCACCGGCAGCTCCTCGATCCAGTTACTTCCGCACTTGTGCAGCTGTCGAAAGTTCTGGTCTTGAGTCCGCGCAGCACTTCAAAGATTTGCCCTCTTCGCTTGACCGTTGCTTCTCGGGTGAGCAACAGCGAAGGCAAGCGCACCTTGGCGCCTAGGTCTTGGGCGTCTTGCATGAAGGTGCGACTTCGTAAATTGTGTGCCGTTGTCGGTGATGATCCTGTTAGGGATTCGAAGCGGCAAACAATCGACCAAGAACTTGATCACGATCGCGTTGTCACCTTCCTCATCGCTTCCACTTCCGGCCACTTTGTGAACTTGTCGATGGCGGCGTATAAGTACTCAAAGCCCCGACAGCTCGGGGAAGGGGCCGAGATGTCGAGCCCCGGACCGAAAATGGCCAGGATAAAGGGATCGTCTGGAGAGCTTGAGCCGGTGTGTATCTGTTTGGAATGGGCGGCACGCTTCACACTTGGTTACTTGTGCGAGTTGCATCTTTGGAGGGCTGTCGGCCAGAAGAAACCTTGCCGGAAAGCTTTGCGGCAAGTGCTCTTCTTGCCAATGTGGTGACCACATATGCCTCCATGTATCTCTGCCAACAGCTTCGTCCATCTTCCACAGGAATACACTTCAATTTCACACCGCTGAAGTCTTCTTACATGCAGTATCTTTGTCGACTAACTGGTACATACTCGACTGCCGGGCTACTCTTTCCGCTTCTTCCTGCTCTTCGGGAAATTCTCCTGTCTGAAGGAAATGGACAATCTGCTGCGCCCATGTTGGAGCTTGTGGCTCGACAACAAGGACTAAAGGCACATCTGCTGCTGAGGGAACATCAGCTTCTACGGCAAGAGCCTGTGGCTCTGCCGGAGCTAGATGCTCCCCGACAAGCTTGCCGGAGCAAGACTTGTCGGGAGCGTTGCTTCAACGAAACAAACCCGAAGGGTCCGTCGGAAAGCAGGCTCCTCGACCGCTTGTCGGTGTTGATCTTGGGGACCTTTGCAACGACGGCTTCGGGAAGCTCTGTCGGAAAATAGTCACCAGAGGCCAACTTCCTCTTCTTGCTCTGTCCAGTCGATGGTGTTACGGTTGGCTGAGTCAGCTTGAGCACGAAAATCCCTGGTTCCACAGGTAACTTAAACGCGGCGCACTTTGACAGTCCGTCAGCAATCTCATTCTTAGCTCTTGGAAAATTTTCCATTTTCTTGTCGTCAAAGTTCTCCTATAGCTTTCTCTCTTCATCAACGTAGGCTTCCATCAACGGAATCTGATAATCTTTGTTCACTTGTCGGACTGACGAGTTGCGAGTCACCCCCGACAATAAGCTTCTTGATCCCACGGTCCATCGCGATCCACGAGACCGGCAAGCAAACCTTCATACTCTGCAGTATTGTTTGTCGCTTGCTCCTTGGGAAAGTGCATCCGGACGACGACTTGAGGTGCTCTCCGGTGGGTGCGATAAGCAAAGACGACGGCAACCGGGCGCCTTGCAGCGAGAAGGCACCATCAAAGTACATCAGCCACTCTTTGCTTGCTTCTTTGACGGGAATGCTCGTCTCCGGAATTTCTTCATCTGGCGTTGGCGTCCATTCTGCTATGGATTCTATCAAGGCTCTGCTTTGGATAGTTGATGTGCTTTCAAACTTGAGATCAAAGCTTGACAGCTCCAGTGCCCACTCGACAATCCTGCCTGTCGCTTCTGGATTCTGCAGTATCCTCTTGAGGGAAAGCGGTGACAACTGTGATCTCATGTGCTTGGAAGTAATGGCGCAGCTTTCTCGAGGCCATGAGGAGGCCGAAAAGCAATTTTTGCACACCAGAGTACCTTGACATAGCCCCTTGCAGGAGGGAGCTGACAAAATAGACTGGGCGCTGCACCATCCTTTTCTGCATCTGCTCATGCGTCTTCGCGGACTCGTCCTTGTCGGGACCAGAGCTTGTCGGCGAAGCCCCCTGCTTGTCGCTGGATGTGTTTGCCGTGGTTGCTGGCTCGTCATCTGCCTCCCTCTCCGCCACTAACGCAGCACTAACCACTTGATTGGTTGCCGCTATATATAGCAGCAACTTCTCTTGTGGACTAGGCGCGACAAGTGTTGGAGTGGAGGACATGTATCTCTTCAAGTCCTGCAGCGCAGCCTCCGCTTCGGGAGTCCATTTTACTGGACCTGCCTTTTTCAAAATCTTGATAAATGGCAGGGCGCGCTCAGCAGACCTAGAAATAAACCTGCTGAGAGCAGCCACGCAACCGGCAAGTCTTCGTACATCCTTGACGCGCTTTGGTGCTTCAATTTGCTCAATGGCCTTGATCTTGTCGGGATTATCTTCAATCCCCCGCTGAGACACGAAGAACCCGAGAAGCTTGCCGGAAGGGACTCCAAACACGCACTTCTCGGGTTGAGCTTGAGGTTGATCTTGCGTAGATTTGCAAAGGTCTCGTCAAATCTTGAACCAAAGTTGCTTTGTCCTTGCTCTTGACCACTATGTCATCCATGTAGGCTTCTACATTTCTGTGCATTTGCGGCTCAAAAGCCGTCATGGACTACCCTTGCAAATGTTGAACCAGCATTCTTCAAACCGAAAGGCATCCGTATGAAACATTATGTGCCACATGGTGTGATGAATGCGGTCTTCTCCTCATCTTCTTCAGCCATGAAGATCTGATGGTATCCTAAGTATGCATCAAGAAACGAAAGCAAATCACATCCGGCCGTGGAGTCAACAATGTGGTCAATGCGCGGCAAGGGAAATGGATCTTTGGGACAAGCTTTATTAACATCCGTGAAGTCAATACAAAGCCTCCATTTCCCATTTGCCTTGTGCACGACTACAGGATTGGCCAACCACGTAGGATGGAGCACTCCTCTGACAAGGCATGCTGCTTCCAGTCTCTTGATCTCTTCGGCTATGAATTCTTGGCGCTCCACTGCTTGCTTCCTGACTTTTTGCTCGACGGGCCGCGCATGAGGACAAACGGCCAGGCGGTGCTCAATCACTTTCACAGGAACACTGGGATATCGACGGTTGCCATGCAAACACGTCGACATTCGCCCGAGGAAAGCAACGAGCGCGCCTTCCTATTTGGGGTCGAGAGAGGCACTGATGGTGAAGGTACCACCAGCGCCGTCCTCCTTGGCGGGCACCTTCTTGGTCTTCGGCGGAGCCACCATCTTCTTGCACTTGCCGGTGGAGCTCGATGGTGCGTCCTCGATGGTAGCGCAGCACTCCGAAGAGGTGCGCTTGCCGGAGTGAGCATCAGAGCCCTTGCCGGACTTGGACCTTGTCTTCCTCCCCCCGGGAGCTTCAGCGGCAAGTGTTGAAGCGATGTCATGCGGCCGCTGCATCCCGGTAGATCTTGTCGGCACAGATAAGGGCATCCTTCTTGTCGCCATGGACAGAGATGACGCTTATCGGGCCCGGCATCTTGAGAAGGTTGTAGGCGTAGTGAGAGGCTGCCATGAATTGGCGAGCGCTGGACGGCCAAGTATCCCATTGTAAGGCAATGGGAAATCGGCAACATCAAACGTAACCCTCTCAGTCCTGAAGTTCGTCTCGCTGCCAAATGTGACCGGCAACGTAATCTTCCCCTTCGGCTTGCTCCTTCCCGGATTGATTCCTTGGAAGGTTCCGGTCTCTTCGAGCTCATTGTCGAGGATTTGAAGCTTCTGAGCACCGCCGAGGAGATCAGATTCAAGCCGCCCCGCCGTCAACTAACATTTTGTGACCTTGAGGTTGCGGATGGTTGGAGAGACCAACATCGGCAAGCACCGACCGCGATTATGCGATCAGGGTGGTCCTCAATATCAAAAATGATAGGCGTCTGGACCACTTCAGAGGCTTGCGTGACTCTACGGATGGTTGCGCTGCATTGACCTCCCGCATCCATTGCTTGAGTTGGCGGTGGGAGGTATGCAGGGAAGCACCTCCGTCAACGCAGAGAACCTCTGTGGCTTTCTAAAACTCCTGCTCGTCGGCGTCGTCGTCCTCCATATCTTAAATGCGTCATCATCATCTTCATCCTTGTCGCGCCGCTGGGAGGTCGATCTCCTTGTCGCCGCTTGACTTTGCCGGCGTCCTCCCGGCCAGGGCGTTTCTTGCTCGCTCCCCCAGCACCTTCCTGGGCCTTCTCCTGGTCTCGCCGCTCGTACTCAGCTCTCTGTTGTTCGACGAGCTGCTCGACCTTCTTGCAGCTCTGGAGATCGTGGCCCTTGGTGCGGTGGATCTTGCAATACCGCTTTGCCGAGCTGTCACGCTTGTCGTGGCCGCCACCGACTGGTGGTTGGCGTCAGCGGCAACCTCCTTGCCGGAGACACCAGCCTTGGCGTTCTTGTCGCCGCCTCCGTTGCCGGACTGCTCGACAGCTAGCACTTCTCTGCTTTTCTTCTTCCTGTTGCCTCGCCGCCGGCCCTTCTTTGCCGGGGCGGTGTCATCACCGTCCGACCACTTCACATTCTCACCGAGTCTCCTCCCTTCCTCAGCGCACGCACACTTGTCGGCCAAGGCGTACAGCTCACTGACGTCCTTGACTTTGCACATCGCCATCTCCTCCCTCATCCTGCGGTTCCGCACATTCTAATGAAATGCGCTGATCACCGCGGCAGGGTGGACGTCTGGGATGTTGTAGTGCACACGGCTGAATCTCTGAATGAACTTCCGCAGGGACTCTCCTTCCTTCTGGGCGAGAAAGTGAAGGTCGCTCTCTTGGCCATGAGGTTTGTGGCCGCCTGTGAAGGCGCCAACAAACTGATGGCACAGATCTGCCCAAGAGGATATGGAGCTGTCCGGCAAGTGCATGAGCCAAGATCTGACGTTGGGCTTGAGCACGAGCGGGAAGTAGTTGGCGAGGATCTTGTCGCCCCGCCCCCCGCAGCCTGCACCGCGATGGTGTAGATGCCGAGGAACTCCGACGGATGCGCCCTGCCATCATACTTCTCCGCACGTCCGGTTTGAAGTTTTTCCGCTGGGCCCTTTGGACTTGCCGCAGCTCACGAGTGAACGCAGGGCAACCTACCGCGTACGGCAAGTCGCCTGGTCCCTCCGGCGCGTGCATGTCAACAGAAGGCCCAGCGTGCTTGTCGGATTGACGTCGCACTTCTCTTCGGCGCTCGATGCGAGTTCGAGCGTCCTCTTGTTGTCGCTCATGAAGAACTTGGCGCTGATCGCGACGGGTTCGCAGATCCGATGACGCAGTGGAGTCGCTGTCGAGATGGATCCGGTGAGTCGGCGATCTTGGCCTTCTTGGCGGAGAGTGCACGGTGGTTGCACCTCCGACAGTCTCGTCTCCACCGGCTCATGCCTTGTCGTCTCGCCGCGGCAACGATGGCGTAGGTTGCCGCGAGCTGTCGCCGTTAGCAAAGCCGATGAGGCTCGATAGTGGCCCTCCACTTGTCGACCTTGTCGGCCGTTGGAGGGTAATCGAGAGCAGATTGAGCTCTCGCCGTAGCTTCGCTGGAGTAGTAGGCGGCATTGGAGAACGGTGCGAGGAGCGGGACACGCCGGACTTCTAACCACGTTAGAAGGAGCAGCGCCCGTCCGGCGCACCAGATCTCACTAGCGCCAGCAGGTTGGCGCGCATGCTGGTATTGAGGGTCTTGATCCAGCGAGCGTATGGCGCCAGAACGCCATGACGTTATTGGTCCCGCGTCTCTCGAGATGGGCGCTGGGGATGCGCGACGCCGAGGTCTGCGGTGCCTTGTCCTTGGACTTGGCAATGTCGCGAGCACCTTCGTCGGCGCCGTTCCTCCGCCACGCCGCACCACCACCCGCTTGCTGCGGTGAGGGTGGGTACGACGCGACGGTTTCTGCTGCCGCCAAGCCTTCTTCTTCGGTGGCATGTTGAGGAAGATGTTGATGACGCCGCTTCAGCGTGAACGCCGGATCGGATTCACACGGCCTCGACGCCCTACCTGGCGCGCCAGAGATGTCGGGGAGGCTGATCGTACCCACGGACACCTATGGGGCCCGGCGGAGCAGGCCCCTTTGTGGCTCGGAGGGGGGCGGAGGTCGCACGAAGAGCGGATCGAGGCGATGCACATGGGAGGTTTACCCAGCTTCGGAGCTCTCCGGAGAGATAAAACTCCTACTGCTGCTTGTTTGATCTATTCTCTTCTTGCTAGGGAGCAATACCAGCTACAAAACCTAGCGTGAGTCTATCTGGCCTCGAGTGGGTCGAATGAACCCAACGAGACGAAACTGGCTAACTGAACTGAACGGAACCGAACGAACCGACCCGAACCCCCCGAACCCCCTCTACGTTGCACTCGGGCCTCCTTTTATATGCTCAAGGGGTCTCCGACATGTGGCAACATAGGCGGGGGTACGAATGTAAAAACAGGAGTTGGTACACCTACTTGAACAGTGTACGATTGCAAAATACCTAACTCGACGGCAAGGGACAAAAGCAATAAATGCCTGCTGTTGTCGCCCAAACAGTGTAACAGACCGTCAGCGCCTCCGCTCGCCACGATGGCGAGCCTGTCGGCGCCAGCCGCTGCTCTCCATCTGCACAGCTGCTCGACACGCGCCCATGGAACGGTCCCATGGCGACACGCCGCTGGGTGAGCTGGAGCGGAGACGGAGAGTAGTTGCATGCCGCGGCAAGCGCCTTGCCGCGGCCGAATCCTTGTCGCGCTCGGAGACTTGTCGCGCCCCGAGCCTTCCCGGCAAGCTCCTCTTGCTGGGGCCTTGTCTTCTGCGTGCCTGGAGTGGCCTTCCCGAGAAGCTCTTCTTGTCGGGGCCTTGTCTGCCTAGAGAGGCCCTCCCGGCAAGCTCCTCTTGCCGGGGTCTTGTCTTCCGAATGGCTGCGGAGGGTCTTGGCGGACGCCCGGCGAGGCTTGCCGCGGGGACGCTGCGACTGCCCGTGCACAAGTTCGGGGTACTAAGGTACCCCTACTTTAGTACACCGACAAACATTTCATTAGTTAAATTTATGATCAAAATTTGACACAGATTACAATGGGGACCAATAAACCAGGACGGAGGTACTCCCTCCGTTCCGAATTACTTGTCTTAGATTTGTCTAGATACGGATGTATCTAGCACTAAAATGAGTCTAGATACATCCGTATCTAGACAAATCCAAGACAAGTAATTTAGAACGGAGGGAGTAGTAGTTATGGGATTACTAATCTAGAAGCCTAAAAGAACTGGCCCCTGGTACTCCTACTAGTAGTAGTACTCAAGTTGGAATTCCAATTGCACGGCACAACTTGTTAGGCAAAAAAATCAATACAGGGTGTAGGAAGCGGTTTGGGAATTTGCATGCCTTTCCAAACAGTGAGATACTCCGTACAAAGTACGAAAGAGAAATAACGACAGAGAAGGAAGCTAAAAGTAAACAATCAAACGAGCATTTTTGCATTTGTTTTGCATTGAATCGTTTCACAAGCTTGACTAGTGCTATTTTTCTACTTTTACAAAAACCGCATCGTAATGTTAAAACGTGCATTTGCATGTACATAAGTAATAGTAGTACTCCCTCCGTCTAGGTGTACAAGTCTTCCCTCCTTGGTCACGGTGCACAACCAAAGATGACTTATTGACCTAGACGGAGGGAGTAGCACAGTCTGCAAGCATATATCGAGAGAGACGTGTAGTGCGATAGTATATAGTAAAGTTTGTGCTATATGCACGCATTACTTGCAAAATGCGTCACGAATACACAAGGTTTCCAAACTTTCCTTTTACATACTTAATTAAGGACGCTAAAAATTCCTGAACGTTCGGGATTTATCATTTGCGTCCCAAAACTAATGTGATCGCCTTACAAAACAAAAATTATACTCCTCCTAAAAGCCACGGCGCTCGCAGGAGAGCTTGCGGCGTGGCCACGAGTGCCCTACTGCGCGGCCGTTTCCCAGCGCGCCGACACAACGCCTCTTCCTAAGCCTCGCAACTCGCGAGGTGCTGATTGGCGGCTTGCCGGCGGGCGGGCGCGATCTCATCGGTGTGGTGATCCGGCGCCAACAGGTACTCCGCCTTGCTGGAAGCATGCACCCGGTCCACGTACCACCAAGCGTAGATGAGGCGCTTGGGCCCGACTGCACGCAGGGCGTCGGCACGGGCGTCTTCCGCCACCCTCACGGCCCTCGCACGAGCCTTCTGCCAAAGAGCCAATTGCCTGACTCTCTCGGACGCGACATAGGCCTCCCAGGCAGCTTGTTCCGCGGTGCGCTTCTCTTCCTCGGCCTTCTTCTCCGCCTCTATTTTGGCGCGCTCTGCTGGAGGCAAAGCCTCCCACAAGGCGACATCCATTTCTTTCCAAAGCTCCTCAAGGCTGGGGGGCTCGGCGAGCGGCGTGGCATTCTCCTCGTAGCAGGGAGCCGATGCGTCCTCCGACGCGCGTGCTGGTGAGATTGGGAACGCGGACGCATCCACCTCGACGCGTCGCGACGAGGAGCGGAACACCGACGCGTCCTCCTCGACTAGTGGCGGCGAGGAACGGAACGGCGATGCGTCGCGTCGCGGCGAGGAGCAGAACGCCGACGCATCCTCCTCGACTAGTGGCGGCGAGGAACGGAACGACAACGCGTCACGTAGTGGCGAGGAGCGGAACACCGACGCGTCCTCCTCGACTAGTGGCAGCGAGGAACGGAACGACGACGCGTGACCGTCCGCGCGGTGCAGCGAGGGGCTCCTAGGGCTTGGGAGGGGTGATGCCATGGTGGTCGACGCGAGAGGGAGGGGGAGGAGATAGCGATGAACGTGAACGTGAGGGGAGGAGATAGCGGTGTCGTCGGAGGCGCAGTATTTATAGCGAGCAATGGCACACCTATGTAAGATATGGACTGGGCTGCACTGACTTAACTGCAAGTCCAGTTGCGTCACTGACATGTGGGCCGAACACCTGTTGGGCCCATATGTCAGTGGCCCAATGCACCTGCAGTTAAGTAACATCTACGTGGGCATATTTGTTGGAGTAAATTACGGGGGAGCGAAGGGGTGGAAATATTGCTGGTCACAACGGATTGGACGAGCGTGGGGGGAGGAGAGTCATGCATGCAGATTTTTTCACACGGGGTGGATTGGTGGGACCGCCGGAGGGAGAAGGAGAGTTTGGCAGGCATATTGTTTCCACACATGGAGAGGAAAAGATTTGGAGACGAACGGGCTTCCTGCAGGTATAGGGAATGGTGCATAATAAGTCATCTTGCATGCCGGGCTAGGTATAGTCTCAAGTCATTAAAAACATACACGCCCCACACATGTTCATATTTCAAGGTGCACTAAATTAGTGCATGCGATGATTAAGGCTGGCCATAATGGTGGTATCTTAGCTGGTATCATGCACACGGGAATAGTAGCAAACATGCTGATGTGGCAAAGAATTAAAGAAGAGAGGGGGGTTAGAGTAACTAGTTTTCATGCATGCATTGGTAAACACATTTTTGTGTGAAGAACGACATCACTAGTTGAGTATTTTTGCAGACTTCAAAAACTATTCCACCGCCTCTACTATCTTGCTAAGAGTAGGTGAAAATTTTGAATCGAGCCCTTTAAACTAGAAGGGAGGTAGTGGTACTCCAAGAGCTAACCTTGTTGTGATGACAAGATAGGACATGGCACGCACCTGGACGGAGGAACTAGTCTGCATTGTGCATTTAAGTTTTGTCTGAAGTCAATGTACCTCTACTTTCACCAGACTTATAGAAAAATGTATCAACATTCACAATGTCAAATCAGGATTTTTACACTCACTATAAAACGTAGTTCTTATACTCATTATAATCAGTATTGTAGATATTGATATTTTTAGTATAAATTTGGTCGTGGGATTTCATTGATGCCTGTCAAAGCGTGGAGGAAGCGGAGCTTAGGGCTTGCATTGCTGGTCTCTACATAGGTATTTCTCTTCATAGGTATTTCTCTTCATAATCCTGTAATTTTAGAGACTGATTGCGCTTTTGTGGTAGCGTCTCTTGCATCGGGGGACTATGACAGGTATGCTATGCGTGACCTGAAGATGAAAGTGTTGAGCATCTCGAAGTTGATCAATAATCTTCAATTGTCAAAGATTAGCCATTCGGCCAATAAGGTGGCACACTTAATCGCTAAGTATAGCTTTGACAATAGATTAGTTGGTATTCTTGTAAATAACGTACTGCCATGTGTGGTGAATATTGTATCGAATGAGTGTACTGGTGTGGCTGGTTAATTAATATAAGGTGGTGTTAAAAAAAGTATAAATTTGGTCGAACACTTTGCAAACGGTTGACAGGAGCAAAAAGGACCAGAGGGAGTATCATGCATGCGGAGTAGGCAAAAAAAATTGCTCATTTATAGCCTGCCGAAGTCTCAAAGGGCCCGACCGCGCGAGGGAGGCGAACGTCGTGGGAGGCGCGCGGTTGACGGAATTAAGTGAAGTTACATCCACGCGCCGGCATGGCGTCTTGAACAGGCGAAGCTATACCGTCAAAGCCCACGATATGGGTCTAGTAGACATGAAATCTAGTGGGTCCCGCATAGTTCTCGAGAACTCTTTGTGGGCTTGCAGCCGTTTATCCACCGGGCAAGCCAGCAACCCCACGCCGTTCGCACGCCCTACTCGTCCCCGTCTTCTATTACCTTACAACAGTTTGCTCCCAGTCGTCCCGTCCTTTCACATTAGTTCGCTCCCAGTTTTTGCGGGGTACAACAGTTCAACTTCTCCTAACCCTCCTCCAAAATCCGTGGCCTCCCAAATCTCCATGGTCGCTGCTGAGTACCAGGTTAGAGCCATCACCGGCAATCAGTTCATCTTCATCTACACACGTGGATTTGTGACGGTGAAAGCATGGCTTGTTCGCTTCCTACGCATGTTCAACAGTTCAACGGATGAGTGGGTCGCTGGGCTAGATGTTGAGTACACCACAGTCCTGGGACGAGAGAAGGATCTAAAGGACGAAGAGAGGAAGAAGCCGTCGTGATCCAGGTTTGCGTACATAAAATTTTCTTGGTCTACCACATATGCCATGCCGACGTTGAGTGCCAGGATTTTAAGAACTTCCTCAAGGACAAAAGAGTGAAATTCGTTACTGTAGGCTTTAAGAACGACAGGGATGTCCGGCATAGGTCTCGTTGTAGGCCAGCCCTTCGATCTCCAGAAGGCAAGCCTTGTGTCCTCCTCTCAACCTTCAATGCTGACCCTGGCAGCAGCCATGGTTAATCCTTCATACGCTAAACTGAAGAAACCTCATCACGAGTTTCATCATGCATGGGAGTCGAAGACATTAGATGAAGATCACATCCTGTACGCAGCAATGGATGCCTACCTTTGTTTAAATATCTACAAGGGTTGGATGAAGAAGCAGAGCCTTGTGTCCGGTTCAAGCAAAGAAGCGTCGGCGACGAGGAAGAGGAATAGGGACGAGGACGAAGTCGAGGACGTGGACTCGGACTCCGAGTAGGTGGCAGTGCCGTCGCTCATGCTGGTTCTACTGCAGTGTCAAGCAGACTAGTTTCGTAGTTTATTTTCAAGGGTGTGTTGTGCTGAGGCCCCAGCAGAATTATGTTTAGTATGTTCTTTCTCCTTATTTGAACTCTTTAGTACGTACAGTAGGACTAGTACTATGTCTTACTACTGTTCTTCTTGCAGTTGGTACTACTGCTCGTATCTTCGTGTTCCTACTGTACTTAATACGTTCGTACTAGTAGTATAATTTGGGTCAGTCGATTTGTGAAAGAAGTTTGACGAAGCGAAGGAAGAAGACGGCTGAAGAGGTGGAAGAAGCCCTTCTAGCCATCCAGTTTGCATCAAACGGCTCACATGAGTTGACTGACCCAAATTGCTCCATCAAATTGCAGGATCCACGTGGCATTCAAGGTCTCGAAGGTAGATTCCGCGTCCGCACCCAGTTTGCGGGCTCGACGCGCGCGCGACCGGCTTCCGTCGCGACAGCCACCATGCGCGCCTCCTCCGCGCGGGCGGAGACGACAATGACATGCTAGTTCCTCCTCGCCGGCGTGCTGGAGCACGCGCTCGTCCTCCTCTTCGTACGCTGCGTGCATAGAGGCGGCTCCACCAGCTGCTCGCGTGCTTGGCTGCGCGGCGGCATGGCGAGGAGGGACTACAGACGACGTGAGCGGGCAAGCCTTCGGCTTCATGGCACAGGGATGGCGGCGACACGGCGGTGATGGGCGAGAAATTGTTGGCCGGAGCAGGCGGGTGCCGGCATGCGCAACGGCGGCGGCATATTGATGAGTGCGCGTGTGGGAGCTTACTTTAGTTTTATATAAGGTTGGTCAAACTTAAAGGAAAACCGTACTAGTACATGTAAACATTAGACTTAGGCAGCGCTTTTATTAATTAGTACCACACCCACGATACGGAATCCTGTGCAAGCGCGTGAACCGCAGCTGCGCGGTTGATCGAATAGTGCATCACCGTGTCGCGCTCGAAGGACATCCACCGAACCTTTTTGTGTGTGTGAAAACAATCCTATTTTTTTTCTAGGAAAATTCTTGACGCTGCAATATTTCCATATATTTGAATTTAGCTCCAGTTCGTGTCTATTTGGATTTGGACGTTTAAGGTGCGCCCTAGTTTTTTTAATACTGATTTTGTTTGTGTGACTGTGAGAGAACGTGTGTATGTGTCCATATGTGTGTTGTGGTGGAAGGGCTATGTGGAGACGATGTGTGTGTGATACAGACATAGAGAGGTGTGAATGTGCAAATGATCATGCATGAGTGAGACATAGACAGATATGCCGATACGTTGTGTATACATGAGAGAACGGTCTTCTAGTTTACTTGTGTGTGTGTGTGTGAGAGAGAGAGAGAGAGAGAGGAGCATCCGTAACACAAAACCATCTCTCTTGATTCGTCTGGCCTCGCGACGGTCGCATGCAACACATGCATCAACGTGCACATTTTGACACCCTCACCCGACCCACCCACCTCAAGGCCCGCACAATCTCTTTGTGAATACCCATTTCTCTCCTTAGGTTTGTTTTCTCTCAAGATCTCTCTCTCAATATCTCTCTCTCTCTCTCTCACACACACACACACACACACACACGCAGCACAACACACACACACACTCCCCCGAGCACACAATTCATCCCCATCCAAGGTTATATGGCGACCACTCTCGCTTGTGCTTCTTTGCACCCCAACATGCACAACACCTCAATCTTCAAAGAGGACATCGAGCAGATCAAAGACGGCTACCACACCGTGCTAAAGAATGCGGGGTCATTTGGAAGCAGGGTGGTGTGACGACGGCTGACTGACTCCTCCCCCCACCCTCTCTCTCTCTCTCTCTTGCACAGAATTACCAATCCCTCTCTCCCCCGCACAAAATTGTCAATCCTTCAACCCACGAGATCCTTCCCCTCTCGTCCATGTTTTTCCAGCTCTCTCATCAAACATGTTGTCTCTTCTCCTTCCACGTATACAGAATCTGGATGCACACGCATCGCACGTATATTAGACGTCTCCATCTTTCTCACAGACCTAACTTCTTCCTCTCTCTTTCTCTCTCTATCTCCCCCCTCTGTCTCGTTAGTTTTGTCTCCTACTCTCTCGTCCACATACATACAATCTTTCCTGCCCTATCTGCTCCATCTTCAAAAGCTCTCTCTGCATGTTTCATTCACACATTGGAATATGTCAAAATGTTGCTTCTATAATGGCCCTGTTTGGATCATGGGGTTAGAGCTAGTTTGGGTTAGTTGGGGGCTCAAATAACCCAAAAGTATCCAAACAGGGAGGGTTAGAGTGGGTAAATTCCATCTAACCCAACTCCCTGTGGAGAGGTGCTTATTTGGGTTAGAGTGGGTTAGAAAATAACTCTAACTCTAACTGTGTTAGAGTATCCAAACAGGGCCAATGGCTGATGTAGAGTTATGGTTGTTTTTGTTGCATCCTACAAAGTAATAACTATGAAATGCATTTAGATTCTCATTTGACTGGGATTATGTGAGTTTGAGCATGTTGTGAAGTACTATAGACCTTGTATACATCTTGGGATTCGACAACGATTGTAACTATTGAATTGTATAGACCATTACATTCGAAGTCAATAGCCTAATATATTTATTTCACAATTTCAACAAATGATTAGTTCACTACAAACTAAGAAAACAAAATGTGTACTCCCTCCGTTTTTATTTAAGTCCGCGTATTAGCATTGGTCAAAGTCAAGTTTTGTAAACTCTCACAAAGCTTATAACAAAAAATATTAACATATACAATAACAAATAAATACCATTAGATTCATTATTGAATGTACTTTCACATCATACATATTTGTTATGGTAAATGTTTATATTTTTCTATAAACTTGGTCAAACTTTAGGAAGTTTGACTTCGGTCAAAACTAATATGCAGAGTTTACTACTACTACTCGCTAGTTGCTTAGCCGAATCACTCAACACGCCACACGGGGAGTCCAGTGTCACAAAATTTTGAGGTTGGCGGGAAAATCTCCCGTGACCCTGATTCGAGCAAAGGGAAGTTACCATCATAGCCTTGAACAGGCCTACGAGATGGCGCTTGGTAGGGGCTGTTTTCGTAACTTCAGGTTCACCCTACCCAGCCAACCCCACCCGGCACCCAGAGTAGTACACCTGAATACTCCCCATTTTCTATCCCCACCGCAAAATAGACTTCTCCACGGCACCGCTGCCTTCGTCTTGCTCCCTTTACATCGGCACACTCGTCCACCGCAGCATTCGCCTCATCGACGACCTCGTACGCCGCACTGGAGCCGGTCCACCGTCGTTGTCGTACACAGAGCCTCTTCCCCGGCATCGTCTTCCACGGTCTCGGATCTGCTTCCCTGAAGCCGACGCCAAGCGCAGAAGTACCACCGTCGTGGACAATGAACTGACTCCCGTTGCCGACCATGACTCATAGAGGCAGCCGCGACCATCGTTCTCCTCCTCGATTGGTAATGTGTGTATTGAATCACTTAGCAGTACATGTGCAGTTCCAATTTTGTTCATACCTACCCTTCAAATTACCTGGGTGCTATTGTTCCCGTAAAAGTAATTGGTTATAGCCCATGCGTCGCTCCTGTATCGGCTTGTGCTTGGGTAGGTTTTTCATCTGCAACCAGTAGTGTGGCAAATGATGGAAATGTTTTTAGAACTAGCAAGATGCCCATGCGTTGCACGCATCAAGATGCATTTGTATGAGTAGTTTATCTTGTGGGAGAAAAGATGAACGAGGGAAGGCCTTATTTGCAAATCTGGAGAGGGGTATGGGTATCGTTTTGCAAAATTCCCATTTATTTCCTTCCTATCTGTCAGATATAAATCGGACGGCCTATATTGCAAGAAAAAAAAGTATAGAGAAAAAAAGTAGACACTAAAGGAAGTACAGATAAATATTAAATATTAAATATAAAATAAATATAACAGTAGAGAAGAGAGTAGAGATAGTAGAGACGTCGGGAAAGGATCGCGCGCGCGGGAAAAAGCGGCCGGGCGTGTGTTAGTTTTAGCCATGTGACGTCCGTAGCTTTATAAAATACAACGCCCTCCCACCGCTCTGTGCCTCGCCACCGCTCTCTCCCCGCTCATTTTCGCCTCGCCGCCGCTGCGCCACCATGCCTCCGCGTCGCCGGGAAACTTGGGGATACCGCGGCGTCCACGCGCACCCCTCCGGCGGCTTCTCCGCCAAGATCCGGTTCCGCCGGATGCGCCTCGGCCTCGGCAATTTCGACACCGCCAACGAGGCCGCCTGCGCGTATGACGCAGCGGCGTGGCAACTCCGGTGGCCTCATAGAACATTGAATTTCCCCAACATGCCGACGCGGGAGCGGGCGCAGGAGCTCATGCCTCTGCCGCGGCTTAGCACCGACGAAGATCGTCGCGACAACCGGAGGCGGGAGCACCGTCTCGGCATCGCCGATATGGACGAGGAAGCCATGGCGCTATGGCGCCAACACTTCCCGCAGGACATCATCAACGAGCGCGAGTTCTACGTGCAAAGGAGGCGGAGAGAGGGATAAGAGGAGGGCGGAGCGAGCCGCCTATCGCGAGGACAAGCGTGGGCTAAAGCGGACGCTCAATTCAACATGAGGCTAGGAGCAGCGTCACTCGAATCCGACGACGATCGGTATCTTCACGCCTACCGTCAGACGTCGGAGGAGGACATCACCGAGGAGGAGTCGGACGACGAGGAGTAGTTGAATTATCTTTTTTTATCTATCTATGCTGAGAACTATCCTCTACTCTATCTACTTCTCGATCTTAACACTGTAAACGCTTTTTTAAAGCGCCCGGCATTCTTGATTCTGTTGGAGATGCTCTAACATGGCGTATTTAGTGCTTTAATGTTGCCCACAAGATGCGCGAGTATTACTAGTAGTATATTTTTCTTGCCATGTTGAGATTTTAAAACCACGAGTGCGAACATGTTGAGGAGCAATGAAGACCAAACACGGGATATTCGGGACATCTTCAAGGAGCATGGCAAGTTAAAGAGGAGCTGCACCGAACCTGTAAAACGAGCTTTGGTAAGTAACACCCTTTCAATTACTTTCGTCTAGCCTCGTGTTCTTCGATGTGTATATGTTGTAGTTTCGCTTTCTCTTAAGCGTGGTGTTCTTCGATGTGTAATAAGAAGAGTCTTAATCGTCCTAATGCTTTCGTTTTTAGCTTGATGTAGGAAGTGGGTGTTCTCACCTTGTAGTCTATTTTTATATATTTTCCTTTTGAATTCACTTCTCCGAGTTCTGTTTATCTGGCTTCTACTAAATGTATCTAGGTTGCTCTGAGTATTGATCTAAAAAAGAAGTAACTTCATGTCAGGATGCAGTTCCTGCGAGGAGGGAAGTATGGTCAACCTCGAGATCATGTTTCCAAAATGAGGCTGTATTACACACAAGGTTCCAGTTCCCTAATGATGCTTTGGATTAGACACAAGGTGCAAATTCGAGATGATGCTTTGGATTACACACAAGCCGGTGGAGTCATCGGTTGTTCGTGTCCTCGTGGCATTAGTAAAGGCTGAAAGAAAGTGTGCAGCAGCCCTTGAGAATGTAGCTGAGTTCCTGAAGAAGCGAAAAGAGCAATCAGATGCTCTCTTCACCCAAGCCAAAGAAGAGATGGAAGAAGCCGGAAATAAGCTACCAGAGGCAGAGCAGGCTAGGCGTCTCCTGCTATCTAAAATTGTTGTCAATACAAAATTTCCTTCATAATAGCTAGGTTCAAATGTTTATCCAGTCAGCATGCCTGTTGTGATGTCCGTGCATCTACTGATGTGGAACAAAATGTATTTTTCGGGTCATGTAATAACAGCAATTACTTTCCAAACAACAACAGATGAAGTATTGGGCATGGTATAGTTCACGTGCAAGCCCGACATTCCAAGTTCAACTTCCACATCAAACTCATGTTCACAGATATCTGCACATTTCATACATCGAAACTGTTATCCAGACAACAGTGTTGCCCGATCTATGCACGACGTGCTAATCCAGCCGCTGGTGCCTCTTCTCAATCATGTGCATGTCCGGCTGGATTTAAGTATCGGGCATGAATCGTGTGCATTGTGTCGTGTGTATAGCACTGTTGTTCATACATAATGCCCACAACCATGATTCATTTCAAAGCCAAAAAAATGTGAGGAGAGTTATAAATAAAGAAAAACCTCTACTAGTTCCTGCTACCAGTGCGAGCACAACAAGTCAAGACCATGTGTAAATTAATTATATTTTAGTCATTTTTTGTGTTCTAAAATGCCTGCTGGCTCGCGGAAGGACGTGACGTGTTGCCGGCACACGTGTGGATTCAATGAAGGTAGGTGGGGCAGTCTTAAGCTGGTTGCACGCGGCAAGGAGGCGTGCTCAGCCGGGCCTCGCCGAACGAAGAAAACTCGACATGGGTGGGGGTTGGGGCACGGGTGGGGGGTGGGGGTGGCGGAGGAACACAGCGATGGGGGCCGGTGGTCCGGCCGGCGGCCCGTGCGGCGTTCTGTATGGGAAGAATCAGAGACGAGGAAGAAGAAGGGTTAGGAGACGTAGGATCTTCATCCAACCGCCTGAAATGGTCGAGAGACAGCTGGGAGTTGCATTCTTAATGCGCTCTGGTTCATCATGTGTGGGCACTGCGCAACCAACATTTTATTATCCAAAATCTGCTTGGTCTTCTTTACCATGTTCCTCTTCCGTGTGCTCTCTCCGTTCCTAAATACAAGTCTTTGTATAGATTCCACCATGGACTACATATGGAGCAAAATGAGTGAATCTACACTCTAAAATGTATCTGGATACATCTGTATGTGATCCATAGTGGAAATCTCTACCAAGACTTATATTTTGGAACGGAGGGAATATGCTAGTAGTACAGTATGTTCCTTGTACTGAAGATGAGCAGGGACATTTGCAGTGTAGAGGTCTATACAATGGGTTGTGATGGACACTTTGAGCCTCTTTGATTAAGTAGGATCTTGTAAACATAGGAATATGATTTGTAGTGGCCTGCCCACTTGAATCCTATAAGAAGAGCAAGGCAATGCGGTGAGCTGTGTCGACCTTGAGAGGTACACTGATCTTAACAGTACCGCACCTTCCCTTGTAGAGAGCTGGTATCCGAAGCCTTTCTAGCCGTACCGTCAATACTAGCACATATATTCCAGCAAGTTCCACTTTGCTGATTTTACTCTGATGCTTAAGGTTTTCCCGTTATATCTACACTATGATCTGTGTAACTGCTTTGTGTCACACTAGCAGCAGTCCACTCTTGAAGCTAAACACTGCAATGACTTACAAAATTGGCACCAAGGCATTGAGTGCCATTCTGGATGCAATGAAACTCATACGCTCCCCACCTATTGATTCTTGTTCAGAATATGATCCTAATGACTATTCTAACCTCGAGGAGTCAAAGGCAGATGGTCTGTCCTGTTAACCCATCAAGGTGCCTGTTCTAATTTGGCAATGTTTTATTGATTGCGGGTATCTTGAATATGTTGTCTTGCATTTCTTCTACTTTGTTGCACCTCCATCTGCTTAGTTTACTCATCATATATGTCGAGATGCCATGCCCATCCATTATCAATACATATTCCATCTGTCATCATACCATGTTTTTCCACTCAAATGCTGTTCTTGTGCATCAGACATCAAAAAGGAAGCGGGTGATTGCCGAAACTGAAGGAGCACCAGCAAAGTCCTTGAAAAACGTGGTGGTGCCGGGGAAATCAGACAGCACCCCACTTATATGGGCTGTACAACCATTGACACAAAACGTAGGACCGACTCCAGCAGACTGTACCCATACTTCACTGGCCACACCACTAGCCCCACCACACAGGACCTGCGCATGACCAAAAGGTATACCGATTTCATTTGCCATAGCACCAGCTGTACCACGTAAAAATCCCACTCCGACAAAAAGTACAAGAAGTCCACCGGCCGAAGACCTATGCCAAGCTGAGACGGCCAATTCCTGCAGATTGGAACCCCATTCCATTTATTCCCAGTTTAAAAGACAATGCTTTCAATGTTGTTAGGGACTACGTGCATATATTCCCATCATGGGAAGATTATAGTGAAGACAAACACAATTTTCACATCTTCCTGTCCAACTTACGTGTAAGTGCTATTATTCTGGTTATTATTTTCCCGTTTTCTACTGATTGAACACATCAATGATTTACATTACATTGTTGTAACTAGGCGAGGGTCAATTTGGATAGTCATGACGAGCAAAGCTTGCTTGTGCTTTTCAAGGAAGCATTGCAGCAGTATCGGTGTTACCTGAGGAAATCACACTTTGATGGCAAGTCTATAAACGAATTTCCGGTGAAGTCTCATGTGATAAATTTAGAAGACATTGAATGGAAAAACCTTGTTATGCACTGGTCTCGTTCCCAGGATGAGGTACTGTCTATGAAATCACATAACAATTTGAACTTCTACTTTTCCGCATGTGCCTTACGGATCTTTTTTGCAGGAAATCTGCTCGAAGAAGAATTCCGGTTTGAAAAGAACGACAGGATATCACAAATATGCTTCCCGCTGCTTTGCTCTTGTTAGTACCTGTTGTCCTGTATCACTGTACTTGCATACATACCTGGTTCATTATGTGACAGCAGTATGCATGATAGCTTGCTTATCAATTGTTCGCTCCAAATTATCTGATCTGTATGAATGGTTACATTAGTGTAGAATATATCTAATGCCAATGTTTTTTTAGCTCTGCATTGTTCTTGTAAGTACATGCTGTCCTTTATCAGTGTACTTATAACGATAGGTAGTTGTTCATGTACCATCACTCTGCAGCTTATTTTCCTTTGCCCTAAATTTTATACACATCAGATCTATATTTACTCTTACCATAAGGTTGGTACTGAAGAAGTTTAGCTGTGCATTGCTCTTGGCTGTACCTTTTGCCTATATCGCTGCACTTACATTTATAGCTACTTGGTTATGTAGCATCACTCTTCATCTTATCTTAAATATTGTCCATTTTTTTCGTATATTATCACATCTATATTTACTCTTAACAAAATGTAGAATATAAAGGCAATGCTTTTGAAGAAGATTATGTGGTAAACTTCTTGAATTGCCCCCCCCCCCATCAGCATGGACAAGGCCTTTATAGAGCCTGTCTTCACCAATAATGTAAGTTTGTCCATCTCAAGCCTTCAAACTTTGTAGTATATATTTGGTTAGGCAAGACTGCAACAGCTGTTTATTTTTGGTGTTTGCATCAAATTGCTTATTTAAAGTTTATTATGTAGTTCATAAACAAATGTTTGTCCTTTCTCAATTTAAGTTTTCAGTTGTACAACCAAGTTCCTTCTTCATACCATGTAAATTAAACTATACATAGCAAGTGATCTTATTTTTCACTGCATGTATGCTTCTGTTCTTCATCTTTAATCCAGTGGTGTGGTGAACCTACCCACTACAGCACAATGTCATATTCTGCAATGTCTTAACTATGAACAATGTCATATCATTCTACTATTTTTTAAATCTTCTCTTTATTTGCCAATCTGAAATGGAATAAATTGACAGCACACTAACCATTGATACTTATGAGTTCTTGATCTGTAATCCAGTGGTGTCGTGAAGCTGCCAACTCCTTCACAATGTCATTTCCTGCCATGTCTTGACCTGAACAATACCATATTGTGTTAATGCAATTTTAAACTGTGTCACTTTATTCGTCGGTAAGAAATGTGATGAATTGTCAGCACTGATACTTTTATGTGCAAAACCTGTCATCACATGCGCTTGTTTATCTTTCGAGTGAGGAAGATATAAGTGTTGAACAAGCGCAGCCTCATCATCTTGCTCAGCTGCCTTGGCTGCAGCTCCCAATGAGGCTAACCTTTCTTGAACTCTATTGAAGTCTTTGTCGGTTTTGTATATTATTTTGTCGGCATGTTTATTTGCATTGGTGGCGATCTTTGATGCCCAGTGTATTTAATCTGCTGTCTGCTTGTGCTTTATTATCATAGTGGCGAACTTTGATGCCCAGTGGATGTAATATGCCATAATTCCTTTATTGTATAGTCTAGGTTTTTTTCTTATTCACGATGCTGCAGTTATTTTACTGTATATATATCATGTCTTCGCAGTAAACCGGCCAAACCGTAAAATTACGGTACATAATTGGGCCGTCATGCAATCCACGATGTAGGTTGGGCACGAAAGCGTCTTTGAACAGCTCACGAGCCGGCAGCAGCCGAAATGAACCCGACCCATGATTGTGCGAATCAAATCACGAGCTTTTAACAGGCCAAAATTGTCTCGGTCCTTGTTTGGCCCAATCGGATATCGGTGCTGGCGCAGGCGGATGCAAATCGGGCCGTAGTTAGGCCCAACTATATGACGGGCTTTTAACAAATTAAATTAATATAGGGCGAAATGTTAAGCGGGTCATAACAGTGCCAAAACTAATATCGGGCGAATTACTAAGTGGGCCTTTAGTAAGTGGGCCCAAAAGCATAGTGTCCGGTTAATGGGCGAATTTGATATGGGCTATAATTGAGCCCAAAGCCTCTTAAAGGGCGGACCTGATCTGGGCCGTAATTTGGCCCAGAACGTGGTAGGCTTATAACGGGCCGGATCTCATATGGGCCACTTTTAGGCCCGGAACGTGGCAGGCCATTAATGGACCGGATCAGATATGGGCTGGCATTTGGCCCAAAACATGGCAGCCAGTTAATGGGCGGCCTACTAGGGTCCTCAAAATCTTGTGGGCCTACGGTGGGCCGCCCATTAATGTCAGCCGAAATCTCGTGGGCCTTTAGCTGGGCCGCCCATTATGATCCGCATAAGAATCTTGTGGGCCTTTACAGGCCGCCCATCATGGCACACAAAAATCTTGTGGGCCTTTAGCTGGTTTGGCCCATTATGGCCCATAAAATCTTGTGGGCCTTTACAGGCCGCCCATTATGGCTCGCAAAATCTCGTGGGCCTTTAGCTAGGCGGCCCATTATGGTCCATAAAATCTTGTGGGCCTTTAATTTGGGCCAGCCATTATGGTCATAAAAACTGGTGGGCCTTTAAAATTTTTTGAATACTGATGACAGTGAGATTCTCTCACTGCCTTTATATTAAATATATAAGGTTAGGGGGAAAGAGTGTCCAGCACTATACAAATTACATAGTAGGGGGGGGGGGATGGGTAGTTATCTAAACAACCAGGAAAACATCACAATCAAAGCAAATCAACTATTGAAAGAATGTAGGGGCCTTGGTCCTGCTTTGATCGATGAACCAGCATAGCAAAGTCCTTCTTGAATCTGTTCCTCCAGGACCCAAAAGAAGGTTGTATCCCTTATCATTCCTCTCCTTCCAGATCCCCCAAGCAGCTACTGCAAAAACTTCTAAAAACATCAGCCTTGCCCATCTGTTCTGCCCCTCATGCATCCTTCAAATCCAGTCAGTGTCATTTGGCCAACGTATGCCCAATGCATCCCAGCATCTCTGACTGAAGGGGCAAGTGAAGAAGAGACGAACAATCTCTTTCTCCGGCGGGTGGTTGCATAGTAGGCAGGTATAGTCATCGTCCTGGATCCTGAAATGCCTTCTCCTGAGCATATTCCTGGTGTTCAATCTATCAGACAACAGCAGCCACAGGAACACCTTCCATTGCATGGTGCATTTGGTTTTCCAAATCGAGCCAAAGATCACATCAACCTGCACCTAACTAAAGCAGTGTGCATAGTATTTTGCAGATCGAAAGTCTCCATCTCCCCAAACACAAGACCACACATCTTTATCATTAGTTATGGAGATCACCAGGGTTTCTGACTGCAGATGAATCACCTCATTCTTAGCCTCCAAAGATAGAGGCAGGAAAAATCCATCTCCCAATCTCTCAGAAGACAGAAGATGTCTCACAGATATGTCAGGGTCTTTAGCAAAATAAAAAGCTCTCGGGCATCTGTCCTGAAAAATATCTGTATTCCAGTTGTCCTTCCAAAGCAGTATTGTGTCACCAGCAAACACCTCTGATTTGGTGACCCCTCTGTATATATCAGATAAAGACATGAGATCTCTCCACCAAAAGAATCCACATGGGTCAGAATCATGCGGTATTTTATCCACATAGTAGGTATCCCAGATCAGATTGACCCACGGAACATCATGTTTGTTATAGAACTTGTGAAGTTGTTTCAGCAGCAGCCCTTGGTTTTGGGTCTTAAGATCAATGATCCCTAAACCACCCTTACTTTTGGGTTTGCACACCATATCCCAAGCAGCCAGCGAGCTGCCCTTAACCCCATCATGTGACTTCCTCACCCAAAGACATGATCTTCTCAGTTTATCAAGGTGCTCAATAATCTTAGGGTTTACTTTGATGGAACACATGTCATATATAGCCAAAGAGGTAGCCACCGAGTTGAGCAACGTTAGTTTGGAGCCATAATCCAGAAGTGATGCTGCAGCAGGCACCTTTCTCTGAACGGAGGAGACCAGGGGCATCAGGTCAGTCACGGTCGGGCGTGTGGTGCCCATGGGCAGGCCCAGGTACGTGAAGGGCATGCAGCCAATAGAGCAACAAAAAATTGCAGCAATCTCCTCCCCCAGTAACGGATCAGAATTGATGGGGACTAGAGTCAACTTGTGAAAGTTAATCTTTAGGCCCACAGATTTCGCATAGTCAACCAGGATAGATTTCAGAACATGCGCTTGCGATAGACAAGCCGAGAAAACAGCTATCGTGTCGTCAGCGTACTGGATTACAGGGTAGCTACTGTCCAAAGTGGGGAGTGGTAGCTGCAGTAAACCAGACCGACTAGCATCATTGATTGCTGACTGCAATAAATCCGCTGCAAGAACGAAGATCAAAGGTGACAAAGGGTCCCCCTGCCGGACACCACAAAGACAGTCAAACTGTTTCCCAGGAGTTCCATTAAGCAACACCGAGGAGCTCCCAGAAGAGAAGATACATTTGATCCATCCCAACCACTTCTCATTGAAGCCCATATGCTTCATGATCTCAGTCATCAGCTCGTGTTGGATGGTATTGAAAGCCTTCGTGAAGTCAAGTTTCAGAATACAACAGGCTCTTCCCGATGCTTGGCATTGGTGGATATATTCAAACGCCCAGGCTAGACAGCCTGGATTGATCTCCCTTTCAGGAACCCATATTGATTCCGATGAATGATCTTGAGCACAAGTTTCTACAAACGGTTAGCGAGCAGTTTAGTTATCGATTTTGCATGACTGGTTGAGCAACGTGATGGGTCTGAAATCATTGGCAGTCTCCGGCGATTGGGTTTTTGGGATGAGAGTTATAAAGCCCGAGTTCAGGCTCTGGAGATCAATGACACCCTCATAGAAATCGTTGCATAATCTATAGAAGTCGTGTTTGATAATGTGCCAAAACGATTTCAGAAAACACCCGTTGAAGCCATTCGGGCCAGGTGCTCTATCCGAAGGCATCTCTCTCACCACCCTGTCAATCTCATCATGAGTGAAATGTGTGGTTAGCTCGTCGAGCCCCTCCACCTTTTTGATTATTCTAGATAGATCAAACTTCATTTCATACTCTCCTTTTTTACCCAATCTCTCCCTGTAAGTATTGAACAGTTCTTGTGCTTTACTCAAATGATCAGATACTACCGTGCCATCCGGAAGTTTTAGCGAGTGGACTGCACCAACTCAAGGAAGCCTGGATGAGAAATCCAGAAGTTTTCAAACCTAAACACCTTGCTCTTTGGGATTGAGGACTGAATTGAAATCATATAGGGAGTATGATCAGACACTGGTTTGGGCAGGGGACCCACTGTGGTGTTGGGATCGTTTGAAGTCCAATTGGACGAGGTGAAGAACCAATCGATTTGTTCGAGCAGTGGATCAGACTGCATATTGCTCCACGTGTATTGTCTACCCTTAATCAGAAGCTCAACCAGAGCCTGAGAACGAATGAAATCATTGAACATAAGCATATCATTGACATCCCCACCTGGCAAATTGCGATTATCTAGCGCTCTAATGAAGTTGAAATCCCCATAGATTAACCAGTCTTCATCATTAGGTATATCGAGGTCAAACAACCATGATGTGAAAGTAACTCTACCTGCCCCAGCGCAAGGTCCATACACATTAACCAGTTTCCAAGACTTGGCTGGTTGCACAGAAGTTAACTGAATGCCCAAAGCAAAAAATTCAGAGCAGAACACTGTGCCAGAAAAAACAGAGCTATCCCATAGCACAATTAAACCACCAGAGGCCCCTTGAGAGGGCACGAATTCAAACTTATCAAATTTTTTGGGACAGAAAAGCTTAACAAAAGCTGTATCAAATGTAGCACGCTTTGTTTCTTGCAGACAAATAACCGAACAACCACTACTATTAATAGCATTATGCAACGCCAGGTGCTTCTTGTTGGAGTTGATCCCCCGGACATTCTAGCAGAGAATTTACCACTCCTTAAGCTGCATCGGGTTCACCGCCATCACTCTTCTACCCACGTTGGCTAGGAAGCAGCTTGTCTGGGCTCAACTGACTCGGAGGAACACCACACATATTAATCCCAATGGACTGAATATCATGTATGGAAGTAGGAGGTGGGACAGTATCAGATACCTTGTCATGCCTTCTAGTGTTAGGTATGCCAGCAGCGGAGGGGCCAGGAAGAGAAGGATCTTTCCTAGGCTTGACCTTGGAAGTTGTCAATCTCTTGTCAGTAAGTGGAGGCACCCTGAACCCATCATATTTGTTTGCACGTGCACTACGACGAAGGAGAACAGTGTCCACATGTGCTGACTCATTGATCATCATCCGCCCGATTGGGCCTGCACCAGGATCTACAGAAATAGACACCTCCAAACTCACAGCAGGGACAGACATTGGGGCTTGGGCAGATTAGAGGTAGAATCTTCCAACAAGGCAGACAAAACAGTCACATTTCCCACACGAAAAACTGAGCCAAAGATACGCCCAAAAACATCAGTTTCTGGCCACAATTGGGCCAACAGCGCCATGCACACACGGTTCAGTTGAGACTGCATAACAGTGAAAGGGTTTAGGGGGAAACAAACTGTATTGGGGAGCTCAGCAGGTAATATAGCTCGGGTGTAGATCCTCTTTAACATGCCCCCCATCCACGAGAGCAGATCGCTGTCATTAACAAAGAACAAAGCAGAAACAGAGCCTCCAGCTCTGACAAAGGCATTAGCCGCAGAGGGAACACCATTGATGAAATTATCAGCCAACTCATCCACATAGGAGAATTCAGACCAAACATCTGATAGATTGTCGACGAGGTTATGCTCGTCCATCATAGTCAAAGTAAGTTCTGAAACTGAAACCCATATACGGCGGTGGTACCACTGGCTATGGACTCCACCCATTGGTTGGCACTGGATCCTGATCTTGCGCATTGCCATTCCAAATTGCATCATTTGCAGCTTGTTGGGCCTCCATCTCATTGATTCTAGCTTGCTGCATGATAGTATAATACGACAGACTGTACGGATGCTGAGACGCATTCAGAAGAGGCGGAGTATCTTCAGTTCCTTGCAGGCCAGGTACAGTGTCTCTGCCGTTCAGAACATAAACAGGGACATCCCATGAGCGGCCCAGCCCTGGCAGCGTACCAACTTTGGTGACAAGCAGACTATGAGGAACTTCGGCAATATCTTTAATGTGGCATTTAACAAGAACCCTAGCTTTGTTCTCGTTCGGTTGTGGCCAGGACAGCAGCTTGCCGAAGTGAGAAACCGCCTTATAAACATAGTGTTCAGTCATGTAATCCATAGGAAAAGCAAGCATTAAAATCCAGACTTCATACTGAAAAGCATGCATTCTCATGTTAATCCCTTCGTCATGAGGGATGAAGGAGAAGTAGGAATCCTCAGTTAAAGCATGCAGCCCTTCTCTAATGGCCTTTAATTGGGCCGGCCCAATTAAACTTGTTGGGCTGTGCCACGTGTCGACGTATCATAGGCGCCTTCTGTCCAATGAGTGGATGACATCCGTCCCAGCGGTGAGCCGACACGTGTTTCCTCCAGCCAATGATGATTTTACACGTGGAAAATCCCCATTGGTCGGGGCTGTTAACGGGTTATCGGATCCAAAACCCGACCGATAGCTTAACGGCGTTCCATTATGGTGGATGCCACGTGTCGGTCACCCTTGACGAAAGCACTTCCGTGACGCGTGATTTATCGTCATGGAAGTGGACACTTCCGTGATGATAATTTTCGTAATGTCAGGGAACACTTCTACGGAAGCACGGGTATGATTATCTTGATTTTGTAATAAATTTGTCATGGATGTACATGCATGACAAAAAATGCGACCTACTGTGACAAACACGTATCATCACAGAAGTGTATTTTTTTTGTAGTGTTGGGATCCACTATGACCTCCGTCTTGCAGTCCTCCTGGTCTTGGTCTCGTTGCACCAATATGGCAATCTTTGCCTGATGCCTCGGTACTCTTCGCCTGCGCTGGCCTCCTTGGCACCAAAGAGGAAATAGGGACGTTGCACGCACTGGCGCCCGCCTGGCACCCTCCTGGTACCGTTCGTCATGGCTCACGTCACGAGAGCCTCGTGAGGTTTGCCTTGCCTTGATATCTCCGCTCCTCGTGAGCTTGCCTGGCTAGGCCACTCCAGAGGAGGTCTTGCATTCTCCGCCTCGCGAGGCTTGGACCCTCGGGGGGATCTTGGGTGCCTTGTTGACGAAGATGGGTCGTACGGCCTGCTGTTTGGCCACGCTATGGGTCGCAGGCAGGCAAGTCTGGGGACCCCCGTTCCCGAAACACCGACAGTAGCCCCCGGGCCCAAGGTGCGCTTGGGCTTGGCTTCGCGGCGAAGCCAAGGGTCAAGTTCGGAGCACCGCGGGCCCCAAAAGCCTGTGGCCTCGGTCGACGCGTGGCGATTGATTGGACGTGGGCGTCTCCGCTTCCCCATGCTACATTGGCAACTGCACGACTTGACAAGTCCCTGCGACATGCAAGGAAAACCATCATTACCTGCGATCGTGGGAGACGCCGGTTGGCCTTCTCTTGCTATAAATGGGGAGGGGGGCGGAGCCCCCGTTGACCATCTCTTCCTCGCTTGCTTGCTTCTCTGCTCCATTGCTTGCAGTGCCATCGATGGCGCCACGAAAGAAGTTCTCTGCCGCCGAGAAAGGAAAGGCCCCTTGCGAGGGCCCGGCTCCCCGACGCCCAAGCGCGGCTGCGACCGTCCGCGCAAGCACGCCGCATCCCCCGTCGTGGCCCACCGTTGAGGTGGCACTGCGGTACGCAGAGGGGGCATCGCATCCATGGTGGTTCAGCCGATGAGGGGAGGCATGCGATGGTGGCGCGGCCTCCCCGCCCGCGCTTCCATTCGGCTGAGGTGTCGCCGGAGTTCGTTGTCTGGTCGGAGAGCCCGGCCGGCAGCTGGCTCCAACTTCCGCGCTTCTTTGCCGGCGAACTGCCGGCCTCTGGTCCGGGCGGGCTCTGGCTGCAGGCGGACGGCTGCTGCAGCAGGGCCTCTTGGGTTGCGGTCGAGACTTCTGCCGCGGGCAACATAGCCCTGGCCCAAGGCTGGCAGACGTTCGCCCGCGCGCGTGGCCTGGGCAGGCGGTGCACCCTCCACCTCAGATACGATGGTGAATCGACCCTCTATGTGAGGGTGTTCGGGGAAGATGGTCGCCGCGCCGGGTGCTGTCCCGAGACGAACGACGGTGAGGAGGTGCTCGGCCTTGGTGATGGTCGCCATGAGGACTAGGACGAGCCTGCCCTCGGCGGCGACCGCGTCTCCTCCAGCTACGGCGGCTCTTCCTCCGGTGACAGCTCCAGCAGTGGTGGCTACGACCAGCTGCCGCGCCGCCGCGCCCGCTTCGAAGGAGGCAGCTGGTCATCTCGTCGTCGCGCCTCCGTGAAGCGCGAGGAGGGGTCTGGCTAGGCTTGGGGCGTCACCAAGGGCCTGCCTTCGCTGATTGCTGCAATCGCTGCTTTGCTTAGCTTTTTCTTTCTTTCCTGCATCGGAAAACGAAACCAGTATGGGCCCAGAGGGGCGTGTATCGAACTATGGTTCTTTGGTTAATGCACTATGCGAGTCGTTCCCATGCTGTGTTTGTTATTTTGCACAAAGATAACTTAACCTGGTGTGTTTGGGACGCCCTCTCCCTGACGTGGTGTCCGCGTTGCTCGGAAACTGCAAAACATTCGTTAGGGGGTGCACCAAAGGATTTGCCGTCCACCCAAACCTTGACTTGGCGCCTCGTATCGCGGTACCCGAGGGGCACGGATTTAGGAGAGATGGGCCAGCTTCCAGGCTCGAACGAGCGTGGCTCACGAGACGGCAAAGAGAAGAGAAATGCTCGCGAGGGCACCTTCCTAGCCCCCTCGCGAGGTATGCGGGAGAGAGAGCATGAGTAAACTAGAGCCCAAAAAAGCGGTAAAAGGCTAGGGAACCAAATCAGCAATGAACACCAAGAGCAACTCCGATTAAGGAAAAGCAAGCCAACTACGGAAGGCAAATGAAAAGCCGCGTCCGGCGCCTAATCTAGTCTTTAAGTCTTCTCACCAGCGCGGAGCTAAGTGCTGTCCACTAGGCATGGGAGGGAGCCCCAGGGCCTGAGGCCAGCGCTCCTGAGACTCCGGGGCATGTACAACCCCACTCATTATTACGTGAGAGTGTCACGGGCGGCAATTCTTCATAGGCACCAGGCCTTCTTCGTAGGCTCTGGGCCTTTCTTCTCAGGCTCTGGGCCTGCTTCATGGATAAAACTTCCGGAGGTGCTGGATGTTCCAGGCGTTCTGGACGGGTGTCCCGTCCATCATCTCCAGGCGCGCTGCTCACCGCCTGGATACATGGATGACCCTGAACGAGCCCTCCCACATGGGCGAAGGCTTGTGCAGCCCTTCGCTGGAGAGGACCCGCCTCAGGACGAGGTCGCCCACCTCGAGCGTCCTGGAGCAGATGTTACCTTGCCGCCCTCAATGCGGCTTTGCGTCGGTGTTCCTCCCCCAGTACGAGATCCATTCCCCGCATGGCGTCCTGCTGCGATTCGTTGAACGCCAGGACCCGCGCGGAGCGATGCTTGACCTCATGAGGCAGGACTGCTTCGGCTCCGTAGACAAGGAAGAATGGAGTCTCTCCCGTTGGCTTGGTAGCGGTGGTACGGATGGACCACAACACGGACTGGAGTTCGTCGTGCCAGCCCCTGCCGCAGGCCTCCAGCTTCTTCTTGAAGGGCCTGGTCTTGAGACCCCTCAGGACCTCAGGGTTGGCGCGTTCGGCCTGACCATTGCTCCTGGGGTGGGCCACCGAAGCGTAGCAGATCTGGTTCTGTAGGCGAAGTAGAGTTGGTGCAGCTGAAGCCGCGCATTGAAGGAATGGCTCCTCACGAGCCTCCGGAACCATGAGCCTCGGGAGGCTCTGGGGTTCAGGAGGTTCCCTGAAGACCGTCTCCATCTCCTCCAGGACGGCATATAACCTGGCCTCTTGAGCCGCTAGGACTTCCCGCATGTTGCGCTGATAGGCCGTCGCCACGCTCGGCAAGCCGAAGGGCATGCGAATGTAGCTGTGCGGTGGGCCCTCGCAGCAGCCCACACGTGATGGCCAGAAGTGCTCCTGAGACGCGGCCCTGTTGAGCCCTGGGACATCGACGCAGACACGCAACCTGCTACGTCTTGAGCTTACGTTGGTTTTCCCCGAAGAGGAGAGGATGATGCAGCACAATAGCGTAAGTATTTCCCTCAGTTTTTGAGAACCTAGGTATCAATCCAGTAGGAGGCCACGCACAAGTCCCTCATACCTGGACAAAACGATAGCTACTTGCAACCAACGCGATTAGGGGTTGTCAATCCCTTCACGGTCACTTACGAGAGTGAGATCTGATAGAGATAACATTTTGGTATTTTTGGTATAAAGATGCAAAGTGAAAAGCAAAAAAGCAAAGTAAAACAAAGCAAGTATAAAAGAGATGGAGATTGATATGATGAGAATAGACCCGGGGGCCATAGATTTCACTAGTGGCTTCTCTCAAGAGCATAAATATTCTGCGGTGGGTGAACAAATTACTGTTGAGCAATTGACAGAATTGAGCATAGTTATGAGTATTTCTAGGTATGATCATGTATATAGCCATCACGTCCGAGACAAGTAGGCCGAAACGGTTCTGCATCTACTACTATTACCCCACTCATCGACCGCTATCCAGCATGCATCTAGAGTATTAAGTTAAAAACAGAGTAAGGCCTTAAGCAAGATGACATGATGTAGAGGAATAAATTCATGCAATATGATAAATACCCCATCTTGTTATCCTCGATGGCAACAATACAATACGTGCCTTGCAACCCTTTACATCCTTTGGGTAAGGACACCGCAAGATTGAACCCAAAGCCATGCACTTCTCCCATTGCAAGAACTACCAATCTAGTTGGCCAAACCAAACGGATAATTCAAGAGACTTGCAAAGATAACTCAATCATACATAAAAGAATTCAGAGAAGATTCAAATATTATTCATAGATAAGCTGGATCATAAACCCACAATTCATCGGTCTCAACAAACACACCGCAAAAAGAAGATTACATCGAATAGATCTCCACGAGAGAGGGGGAGAACACTGTATTGAGATCTAAAAAGAGAGAAGAAGCCATCTAGCTACTAGCTATGGACCCGCAGGTTTGAAGTAAACTACTCACACTTCATTGGAGAGGCTATGGTGTTGATGTAGAAGCCCTCCGTGGTGGATGCCCCCCTCCGTGAGCTCTAACAGGCCCCAAGATGGGATCTCGTGGATACAGGAAGTTGCGGCGGTGGAATTAGGTTTTAGCTCCTGTTAGGATCATTTGAAGTGCGTGGGTATATATAGGAGGAAGGAGTACGTCGGTGGAGCATCAGGGGGCCCACGAGGCAGGGGGCGCGCCCTTGGGGGAGGGGGGGTGCCCCACCCTCCTGACCGCCTCCGATGTTCCTTGTCGTAGGGTCCAAGTCTCCTGGATCATGTTCGGTGAGAAAATCACGTTTCCGAAGGTTACATTCCGTTTGGACTCCGTTTGATATTACATTTCTTGAAACACCGAAAAAGGCAAAAAAACAACAATTCTGGGATGGGCCTCCGGTTAATAGGTTAGTCCCAAAAGTAATATAAAAGTGGAAAATAAAGCCCATTATAGTCCAAAACAATAGATAAAGTAGCATGGAGCAATCAAAAATTATAGATACGTTGGAGACGTATCACAGCCCGACATCCTCGCCTGGATGGGGAGCTGCGCCTTTTGAGCGGCTGTGTCCGCGCATGGCTCTTGCTTCTTGCAGTTCCTTGGTGGTCTTGGTGATGAACTGCTAGGTGGTGGGCACTCCTTGCCCTGTGCTCTCCTGAGGAAAGTGTGCCGTGAGGCACGCATCCAAGTGGTGCCCAAACGCCTCCCTCATGAGGTTGGCAAGGTCTGATGCCCTCCAGAAGAGAGCCCCCGAGCCCTGCCTGAGGAGGGCGCCGGGCGCACCTTCCTATGCGATGGAGGGAGGAGCCCCTGGAGCGGGCGCTGATCCTGACAAGGCTCCTGCCGCGACGCCATCCTCCTGAGGTCCTGCGCGGCGCGGATGCTTCTTCTTGGGGATGGTCTTCGGAGGGCCTCCACTTCTGCTGTCCGGGTCGTCGATTGTTGCGGCTTGAAAGGCGCGCTCAACGGAGCACACCGCATCCCTCTCTTCACACGGGACTGTGATGATCCCTCCGCTTCCTGGCATCTTGAGAACGCTGTAGCCGTGATGAGTGACTGCCATGAACTTGGCCAGGGCTGGATACCCGAGGATGGCATTGTACGATAGGCGGATGTGCGCGACGTCGAAGTCGATGAGCTCGGTGCGATAGTTCTTGCGCTCCCCGAAGGTGTCAGGCAGGCGGACCTGCCCTATTGGTGTGGTGGAACCGTCGGTCACTCCTAAGAAAGGCTTGGTTGGCTGGAGCATCTCATATGGCACTTGGAGGTTGTTGAACGTGTCATCGGACAGGACGTTGAGCGCTGCGCCGCCGTCGATGAGAGTCTTGGTGACTTGCACATTGCTGATGACTGGGGAGCACAACATAGGGAGGGCGCCAGCGGTGGCTGCACACTTGAGCTAGTCTGCCGAGTTGAAGGTGATGGCACATTGGGACCACCTGAGCGGTCGCGTGGCCTCGAGCTTGGGGAGCACCGTGTTCACCTCGCGAGCGAACTATTTATGCGCTGAGAGGCTGGGGCCTGGGCACCGCCCAAGAAGCAGGCGATCTCACGTGGCTCCTGGAAGCCTCCAGCCCCCTCGTCCTGGCGGTGGTCGTCGTTCCTCCTTGGTGGCGGCAGCGGGGGAAGACCGGCGTTGCCTTGGGGGCGATCCTCATGAGGCGGGTCCCTCCAGGCGCCCTCGCGAGGTTGGTCCTGCCAGCAGTCCTCGCGAGGCCAGTCGCGCCACTCCTGGCGTGGACCACGATCATCCCAGCGTCCGCCTCCGCGTCCTCCTCCGCGGCCGTAGCCCCGGTCGTTGCGCTCGGGGCGTCGACCGTAGCATCCTTCCCGTATGGCTTTGAGCTCTTGGTTGTGGAAGGCGCAGAACGGTCGGCCGTTCTTGGATGACTCGGGCTGATCTCTGCCTCGCTTGGTGTCGGGCTCCGCAGCAAGCACTACTGCCTCTTTGTGCTTCACGTCCTTGGCCTTAGCCTTCTTCTCCTCCGCTCCTGCAGCTGGCAGCTCAAGGAGAGAGAGGCGCCCCTCCTTAGCTCTTGCACACTTGGTCACCAGGTTGAACAACTCCTGAGATGTGCAGAGCTCCTTGTGGATAGCGAGCTCTTCCTTCATCTTGACGTCACGGATGCCGTCTGAGAACGCGGAGATGATGGCTTCGTCCGTGACCTTGGGGATCTTGAGGCGGGTGTTGTTGAAGCGCTGGATGTACTTCTGGAGGGTCTCTCCTGGTTGTTGCTTGACGCGACATAAATCACCCGCGGCCGGTGGGCGGTCGCGAGTGCCCTGGAAGTTGGCGACGAAGCGGTCGCGCATCTCGTCCCAGGAGGAGATCGAGCCGTGCTGCAGGTTCAGGAGCCAGGAGCGGGCCCCATCCTTGAGAGCCATGGGAAACCAGTTCGCCATGACTTTTTCGTCGCCGTTGGCCGCTTCGATGCTCAACTCATAGAGCTGCAGGAACTCCGCGGGGTCGACGGTGCCGTCATAGCGAGGAGGCAGATCTGGCTTGAACTTGCCTGGCCAGGCAACGCTACGCAGTTCAGGGGTGAAGGCGCGGCAGCCGGTTGTGGTCGCGGGGGCCCGCTTTTGAGGTGGAGCTTGGTCTTGGCGAGGTCCGTGCTGCACCGTTGCAGGCGGCACGCGGTCTTGATGAGGTGGCGCGGGGAGCGCCGGTGAAGCTTCTCGCGGCCGCAGGATTTCATGGCAGCTTCTTTCTTCACGCGCGAGCGCCGGGCGCGGTGGATCACACCATGGAGGAGCGCACCTTGGTGCCAAGGCACCGTCTTGGGGTTGAGGCGGCGGAGGCATGCCATGAGCCCTGTCGCCCGCGGCTGGTTGAGGGGGAGGCAGAGAGTGGGACGGCACCGAAGAGCCCCCTGCGGTGCAGACGAGCTTGGCGACGCGGTCGAGCCACTCCTCATAGAGGACGTCGACGGGGTGGTAGCGCAGTAGCTCGTTCTCCGCGATGAGCGCGGCCCGTGCCTCCATGGGAGCGCAGTGCGCGTCAGACGAAAAACCAGCAGGGGTAAATGATGGAGTAGCGGTGCGGCTATCCTGCTGCACCGAGGGATGCAGCAAGGACGGCTGCTGCTCCTTCCCTGTGCGGCCGGTGGCAGTGTTGGCAGCGGGATATGGAGAACGATGAGGTGGCCCGCCTACGGGAGCCGTCTGAGCGACGCGGGCGGAGAGGGCAGCCCAACGCTCAGCTCGAGCATGGCGAGCGTCCGCCATGGAAACGATGGAGCGATGGAGCAACAAACTGATGGAAGGGAAACTATGGCGCACCCCTACCTGGCCGCCAAATGTCGGATGTGGGTTTCCGGCAAACCCTTAAGGTTCGAACACTGGGGTGCACGCGAAGTCTTTCCCTTCTACCAATCTATGCTCTAGCTCGCTAAGATCTCGCGGACGAAATCGACGAACTCGCAACACAGAAAGACACAAGGTTTATACTGGTTCGGGCCACCGTTTTGGTGTAATTCCCTACTCCAGTGTGGTGGTGGTGAATTGCCTCTTGGGCTGATGATGAACAGTACAAGGGAAGAACAGCCTCCTGAGGTTGAGGTGTTCTTGTGCGTATGAACTTGTGGCGTGAGGATTCGAACAGCTCAGGCCTGCTTGACTTGAGTTGCCTCTACTGTGGTAGCTAGCTCTACTTATATAGGCCCTGTTCCTCTTCCCAAATATCGAGCGGGAAGGGAGCCAACAACGGCGGGCAAATTTGAAGGGGGACAGCTAGTACAAGCTATCCCGACAAAAGCGGTCTTCGCCTGCGAAAAGCTCTGGGGTGACGCCATCTTGGGCTCCATGATGACCTCCACCTTGCCGTCCTCCTGGTCTTGGTCTCGTTGCAGCAATATGGCAACCTTTGCCTGATGCCTCGGTACTCTTTGCCTGCGCTGGCCTCCTTGGCACCAAAGAGGAAATAGGGACGCTGCGGGCATTGGTGCCCGCCTGGTACTGTTCGTCATGGCTCACGTCACGAGAGCCTCGTGAGGTTTTCCTTACCTTGATGTCTCCGCTCCTCGTGAGACTGCCTTGCTAGGCTACTCCAGAGGAGGTCTTGCGTTGTCCGCCTCGCGAGGGTCTTGGGTGCCTCGTTGACGAAGATGGGCCGTACGGCCTGCTATTTGGCCACGCTGTGGGCCGCAGGCAGGCAAGTCTGGGGACCCCCATTACCAGAACGCCGATAGTAGTCAACACCTTGAACTTGTTGAAAACTTTTTGCGACAATTTGAGCTTTTGTAGATAGTAACACTACTATCAGGGTCTGTCTTCCTCTTGAAGATCCATTTATTCTCAATGGCTCGCCGATCATCGGGCAAGTCAATCAAAGTACATACTTTGTTCTCATACATGGATCCCATCTCAGATTTCATGGCCACAAGCCATTTCACGGAATCTGGGCTTATCATTGCTTCCTCATAGTTCATAGGTTCGTCATGGTCTAGTAACATGACTTCCAGAATAGGATTACCGTACGACTCTGGTGCGGACCGTACTCTGATTGACCTACGAGGTTTGGTAGTAACTTGATCTGAAGTTTCATGATCATCATCATTGGCTTCCTCACTAATTGGTGTAGGAATCACTGGAACTGTTGTCTGTGATGAACTACTTTCCAATTCAGGAGAAGGTACAATTACCTCATCAGGTTCTACATTCCTCCCACTCACTTCTTTCGAGAGAAACTTCTTCTCTAGAAAGGATCCATTCTTAGCAACGAATATCTTGCCTTCGGATCTGTGATAGAAGGTGTACCCAACAGTTTCCTTTGGGTATCCTATGAAGACGCATTTCTCCGATTTGGGTTCGAGCTTATCAAGTTGAATTTTTTTCACATAAGCATCGCAGCCCCAACTTTTAAGAACGACAGCTTAGGTTTCTTGCCAAACCAAAGTTCGTATGGTGTCGTCTCAATGGATTTAGATGGTGCACTATTTAACGTGAATGCAGCCGTCTCTAAAGCATAACCCCAAAATGATAGTGGTAAATCGGTAAGAAACATCATAGATCGCACCATATCTAATAAAGTACGGTTATGATGTTCAGACACACCATTACGCTGTGGTGTTCCAGGTGGCGTGAGTTGCGAAACTATTCCATATTGTTTCAAATGAAGACCAAACTCGTAACTCAAATATTCACCTCCATGATCAGATTGTAGAAACTTTACTTTCTAAGTACGATGATTTTCCACTTCACTCTGAAATTCATTGAACTTTTCAAATGTATCAGACTTATGTTTCATTAAGTAGATATACCCATATCTGCTCAAATCATCTGTGAAGGTCAGAAAATAACGATACCCGTCGCGAGCCTCAACACTCATCAGATGGCATACATCAGTATGTATTATTTCCAATAAGTCAGTGGCTCGCTTCATTGTTCCGGAGAACGGAGTCTTAGTCATCTTGCCCATGAGGCATGGTTCGCAAGTATCAAATGGTTCATAATCAGGTGATTCGAAAAGCCCATTTGCATCTTTTGGCATCAATATTATGAATATGTGTATTACTATGATCGAGATTCAGTAAACCATTTACGTTGGATGTAAGACCATGGAAGGTTTTATTCATGTAAACAGAGCAACAATTATTCTCTGACTTAAATGAATAACTGTATCGCAATAAACATGATCCGATCATATTCATGCTTAACGCAAACACCAAATAACATTTATTTAGGTGCAATACTAATCCCAAAGGTAGAGGGAGTATGCGACGGTGATCTTATCAACCTTGGAATCACTTCCAACACGCACCGTCACCTTGCCCTTAACTAGTCTCTGTTCATTTTGCAACTCCTGTTTCGAGTTACTAATCTTAGCAACTGAACCGGTATCAAATACCTTGGGGTTACTATGAACACTAGTAAAGTACACATCAATAACATGTATATCAAAGATACCTTTGTTCACTTTGCCATCCTTCTTATCCGCCAAGTATTTGGGGTAGTTCCGCTTCCAGTGACCATTCCCTTTCAAGTAGAAGCACTCAGTTTCAAGCTTAGGTCTAGGTTTGGGTTTCTTTATGGGAGTGGAAACTTGCTTGCCATTCTTTATTGAAGTTCCCTTTCTTTTTCTTTGCCCCTTTCCTTGAAATTAGTGGTCTTTTTAACCATCACACTTGATGCTCTTTCTTGATTTCTACCTTCGCCGATTTTAGCATCGCGAAGAGCTCGGGAATCGTTTTCGTCATCCCTTGCATAATATAATTCATCAAGAAGTTCCAGTAACTTGGCGATAGTGACTAGAGAACTCTATCAATCACCATCTTATCTGGAATATTAACTCCCTCTTGATTCAAGCGATTGTGGTACTCAGACATTCTAAGCACATGCTCACTAGTTGAGCTATTCTCCTCCATCTTGTAGGCAAAGTACTTGTTAGAGGCCTCATACCTCTGGACTCGGGCATGAGTCTAAAATACCAATTTCAGCTCTTGGAACATCTTATATGCTTCTTGGCATTCAAAACGTTTTGAAGTCCTGGTTCTAAGCCGTAAAGCATGGCGCAATAATATCAAGTAGTCATCATACCGAGCTTGCCGAACGTTCATAACATCTGCATCTGCTCCTGCAATAGGTCCGTCACCTAGTAGTGCATCAAGGACATAATTCTTCTATGCAGCAATGAGGATCATCCTCTGATCATGGACCCAGTCCACACCATTGCTACTATCATCTTTCAACTTATGTTTCTCTAGGAACACATCAAAAATAAAATAGGGGAGCTATATGCGAGGTATTGATCTACAACATAGATATGCAAAAACTATCAGGACTAAGTTCATGATAAATTAATGTTCAGTTAATCATATTACTTAAGAACTCTCACTTAGATAGACGACCCTCTAGTCATCTAAATGATCACGTGATCCATATCAACTAAACCATGTCCGATCGTCACGTGAGATGGAGTAGTTTTCAATGGTGAACATCACTTTGTTGATCATATCTACTATATGATTCACGGTCGACCTTTCGGTCTCAGTGTTCCGAGGCCATATCTGCATATGCTAGGCTCGTCAAGTTTAACCCGAGTATTCTGCACGTTCAAAACTGGCTTGCACCTATTGTATGTGAACGTAGAGCTTATCACACCCGATCATCACGTGGTGTCTCGGCACGATGAACTATAGCAACGGTGCATACTCAGGGAGAACACTTGTACCTTGAAATTTAGTGAGGGATCATCTTATAATGCTAATGCCGTACTAAGCAAAATAAGATGCGTAAAGGATAAACATCACATGCAATGAAAATATGTGACATGATATGGCCATCATAATCTTGTGCCTTTGATCTTCATCTCCAAAGCACCGCCATGATCTCCATCATCACCAGGTTGACACCTTGATCTCCATCATAGCGTTGTTGTCGTCTCGCCAACTGTTGCTTCCAAGACTATCGCTACTGCTTAGTGATAAAGTAAAGCAATTAGATGGCGATTGCAATTCATATAATAAAGCGACAACCATAAGGTTCCTGCAAGTTGCCGATAATTTTTAAAAAACATGATCATCTCATACAACAATTTCTATTTCATCACGTCTTGACCATGAAGGAAATATGCCATAGAGGCAATAATAAAGTTTTTATTTATATTTTCTTATATCACGATAAATGTTTATTATTCATGATAGAATTGTGTTAACCGAAAACTTAGTACATGTGTGAATACATAGACAAACAGAGTGTCCCTAGTATGCCTCTACTTGACTAGCTCGTTAATCAAAGATGGTTAAGTTTCCTACCCATAGACATGTGTTGTCATTTGATGAATGGGATCACATCATCAGAGAATGATGTGATGGACAAGACCCATCCATTAGCTTAGAACTATGATCGAGTTTATTGTATTTGCTTTCTTCATAACTTATACATGTTCCTATGACTATGAGATTATGCAACTCCCGAATACCGGAGGAACATTTAGTGTGCTATCAAACGTCACAATGTAACTGGGCGATTATAAAGAAGCTCTATAGGTGTCTCCGATGGTGTTTGTTGAGTTGGCATAGATTGACATTAGGATTTGTCACTCCGATTGTTGGAGAGGTATCTCTGGGCCCTCTCGGTAATGCACATCACTATAAGCCTTGCAAGCAATGTGACTAATGAGTTAGCCACAGGATGATGCATTACGGAACGAGTAAAGAGACTTGCCGGTAATGAGATTGAACTAGGTATGATGATACCGACGATCGAATCTCGGGCAAGTAACATACCGATGAAAAAGGGAACAACGTATGTTTTTATGCGGTTTGACCGATAAAGATATTCATAGAATATGTAGGAACCAATATGAGCATCCAGGTTGCGCTATTGGTTATTGACCGGAAGTGAGTCTCGGTCATGTCTACATAGTTCTCGAACCCGTAGGGTCCGCATTCTTAATGTTCGATGACGACTGGTATTATGAGTTTATGTGTTTTGATGTACCGAAGGTAGTTCGGAGTCCTAGATGTGATCACAGACACGACGAGGAGTCTCGAAATTGTCGATACACAAAGTTCGATATATTGGAAGGCTATGTTTGGACACCGGAAGGGTTCCGGATGAGTTCGGGCATTTACCGGAGTACCGGGGGGCTACCGCAACCCACAGGGGAGTCAATGGGCCTTATTAGGCCTTAGTGGCAGAGAGGAGGAGGCGGCCAGGTGGAGGGCGTGCACCCCAAGCCCAATCCGAATTGGGTGGGGGGACGGGTCCCCCTTTCCTTCCCTCTCTCTCCCTCTTCCTTCTTCTCCTACTCGAACAAGGGAAGAGGGGGAAACCTTCTCCTACTAGGAGTAGGACTCCCCCCTTAGGCACGCCCTATGAGGGCCGGCTCTCCCCCTCCAGTCCATTATACATGGGGAGGGGGGCACCCCATAGACACACAAGTTGACAGTTGTCTTAGCCGTCTGCGGTCCCCCCCCCCCTCCATGGATTTCAACCTCGGTCATATCGTTGTAGTGCTTAGGCGAAGCCCTGCGTCGGTAACTTCATCAACACCGTCACCACGCCGTAATGCTGACGGAACTCTCCCTCGGCCTCAGCTGGATCCAGATTACGAGGGACGTCACCGAGCTAAACATGTGCAGATCGCGGAGGTGCCGTGCGTTCGGTACTTGGATCAGTTGGATCGCGAAGATGTTCGACTACATCAACCGCGTTACTAAATGCTTCCGCTTTCGGTCTACGAGGGTACGTGGACACACTCTCCCTGCTCGTTGCTATGCATCACCTAGATGGATTTTGCGTGTGCGTAGGTAATATTTTTGAATTACTATGTTCCCCAATGGTGGTATCAGAGCCATGTCTATGCGTAGATGTTATATGCACGAGTAGAACACAAAGAGTTGTGGGCGATAATAGTCATACTGCTTACCAGCATGTCATACTTTGATTCGGCGGTATTGTTGGATGAAGCGGCTCAGACCAACATTACGCTGCGTCGCCTCTGGGAGACCGGTTCTACCGACGTGCTTCACACAATTGGCTAGTGGGTGTCTGTTTCTCCAACTTTAGTTGAATTGAGTGTGACTACGCCCGGTCCTTGTTGAAGGTTAAAACAACAAACTTGACGAAAAATCGTTGTGGTTTTGATGTGTAGGTAAGAACGGTTCTTGCTAAGCCTGTAGCAGCCACGTAAAACTTGCAACAACAAAGTAGAGGACGTCTAACTTGTTTTTGCAGGGCTTGCTGCGATGTGATATGGTGAAGATGTGATAATATACAAATTGTTATCGGATACTAGCAGGAGCCATATGGTTGTCGCTTTATTATATGAAATGCAATCGCCATGTAATTGCTTTACTTTATCACTAAGTGGTAGCGATAGTCGTAGAAGCAATAGTTGGCAAGACAACAACGATGCTTCGATGGAGATCAAGGTGTCAAGCCGGTGACAATGGTGATCATGACGGTGCTTTGGAGATGGAGATCAAAGGCACAAGATGATGATGGCCATATCATATCACTTATATTGATTGCATGCGATGTTTATCCTTTATGCATCTTATTTTGCTTAGTACGGCGGTAGCATTATAAGATGATCGCTCACTAAATTTCACGGTACAAGAGTTCTCCCTGAGTATGCACTGTTGCGACAGTTCTTCGTGCCGAGACACCACGTGATGATCGAGTGTGATAAGCTCTACGTTCACATACAACGGGTGCTAGCCAGTTTTGCACACACGGAATAGTCGGGTTAAACTTGTCAAGCCTAGCATATGCAGATATGGCCTCGGAACACTGAGACCGAAAGGTCGAGCATGAATCATATAGTAGATATGATCAACATAGTGATGTTCACCATTGAAAACTACTCCATCACACATGATGATCGGACATGGTTTAGTTGATATGGATCACGTGATCACTTAGATGATTAGAGGGATGTCTATCTAAGTGGGATTTCTTAAGTAATATGATTAAATTGAACTTTAATTTATTATGACTTAGTCCTGATAGTATTTGCATATCTATGTTGTAGATCAATTGCTCGCGTATAGCTTCCCCGTTTTATTTATGATATGTTCCTAGAGAAAACTAAGTTGAAAGTTGATAGTAGCAATGATGCCGACTAGGTCCATTATCTGAGGATTATCATCATTTCTGCACAGAAGAATTATGTCCTTGATGCACCGCTAGGTGACGGACCTATTGCAGGAGCAGATGCAAACATTATGAACGTTTGACAAGCTCAGTATGATGACTACTTGATAGTTTAGTGCACCATCCTTTACGGCCTAGTACCGGGACTTCAAAAACATTTTTGAATGCCATGGAGCATATAAGATGTTCCAAGATTTGAAATTGGTATTTCATACTCATGCCCGTGTCAAGAGGTATAAGACCTCTGACAGTACTGTGCTCAGATTGTCTAGGTACCACAATTGCTTGAATCAAGTGGGAGTTAATATTCCAGATAAGATAGTAATTGACAAAAGTTCTCTAGTCACTATCACCAAGTTACTAGAACTTCGTGATAAACTATAATATGAAAGGGATGACGAAAACAATTCCCAAGCTCTTCGCGATGCTAAAATCGGCGAAGGTAGAAACAAAGAAAAGCATCAAGTGTTGATGGTTGACAAGACCACTAGTTTCAAGTAAAAGGGTAAAGGGAAGAAGTGGAACTTCAAGAAGAACGGCAAGCAAGTTGCTGCTCAAGTGAAGAAGCCCAAGTCTGGACCTAAGCCTGAGACTAAGTGCTCCTACTGCAAAACGACTGGTCAATGGAAGCGGAACTGCCCCAAGTATTTGGCGGATAAAAAGGATGGCAAAGTGAACTATGGTATATTTGATACACATGTTATTGATGTGTACTTTACTAGTGTTTATAGCAACCCCTCAGTATTTGATACTAGTTCAGTTGCTAAGATTAGTAACTCGAAATGGGAGTTGTAGAATGAACAGAGACTAGTTAAGGGTGAAGTGACGATGTGTGATGGAAGTGGTTCCAAGATTGATATAATCATCATCGCACACTCCCTATACTTTCAGGATTAGTGTTGAACCTAAATAAATGTTATTTGGTGTTTGCGTTGAGCATAATATGATTGGATCATGTTTATTGCAATAGGGTTATTCATTTAAGTCAAAGAATAATTGTTATTCTGTTCACATGAATAAAACCTTCTATGGTCGTACACCCAAGGTGAATGGTTTATTGAATCTCGATCGTAGTGATACACATATTTATAATATTTAAGCCAAAAGATGCAAGGTTGATAATGATAGTGCAACATATTTGTGGCACTGCCGTTTAGGTCATATTGGTATAAAGCGCATGAAGAAACTCCATGTTGATGGGCTTTTGGAATCACTTGATACATGTGAACCATGCCTCATGGGCAAAGATGACTAGACTTCATTCTCCGGAACAATGGAGCGAGCAACTGACTTATTGGAAATAATACATACTAATGTATGCGATCCGATGAGTGTTGAGGCTCGTGGCGGGTATCATTATTTTCCGACCTTCATAGATGATTTGAGCAGATATGGGTATATCTACTTGATGAAACATAATTCTAAAACATTTGAATTTCAGGGTGAAGTGGAAAATCATCGTAACAAGAAAATAAAGTTTCTACAATCTGATCGCGGAGCGAATATTTGAGTCACGAGTTTGGTCTTCCTTTAAAACAATGTGGAATAGTTTCACAACTCACGCCACCTGTAACACCACAGCGTAATGGTGTGTCCGAACGTCATAATCACACTTTATTAGATATGGTGCGATCTATGATGTCTCTTACCGGTTTATTACTATCATTTTGGGTTATGCACTAGAGACAGCTGCATTCACGTTAAATAGGGCACCATCTTAATCTGTTGAGACGACACCATATGAACTGTGGTTTAGCAAGAAACCTAAGCTATCATTTCTTAAAGTTTGGGGCTATGATGCTTATGTGAAAAAGTTTCAACCTGATAAGCTCGAACCTAAATCAAAGAAATGTGTCTTCATAGGGTACCCAAAGGAGACTGTTTGGTACACCTTCAATCACAGATCCTAAGGCAATATATTCGTTGCTAAGAATGGATCCTTTCTATAGACGGAGTTTCTCTCGAAAGAAGTGAGTGGGAGGAAAGTAGAACTTGATGAGGTGATTGTACCTGCTCCCTTATTGGAAAGTAGTTCATCACAGAAATCAGTTCCAGTGATTCCTACACCAGTAAGTGAGGAAGCTAATGATGATGATCATGAAACTTCTGATCAAGTTACTACCGAACCTTGTAGGTCAACCATAGTAAGATCCGCACCAGAGTGGTACAATAATCCTATTCTGGAGGTCATGTTACTTGACCATGACGAACCTACGAACTATGAGGAAGCGATGATGAGCCCAGATTCCGCGAAATGTCTTGAGGCCATGAAATCTAAGATGGGAGCCATGTATGAGAACAAAGTGTGGAATTTGGTTGACTTGCCCGATGATCGACAAGCCATAGAGAATAAATGGATATTCAAGAAGAAGACTGACACTGACGGTAATATTACTGTCTACAAAGCTCGACTTGTGAGTTGACTACGATGAGACGTTCTCACCCGTAGCGATGCTTAAGTCCGTCCAAATCATGTTAGCAATTGCCGCATTTTATAATTATGAAATTTGGCAAATGGATGTCAAAACTGCATTCCCTAATGGATATCTTAAAGAAGGGTTGTATATGATGCAACTAGGAGGTTTTGTCGATCCAAAAGGTGCTAAGAAAGTGTGCAAGCTCCAGCGATCCATTTATGGACTGGTGCAAGCCTCTCGGAGTTGGAATATACGCTTTGATAGTGTGCTCAAAGCATATGGTTTTATACAGACTTTTGGAGAAGCCTGTATCTACAAGAAAGTGAGTGGGAGCACTAGAACATTTCTGATAAGTATATGTGAATGACATATTGTTGATCGGAAATAATGTAGAATTTTTCTGGAAAGCATAAAGGAGTGTTTGAAAGGAGTTTTTCAAAGAAAGATCTCGGTGAAGCTGCTTACATATTCAGCATCAAGATCTATAGAGATAGATCAAGACGCTTGATAAGTTTTTTCAATGAGTACAAACCTTGACAAGATTTTGAAGTAGTTCAAAATGGAACAATCAAAGAAGGACTTCTTGCCAGTGTTGCAAGGTGTAAATTTGAGTAAGACTCAAAACACGACCACGACAGATAATAGAAAGAGAACGAAAGTCATTCCCTATGCCTTAGTCATAGGTTCTATAAAGTATGCTATGTTGTGTACCAAACCTATTGTGTAGCTTGCCATGAGTTTAGCAAGGGGGTACGATATTGATCCAGGAGTGGATCACTTGACAGTGGTCAAAATTATCCTTAGAAGACTAAGGAGATATTTCTCGGTTATGGAGGTGATAAAGAGTTCGTCGTAAAGAGTTACGCCGATGCAAGCTTTTACACCAATTTGGATGACCCTGAGTCTCAATCTGGATGCATATTGAAAGTGGGAGCAATTAGCTAGAGTAGCTCCATACAGAGCATTGTAGACATAGAAAATTTGCAAAATACATACGGCTCTGAATGTGGCAGACCCATTGACTAAACTTCTCTCACAAGCAAAACATGATAACTCTTTGGGTGTTAATCACATAGAGATGTGAACTAGATTATTGACTCTAGTAAACCTTTTGGGTATTAGTCACATGGAGATGTAAACTAATCACATAAAGATGTGAACTATTGGTGTGAAATCACATGACGATGTGAACGAGATTATTGACTCTAGTGCAAGTGGGAGACTGAAGGAAATATGCCCTAGAGGCAATAATAAAGTTGTTATTTATATTTTCTTATATCATAATGTTTATTATTCATGCTAGAATTGTATTAACCGCAAACTAAGTACATGTGTGAATACATAGACAAACATCGTGTCCCTAGTATGCCTCTACTTGACTAGCTCGTTAATCAAAGATGGTTAAGTTTCCTACCCATAGCCATGTGTTGTCATTTGATGAACGGGATCACATCATTAGAGAATGATGTGATGGACAATCCACATCCGTTAGCTTAGCACTATGATCGTTTAGTTTATTGCTATTGCTTTCTTCATAACTTATACATGTTCCTATGACTATGATATTATGCAACTCCCGAATACCAGAGGAACAATTAATGTGCTATCAAACATCACAACGTAACTGGGCGATTATAAAGATGCTCTACAGGTGTCTCCGATGGTGTTGGATGAGTTGGCATAGATCGAGATTAGGATTTGTCACTCCGATTGTCAGAGAGGTATCTCTGGGCCCTCTCGGTAATGCACATCACTATAAGCCTTGCAAGCAATGTGACTAATGAGTTAGCGAAGGGATGATGCATTAGGGACCGAGTAAAGAGACTTGCCGGTAATGAGATTGAACTAGGTATGATGATACCGACGATCGAATCTCGGGCAAGTAACATACCGTTGACAAAGGGAACAATGTATGTTGTTATGTGGTTTGACCGATAAAGATCTTCATATAATATGTAGGAACCAATATGAGCATCTAGGTTCCGCTATTGGTTATTGACCGGAAGTGAGTCTCGGTCATGTCTACATAGTTCTCGAACCCGTAGGGTCCGCACGCTTAACGTTCGATGACGATCGGTATTATGAGTTTATGTGTTTTGATGTACCGAAGGTAGATCGGAGTCCCGGATGTGATCAGGGACATGATGACGAGTCTTGCAATGGTCGAGACATAAAGATCGATATATTGGAAGGCTATGTTTGGACACCGGAAGGGTTCCAGATGAGTTCGGGCATTTATCGGAGTACCAGGGGCTTACCGGAACCCCCCGGGGAGTCAATGGGCCTTATTGGGCCTTAGTGGGAGAGAGGAGGAGGCGGCCAGGTGGAGGGCGCGCCCCCAAGCCCAATCTGAATTGGGTAGGGGGGCGGCCCCCCCTTTCCTTCCCTCTCTCTCCCTCTTCCTTCTTCACCTACTCCAACAAAGGAAGGGGGGAAACCTACTCCTACTAGGAGTAGGACTCCCCCCTTGGGCACCCCCTATGAGGGCCGGCCCTCCCTCCTTCACTCATTTATATATGGGGGAGGGGGGCACCCCATAGACACACAAGTTGACAGTTGTCTTAGCAGTGCGCTGTGCCCCCCTCCACAGATTTCCACCCCGGCCATATCGTTGTAGTGCTTAGGCGAAGCTCTGCGTTGGTAACTTCATCAACACCGTCACCACGCCGTCGTGCTGACGGAACTCTCCCTCGGCCTCAGCTGGATCAAGAGTACGAGGGATGTCACCAAGCTGAACGTGTGCAGATCGTGGAGGTTCCATGCGTTCGGTACTTGGATCGGTTGGATTGCGAAGACGTTAGACTACATCAACCGCGTTACCAAACGCTTCCACTTTCGTTCTACGAGGGTACGTGGACACACTCTTCCCGCTCGTTGCTATGCATCACCTAGATGGATCTTGCGTGTGCGTAGGTAATTTTTTTGAAATACTACGTTCCCCAACAGACCATATCACATCACAACATGCCCTACAAAAACAAGTTAGACATCCTCTACTTTGTTGTTGCAAGTTTTACGTTGCTGCTACGGGCTTCGAGCAAGAACCGTTCTTACCTACGCATCAAAACCACAATGATTTTTCACCAAGTGTGCTGTTTAGACCTTCAACAAGGGCTGACCGTAGTGAATTTCGATTCAACTAAAGTTGTAGAAACAGACACCTGCCAGCCACCTGTGTGCGAAGCACGTCCGTACGTAGAACCAGTCTCATGAACACGGTCATGTAATGTTGGTCCGAGCCGCTTCATCCAACAATACCGCCGAATCAAAATAAGACATTGGTGGTAAGAAGTATGACTACTATCACCCACAACTCTTTGTGTTCTACCCGTGCATATAACATCTACGCATAGACCTGGCTCTGATGCCACTGTTGGGGAACACAGTATTTCAAAAAAATTCCTACGATCACGCAAGATCTATCTAGGAGATGCATAGCAACGAGACGGGAGAGTGTGTCCATGTACCCTCGTAGACCGAAAGCGGAAGCGTTTAGTAACGCGGTTGATGTAGTCGAATGTCTTCACGATCCAACTAATCCAAGTACCAAATGTACGACACCTTCGTGTTCAGCACACGTTCAGCATGGTGACGTCCCTCGAGATCTTGATCGAGTATCGGGTCTAGGGAGAGTTCCTTTAGCACAACGGCATGGCGACAATATTGGTCATGTGATCCGCGCAGGGCTTTGCCTAAGCACTACGACAATATGACCGAGGTGGTAAATTGTGTAGGGGAGCATCGCACACGGCTAAGAAACATTTGTTGTGTTTTGGGGTGCCCCCCTGGCACCCGTATATAAAGGAGGTGAGGAGGAGGCCGGCCACCAAGGGGTGCACGAGGGAGAGGGGAGTCCTACTAGGACTCCAGTCCTAGTAGGATTCGGCTCCCCCCTTTTTTCCTTCTTCCGGAGGGGGAAAGGGGGAAAGGAGAGGGAGTATGAGAAGGAAAGGGGGGCGCCTCCCCCTTCCCTAATCCTATTCGGCCTCCTCCCTTGTGGGGGGTGCACCAGCCCCTTGTGGGCTGGTTAGCCTCCCTCCTATTGTCCATATGGCTCGTATCTTTCCCCAAGGGGTTCCGGTAACCCCTCCGGTACTCCAGTATGTACCCGATACACTCCGGAACCCTTCCGGTGTCCGAATACTACCTTCCAATATATCAATCTTTACCTCTGGACCATTTCGAGACTCCTTTTCATGTCCGTGATCTCATCCGGGACTCCGAACAAACTTGTCACTGTTGGGGATATTACTACTTGGCGCAAACCGGCCTATCTGGGCCGGGTTAACTTCATCAGTAGTTCAACAGTGTAAAAGCCCAAGGGGCATAAAGGGCCCAAGGCCTGTAGTCGGTTTAGAACCTGTAGCCGTAAACCGGCCTGGTATGTAAACTTGTATTGTAAGTTAGGAATAGAGAGAGAGACCAACCCGGATACGAATATGAACCGGAGATTGGGACTTTTGAACCGACGGGCGTCACCCCTGTATATAAGGGGACGACCCGGGGCGGTTCAAAGACAGAGAACAACAACTCGAGGCCTAGGCGAAGCTTATCTGCTCCCTAGTCATCGAGACCACATCAATCCAATCACAAACTAGACGTAGGCTTTTACCTTCATCTAAGGGGCCGAACTAGTATAACTCTTGTGTCTTTACGTCCGCTTTAACCCCTTCAAGTTAACCCGTAACGATGGCTCCACGACTAAGTCCTTTCATGAGGACATCTGCCGTGACAAAACCACGACAGTTGGCGCCCACCGTGGGGCCATCGCACGATGGTTTGATGATCTTGGAGGGCAAGTTCGAAGGACTCGAAGGCTATGTTGTGGGCCGGATGACTAAGAGTCGTCGCGGCAAGCTCTACATCGACGATGCAGGCTGGGGCCCCGAGGCCGGCTCGATTGAGTACGGGTATCGGGTCCCCTTTGGTGGCATACACGTTTTCATCGGCTAGATCGGTGAGCCAGGGTCTGAGCCGGACATCTGCACCGACCTCGTCGAGACGGCTCAGCGTGCGAGACCCGCCCAGGTTAAACCGGCCGTGAAGCGTGCCTTTGTGGGAGTCATCCACGGAGGAAGCTATGAGGGCGGATCAGAATCTGGTGGCGAAACCGTCGTCTACTCTGACGACGAGTCGTCGATCGGAGAAACGGAATCTTTATATCAGCTACAAGATGGCCTGATTGGGGCTGTTACGATGGTGACAGTATTCCGGACCCCTCTGATCTGCCCAACCGGGTTGGAATATTCATGGCCGGTACACAAGCAGTGCTTCACTCTTCGACCGCCGCGACAATGGTTGCCGGTTCAACAGCGGCGACGGCTGCCGGGGCAGGAGGCCCTGTGCGCCCGCCGGCTCAAGTTTTATCAGACCTATTCGATGTGTTGGCTGTGCTCATGGCAGAGGTTAACCCGGCGGACCAGGACGCTCATAACACAGAGATTGCAAAGGTAAAGGAACAAATCACTCAGGCCAAAGCGGATCTGGCAGCTGCAGACGCCAGGATGATGGCAGAGCGGGCCGCTTTAGATGCGCAGGCTTATAGGCTCATGCTGGATCACAGCGCGTCGCATGAAGTCTTGAAGAGGAAATACAGATCCCGTTTGCCTTCAGTCTTCGAGGGAAGAGACCTCTTCAACACCCCCGGAGCGGGAACCAGTAATCCGCCGGTGGTAAACCGGGCGGAAGCACCTGGGTCACCGCTGTTGAACCGGCAGCAGATCTGCCTCGCTATAACACCGGTGCGCCTCAGGCTGTGCAGACACCTCCAGGTCACTACTCCAACCCGATGGATAACCTTGTTGCAGCTGCGGCACGACTGGAGGCTATTCCAATTGAAGGCGATTCACCACAGGCAGTAGAGACGCGCCGGGTCAAGGAGCTTCTTAGGACAGCTTTGGTCCAACAGGAAGCATATTCGTATAGCCGTGACCGGATCCACTCTACCCCCCACCCAAGCCGAAGCTATAGCAGGCACGTGGATGAACCGGCTGTATCAAGTAATGCACGGCGTGGTGCGCCCCGTGGCAACAACCCGGCAGGTGGCGTCGATAATGCCCAAGAGGTGGTGGACCCGGCCCGAGCGTGCAGCGAGGCCGAGTTAGCAGCACAACATCAGGCTTATCCACTTACGCCGGTTCGTCCGACCATCTCGGTCGAGCCTGGGGCTGCCTCTAGTTCTTTGGGGGTGCCTTGCCTCGGCCCCGCTTTACGCAATGTGTGCTTGCCCAAGGATTTCAAGGGTCCGCGCAAGGTGCCAAACTACACCGCCGATTTGGCTCCAGAAGCATGGATAGAGAGTTATGAGATGGCCATGGAGATGCTGGATGTGGATGAGGCCGCGTGTGCAAAGTACTTCACCATGATGCTCGAAGGCACGGCCCGTACTTGGTTGAAGAGCTTGCCACCCAATTCTATCAATTCATGGGCTCAGTTGCGGACCCGGTTTATCCAGAATTTCAAAGATACCTGTAAGCAGCCCATGTCTGTAGTGGACTTGGCGGCTTGTGTCCAGGGGGAAGGGGAGTGAACAACCCATTGGGTACGTCGCGTTTCGGAAATCTTGCACTCGTCAGACCGGATCAACGCTGACTCTGCAATCTTGACCCTGGAGGGCAATTGCCGGTTTAAGCCTTTGAAGTTGAAGTTGGGGCGTATGAAGCGGTTTTCTAATGACATGGGCACTCTCATGGGCGCTTTAGTGAAGTATGCTGATTCTGATAGTACCAAGGATCCCGAGTCTGATGATGACGAGACAGGGAAGGGAAACAAGAACAACAACTCCAAAGGCCAGCAACATCACTCGGCAGGTAATGGTGGAGGCAAGCGTAAAGCGAATGGCAACATGGACTTCGTAGCCAACACCAACGCGCAGGACAAGGGCCAGCGGCGCAAGGGTAAACAGCCAAATCGAGGTGGAGCGCCTAATCCCAATCCGGACCGCTTGAACTATTTGTTGAATCAACCCTGTCCGAAGCATGGGACGAAGGAGGCGCCAGCAAATCACCTCTGGAAGGATTGTTACATTATACAGGAGTTCAAAAGTTCTAATGCTTTCCGGTATGATCAAGGCTCCGGCGGCGGTTCAGGATCCGGGCAGATTACGGTGGAGGAAATTCCGGTTCAGGATTTAATGGTAATCCGGGCGGACATAACAATCAGAAAAATCAGAATAACCAAGGTGGTTACAATCAGCAGCAGCAGCAGTCGGGTTATCAGAGCAACCCAAAGCAGTTGAATAGTTGGCAGTACCACGTCTTCACCACTAGCTTAGACAAGCGAGACCGGAAGCTTCAGAAGCGGGCAGTCAACGCTGTTGAACCGGCCGTGCCTCGTTACCTCTATTTGGTCGAGCAGCCCATTGTATGGAGTAGAGAGGATCATCCTCCCGGGATGACAATCCGGGTCAGCTAGCCCTGGTGGTGGCACCTCGTGGGAGGTTATAAGTTCACCAAGGTGCTTATGGATGGAGGGAGCAGCATCGACATCACGTACTATGAGACCTTCCGTCGTATGGGGTTAACAGATAAACATCTCAAACCGTCAATACAAAGTGTTCCATGGTGTGGTACCGCAAGTTAGCATATCCGATTGGTAAAATAGCTCTAGAGGTGGCCTTTGGAGATGAATATGACTCGGATCGTAAACATTGACGTTTGAAGTGGTGAAAATCCAAAGTCCATATCACGCCCTGTTTGGGCGGCCGGCTTATGCCAAGTTCATGGCACGGCCTTGTTATATCTATTTGCAGCTCAAGATGCCGGGTCACAAGGGGACAATAACGGTTCATGGGAGCCCCAAGATCGCTTTGGAGTGTGAGGAAGGTGATGCGGCTTCGCAGAGTCGGTTTGTGCCACCGAGGAGCTGAAGTATTATAAGGACAATGTTGATCCGCGGACATGACTCCATTGAAGAAGCCAACCACGGAGCATGATCCGCCCGAAATTCAAATCGGCAGCTGAGACTAAGCTTGTTGACTTCGTGCTGGCGATTCGTCCAAGCGATTCAAGATCGGTGCCAACTTGGATCCAAAATAGGAAAGCGCGCTCATCGAGTTCATCCGTGAGAATCGGGACATTTTTGCATGGAAGCCTTCTGACATGCCAGGTGTACCGAGGGAACTCGCGGAGCACACTCTTAATGTTGATCCCAAGTACAAACCGGTGAAGCAGTTTCTTCGCCGGTTTAACGAGGAAAAGCGTAAGGCCATTGGAGAGGAGGTGGCCAGGCTCTTAGCGGTGGCTTTATCGTTCAAGTTTTCCATCCAGAGTGGCTTGCTAATCCGGTGCTGGTTCTTAAGAAAAACAGCACTTGGCGCATGTGTGTGGATTACACGGATCTTAACAAGGCTTGTCCAGCAGATCCTTTTGCCCTCTCCCGCATTGACCAGATTATTGATGCCACTGCGGGGTGTGAGCGTTTGAGCTTTTTGGATGCGTATTCTGGGTATCATCAGATCAAGATGACTGTTAAGGACCAGGAGAAGACGGCTTTTATCACTCCCTTTGGAGCCTTCTGCTATGTGTCTATGCCTTTTGGGCTCAAGAGCGCCCAAGCAACTTATCAACGCTGTGTACAGAATTGCCTGCATAACCAGATCGACCGTAATGTGCATGCATATGTGGATGATATTGTGGTCAAGTCAAGGAAGAAGGAAACACTGATTGACGATTTGAAAGAAACCTTTGACAACCTGCGGGTTTACAAGATGATGCTCAACCCGGCCAAATGTGTTTTTGGTGTTCCGGCAGGCAAGTTATTGGGCTTTCTCATGTCCAACAGGGGGATTGAAGCTAATCCGGAGAAGATTACGGCTATCACCTCCCTGGCTAAACCGAAGTGTATTAATGATGTCTAGCGTTTGGCAGGCCGGATGGCCGCGCTGAGCCGGTTTATCAGCCGCCTTGGAGAGAAGGCCATCCCTTTGTACCAGAATCTTTGAAGAAGATGATCAGTTTATGCGAGTCTAGCCGCCGATGAAGTGTTGGAGGACTTAAAGCGGCAATTGGCCAACCCGCCTGTGCTCGCCGCTCCCATCGACATGGATCCGCTTCTGCTATATGTTGCTGCTAACGCCAGGGCGGTCAGCGTGGCCATTGTGGTAGAGCGGAAGGAGGCAGGGAAGGAGCATCCGGTTCAACGTCCGGTTTATTATATCAGCGAGGTGCTTATCGAATCTAAGCAAAGGTATCCGCATTGGCAGAAGCTGGTGTATGGAGTTTTTATGGCAAGCCCGAAGCTGAAGCAGTATTTCCAAGGGCACCCCATCACGGTGGTCAGTTCAGCTCCCTTAGGTGATATCATACAGAACCGGGAAGCGACTGGCCGGATTGCCAAGTGGGCTATAGAGTTTGGGCCGCACGGTTTGAAGTACGTGCCTCGGACGGCGGTGAAGTCTCAAGCACTTGTGGATTTCATTAATGATTGGACGGAGTTGCAAGCGCCTGAAGAAAAGCCGGATAATACATATTGGACCATCCATTATGACGGATCCATGCAGTTGGAGGGCTCGGGGGCTGGAGTCGTATTAACTTCCCCACGAGGTGACAAGTTTTGTTACGTTCTCCGCTTAATGTTCCCTTGTACTAACAATGCAGCTGAGTATGAGGCCTTGCTCCATGGTCTTCGGATGGCTAAGGAGATGAATCTAAGCCGGGTTAAGTGCTTGGTGACTCGGACCTAGTGGCTCAACAGGTGTCTGGCACTTGGGATTCAAAGGACCCACTCATGGTTGCATATCGTCGTGAGGTGGATATTGTCGCAGGTCATTTCAAGGGCTATCAGGTGGACCACGTGGACCGTCGGAAGAATGAAGCGGCGGACGCTTTAAGCCGGTTGGGCTCTCAATGCAAACCGGTCCCGCCCAATGTTTTTCTGGACGTGCTGCACAACCCGTCGGTCAAGCTCCCTGGTGAAGCGGATTTGGCTATTCCTGATCCGGAGGCTCAATTGGTGGCAGCTCTACACGTCACTCCGAATTGGACGCTTCCTTATCTGGCGTACATGAACCGGGGCGAGTTACCAGAAGATGAGACGTTGGCCCGGCAGATAGTTCGGCGATCTAAGTCTATGACCATTGTTAATGGCGAATTGCATCATTGCAGTGTGTCAGGGGCGTTTCAACGCTGTGTGTCCCCTAAGGAAGGCTGTGAAATATTGCGTGAGATCCACGAAGGAGATTGTGGTCACCACGCCGGTTCAAAATCCTTGGTGGCTACAGCGTTCCGCCACGGTTTCTATTGGTTGACTGCCCATGCTGATGCGGAAGATCTGGTCAGACGATGTGATGGTTGCCAAAAGTTTTCTAGACGCGCTCATGTACCGGCCCAAGAATTGAGGATGATTCCAGTTACTTAGCCGTTTGCGACTTGGGGGCTGGATATGGTTGGACCTTTTAAAAGGTCAAAGGACAAAAAGACACACCTCTTGGTGGCGGTCGACAAATTTACAAAGTGGGTGGAGGCAGAACCTGTTAGCAAGTGTGACGCAGCCTTCGGCGGTTCAGTTCATCAAAAGGTGATTTTCGGTTTGGCTTTCCACACGGTATCATCACAGATAATGGTACCAATTTGTCCAAAGGTGTCATGAAAGAGTTCTGCGAACGTGAGCACATCCGCTTGACGCGTTTCTTCAGTAGCCCACCCACAGTCCAATGGTCAAGCGGAAAGAGCTAATCAAGAGATCTTGAGAGGCATCAAGCCCCGACTTATGGTCCCTTTGCAGAGGACACCGGGTTGTTGGGTAGAGGAGCTACCGTCTGTCTTATGGAGTATCAACACTACGCCTAACAGATCCACTGGATACACGCCGTTCTTTATGGTTTATGGAGCGGAGGCGGTTCTCCCCAGTGACATCCGTCATGACTCACCTCGTGTGGCAGCTTATGTTGAAGCGGACAACGAGACGGCACGGCAGGACGCTTTGGATCAGCTGGATGAAGAGCGTGACATAGCAGCTGCCCGCTCGGCGATTTACCAACAGGATCTTCGTCGTTACCATAGTCCCCGGGTCAGAACCAGAACTTTTCAAGAAGGAGATTTGGTGCTTCGGCTCATCCAAGACCAGACTGATATGCACAAGCTATCCCCACCTTGGGAGGGACCTTTCGTGGTCAGCAAGAATCTGCACAACGGGTCGTACTATCTGATCGATATTCGAGAGCATAAAGACTCACGCACGTCAGAGGAGGAGACCAATAGGCCGTGGAACATAGCTCATCTTCGGCCTTATTATACCTGAGCCATCGGCTCTAGTTATGTACATATTATGATAGTGTATATATTATGAATAAAGTAATAAACCGGAGCCTCGGCTAAAGCGGGGTATCTGTTCTGTTACATCATGTGTGGTTACATGGAGTTGTTCTGTCTTAAAGAGGCCTCCGGTTTACCCCCTGAATTTGCTTTCTAAAAAGCTTTATGATATCACTTGGGGGCTTGGTCGGTATGCGAACCAATGCAACACCTTTTGATAGGCGAAAGCCACCAGATCACTTGGGGACATGGTCAAGTCTGAACCAACACGCTTTTGATTGGCCTAAGGCCATAGAGTCACTTGGGGGCTTGGTTGAACCCGAACCATTGCCACGCCACTTGATCGGCATAATGCCACGGTTTCAGTTGGGGACTTGGCTGACTTGAACCATGGCTACACCTTATAGGGAGCTTGGTCGTGTCCGACCATGGTAACACCATCTGATCGGCTCAGTAAAGCCTTATTTTTTGCAAACGGTTTATCATTGCCTTTGCTTCCATGTTGCTTCCATGTTATTTGATTTTTGTTGTGTTTCTTAAACCGACAACATTTTTAAACCGGTTTCAAAACTGTCTGTTGACGGAATTCGGTCAATTTCTTAATCCAGAGATAATTTCACCGGTTTGATGTTTTTTCTGTTAACATCCTATTATGGAGTAACAGGGGGCTTATCATGACCCGGCACGGTTTACGTGGTAAATCCGGCATTATAAATAACAGGAGTTGTTCTCTCCTTTGAAGGTAAGGGTTTATACAACCTCCGCTTCAAGATTGGCTAAGCCAGCTTTATGCCCAGCGATGGCAGGTATTTTGTATCATAAATTTTGATTATATACCGTAATATTTCACTTCATATTTATATGAATGTCACAAGACCGGCTGGCGGCACAAACCGCCGTGGCGGTTTAAGATTTTGTGACTGCAGGCAATATAAGATTGAAAGTTTCGATCATTCAAGCAAGAGTATCAGCACCTATGCACGAAGGCATATTGAAAGCTAGAGTGTTGGCTATCCTATTACAAGGCAACACGGTGCCCAAATAAGATCATTGTTTCTTGGCGGAATGTAATGAAGCAGCTCTTCAAACCGCTTCCGGTTCATGCTTGCTCGCCACAGTCCGATGGTTGTGGGTCGCCTGCGCCGCTTGACTTCTTCATCTCTACCTAGCTGCTGGAAGTCAACAAGGGTCCGATTGATTCCCATTAAAGCTTGAAGACAGCCTCCTCATGGATCGTGGAAGTTGGGTCAATATCGAGCGTAAGTATGCTTATGGATCGGAGGGATCGTGTTCTCCGCTTCAGAATAGGTGCAGCTACTCGCTTGTTCGATCGTCATACGGGCTTGATAATGGGACAAGTTTGCCTCTTGACTAATCGGCAAGCCGAGGGCGCCTGCGGTTTATCGCTCTCGTGTCATCTTCGTTGAATTCTGAGCCGTCTTCCTTCGTGACTGGGATAGCCTTGAGCTGCTTCAACGGGATCGAAATCTGGCACCCATGCTTTGGCCCGGATTAAGGCGTTGATGGCGCCGGTTCGAGCAGCAAATTTCTTCAGCTCTTCAATCCGGGCGGGAAGCATGGACAGCCTCCTAAGAGTATCTTGAATTAAGGAAGGTGCTGGATTGTTATGTGATGCAGTGGAGATGATCTGCTGCGCTCCAGTGTACAGCTGCTCTATTAAGGTATAGGCAGCCTTCAATTTCTTCCGAATGTCTGACCCCAAGTGACCAATGCGTGTGCCTACAACATTGCAAGAGAAATCACAAACCGGACTTATCATAAGAAAGTCAAGATTGTCATATAAGCCAAAGGGAACTTACCGAAGATGGCAGAAGTCATGGAATGCACTTGCCGTTTCACACTGGTCAGCTCATCTACCACCGGTTTAAGGGCAGCCTCAGCATTTTCAACCTTTTTGGTTAAAGCGGCCTTTTCAGTATCCCAGCCGGCCCGCTCAGACTTGAACCACTCCTTGAGTTGCTCCATAGTAGTTAAAGCGGTTTCAGTTCATCCTTGGCCTTGGAGGTTTCTGCTTGTTGAGATTTCAGATTTTCTTGAAGGTCATAGATTTGTGAGGCTTGTTGACGTATCTCACTCTGCAACAAAAAGGGAGCATGTTAAATATCGTCATTTCAAAGTCCCCAGTGCATAACCAGTTATACACTTGGCACTTGGGGGCTAATGCATATTTGATCTTCATCTATCAATCCACAATTCACCGAATCTCAGCCAACACACCACAAAAGAGTATTACATCAAATAGATCTCCAAGAACATTGAGGGGAACTTTGTATTGAGGATCAAAGAGAGAGAAGAACCCATCTAGCTAATAACTATGGACCTCAAGGTCTTTGGTAAACTACTCATGCTTCATCGGAGAGGCTATGCCGTTGATGTAGAAGCCCTCCGTGATTGATTCCCCCTCCGACAGATCGCCGGAGAAGGCCCCAAGATGGGATCTCACGGGTATAGAAGGTTGCGACAGTGGAAAAGTGGTTTCGTGGTTCCCCTTGATGTTTTTAGGGTATAAGAGTATATATAGGCGAAAGAAGTACGTCGGTGGAGCTACGAGGGCCCCACGAGGGTGGGGGGCGTGCCTACCCCCCTGGGAGCGCCCTCCTGCCTCGTGGCCACCTCGTGGCGTTCCAGGCTTCAACTCCAAGTCTTCTGGTTTGCTTTCGGTCCAAGAAAGATCTTCACAAAGGTTTCTTTCTGTTTGGATTCCGTTTGATATTCCTTTTCTGTGAAACACTAAAATAGGCAAAAAATAGAAACTGGCACTGGGCCTCTGGTTAATAGGTTAGTCCCAAAAATAATATAAAATAGCATATTAAATCCCATTAAACATACAAAACAGATAATATAATAGCATGGAACAATAAAAAATTATAGATACGTTGGAGACGTATCAAGCATCCCCAAGCTTAATTCCTGCTCGTCCTCGAGTAGGTAAATGATAAAAACAGAATTTTTGATGTGGAATGCTACCTAACATAATTATCAATATAAATTTTCTTTATTGTGGCATGAATGTTCAGATCCGAAAGATTCAAGACAAAAGTTTAATATTGAAATAAAAACAATAATATTACAAGCATACTAACAAAGTAATCATGTCTTCTCAAAATAACATGGCGAAAGAAACTTCATCCCTACAAAATCATATAGTTTGTCTATGCTCCATCTTCGTAACACAAAATGCTCTAATCATGCACAACCCTGATGACCAGCCAAGCAATTGTTTCATACTTTAGTATTCTCAAACCTTTTCAACTTTCACGCAATACATGAGCGCGAGCCATGGACATAACACTATAGGTGGAATACAATGGTGGTTGTGGAGAGGACAAAAAGGAGGAAGATGGTCTCACATCAACTAGGCGTATCAATGGGCTATGGAGATGCCCATCAATAGATATCAATGTGACTGAGTAGGGATTGCCATGCAACAGATGCACTAGAGCTATAAATATATGAAAGCTCAACAAAAGAAACTAAGTGGGTGTGCATCCAACTAGCTTGCTCACGAAGACACCTAGGGCATTTTGAGGAAGCCCATCATTGGAATATACAAGCCAAGTTCTATAATGAAAAATTCCCACTAGTAAATGAAAGTGACAAAATAAGAGACTCTCTATCATGAAGATCATGGTGCAACTTTGAAGCACAAGTGTGAAAAAAACATCGTAGCATTGTCCCTTCTCTCTTTTTCTCTCAATTGTTTTTGGGCCTTCTCTTTTTTTTATTAGCCTTTCTCTCTTTTTTAATATTTTTTATTTATTTCCTCACACGGGACAATGCTCTAATAATGAAGATCATCACACTTCTATTTACTTACAAGTCAAAAATTACAACTCGATACTAGAACAAAATATGACTCTATATGCGTGCCTGCGGCAGTGCACCGGGATGTGCAATGAATCAAGAGTGACATGTATGAAAACAAATTAAGAATGGTGGCTTTGCCACAAATACGATGTCAACTACATGATCATGCAAGGCAATATGACAATGGTGGAGCGTGTCATAATAAACAGAACAGTGGAAAGTTGCATGGCAATATATCTCGGAATGGCTATGGAAATGCCATAATAGGTAGGTATGGTGGCTGTTTTGAGGAAGGTAAATGGTGGGTTTATGTTACCGGTGAAAGTTGCGCGGTACTAGAGAGGTTGGCAATGGTGGAAGGTTAAGAGTGCGTATAATCCATGGACTCAACATTAGTCATAAAGAACTCACATACTTATTGCAAAAGTCTACAAGTCATCAAAAACCAAGCACTACGCGCATGCTCCTAGCGGGATAGATTGGTAGGAAAAGACCATCGCTCGTCCCCGACCGCCACTCATAAGGAAGACAATCAAAGAAACACCTCATGCTTCAAATTTGTTACACAAGGGTTACCATACGTGCATGCTATGGGACTTGCAAACCTCAACACAAGTATTTCTCAAATTCACAATTAATTCACTATCATGAATCTAATATCACCACCCTCATGTCTCAAAACAATCATCAAGCATCAAACTTCTCATAGCATTCAACACACTTTATATGAAAGTTTTTATTATACCATCTTGGATGCCCATCATATTAGGACTAATTTTATAGCCAAAGCAAATTACCATGCTGTTTTAAAAGACTCTCAAAATAATATAAGTGAAGCATGAGATATCAATAATTTCTATATAATAAAACCACCACCGTACTCTAAAAAGATATAAGTGAAGCACTAGAGCAAAATTATCTAGCTCAAAAGATATAAGTGAAGCACATAGAGTATTCTAATAAATTCCGATTCATGCGTGTCTCTCCCAAAAGGTGTGTACAGCAAGGATTATTGTGGTAAACTAAAAAGAAAAGACTCAAATCATACAAGACGCTCCAAGCAAAACACATATCATGTGGTGAATGAAAATATAGCCTCAAGTAAAGTTACCGATAGACGAAGACGAAAGAGGGGATGCCTTCCGGGGCATACCCAAGATTAGGCTTTTGGTTGTCCTTGAATTTTACCTTGGAGTGCCTTGGGAATCCCCAAGCTTAGGCTCTTACCACTCCTTATTCCAAAATCCATTAAATCTTTACCCAAAAACTTGAAAACTTCACAACAAAAAACTCAGCAGAAAATCTCATGAGCTCCGTTAGTATAAGAAAATAAACCACCACTTTAATGTACTATAATGAACTCAATCTTTATTTATATTGGTGTTAAACATACTTTATGCCAACTTCACTATGGTTCATATCCCCCGATACTACTTATAGATTCATCAAAATAATCAAACAACACACGAAAAAACAGAATCTGTCAAAACAGAACAATCTGTAGCAATCTGAGTAAATCGAATACTTCTGGAACTCCAAAAATTATGAAATAAATAGTTGGACGTGGGGAATTTGTCTATTAATCAACAGAACAAAGAATCAACCTAAAAGCACTTTCCAGTAAAAAAAATGTCAGCTAATCTCGTGAGCGCAAAAGTTTCTGTTTTTTACAGCAAGATCGCAAAGACTTCACCCAAGTCTTCCCAAAGGTTCTACTTGGCACAAACACTAATTAAAATATAAAACCACATCCAAACAGAGGCTAGATGAATTATTTATTACTAAACAGGAACAAAAAGTAAAGAACAAAAATAAAATTGGGTTGTCTCCCAACAAGACCTATCGTTTAACGCCCCGTTCCCCTAGCTAGGCATAAAAGCAAGAATAGATCTAGGTATTGTCATCTTTGGTATGCAATCCTTAAGAGGCTCTCATAATAGATTCATAAGGAAATTTCATTTTCTTCCTAGGAAAGTGTTCCATGCCTTTCCTTAAGGGAAATTCGAATCTAATATTTCCTTCTTTCATGTCAATAATTGCACCAATCATTTTAAGGAAAGGTCTACCAAGAATAATAGGACATGTAGGATTGCAATCTATATCAAGAAAAATGAAATCTACGGGCACATAATTCCTATTCGCAACAATAAGAACATCATTAATCCTTCCCATAGGTTTCTTAATGGCGGAATCCGCAAGATGCAAATTTAAAGAACAATCATCAAATTCACAGAAACCTAGCACATCACACAAAGTTTTTGGAATCGTGGAAACACTAGAACCCAAATCACATAAAGCATAGCATTCATAATCTTTAATCTTAATTTTAATAGTAGGTTCCCACTCATCATAAAGTTTTCTTGGGATAGAAACTTCTAGTTCAAGCTTTTCTTCATGGGATTGCATTAAAGCATCAACGATATGTTTAGCAAAAGCTTTATTTTGATTATACGCATGAGGAGAATTTAACACGGATTGCAACAAGGAAATACAATTATCAAAGAGCAATTATCAAAATTAAGTTCCTTGAAATCCAAAATAGTGGGTTCATTTCTATGTTAAGTTTTGACCTCTTCAATCCCACTTTTATCAATTTTTGCATCAAGATCTAAAAACTCAGAATCATTGGGACGCCTTTTAACAAAAGTTGACTCATCTCCAGTCCCGTATTTATCAAGATTCATATTGGAAAACAAATATTTAATAGGAGACACATCAATCACTTTTAGATCTTCATCATTATTATCATGAAAACTAGAAGAACACGCTTTCACAAAGCAATCTTTTTATACGCATCCTAGCGGTTCTTTCTTTGCACTCATCAATGGAAATTCTCATGGCTTTGAGAGACTCATTGATGTCATGATTAGGTGGAATAGATCTAAGTTTCAAAGAATCAACATCAAGAGAAATTCTATCCACATTCCTAGCCAACTCATCAATCTTAGGCAATTTTTCTTCAAGCAATGCATTACAATTCTTTTGCGAATTCATAAATTCTTGAACACTAATTGTCGGATTGCGGGTTCCGGCAAAACCCTCATGGTTCGAACACTGGGGTGCGCACGAAGATCTCCCCCTACCGATCCACGTACTAGCTTCGCTAAGATCTCAAAGGCTAACTCGACGAACTCGCAACACAAAGGACACAAGATTTATACTGGTTCGGGCCACCGTTGTGGTGTAATACCCTACTCCAGTGTGGTGGTGGTGGATTGCCTCTTGGGCTGAGGATGAACAGTACAAGGGGAAGAACAGCCTCCTAAGGCGAGGTGTTCTTGTGCTTGGTGAACTTGTGTGGGTGAGGATAACTCAAGGTGAGATGAGATGCCTCCGAATGAGTTATATCCTACGGTGGTGGCTAGTCCTACTTATATAGGCCCTGGTCCTCTCCCGAAATATTGAGCGGGAAGGGAGCCAACAACGACCAATTTGAAAGGGGACATCTAGTACAGCTTATCCTGACAAAAGCAGTCTTCGCCTGCAAAAGGCTCTGGTGGTGACGCCGCCTTGGGCTCCATGGTGACCTCTGTCTTGCCGTCCTGCTGGTCTTGGTCTCGTTGGACTGATATGGAAACCTTTGCTTGACGCCTTGGTACTCCGTGCCTGCGCTTTCCTCCTTAGCACCAAAGAGGAAATAAGGACACTGTGCACGCTGGTGCCCACCTGGCGCCTGCGTGGTCTCGATCGTCATGGCTCACGTCACGAGGACCTCGTGAGGTTTGCCTCGCCTTGATCTCTCCGCCCCTCGTGAGCCAACCTGGTGAGGCCGCTCCCGAAGGGGTCTTGCCCCGTCCGCCTCACGAGGCTTGGCCCCTCGCGAGGGTCTTGAGTGCTTGTTGGTGAAGATGGGCCGTACGGGCCCGCTCGCAGAGCCACGCCGTGGGCCGCAGACAGGCAAGTTTGAGGACCCCCGTTCCCAGAACACCGACACTAGTGTCAAAATCAGAGGGCATATTATTGAAATTTCCATAAGAGTTGTTGTAGGAATTACCATAATTATTAGAGGAATTACTAGGAAACGACCTAGAATTAAAATTTCCTCTATACGCGTTGTTACCAAAGTTGTTCCTACCAACAAAATTCACATCCATAGATTCATTATTATTCTCAATCAAAGTGGACAAAGGCATATCATTAAGATCAGAAGAAACACTTTTATTAGGAAACAATTCATAAGTTCATCCATCTTTCCGCTCAAAACATTAATCTCTTCAATCGAATGAACTTTTTTACTAGTGGATCTTTCGGTGTGCCATTGAGAATAATTAACCATAATATTGTCTAGGAGTTTAGTAGCTTCTCCTAAAGTGATTTCCATAAAAGTGCTTCCCACAGCCGAACCTAAAAGATTTCTAGAAGCAAAATTCAATCCGGCATAATTTTTTTATATAATCATCCACAAATTCAAACCATGTGTAGGGCAATTACGTATCATTAATTTCATCCTCTCCCAAGCTTGTGCAACATGCTCATGATCAAGTTGCTTAGAATTCATAATATTGTTTCTAAGAGAGAATCTTAGTGGGAGGAAAATACTTAGAGATAAAAACATCTTTGCACTTATTCCATGAGTCAATACTATTTTTAGGCAAAAAAGAGAACCAGGTTTTAGCACGATCTCTAAGCGAAAACAGAAATAGCATCAATTAACAATATCATTATCCACATCTTTCTTCTTTTGCATATCACACAAATCAACAAAGTTGTTTAGATGGGTAGAGGCATCTTCACTAGGAAGGCCAGAAAATTGATCTTTCATAACAAGATTCAGCAAAGCGGTATTAATTTCACAAGATTCAGCATCGGTAGTAGGAGCAATCGGAGTGCTAATAAAATCGTTGTTGTTGGTATAGGAAAAGTCACACAATTTAGTGTTATCTTGAGCCATCATGACCAACAAACAATCCAAAACACAAGCACACAAGAAGCAAGCGGAAAAAGACAAACAAAAAAGGGCGAAAAAGGCATAGGTATTCGAAAATCATTTTAGAAGTGGGGGAGAGGAAAACAAGAGTCGAATGGCAAATAATGTAATGTGAGAGAGAAGAGTTTATGATGGGTACTTGGTATGTCTTGACTTGGCGTAGATCTCCCCGGCAACGGTGCCAGAAATCCTTCTTGCTACCTCTTGAGCATGCGTTGGTTTTCCCTTGAAGAGGAAAGGGGTGATGCAGCAAAGTAGCATAAGTATTTCCCTCAGTTTTTGAGAACCAAGGTATCAATCCAGTAGGAGACAACCCACAAGTCACCTGCTACCTACATAAACAATCAAGAACCTTGCAACCAACGCGATAAAGTGGTTGTCAATCCCTTCACGGCCACTCGCAGAAGTGAGATCTAATAAAGATAGTAAACTAAATATTATTGGTAGTTTTGTTGTATAGACTGGAAAGTAAAGATTGCAAAATAGTAAACGAGATGCGATGTAAATAAAAGATGCAATATAATAAGAAAGAGACCCCAGGGCCATAGGTTTCACTAGTGGCTTCTCTCAAGATAGCATGTATTACAGTGGGTGAACAAATTACTGCTGAGCAATTGATAGAAGAGCGCATAGTTATGAAGATATCTAAGGCAATGATCATGAATATAGGCCTCACGTCCGTGTCAAGTAGACCGAAATGATTCTGTATCTACTACTATTACTCCACACATCGACCGCCATCCAGCATGCATCTAGAGTATTAAATTCATAAGAACAGAGTAACGCATTAGGTAAGATGACATGATGTAGAGGGATAAACTCAAGCAATATGATATAAAACCCATCTTTTTATCCTCGATGGCAAAAATACAATACGTGCCTTGCTGCCCCTACTGTCACTGGGAAAGGACACCGCAAGATTGAACCCAAAGCTAAGCACTTCTCCCATTGCAAGAAAGATCAATCTAGTAGGCCAAACTAAACTGATAATTCAAAGAGACTTGCAAAGATAGCAAATCATGCATATAAGAATTCAGAGAAGAAGCAAATAATATTCGTAGATAATCAAGTTCACAAATCCACAATTCATTAGAGCTCGGCAGACACACCGCAAAAGAGTATTACATCAAACTGATCTCCAAGAACATCGAGGAGAACTTTGTATTGAGGATCAAAGAGAGAGAAGAAGCCATCTAGCTAATAACTATGGACCTGAAGGTCTGTGGTAAACTACTCACGCTTCATCGGAGAGGCTATTGTGTTGATGTAGAAGCCCTCCGTGATTGATTCCCCCTCCGGCAGATCGCCGGAGAAGGCCCCAATATGGGATCTCACGGATACAGAAGGTTGCGGCGGTGGAAAAGTGGTTTCGTGGCTCCCCTTGATGTTTTTAGGGTATAAGAGTATATATAGGCGGACGAAGTATGTTGGTGGAGCTACGAGGGGCCCATGAGGGTGGGGGCAACGCCTACCGCCCTGGGTGCGCCCTCCTGCCTCGTGGCCGCCTCGTGGCATTCCAGACTTCAACTCCAAGTCTTCTGGTCTGCTTTCGGTCCAAGAAAGATCATCATGAAGGTTTCGTTCCGTTTTGATACCGTTTGATATTCCTTTTCTGCGAAACACTAAAATAGGCTAAAATAGAAACTGACACTAGGCCTTCGGTTAATAGGTTAGTCCAAAAAATAATATAAAAGAGCATATTAAAGCCCATTAAACATCCAAAACAGATAATATAATAGCATGGAACAATCAAAACTTATAGATACGTTGGAGAGGTATCAATAACCAATAGCGGAACCTAGATGCTCATATTGGCTCCTACATATTCTACGAATATCTTTATCGGTCAAACCGCATGCAAAACAACATACGTCATTCCCTTTGTCATCGGTATGTTACTTGCCCGAGATTCGATCATGGTATCATCATACCTAGTTCAATCTCGTTACCGACAAGTCTCTTTTCTCGTTCCGTAATGCATCATCCCGGAACTAACTCATTAGTCACATTGCTTGCAAGGCTTATAGTGATGTGCATTACCAAGAGGGCCAAGAGATACCTCTTCGATATACGGAGTGACAAATCCTAATCTTGATCTATGCCAACCCAACAAACACCTTTGGAGACACCTATAGAGCATCTTTATAATCACCCAATTACATTGTGACGTTTGATATCATACAAGGTGTTCCTCCGGTATTCAGGAGTTGTATAATCTCATAGTTAGAGGAACATGTATAAGTCATGAAGAAAGCAATAGCAATAAACCTTAACGATCATTATGCTAAGCTAACGGATGGGTCTTGTCCATCACATCATTCTCTAATTATGTGATCCCATTCTTCAAATGACAACACATGTCTATGGTAAGGAAACTTAACCATCTTTGATTAACGAGCTAGTCAAGTAGAGGCATACCAGGGACACTCTTTTTTGTCTATGTATTCACACATGTACTAAGTTTCTGGTTACAATTTTAGCATGAATAATAAACATTTATCATGATATAAGGAAATATATGTAAAAACTTTATTATTGCCTCTAGGGCATATTTCCTTCAGCGACCGCCTAGCGAAGGAGCTGGCAGACCAGGCGGTGAAGCACAAGGCAGAGATGCGGAAGCTGACGGAGGGCGAAACTGAGGGAGTCCTGGATTAGGGGGTCCTCGGACAGCCGGACTATATCCTTTGGCCGGACTGTTGGACTATGAAGATACAAGATTGAAGACTTCGTCCCGTGTCCGGATGGGACTTTCCTTGGCGTGGAAGGCAAGCTTGGCAATATGGATATGTAGATCTCCTCCCATTGTAACTGACTCTGTGTAACCCTAGCCCCTCTGGTGTCTATATAAACCGGAGGGTTTAGTCCGTAGGACAAACAACAATCATACCATAGGCTAGCTTCTAGGGTTTAGCCTCTACGATCTCGTGGTAGATCAACTCTTGTACTACTCATATCATCAAGATCAATCAAGCGAAGCAGGTATTATCTCCATCGAGAGGGCCCGAACCTGGGTAAACATCGTGTCCCCCGCCTCCTGTTACCATCCGCCTTAGACACACAGTTCGGGAACCCCTACCCGAGATCCGCCGGTTTTGACACCGACATTGGTGCTTTCATTGAGAGTTCCACTGTGCTGTCACCACAAGGTTAGATGGCCCCTTCGATCATCGGCAACGACGTGATCCAGGGTGAGGTTTTCCTCCCCGGACAGATCTTCGTGTTCGGCGGCTTCGCACTACGGGCCAACTCGCTTGGCCATCTGGAGCAGATCGAGAGCTACGCCCCTGGCCATCAGGTCAGGTTTGGAAACTTGATGTCACGCCCAATATGCGACCCTATCCAAAAGGAACTCGACGGTCCCACCAAGGATATACCCGCATATTGGAACGCTTATGCAAGGTGGATATCATTACATCAACATTACATAATAGTGGGATACATCCAATACATACAATGTCACATGAATACAACAATACAACATACAAGATCAACATCCGACTACGGATGAATCATAAACAGAAGCTCAAACGACATCCACCCCGCTAGCCCAGGCTGCCGACCTGGAACCTATCCCCTGATCGAAGAAGAAGCAGAAGAAGAACTCCAAAACAAGCAAGCATCGCTCTAACATCATGATCATCGCATAACCTGCACCTGCAATCTGGTGTAGTAATCAGAGCCACGAGGACTCAGCAATCCCATTACCATGGGTATCAAGACTAGCAAAGCTTAAAGGGAAAGGAAGGGGTAAAGTGGTGAGGTCGCAGCAGCGACTAAGCGTATATGGTGGCTAACATACGCAAATGAGAGCGCGAAGAGAAACAAAGGAACGGTCGTCAACTAGTAATGATCAAGAAGTGATCCTGAACTCCTACTTACGTCAGACATAACCCAGAAACCGTGTTCTCCTCTCGATCAACCCTGAAAAGAGACACTCACGTTACGCACACGGTTGGTGTATTTTAGAAGAGTTTGCTTCAAGTTTACTACAACCGGATATTAAAAATTCCCATCTGCCACATAACCGCGGGCACGGCTCTCGAAAGTTTACACCTGCAGGGTGTCCCAACTTAGCCCATGATAAGCTCTCGCGATCAACGAAGGATATTCCTTCTCCCCGGGAAGACCCGATCAGTCTCGGAATCCCGGCTACAAGACATTTCGACAGCAATAAAACAAGACCAGCAAGACCGCCCGAATGTGCCGACAAATCCTGATAGGAGCTGCACATATCTCGTTCTCAGGGCACACCGGATTGTCCAAACTTCCGGTAGGCGAACCTAGAGTTGCCCCCTGGTACACCGCGGTCGATAGCTTGGACCAGCACTCACGACGAGCACTGGCCCGGGGGGGTAAAATAAAGATGACCCTTGAGAGCGCGACTCACAAGGGAAAAAGGGCTACGTGAGGCAAATGTAAAACCAAGGTTGGGCCTTGCTGGAGGAGTCTTATTCAAAGCGAACTGTCAAGGGGGTCCCATAAATCACCCAACCGCGTTAGGGACGCAAAATCCGGGAACATAATACTGATATGACGGAAACTAGGGCGGCAAGAGTGGAACAAAACACCAGGCATAAGGCCGAGCCTTCCACCCTTTACCAAATATATAGATGCATTAATAATATAAGAGATATTTTGATATCTCAACCAAAATCCTGTCCACCATGGAGCAATCTTCAACTTCACCTGCAACTAGCAACGCTATAAGAGGGGCTGAGCAAAGTGGTAACATAGCCAAACAACGGTTTGCTAGGAAAGGTGTCAAAGGTTAGAGGCTGACATGGCAATTTGGGAGGCTTGAGCAGCAAGTGATAGGTAACGCAGCATAGCGATAGAACGAAGCAACTAGCATAGCAATGATAGTAGTGAGATCCAGGATAGCGGTAATCTTGCCTGAAATCCCGCTAGGAAGAAGAACGATTCCATGAAGAAGATGAAGCCACGAAGACGAACCAAGCGTAGACGAACGAATCCTCACGATCGCAACGAAACAGGAACTAACAAGAAGAAGCACACAACATGGTAAACACACCACACATGAACAAGGCATGATGCACAACAAGCATGATGCATGACAAAGCTACATGAAGCTACTCATGGCAAGAGATGATGCAAACAAGAGCAACACATCAAAGCAAGTTTAAATGAGGCCGGAAACAACATAGAACAATTCCGGTAAGTCCTCATATGCAAATTTCGAAATTGGTCCAGATCTGAATAAACCTTATGTTCAAGTTGTTAAACAGCAAGTTAAAATGCACCAATGCATGATCTACACGAAATCCTAGTCAAGTTACATATAAAGTTCATTAGATTCGGAGCTACGGCCTAGAAGATATGAGCAAAACAAGTTAAACATGGCATTGATGCAAAATGCATACAAACATCAAGAAAACACCTCAAAACAAGGATGCAACATGATAATATGAAACTACATGCAAAAACAAGCAAGTTTCATATAGAGCACACTCAAAACGGAGCAACGGTTCAACACATACACATGAAACAAGTTATAGCAACAATCTGTCCAAAACAGCAACTAGGCAGATTGCACGCATCAAAACAACAAGCTACATCATCTCACCGTAATAAAAAAAGGAATGGACATGATGTACAGGTAAAGCATTACAAAACATGAACACTGAGCTATCTCCAGAAATCACCAGAACATGCTCAAAATGACATGGCAAGATTGCAAATAATAACAGTTTCAGGCATTGGCATAAATAACATCAGGTTGCAATGTTTAGAGCTATCAATCAACATGCTACAGGAACTTAACAAGGCAAACAAAGGCATGACATGAATTTAATAAATGCATAGATCAAAAGTCCCTTACTGACCATAAGCCAAAAAGGATCAGAAGATATGTTGGCACCCATGTAAGCATGGCAAGTTATATTACAGATTCATACATGGCAGGAACAACAATAAGTAGGCATGTTGGTGAGCTTGAACCACTCACCACAGAGCAATACATGGCATGGTAAGGCAACCAACAGTAAGAATACATGTTTATGAAGCTAAGCATGGCAAGAGCAAGTTCATAGAGTGCATGGATCAACTACAACAACCTTGGCAAAATTGAATAACATGTAAACAATCTGCCAGGAAACATTTTATAGCAAAAGTGGAGCTCGATTGACTCAAGCTATTGCACTCCATAATTGCAAACAAGGGCATGGATGGATAGAGAATAACCATATGTTCAAAACATCCTCATCAAGTATCTCAAAATAAGCATGGCTCTCTCAGATAAAAATATCGCTGAGATCATTTGAAATCAAGCAACATCATGAAGCCTAGTTTGCATGCTTGTGCTAGGCACCACAGAGATCACAAAAATACATGGCATACACCCCTGTAAATATGGCATGGCATATTACAAAACACATGTAGGACTCATGTTCATAGGGTGCACACATCAATCATGGCAAAAATGACAAAAGTGCATGTTCTGATAAGAATCTGAAACTAACATCACATAGCCCTCTTGCAACGATGATTCAGGCATCACGATGAACTCAAATGAACAGGAAGCGACGGAATGAAATGAAGTACTCGTCGGGGCGAACAATTTGACATATTATACGCACAAAACGGAGCAGTATGCAGCAAGTTATGGCATGAAGAATATGGGCACAAAATGATAGAATTTCGGGACTTAGCAGAAAACGAGGGAGGAGAGAAGTCAACCTCTCCGAGATCTGGATCGGGCGCGGAAATCGAGGCAGGGCCGGGCTCGCCGAGACGGGCGCCGAGAGGGCGAGGGAGGGGCGCAGGCGCGTCACGGAGGAGCCCGGTGGCGGGGCGGCGACGGGCGGCGGTTAATGGCGGCACGGGCGACGGCTGGCGGGCGGAGGCGACGGGCCTGGGCGACGGAGGCGGCGATCACGACGGGCGGGCGGGCAGGGAGGCGCGAGGATGCGGGCGGGCGCCGCGCTGGGCGCGGCGGCGCGCCGGGCGCTGGAGGCGCGGGCGCGCGGACGGGCCAGTGGTGGGCCTTCAGGTCATGGCGGTGGGAAGTGGGCGCTGAGGCTCGGCGAATGGCGGCGCGCCACGTGGCGGCGGCGGGCGACCGGACGTGTCCGTGGCGGACGAATCAGCTAGGGTTAGGGGGAAAATGATCCGGAATTTCGGGGGAGAGGGCATATTTATAGGTAGAGGGAGCTAGGAGAGTCCAAATGAGGAGCGGTTTTCGGCCACGCGATCGTGATCGAACGACCGAGAGCATGGAGTGGAGTTTGCTGGGTTTTGGGCCACTTTGGAAGGGTGTTGGGCTGCAAAGAGAAGGAGGCCTTTGCGGTTACCCGGTTAACCGTTGGAGTATCAAACGACCTCCAAATGGCACGAAACTTGACAGGCGGTCTACCGGTGCTATACCAAGGCCGCTTGACAAACCTCGGTCCATTCCGAGAAATTTTAACACCCGCACACGAAAAGAGGTAAAAGAGGGTGCCGGGAAACATAGGAGTGCCGGATTGCAAAACGGACAACGGGGAAAATGCTCGGATGCATGAGACGAACACGTATGCAAAATGAAATGCACATGATGACATTATATGAAATGCAGATGATGACATGGCAAAGTGCAACACGCAAGCAAATGACATGGCAATAACGACGAATAACTGGAAGACACCTGGCGCATCGAATCCGGGGCGTTACACTTGAACTATACTGCCGACATCCACGAAGACTTAATCTTCGACGGATTCGAGCACATGTCAGGTGCGCCGCACAGTCACGACGAGCACGACTTAGCTCTGCCGCCAGACGGTGTTCGGGAGATCACACCTGTGCCTACTCCGGCCCTAGATCCGGAGTCGATTACGCCGTCCGAGGACGGGTGGATGGACCCCGCCTCGGAGGCCACACACTCAGTGGCGATAGAGCCGAATACTGACTTCACCCCCAATGAGACCTGTGTCGCCAGATCCTCGGATCCATCCCCGGCCACAGGCCCCGAACCAGCTGCGTCCATGCCTATCGAATCTGATTGAGCGCCGATCATGGAGTTTACCTCCGCGGATATATTTCAGCACTCGCCTTTTGGCGATGTGCTAAATTCATTAAGGTCTCTCTCCTTGTTAGGAGAACCTTGGCCGAACTATGACCGGCTAGAACGGGATGCGGATGACGAAGAAATCCGCTCCCCACCCACCACCCACTTAGTAGCCACTATCGACGATTTAACCGACATGCTCGATTCCGACTCCGAGGACGCCGATCGTATGGACGCATTTATGCAGAGAGGAATAGGAACCACGCCTATGTATACTGGACAAACACTTCATCACTAGATATATATATATATATATATATATATATATATATATATATATATATATATATGGTGGATACACCCAAAGAAAACAATGACGAGGACCGAAGGATGCAGCGAAGGATAGCTCCCTCGAGAAGCAACCAAAGCGACGGCGTAGGCGCCGCTCCAAATCCCGCCTCGGCAAAAACAGCGATAACAGCGCAAGAAAAAATAACACCCAGTCGACTCCAGAAAAAATGATGACCACATTGACCCAGCGACAGAGCAGGATGAACCAGTAGACACCGAACATAGGACGGAGCCGCTGTCCGATCACGTCGACGCCGAGGATAAAGCTCATCAACCTCTCTCCGGAGAGGAAAACAGCCCGGACGATGATGCACACATCATCCCGGAAAGGCACTTGGAACAAGAGAACCTCCGTAGAAGGCTTATTGCCATCGCTAGGAGTCTGAAGAAGCAGAAGCAAAGGCTCAAGGCCGCGCAGAATACGCTCAACAGTAGATGGAACAAAGTGCTCGACACTGAAGAAAAGAATGGTGGTAGTTGCCACACAAAGAGCTATCCAAAGCGCAAGTTGTTGCCTGAATTCGATGATGAGGCCTGAGGAAGTCCTGGATTGGGGGTGTCCGGATAGCTGAACTATCACCGTTGGCCGGACTCCTGGACTATGAAGATACAAGATTGAAGACTTCGTCCCGTGTCCAGATGGGACTTTCCTTGGCGTGGAAGACAAGCTTGGCGATACGGATATGTAGATCTCCTACCATTGTAACCGACTCTGTGTAACCCAGACCCTATCTGGTGTCTATATAAACCGGAGAGTTTTAGTCCGTAGGAGGAACAACAAGGATACCATAGGCTAGCTTCTAGGGTTTAGCCTCTCTGATCTCGTGGTAGATCCACTCTTGTACTACCCATATCATCAATATTAATCAAGCAGGAGTAGGGTTTTACCTCCATCGAGAGGGCCCGAACCTGGGTAAAAACATCGTGTCCCTTGTCTCCTGTTACCATCCGCCTAGACGCACAGTTCAGGACCCCCTACCCGAGATCCGCCGGTTTTGACACCCGACATTGGTGCTTTCATTGAGAGGTCCTCTATGTCGTCATCCTTAGGCCCGATGGTTCCTTCGATCATCAACAACGACGCGGTCCAGGGTGAGACTTTTCTCCCCGGATAGATCTTCGTATTCGGCGGCTTTGCACTGCGGGCCAATTCAGTTGGCCATCTGGAGCAGATCGAAAGCTATGCCCCTAGCCATCAGGTCAGATTTGGGAGTTTGAACTACACGACCGACATCCGCGGAGACTTGATCTTCGACGGATTCGAGCCACAGCCAAGCGCGCCAGACCGCCTCAATAGGCACGATCTAGCTCGCCGAACAAGGCCCTCGAGGTCGCACCAAGATCCGCCCGATCCTTAGCTCGAGCCGACTCCACCGATCGAGGACGAGTAGTTGGACACCGCCTCGGGGCTATGATCTCTACGGCGATTGAGCGAACTCCATCCCTGTCTCTTGGCGAAGACCGTGACTCCAAGGTGTCGGACTCCTCTCCGACTCCAACCCTTCACGCCCGCCAATCGAATCCAATTGGGCGGCGGTTATGGAGTTCATCGTCGCGGACATCTTTCAGCACTCGCCTTTTGGCGACATCCTGAATTCACTAAAGTCTCTCTCTTTATCAGGAGAGCCCTGGCCGGACTACGGTCAGGAAGGTTGGGATGCGGACGACGAAGAAAATTCAACGCCCACCCACCACCCACTTTGTAGCCACTGTCGAAAGCTTAAACGACGTGCTCGGTTTCGACTCCGAAGACATAGACGGTATGGACGACGATGTAGGAGACAACCATGAACCAGCACCTATAGGATACTGGACAACCACCTCATCCCATGATGTATACATGGTGGATACACCTAAAGGAAGTGACGACGAGGAACAACGGGACACTATGAAGGATAAATCCCTCGAAAAGCAGTCCAAACGGCAACGTAAACGCCGCACCAAGTCCCGTCTCGACAAAGACGGCAGCCACACAGACCCAGCCATAGAGCAGGGCGAACCGTGGACGCATTTAACATGCTATCGAGCAACCGTCCGAACAGGACAACTTGGATAAACAACCCGTCCCGGCGAAGATAACAGTCCGGACTATCTCACGCCGGACAAATTGTTGGAGCAGAAGAACCTCCACAAAAGGCTCGCCGCCATCGCTGTAGCCTGAAAAAAGCGTAAGCGGAAGCTCAAAACAGCGGAAGATGCACTCAGAATCAGATGGAGCAAAGTACTCAACACCGCAGGGCGACATTCGCCAAACAAAGAGCTACCCGAAGCGCAAATTACTGCCCGAATTCGATGAAGAGGTCGTAGAGCCCCCGCAATCAAAGAACAAAGAGGCCGCCCGGTCGGATAGACGACCACATGGCAAACATGGAGCGGCAAGCGGCGCCAAGACACAAGCCGCATGCGATCCGCATAAGGATTCACATCAAAAGGATGGCCCAGTTAGGTCCATCTATGGGCCGAGAAAGCAAGCTCTTCCAAGCAATGCAACACGCCAAATATCCGAACATCACGGCACACCCAAATATAGGGGTGCCGCACACCCCCTGTGTTTCACCGATGAGGTGCTGGATCACGAATTCCCAGCGGGATTCAAACCCGTAAACATAGAGGCATACGACGGAACAACAGACCCTGGAGTCTGGATTGAGGATTACATCCTCCACATACACATGGCCAGAGGAGATGATCTCCACGCCATAAAATATTTACCCCTCAAGCTCAAAGGGCCAGCCCGGCATTGGCTCAAAAGCCTCCCTGAAAATACCATTGGAAGTTGGGAAGAGCTCGAGGATGCTTTTTGGACAAATTTTCAAGGGACTTATGTCCGCCCTCCGGATGTAGACGATTTAAGTCACATAACTCAACAACCCGGAGAGTCAGCCCAAGAATTCGAACAGGTTCCTCACCAAAAGAACTAAATAGTCGACTGTCCGGACGCCAAGCCTTAGCATCTTTCAAACACAACGTCTGGAGACAAATGGCTCGCTGTACATCTCGGCCAGGAGAAGCCGAGAACAATGGCTGCATTAACAAGTTTCATGACCCGCTTTTGCGCGGGAGAGGATAGTTGGCTAGCAAGATGCAGTACCAGCGACCTAAGTACATCCGAAGTCAGGGATGGAAATGGAAAACCACGACGCAGCAAGGACCAGCGCCGGACAAAGGGAAACAACCCGAAGAGCACGGCAGTCAACGCCGGATTCAGAAGCTCCGGAATCATAAAAAACTGCCCCTCAAGGATAACAGCGACGAGCTATCCAACTCAAACAAAATCTTGGCCAAAATATGCCAAATCCACAGCACTCCCGGGAAGCCTGCAAACCATACCCACAGAGATTGTTGGGTCTTTAAGCAGTCTGGCAAACTCAATGCCGAACACAAGGGGCTTGACATACCAAGCGAGGACGATGACGAAACCCACAAGCAGAGCACCGGAAAACAAAAGAATTTCCCACAAGAAGTCAAAACAGTGAACTCACTTCAAGTGAAAAAAGATAAAAACAGAGCGGCGCCCATAGAAACACGCGCTGCATGGTCTATCGCAGCAGAGTCCCGACGTTGGTTGTCAAAACCAATCACCTTCGATCATCAGGATTATTCCGGAAGTATTCGGAACGCAGGATGGACTGCCTTGATATTAGATCCTATAATCGACGGACTCCAATTTGTAGAAGTCCTAATGGACGGAGGTAGCGATCTAAACCTGCTATACCAGGACACAATCCACAAAATGGGGATAAACCCAACCAAAATTCGCCATAGCAACACCTCCTTCAAAGGGGTAATGCCAGGCCTATATGCCCATTGTACGGGCTCCCTACTGCTAGAACTTGTGTTCGGCTCACCCGACAACTTCCGCCGCGAAAATTTAACCTTCCATATCGCCCCATTCGAAAGTAGCTATCAAGCACTACTAGGACGTGACGCTTTCGCCCGCTTTAGCGCAATACCGCATTATGCATCGCTTACACTTAAAATGCCCGGTCCACGCAGCATCATCTCATTAAAAGGGAGTATCAAGTGTTACTCGAGCACGGAAGAACGTGAGACTGCCTTGACAGCCCCACACTAATCCAGCTCCGCTAATCAAAGCACCTGAATAGGTCATTCGGATCCCGGACATGGCTAGACGAGTCCGGCGTAAACATATAAAAGCCTACTAGCGGCATACGTGCAAGGGGCTGCACGCATGTACAAAAAGAGACAATAAAGCTCAATTTTATTCACTTTTCGAACCGTACTCTGTTTATTTAATATAAAGTACATTTTTCGCACGATATTTTTTCTTTACAACTAAGTTCTTCTCTTTTATAGATGAACACCGTGCTACACCCGCCTGTGACACGGCACAACGGAGACAGGCGCAGACGCAAGAGGGACCCATTGCAAGGATTCTTTTCAGATTAAGTCCCTGCGTAAACCTTGTTACTGTCTCTTGTTGATACACATCCCCCGGTTTCTTGCTATAACCGAGGAGGAGGCTGGCATTTTGGCATCGGCCACATCAGAATTTTTGTGCGCACTCGACACTGTGGGCTTCGCATTATTCTGCCTGCTTTCATAAAGACCGAATACCTTAGGGAGTGTTCGGCGCCTCGAGTTAGGCCTTATATGCATCACCTCGAATCATGTCTTTGGTCAAATGTTGGGTTTGCCCGGCCTCGTGTTTTGCTGGCTTACTTTCCGTTTCTACCGGCTAACGCGGCACCGGAGAACTACCGCAATTGTGCCCCTGGCCGCCAGGTGAGCACCTCAAGAGAGAAAGCCAAAAATGATCGTCATGATATAGCGTGAGACCGGTCAACCACTCGATGACCCACCGGAATGTTTAGAATTTCCCGCATTAACGAAGGACCGCTTTCCCGATCGAGCACATACGCCTGAATTCGGGAGAGCTGGTGCCCCTAGGGGCTATATAGTAGCCCCACCATCGAACTCCTATGGCTAAGTGAAAGTGATAAAGCATTATAGTCCGGTTGCCTAGTTTGCTACGCTTATCACCTCATTTACAGGACCAAGACATTGGATTAAGTGTGAAATGCGCTTTTTGCAAACACCCCACACTATGTGCGTAATGTCAAGACTGCCATCTTTCGTGTTATATACACATATACATCAACGGGTCAAGACAGAGGTGTTTTAATACTTGAATGCACAAGTATAAAAAGCCCTTATATTATATTGAAACATTGTTTTCACAAATCATACATGTCATTAAAACATAATATCCTTCGAGCACTTCGTCTCTATTAAACAAGCGCCTCGCAGGACTTCCTCAAAATAGTGCTCGGCAGGTACTCGGCTTCTGTCCGAATCTTGGGATGTAACGTCGGTGGCCTTCATCTCCGCCCAGTATGTCTTGACACGGGCAAGAGCCATCTGCGCACCCTCTATGCATGATGACCGCTTCATTGCATCGATATGCGGCACCGCACCAAGGAACTGTTGCACCAAGTCAAAATAACTCTTCGGCTCGGGCCTTTTCGGCCACAAATGAGTCACGACAGCCTTCATGGCAAGTCCGGAGAACCTATTCAGCTCAGCCCATTCGGCCAAACGATCGGTTAATGAAAGTGGACGCCCGGACTATGGAACTGCGACCAAAAGCTCTTCCATTCCGTGATCCTTTTGACCTCGGAAGTGTTCGGCCGCGTCTGTGGCACTCGCCGCCAAGTCTAGATAAGCATCCTCCGCACCCCACAGCCGGTCCAATTGAGCGTACTTAGGATCCGTGAATTTCCTCCGCATCAAAAAAGGCTTTCCAGCCGCAATATCTCCGGCCTGACGTAGCTCCTCCTTCATAGCTCTCATCGCAGAGCGAGTATCCTTGGCCTCGGTGGCAGCCTTTTTCAGGTCCTCTTGTTTCGCTCGATCTTATTTTTCAAGAAGCTCGCAACGGTCAGTAGCATTCTTCAATTTCATGGCCATCTCAGCCATTTCTTTCTTGCTTCGGCAGTGAGCAGCCTGTTCGGCTTTTAGCTCTGTGGCCGCCTTTAGGGCAGCCACATCACTTTTTCTGGCTTGCTCCTTGGCTCGGACGAGCTCCGCCTGAAGGTTCTCCATAGCAGCGGCACCATCTGCATTAAGCATACATGTTGTAAGGCATGGGCGTCAAGCTCCCTTACCAGGTGTCCGCGGAGAAGTTGCATACCTTAGACTCGCTGCCGCTTATTAACAAGCGTGATGTCCGCATCCGCCACGTCAAGTTGTCGCTTCAGTTCGGCAAATTCATCAGCCCAGCTAGCCACCGGACGCTTCGCCACCTACATAGGAAGAGCGCGTATTATACTTGGGGTTATGATCCTCGGCGTGCCGTCATTCTTGACACCACACCAAGTCTCAGGGGCTACTATCTATACAGGGCGCATTTTATATGCAAAACTGTCAGAAGGTACATCATTTTGCGTACCTCAAAACCCATCAGTAAACTTACGACGGCTTCATGCAATCCGCTCTCAGCGGATGAAATCCTTTCAATCACCGTACCCATTAACATACGGTGATCTTCCGAGATAGACGCCGCCGAGCAGATCCTTCAGCTCCTCCGACCAGACACTACAGGTGCCGGACTCGTCCGTGGTCTTTCTCAAGGCCGGACACGGAGGGCTTTGAGGGGACATATGGCTGCCTTTCTCGCCCCGCCGATTCGGAGAAGCCCTCCGCGACGACACCTCGGGTCGCCCACCTCGCATAACGGTATGCAGCGGAGGCGTTCGCTCTCCATCATCTCCGACCAAGATCCTCAAGACGAAGCTCACTGTGAAGGGCTGAGATCCGAAATACAAGGTAAACTTTCGCTAACCTTCAGAAATAAAATGGGGATGTCTCTCTTTTAAAAAAAACGCCCCGTTTACTTACGGCTCGCTGGAGGGCTGATCTCCTTGGGGAAATAATGTGGCTGGGGCATCTCCCGCCGTAGGACCCTCTGGTGAAGATTTCTTCCCCTGGTTTGAGGCTTTGGTCTCCGGATCTTCAGAAGCGGTCCTCTTCTCCCCTTGGAGGGAGGGATTCTCGATCCCCCCTTTCTTGATAGCCTCCTTCACGGAGGTAGTAGTTCCCTTGTTCCCCCCTTCGCCTTCTTCAAAAGGCACAGCCTCTAGCATCTTGGTTAATATAGGATCCTCCGTGGTCTCAGGGAGGGGGGCCGGACACCTGATCAGTTTTGCTTTGCTATCCACTCCTATTCAAAGGATAGCTCTTTTAAGGGCAAGTTTATGATAAATATGCGGATAGCATGTCCGGGTACATGACTACTTACTTGAGTATCCGGGCGATTGCAGCTCAGACCTGCGTCTTCGGTTAAGTCCGGACACATTGCTTGTGATCCGAAGAACAGTTGGTACATATCCACGGGTGTTACGCCCATAAAATGTTGGAGAGCTCGTGGTCCCTCCGGATTAAACTCACACAAGCGGAGGGGCGATGTTTGCAGGGCAAGGTGCGACGAATCAGCATGACCTGCGCTACTAAGACCAGATTGATCTCTCTCTCTCGGAGGTCTCGAATACGGCCCTGCAACAGAGGTACGTCCTTGGACGGTCCCCAGTCGAGCCCTTTATTGACCCATGACGCCCGCCGCAGTGGAGGACCCGATCGGAAGGCAGGTGGCGCCGCCATTTGGTGCCCCGGGAGCGGTGATATAAAACCACCTGTTTCCATAAATTGAGCTCCTCTTGAAAAGAGCCCTCGGCCACGGAGCGTCCGCATTCTTGCTTATAACAGCCCCTCCGCACTCGCCTCGATGCCCCTTTATCATCTTCGGCTCCACTTTGAAGGTCTTGAGACACAATCCAAAGTGAGGGGTAATGCGGAGGAAGGCTTCACATACGACAATGAACGACGAGATATGGAGGATGGACTCCGGATCCAAGTTATGAAATTCCAGCCCATAATAAAACATGAGCCCCCTCACAAAGGGGTCCGTCGGGAAGCCTAAACCCCGAAGGAAGTGAGACACGAATACCACGCTCTCACCAGGCTTGGGAGTGGGAATAACCTGCCCTTGGGCAGGCAGCCTATGCGAAATTTCGCAGGTTAGATACCTGGCATCTCTCAGCTTTAGCACATCTTCTTCTGTGACGGAGGAAGACATCCACCGACCATGCAGGTCGGAGCCGGACATCGTTGAAGGTCTGAAGCGCCTAAATCTGGAGCTTTGGGTGTTGGAACTCGAGGCAAGGGGCGGATTCGATTGAGATTGAAAGAAAGGAGCGGGCCTTGGTCTCGTTATAAAGAGGTTGAATACCAAGAGCCCTCCCCGTGACCGTTCAGGACTCGCCTTCGATGGAGGAGGCGTGTCAACGGGCGCGATTGGGTTACCCACACCCGTATTGATGGGGATCCCAGAATAAGGGGGGCATGATCACCGCTCTGATAAGACGTGCCGAAGAAACCGCCTCGCTAAACGCTACCGAGATGGAACAAGAAACGATTCGTGATAAAGGCCTGGCCGTGGTGTGATGTCACGCCGCTGAATACGCCGCCAGATCATGCAAAGGTTATTCTCTCTACGATGGTATGTGGAACTTGTTTTACAGAGCCGGACACTATCCTTGTGTTCAAAATCTTCTATGATGTATTCGAAGGAGGAACCCGCCTTGCAATGCCGAAGAGAATATGCGCGCCGGATTCGTCGTCATTGAAGCCTCGGTTCTGGGGCTACCGAGGGAGTCCCGGATTGGGGGTGTCCAGATAGCGAACTATCACCGCTGGCGGACTCTGGACTATGAAGATACATGATTGAAGACTTCGTCCCGTGTCCGGATGGGACTTTCCTTGGCGTGGAAGACAAGCTTGGTGATACGGATATGTAGATCTCCTACCATTGTAACCGACTCTGTGTAACCCTAACCCTATCTGGTGTCTATATAAACCGGAGGGTTTTAGTCCGTAGGAGGACCAACAATGATACCATAGGCTAGCTTCTAGGGTTTAGCCTCTCTGATCTCGTGGTAGATCCACTCTTGTACTACCCATATCATCAATATTAATCAAGCAGGAGTAGGGTTTTACCTCCATCGAGAGGGCCCGAACCTGGGTAAAAACATCGTGTCCCTTGTCTCCTGTTACCATCCGCCTAGACGCACAGTTCGGGACCCCCTACCAGAGATCCGCCGGTTCTGACACCGACAAGGCCCTAGAGCCCACACAACTGAAAATTAAAACGGCCGACCCGTCGGATCGACCACCTCGTGGCCGCGATAGGGCGGCTAACGAGGCCGCACATAAGTCAGCACATGATCCACGCGAGGACTTGCATCAAAAGGCCGGCGTGACCAGATCCATATACGGATCTAGGAAGCGCGCTCCAGCGCATAATCAAAACCGAACACTATAACCGTCAGAACGCCATGACACATCCAACTACAGGGGTGCCGCGCACCCCCTATGTTTCACCGATGAGGTGCTTGATCACGAATTCTCAGAGGGATTCAAACCCGTGAACATAGAGGCATATGACTGAACGATGGACCCTGGGGTCTGGATTGAGGACTTCATCCTCCACATCCATATGGCTCGCGGAGACGATCTCCACGCCATCAAGTACTTGCCCCTCAAGCTGAAAGGACCAGCTCGGCACTGGCTGAAGATCCTCCGCAAAAATTCAATTGGAAGTTGGGAGGAGCTTGAGGATGCTTTTAGGGCTAACTTTCAAGGGACCTATGTCCGACCTCCGGATGCAGACGATTTAAGTCATATAATTCAACAGCCCGGAGAATCAGCCCGAAAGCTTTGGAACAGATTTCTCACTAAGAAGAACCAAATCATCGACTGCCCGGACGCCGAAGCCTTAGCAGCTTTCAAACATAGCGTCTGAGACGAATGGCTCGCCAGAAACCTCAGCCAAGAAAAACCAAGGACAATGGCAGCCCTAACAAGCTTTATGACCCGCTTTTGCGCGGGTGAAGATAGCTGGCTGGCCCGTAGTAGCACCAGCGACCCGGGCACATCTGAAGTCAGGGATGGTAATGGAAAACCACGACGCAGAGAATGCTGTGTCTTCAAGCAGGCCGGTAAGCTTAATGCCGAACACAAGGGGAGGGAGACACCAAGTGAAGACGAGGATGAGCCTCTTCAACAAAACACTCGGGGACAGAAAAAGTTCCCACCAGAGGTCAAAACAGTGAACACGATTCAAGTGACGAAGAAGAGGAGCAAACACGCACTCCGAGACATATGTGTAGTAGATCCCGTCACCCCCAAGATCAACCCTTGGTTAACCTGCCCAATCACTTTCGATCGCAGGGATAGACCGACCAATGTCCGGCACGGAGGATCGGCTGCCTTGGTGCTCGACCAATAATCAACGGATGCCATCTCACCCGAGTCCTCATGGACGGCGGCAGTAGTCTTAATCTGATATATCAGGACACATTCCGCAAAATGGGGATAGACACAACGGGAATTAGCCAAAGCAATACTACCTTTAAAGGAGTAATACCAGGCCCAGAGGCCAGCTGCACGGGCTCTCTCGTACTAGAGGTTGTATTCGGTTCCCCCGACAACTTCCGAAGTGAAAAGTTAACCTTCGACATCGCTCCATTACGAAGCAGCTATCAAGCACTACTCAGAAGAACGGTCTTCGCTCGTTTTAATGTAGTACTGCATATCCTTATCTCAATTTCAAGATGCCCGGTCCACGCGGCATCATCATAGTTAGCGGAAACACTGAGCGTTCCTTACGCACGGAAGAATGTGCGGCAGCTTTAGCAGCCGAAAACTAAATGCCCGCTCCAACTAGCATAAACGATCGGTCGTTAAGACCGTGGACACGGCTAGACGAGTCTGGCGCACCACTAGCTGTTACAACTTAGATAAACCTAAGATGGGGTTGACGGATATACCCTCGTAGACGGTGCTAGGGGCATCCCTCATGTAAAAAAACAAAGTCTACAGATTCGGCTCGACCTTATTTTGAATTTTAATGGTTTATTAGGAACAACCAATTTTTCGCACGACAATTTCATCAAAGTTCTTCTCTTTTGATAGATGATAATCGTGCTACACCCTTCCAGGATACGGCACAACGGAGACACGGGCGCAGACGTGCAATAGGGCCCCGCTCAAAGGTTTCTTTTTAGATTAAGACCCTGTGTAAACCTTTCTTACTGTCTCTTGTTGCTTAACACCCTTCGGATACTCAACACAACCGAGAGGGAAGCTGGCGTTATTGGCATTTCGCCACGTTAGACTAATGCACCTACCTAGAAATTCCGGGTTCAAGGGCGTTACTCAGCCCAGTATATGTTGTAAAGACCGAATACCTTAGGGAGTGTTCGGTGTCGCGAGTTTGACCTTATATGCATCAGCTCCGAATCATGTCTTTGGCCAAATGTTCGGTTTGTCCGGCTCCCGTGTTTTGCTACCTTACATTCCGCTCTATCGGCTAAGGTGGCACCGGGAGAACTACTGCGATTGTGCCCTGGTTCATCCGGACGAGCACCTCAGTAGAGAAAGCCGAAAACTGACTATCATGATAAAGCGCGAGACTGGTCAACCACTCGATGACTCATCGGAATCTTCGGGATTCCTCCGCATTAAGGAAGGACCGGTTTTCCCGGTCATGTACGTACCCGCACCGTGTTCGGATAGACGTGAAAATACCAGGGGCTATATAGTATCCCCACTGTCAAACTCATATGGTTAAGTGAAAGTGTTAAAGCAATATAGTCCGATTGCCTCGTTCGCCGCGCTACCACCTCCTTAATGGACCAAGACGTTGGATTAAGTGTGAACACGCGCTTTTGCGAACACCCCCGCATTATATGCGTAAATGAAAACGTGCAAACTTTCAGGTTATATATATATATACATAAACGACCACACATGAGGCATAATAATACTTTCATGCAAAAGTATAAACAAAGCCTTTATAATTCAAATAACATTCTTCGTACAATTGGGATACATGTCACTAGAACATGATACTCTTCGAGCACTGAGCCTCTATTAAACGAGCGCCTTCTAGGACTTCTTCAAAATAGTGCTCGGCCGATACCCGGCCTATGGCCGAACTCTGGGTTGCAATAGCGGTGGCCTCCATCTCTGCCCAGTATGACTTGACACGGGCAAGAGCCATCCGCGCACCCTCTATGCACGCTGACCTCTTCATAGCGTCGATATGCGGCACATCACCAAGGAATCATTGCACTAAGCCAAAATAACTATTCGGCCTTGGTCCTTCCGGCCAAAGATGATCCACAACCGATCTCATGGCAAGCCCGGACAACATATGGAGCTCGTCCCACTCGGCCATTCACTCATTTAACAGCAGCGGACGTGCTGGAACATTGAACTGCGACCAGAACAGCTTTTCCACTTCGTGATCTTTTTGATCTTTGAAAACCTCAGTCGCATCAGCAGCACTCACTGCCAAATCCAAGTATGCGTCTGCAGAACTCCATAATTGATCAAGAAGGGCTTACTTAGGATCTCCGAACTTTGTCCGCAACAAAAAGGGCTTCCCAGCCGCGATATCTCCGTCTTGACATAGCTCCTCCTTCGCCGCTCTGATTTTTGAGCGGGCTTCCTTGGCTGCTACCATGGCTTTCTTAAGGTCCGCCGTCTTCGTTTGGCTTTCCTTTTCAAGAAGCTCGTCGGCGGCTTCTTTCAACTCAACAGCCATCTTGGCAATTTTTGCTTTTCTGGAGATGCGCAGCCTGTTCGGCTCTTAGCTCTTTGACCGCCTTTAGGGCGGCCGCATCACTCTTCTTGGCTTGTTCCTTGGCTCGGGCAAGTTCCGCCCGAAGGATCTCCACAACGGCAGCTCCATCTGCAGTCATAGCATATTACAGATACTAGCATCATGGTCCTCTTAATATGTGTTGATCACTGGAGAAATACATACACTGTGCCTCGTCAAGCCGCTTGTTTACAAGCACGATGTCGGCATCTGCCGCATCAAGTTGCCGCTTCAGTTCGGCAAACTCACTAGTCCGGCTAGCCACCGGACCCTCAGCCGCCTGCACATGAAAGAAGCACGGTTATTTCCTGGGCCTATGATCCTCTATTTGCCGGCTTTTTCACCAGCACCCAGAGTCTTAGGGGCTACTATCTGCATAGGGCACACCTAGCGCGTGCGGTACCGTCAAAAAATATATATTACTTTGCATACCTCAAAGCCTTTCAGCAGGCTCATAAAAGCTTCGTGCAACCCGCTTTCGGCGGATGAAATCCTCTCAACCACCGTACCAATTAGCGTACGATGCGCTTCTGAGATAGCCGCTTGCTCCAGAAGATTCATCATTGCGTTTGGTCGCACACCAGACAGTCCCGGACTCTTTCTGTTGCTCTCCTTAGGAGCCGAATACCCCGGACTTCGGGTGGCCGAAGGGTTACCTTATGGCCTTGGCGGATCAGGAGAAATCCTCCGTGACGACACCTCAGGGTCGTCTGCTTCATGAGGCGGGGAGGCACGGGGAGGCGTTTCTCTCTCCATCATCTCCGGAAGAAGATCCCCCGAAGACGAACTCTGTCGAGAAGGGCTACGATCCGAACTACAAGACATACGTCTCGGTTATTATTCTCAGAAATGAAGCAGGGTATATTTACTATAAAGTACTTTTGTTTACTTACAGCTCGGTGGAGGGCTGGTCCCCTTGCGGGTACTGCGCGGTAAGGATGCCCTCCGGGGCAGGGCCCCCTGACAAAGGTTTCTTCCCTCGTTTGAAAAACATTGTTTCCAAGTCTTCAGAGGTGGCCCTCTTCCTTCCTTGGGGAGAGGGAACTTTAGATTCTTCTCCCCGGTTATCCTCCTTCGCGGAGGCACTAATTCCGCCGGTTTGGATGAATAATGAGTGAGGCTCACTTTCGGCTTCTTTGTTCCTCCCTTTATCTTCCCTTGATGGCGCTTGATAAGGCACAAGCTCAAGCATCCTGGCTCGTACAGGATCCTGTGAGCCTTCGGGAAGGGGGGCCGAACACCTGATCATCTTCGCCTAGTTTATCCAGTCCTGGTCAAAAGGCGACTTTTCAGAATGATGTTGTGATCAATTAAAAGACAACGTGTTCGGCCGCGGAATTACTTACTTGGGTGTGTGGACAATTGTAGTTCAGACCCGCATCCTTGGTGGTGTCCGGACACTCTATTCGAGATCCGAAGAACAATTCATACATCTCTTCTAGCGTCGCGCCGAAGAATTACTGAATAGTTCGTGGTCCTTCTGGGTTGAACTCCCACATACGGAGAGGTCGACGTTGGCATGGCAAGACCCGATGAACTAGCATGACTTGCATGACAAGGCTGATATCTCCCTTGAAGAGATCTCGTATGCGGCTCTGCAATGTCGGCACATCATTAGCTGGCCCCCAGTCCAACCCTTTTGTTGACCCAGGATGACAATTGTATGGGGCCCGGACGGAAGGCGGGGGCAGCTACCCACTTAGCGCTTCGGGGAGCGGTGATGTAAAACCACTCCCGCTGCCATAACTTGGATGTCTCCGGGAAGGAACCGTTTGGCCGTGGAGCATCGGCGCCTTTGTTTCTTATGGCACCTCCGCACTCTGCGTGTCGCCCCTCAATCATCTTCGGCTTCACATTGAAGGTCTTGAGCCATAAGCCGAAGTGTGGGGTGATGCGGAGGAAGGCTTCACACACGATGATGAACGACGAGATGTGAAGGATGGAATCCGGAGCCAGATCATGGAAATCGAGCCCGTAGTAGAACATAAGCCATCTAACAAAGGGATCAAGACTAAAGCCTAGCCCTTGGAGGAAGTGGGAAATAAATATGACACTCTCGTTGGGTTCGAGAGTGGGGATTACCTACCCTTGAGCGGGCAGCCTGTGCGAGATTTCGGCGGTCAGATACCTGGCTTCTCTTAGCTTCTTGATATCCTCCTCTGTGATAGAGGAGGCCATCCACCGGCCTTGAAGGTTGGATCCGGACATGATTGAAGGTCCGAAGCACTTAGCCTGAGCCTTGAGTGTTGGAATTCAAGGTGAGGGGAAGGGAAGGATCGAGTGCGAGAAGAAGAGGACATGTCTTGGCCCCTTTATAAAGAGGGTGAATATCAAGCGTCCTCCGCGTGGCCGTTTGGAACTTGCCTAAAATCGAGGAGTCATACCAGTAGGCACGATTGGGTTACCCACTCCCGTATTAATGAGAATCCCGTGAAAAGAGGGACACGATCTCTGCATCGACAGGACGTGATAATAAAACCGCCTCGCAACACGTGCAGTGGCAGGCTCGAAAAAACGGTTCGCCATGACCAGACCACGGCAGAACGTCACGTTATGAAAAGCTATCAGCAGATTAGATTTGTGGAAATATTATTCTCTCTATGATGGTATGTGGAATTTCTTTTGCAGAGCCGGACACTATCCTTGTGTTCAAAATCTTCGATGGAATATTCGGAGGAGGAACCCACCTTGCAATTCCGAAGACAATCTGCGCGCCGGACTCATTGTCATTGAAGCCTGGTTTAGGGGCTACTAAAGGAGTCGTGGATTAGGGGGTCCTCGGTCAGCCGGACTATATCCTTTGGCCGGACTGTTGGACTATGAAGATACAAGATTGAAGACTTCGTCCCGTTTCCGGGTGGAACTCTCCTTGCCGTGGAAGGCAAGCTTGGCAATACATATATGTAGATCTCCTCCCTTGTAACCGACTCTGTGTAACCCTAGCCCACTCCGTGTCTATATAAACAGGAGGGTTTAGTCTGTAGGACAACAACAATCATACCATAGGATAGCTTCTAGGGTATAGCCTCTACGATCTCGTGGTAGATCAACTCTTGTAATACTCATATCATCAAGATCAATCAAGCAGGAAGTAGGGTATTACCTCCATCGAGAGGGCCCGAACCTGGGTAAACATCGTGTCCCCCGCCTCCTATTACCATCCGCCTTAGACGCATAGTTCGGGACCCCCTACCCGAGATCCGTCGGTTTTGACACCGACAGAAACCCTCCTCAAGGCCGAGTATGAGCCTCAGCGCTCGAACTGGGCCGAGAGGGAGAAGTTCCTGTCTGACAGCTACGGTGAGATCAAGGACATGATCGAAGGTAAGTTGCTTCTTCTTTTATGTAGCCGCCGGCTACTGCAGGAGCCGACTTCTAGCTTCTAACCATCTTGGCTTTTCTTCTTGTACAAAATTATTTCCCGGTCACTCCATCGCCGTCAGCCAGGCCATCAAGGCGCGGCGCGATCAGCGGAGGAGGGCGGGTGTTGACATTCCACCGAATGCGCCTCGCAATCTTGGCGAGCAGCTTCTGGCTGTCAAGGTTCGTCTGCAGCCGGCTCATCACGCACTTCGCCGCCTACAGTGCTTCGGGGCACAGGTGTTGGCCGCCCTCTGGTCGGACGTTCAAGTCCCCCGCACCCCCAGCCGGACTACCGACTGGTTGGAGGCGGCCATCGGGCGCTTCGAGGCTTGGAAGGGTGTCGTGGCTCGGGATGGCACTCGGACGGCCTTGCAGTTCGTCAAGGCTTGGTATCCGAGGCTAGACCTGGACCAACTGGCCACCTTCCGGTAGGAGGCCGGCCCGGAGCTGGAGCCGGCGAGCTACGATCTCACCTGTTCCGCGGCGGCCATTGCCGAGTACGCCGATACCTCCGTCTTCGTCCCGGAGCTAGATGACGATGGCGCTGAGGTGCGGCCCAACTGGTTCGGGCTGGACCCGAGGTGGGGGAGTATTCGGCAGAGGAGATCGCCTCCAATGACGAGGATGAGGACGGCGAAGACATCGCACCGGACGATGGAGCGAGCAGCCGACCTCAGCCTGACCAAGCCTCAACCAGCAGTCCGCTGGATGCCGCACCGACTGCTCCCGTTGCCGACCAGGTCAAGACCCACTAGTCGGCCGCTCCGCCGCCCGGCGCCTCTGCCTCCACCAGCCCGTCCGATCCGCCTGCTGCTCCTCTAGCCTAGGCGGCCACTTTATCTTTCCTGTTTTTTTGTCTTGTAATCTTTTGAATGAACAAGTTAAATTCGCACAGTTCCACCCGCTGGGGTGTACATTCAAACTCTGTTGAATGCCGGACAAGATCCTTTTGATATGTAAAAAAGTTAATTCTCACACATGCTTATGCTCGTGCCGAGTTCTAGCTTGGTTTTGCTTTTCTGTTTTATTTTGGCTTTTTCCTTTGCCGCCTTCCCTTGGCTGCTGCCCTGCCAGCCGGACAGCCGCTCTGCGGACTGTGGCTGGTCAGGAACTTGACTGTTTAGGATAGGCAAGTACTTCAGCGCCTAGAACGTAGCTAGCCAAGCGAGAAGACGGCTGTCATGGAATTGTCACAGCAGATGTCCTCTTGCAAGGACTTAATCGTGGAGCCATCGCAACTAGGAAGCTTAAATGGGTTAATCGAGACAAAGGACACGAGAGGTTTATACTAGTTCGGCCCCTTAGGTGAAGGTAAGGCCTACGTCTAGTTGGGTTGGTATTGCTTGAGGTTTCGATAACCAGGGAGCGGAACACGCTATGCCCGGTTCTCGATTGGTTGTTTCTTGCCCTAATCCGTCGGCGGGTCGTCCCCTTATATACACGGGTTGACGCCCTGCGGCTTACAGAGTCCGAGCCGGCTCATAAATAGTGTCTAGCTCGGTGACTATCAAGTCTACCTTATGATACAAGTCATGCCATTATGGCGGTTTACTACAACGGGCCTTAAGTCGCCTGTGGGCCTTAGGCCCCTTGTTGAGACGCCATCTTCAGGCTTGGACTTGGGCTTCTGTCTGGTAACTCTTTACGTAACCCGGCCCCTCCTGGGCGTCTTACACAAATAGTTATATCCCCAACATTAGGCCCCAGATTGATTTGAACCTGCTCATGTCAATCTTAAAATAACTTAAAACATAAATCTTCAGTCTTCGGACTACGCAAAAAGACTTTCTTTAACCCGGCGTGATGTCACTCTTTGGATCCGTGTTAACCCGTGATGACGTCATCTTTCCTTTTATCCCGCCGAATCGGCCCAATGGATCTTTGTCTTTATTGCCCGTTCTGAGAATCGAGGCGTCGGGGCCGCTGGATAGTAATTCTTATCTCCTCGTTTCCCGTGCCGTCTTAGTTATTATCTCCTTATAAATAGGCGCGACCTGGGTTTTCATTTTCCCCCCTTCCAGTCGTCTTCCTCCGCTCGCTCTCTCCCTGTCGCTCGAGCTCCGCCGTTGCCGCCGTCGCCGAGTTCCTCGTCTTCATCAACTCAGGCCGCTGCATCACCCTGAATCTGATCAGAGAAACGCGACGCACCTCCGCCGCAGCCCTACATCTGTAAGTCCCTTTCCTGTCTTAGATTTGCATTACAGTTTTAGTCGAGTTCGTCGGTGCTCATCGCCGCCTGCTATGAACCCTTGATAGATCTCACCCCCGACGCCCTTTTCTGATCGTCAAATGGTATAGAACTGTTGCGGTAGCTGTTTCACTCCCTTTTTATATGCAAACAGATCCCTTTTCCTTTGTTCAGAAGCTTCCTTCGAGTGTATAAACTTCTCTGTACTTGCCTTAGGTCTAGAAATTTTTCTTTTCTGAACGACCATTTGATCCAAAATAATAGTTGTAACTTAGGAAATCTGTTTTTATCACCCGGAACACTTCTTATGTTAAATGCCTTCAACATAACTGTCCAAATATCCGGTTTAAACGCATCCCACTTGATCTGTAAACCTTGGTACCTTCTCAGGTCTTTAAAACTTTTTGAACTGTTGCTAACACTTGTGGCGGCTTAAATAATGCTGCCCAATTATCCTTATGTCATTAGGCCCCTTTAAGCCGCTACCATTCAGCAATTTGAATATTTTCTTCCAGGTTAAAATTTAAGCCAGAACTTCTTATTTTGCAATAGGCCAATCTGTTGTCATGGCGCCTAAGTCGCCCAAAGCTCCTGTAACCTGCAACTGGGTCCCATCCATTGTCACCAAAAGCAAACTGGCTGAATTTGTGAAATCTGGTCATTTGCCAAAGAAGGAAGTCATGTCTTATCGTGTCCCGACCCATCTCAAGAGAAGCCTCAACCCAATGAAGGGAAGTAATAGTTTTCACGGATCACATGAGACGGGATTTGCCCTCCGGCTCAAAGTTCTTGAGAGAAGTTTTAAATTTCTTTGACCTTAGGCCTCAAGACATTGGACCCAATTCCGTGTCCAATCTTTTGCAATTTCCAAGTTTTCTGTGAGGTGTACCGAGAGAAACCAAGCCTGCTCTTATTCAGAGAACTGTTCTACTTGAACCGGCAGAATGAGATGCGTAACGGGCCGAAGTCTTGAACTTGGCGGTATCTCAATCCAAATGACGGAGAGACTGTCTGCTTCCTTACGCTGAGCTGCCGAAGTCACCCCAAATATTGGAACCAGTCATGGTTCTATTGTCGATACTTACCCAGGTGATGAGCCGCCTCTCGCCGGCTTTCGCTCCCTGCGATTTGAATCCAACAACCCACTGGCGGATAAACTGACCGCTGTTGAACGTCTGCCGCTCAACCCCACCATCAAGAAGATTAAAGCCCTTCTAGGAAATGGTTTAAACGGCATTGACTTGGTCCGGTCTGGGTCACTTATGATACTCCCATTAAGCCGCCGCTCCCGCTTATCGTGCACTTATACAAAGTAACAGAGCGACCCAATGCGCCATTCTCGACGACTTACCAGATGACGTAGCCGATGCCACAACCCAGTCACTGCTGAAGGAGGGTACTGTTATCAACAATACCTTCGGGCTACTTCCCTTCTACAAGAATAACCCGGCTCCTGCAGTAAGTTACCAATCTTAATAAGTACTTTTTAATATGTTTTACCTCATTGTACTTATAATTCCTTATCTTTCCCACAGGCCAGTGATGATTTCTGGAAAGTCAAATATGACCACGAGGCTGCCCAACAAGCCAGAGCCGCCAAGAAGAAAGAAAGGAAAAACACCAAGACAGGGACTTCAAAGAAGAAGAAACCCAGCGCCTCTGAATTACTCAAATTGGATGACTCTTCTTTAGATGAGGAAGAGGTAATCTCTTATTCTCTTTAACTCCTTTGTTACTGTTTTATTGATATTTCCGCCTTTTAGGAAGACACTGGAAACAACCAAGCTCATAGTGAAGAGGTAACTATAATTTCCTCCAACTCAGAGCCTTTTCCAAAGCACAAAACCCGACGGGTGACCCGGAAAGTAAGATTTTCACATCCCTTAGCTTATCAAGATCCTCAATTTCTTTTGAAGCAACAACAGCTTGAGAACCGGAGGCAAACCCGGCCAAGCAAGGATGTAGAGCTTTCTTTCGGCTTACCTGACGTAAGCAGGAAGCGTCGAACTGAGGTCATCTCTGCTTTGCGTTCTGTTTATCCTTTGGCGGGTTTAATTCGTGAGCCTCTCAATTCATCTGACTCAAATTATCAGGATACCTCTCCTTCTTCTGGCGAGTCTATGCAATCCAACATGCCGGCTTTCAAGACTGCCCCTGGGTAACATACCTTTGTTATCCTCATGCTTTGCTTTACTCATATTTTGTACTTATCCCTTTATTTTATTCATAGTGTGCAGGCGAAGCCCAGTAAGAGGGCAAAGAAGAATAAGCCAATTGAAGATCCGGTAGCGACGGAACCGGAACCCAGAACCACTGCCCCTGAGGCTTCTACTCATCAACCTCCTTCTGAGCCGCCCATGAAATTCGACACCATCTTCCGACCCGCTTCAATAAAGCACTCTTGATAACTCCGATAAACCGGAAATTTCTAGCCCGGTCCAGACGGCTGAACCGGAAGTTGAATACTTGAAAAGCCAGTATGTTGAGCCGGGGCGGCCTACTGTTCTTGCCAGGTGCACCGCTAAGGAAGAACTTGTCAAAAGCTGGAAGACCAAACAGGACATCGCTGATAATGCCCACTTAAGCATTGGCGATATAGTCTCAGGCTATCTGAATCAAGTGCATAACAGCCGCGACCTGGAAATTGACATGGTGAAACAGATACAGCATAAATCTGAGGTATAACTTATATCATTTCTCCTGAATCTTACTTACTGTACCAGCCCCCAAGTCTACCGGCTTACTGTTAGCTCACCCGGTTTATAAGAATGCATTTTGAACCCGGCTGTAATGTAGCAACTTTTTAAAGAAGCGATACACATTAGCCCCCAAGTGTCAAGCATCTTTACTTGTAAAGTACTTGAGACTTTAATAACACCTTACCATAACCTTACCATAACCTGGCGTGTTGCAGGTCTCCACCAGTCAATTCGAATTGCAGATTGCTGATCTGAAGTCCCGGCTGGCGGCCCAAGAGCTTGAGATTCAAAAAGCCGACTCCAAATTCGCCTTCAGCATCTCTGAGCAAGAAAAGTTGAAGAAGGATTTTGACGCGGAGAAGCAGGCCTGGGCGGATGAAAAATCTTCACTTGTGACCCGGGCCGAGACAGCAGAAGCAGCTCTGGCTGAAGCAACCGCCGAATTGTCCGGCTTAAAAAACCAGATATCCCAAATGGTCTCTGCAATTTTTGGTAAGTGACTATGTGTAACCTTTGAACATCACCATGATTCCTTTGATAACTGTTTCAGATATGATCTCCGGCTTAATCTTATATGCATAAATGCGGGTCCCAGGAGTACCAACCTGAAGCAGAATATGTTGATCAAGCTTAAGGCGGTGTACACTCTAGTGGAATAGCTGTACACCGGGTCACAACATGCTTTGGCCGTTGTGGCTTTATCAAATGATACTCCTTATCTCCTGCAGGATGTACTCAAGCGGCTTGCCGTGTTACCTCAACGGATTCAGGAGTTAAGGTGAGCATCTGGTAGAGCCGGGGCCATAGCCGCCTTAAGCCAGGCCAAAGCATTGGCTCCAGAGCTTGACTTAAGCGATGTTGCTCTTGGATACCCCAGCTTAAAGGAGGACGGCTCTGCATTCAGTCAATCAGACTTCACCACCTGTGTGAGAGTCGTACGTCCAGTGGCCACCATCATCGGCAATGATATTGATCTTACAAAGTACCAGCCGGGTTATGACAACGAGAACCGGAGGATTCCAACTCTGCATTATGATGATTTCAGCCTGATCCCTCCAACTCGTAAGCATACCTTTGCTCCTGAAGTTGACCCGGTCGGTTTAATAGATGATGAAGCTGAATTTGAAGCCTTAAGCGGCATTGACTGGACCTCGTCAACCTTCCAGGACAAAGCAGCAGACGAAGAGGCGGAGAAGGAAACCCGGAGTCGTCAAGTCCACCAAAGGAGTAATCCACCTGGCACTTAAGTCTTTTAAAGAAAACAATACTTCATTATTCAGACTCGTGGAGTCTTGTAATAGGGTAGAAAAACTTCTTAACTCTGTCATGCCTTCGCGCATGTTTTGCGGTGCTTAACAATGTCTCAAGCCGCCAGCAATGTGTACTGCCGGCTTGCTTGAATCATCCAAAAGCTTTCTGCTTTACCCTGTGTGTAAAACAAAAACTTCCTTTGGCATCTTACCACATCCGGGGTCATGTAAGATAACATTAATCCAGAGTAGGAACCAAAACATCATAAGTATCAGCCGGTTTAAGGCGTACCTTACCGGCTTACTTGATCCCAGAAAAGCAGACAGTTATACTAAACTTCTGAAAATTGGCACATATAATATTTACGTGGCCCTTAGTATTATTTACTCTTATAGAATAAAGTAAACCTGATTTTCAAAGGCCTCTGATTCGAATACGATCAGTAGAACCGTTCCAGAGGGGTTAAGCTAAGATTCGGATACGATCATATAGCCCCCAATGGCTTTGGCGATGCCGATCAAATGGGTATCGACAGCTATGTTCTCTTTGGTTCGAATACAATCTATGTTTGAACAGGAAGCCCCCAAGTGATCATGAGAGTTGTTTAATGATGCTGATTCGAATACGATCCACGTCAGACCCAAAGAGGTTAAGTTATGATTCAAATATGATCAAGAAGCCCCCAAGTGGATTCGACAGTGTGCCAATCAATTGGGTATCGACAGCTATGTTCTCTTTGGTTTGAATACGACCTATGTTTGAATAGGAAGCCCCCAAATGACCATGGCTTGATTCAAATATGATCATAAGCCGGACCAAAGGGAAAACCGGATTCAGATATGATCCGCTGCCTGTTAGTCGTTTCCATCACCTGGTAAAGTAGACACATAAACCTTGTAGGATGGAAAAGAAAAAGGTCCTGCTTTATTGCTTTATATAATATATACATTTTAAAAAAGAAAAGATAAATATACTCTAAAAGCCAGCGGCTTAAGTATAGTAGGGCCGGAGATGCGCTATGTTCCACGGCCGGCGGGTCTCCTCCTCCGACTTACGTGAGTCTTTGTGCACTCAAACATCGATGAGGTAATATGACCCGTTGTTGAGATTCTTGCTGACCATGAAAGGTCCTTCCCAAGGAGGGCACAACTTGTGCATATCAGTTTGATCCTGGATGAGCCGGAGCACTAAATCACCTTCCTGGAAAGTTCTGCTTCTAACCCGGCGGCTGTGATAACGGCGCAGTTCTTCTTCAGTAAATCACCGAGCGAGCTATAGCCAAGTCTCGCTTCTTCATCCAACAAGTCAAGTGCATCCTGACGAGCTTTTTCATTATCAGCCTCAACGTAAGCCGCCACCCGGAGTTGAATCATGCCGGATGTCACTTGGCAGAACCGCCTCTGTTCCGTACACCATGAAGAAAGGTGTATAACCAGTAGACCTGTTAGGCGTTGTGTTGATGCTCCATAGCACAGAAGGTAATTCCTCCACCCAACAACCCGGAGTTTGCTGTAAAGGAACTAAGAGCCGGGGTTTGATACCTTTCAAGATCTCTTGATTAGCTCTTTCTGCCTGACCATTAGACTGGGGGTGAGCAACAGCCGAAACATCAAGCCGGATGTGCTCTTGTTGATAGAACTCTTCCATGGCATCGTTGGAGAGATTAGTACCATTATCAGTTATAATACTGTGCGGAAAACCAAAGCGAAAGATCACCTTTTTGATAAACTAAACCGGCCGTGGCTGCATCACACTTACCGACCGGCTCTGCTTCAACCCACTTGGTGAATTTATCCACCGCCACCAACAGGTGTGTCTTCTTATCTTTAGACCTTTTGAAAGGTCCAACCATATCAAGCCCCTGCATCGCAAACCGGCAAGTAATTGGAATCATCCTCAATTCTTGAGCCGCACATGAGCTCGTCTTGAGAATTTTTGACATCCGTCACATTTGTTGACCAGATCCTCCGCGACGCGATGAGCTGTCAGCCAATAAAAACCGTGACGAAAAGCCTTGGCCACCAGAGACTTTGAACCGGCATGATGACCGCAATCACCTTCATGAATCTCACGAAGTATCTCCTGACCCTCTGTAGGTGATACGCAAAGTTGAAACGCCACAGTAACGCTGCGGTGATGCAACTCGCCATGAACAATTGTCATGGATTTGGACCGCCTGACGATTTGTCTTGCCAAGGTCTCCTCCTCAGGCAATTCTCCCCGGGTCATATAGGCTAAGTATGGGACCATCCAGTCCGGGATGGCATGGAGAGCCACCACCAGCTGCGCCTCCGGGTCTAGTACTGCAAGCTCTTCCTCTGTAGGCACTCTGGCAGAAGGGTTATGCAAAATGTCAAGAAAAGTATTAGGCGGCACCGGCTTACGCTGAGACCCCAGTCGGCTTAAAGCATCAGCTGCCTCATTCTTCCTTTGATCAATGTGCTCTACTTGATAACCTTTGAAGTGCCCAGCCACCGCATCAGCCTCACGATGATAAGCCGCCATGAGGGGATCCTTAGAATCCCATGTGCCTAACACCCGTTGAGCGACGAGGTCGGAATCGCCCAAGCATCTTACCCGGCTCAAATTCATCTCTTTGGCCATCCGGAGGCCATGGAGTAAAGCCTCATATTCAGCTGCATTGTTAGTACAGGGAAACATAAGCCGGAGCACATAACAAAATTTGTCACCTTGGGGGGAAGTTAAAACAACCCCAGCCCCCGAGCCCTCCAACTGCCTGGACCCATCGAAGTGAATAGTCCAATACGTGTTATCCGACTTCTCCTCTGGTGCCTGCAACTCCGTCCAATCATTGATAAAGTCCACGAGGGCTTGAGACTTGATAGCTGTGCGTGGCATATACTTCAAACCGTGAGGCCCAAGCTCGATGGCCCACTTGGCAACTCGTCCTGTGGCTTCCCTATTCTGGATGATGTATCCCAAGGGGGCTGAACTTACTACGCTTATAGGATGACCCAGAAGTATCGCTTTAGCTTCGCTCGCCATGAACACCCCATAAACCAGTTTACGCCAATGCGGATACCTTTGCTTGGACTCTATGAGCACCTCACCGATGTAATAAACCGTCACGAACCGGATGCTCCTTGCCGCCTCCTTACGCTCCACCACGATGACCACACTAACCGCACGTGAGTTAGCAGCAACATACAATAACAATGGCTCTTTATCAATCGGAGCTGCAAGAACCGGAGGCTCAGCCAATTGTCTCTCTAAATTTTCAAAGGCAGCATCAGCAGCCTCACTCCAGACAAAGGTGTCTGTTTTCTTCATCATCTGATACAGCGGTAGAGCCTTCTCCCCTAGCTGGCTTATGAATCGGCTTAAAGTAGCAACGCGACCCGCCAGTTGCTGAACATCATTGATGCACGCCGGTTTAGCCAGAGAGGTAATCGCCTTGATCTTCTCCGGGTTAGCTTCAATGCCCCTGTTTGAGACCAGGAGTCCCAAAAGTTTGCCTGCAGGTACGCCAAATACGCACTTGTCCGGGTTAAGCGTCATCTTGTAGACCCGGAGATTATCAAAGGTTTCCTTTAAATTGGAGATCAAGGTTTCCTTCTCTCTGGACTTCACCACAATGTCATCAACATAAGCATGAACATTGCGCCCAATCTGACTGTGGAGAAAATTCTGCACACACCGCCGATAAGTCGCCTGGGCACTCTTGAGCCCAAACGGCATAGACACATAGCAGAAGGATCCAAATGGAGTAATGAAAGCCATCTTCTCCTGGTCCTTAACTGCCATCTTGATCTGATGATAACCAGAGTAAGCATCCAAAAAACTTAACCGCTCGCAACCCGCAGTAGCATCGATGATTTGATCAATGCGGGGCAGGGCAAAGGGATCAGTCGGACAAGCTTTATTTAGGTCCGTGTAATCCACACACATCCGCCAGGTGCCGTTCTTCTTGAGCACAAGCACCGGGTTAGCCAACCACTCCGGGTGAAAAACTTCCATGATGAACCCGGCCGCTAAGAGCCGAGCGACCTCTTCCCCTATAGCCTTTCGCCTTTCCTCATTGAATCGCCGGAGAAACTGCCTGACCGGCTTATACTTTGGATCAATATTAAGAGTGTGCTCAGCGAGTTCTCTCGGGACACCCGGCATGTCAGAAGGTTTCCATGCAAAGATGTCCCGGTTCTCACGGATGAACTCGATGAGCGCGCTTTCCTATTTGGGATCCAAATTGGTACTGATGCTGAACTGCTTGGAAGAGTCACCTCGAGTGAAGTCAACCAGTTTTGTCTCGGCGGCCGACTTAAATTTCAAAGCCGAGTCTTGCTCTGTGGTTGGCTTCTTCAAAGAGGTCATATCTACCGGGTCAACATTAGTTTGATAAAACTTCAGCTCCTCTTCAGCACAAATGGATTCAGAATAAGCCGCATCGCCTTCCTCGCACTCCAAGGCCACCTTGCGACTCCCATGCACAGTGATGGTGCCCTTGTAACCCGGCATCTTGAGCTGCAGATAAACATAACACGGCCGTACATAAACTTGGCATAAGACGGCCGTCCAAGCGAAAGCATGATATGGGCTTCGATTTTGACTACCTCAAACGTCAGCTTCTCAGCCCTGGAATCGTATTCGTCTCCAAAAGCCACTTCCAACTCGATCTTTCCAACAGGATACGCCGACTTACCGGGTACCACCCCATGGAAAACAGTGTTAGATGTCCTCAAGTCCTTATCAGTTAGACCCATACGGAGAAAGGTCTCATAATAGAGAATATTGATGCTGCTTCCGCCTTCCATGAGCACCTTAGTGAATTTATATCCACCAACCTGAGGGGCCACCACCAAGGCTAATCGACCTAGGTTATCAACCCGGGGGTGATCTTCTCTACTCCAAATGATAGGATGTTCTGACCACCTCAGATAACGGGGAACCGCCGGTTCAACCGAATTCACAGCCCTTTTATGAACCTGCTGGTCACGTTTACACAAGTTAGTGGTAAACACATGGTATTGCCCGCCGTTTAACTATTTTGGATGACTCTGATAACCTGACTGCTGCTACTGCTATCCTCCTTGACCGGACTGCTGCTGATTATAGCCACCTTGACCACCTTGAAAACCAGAACTTGAGCCGCCACCCGGGCCATGGAAACCACCTGCTCCTGAACCGCTGCCTGATCCGTGATTGCCATCAAACATGTTTGAATTCTTGAAAGCTTTCATGATCGCGCAGTCCTTCCATAAGTGGGTGGCAGGATTTTCCCGAGTACCGTGTCTTGGACAAGGCTCGTTCAGAAGCTGCTCAAGAGATGGACCTGAGCCGCCAGATCGAGGAGGTCCTCTCCCCTTACGCTTCTTGTTATTACCTTGGGAATTAGCATTGGCCACAAACGCCGGGTTACCGTCCGACTTACACTTGTTACCACCTTGACTTACCGGCTGTTGCTGCTGACCCTTTCCGTTGCCGTTCTTCTTTCCCTTCCCTGTATTTTCCTCCTCAGACACGGGATAATCAGTAGTATCAGAATCGACATATTTAACCAAAGTCGCTGTCAGCGTACCCATGTCATTGCAATCACGCTTAAGGCGCCCCAGCTTCTGCTTCAGCGGCACAAAACGACAATTCTGATGGAGCATAAGTACCGCAGAGCCGGCATCCATCTTATCAGATGAATGTATTATTTCCTTGACCCGGCGCACCCAATGAGTTGTGGACTCACCCTCCTCCTGCTTACAATTGGTCAAGTCCACAATGGACATAGATTGCTTGCAAGTATCTTTAAAGTTCTGGATAAACCGGGCCTTTAACTCGGCCCATGAACTGATGGAATTGGGAGGCAAGCTTTTCAACCAAGTTCGGGCCGTTCCATCTAACATCCTGGTGAAATACTTAGCCATTGCCGCGTCGTTGACTTCCAATAATTCCATGGCCATCTCGTAACTTTCAATCCATGCCCCGACTGTATGTCGGCCGTGTAATTCGGCACCTTTCGAGGACCCTTGAAATCCTTGGGCAGACGCACATCTTGCAGAGCCGGCACTGCATAAGGGACACCACCGGTTCTAGTGGCCACCCCTGCTCCAACAGAAGTCATTGGATACTCTGGGAAACCGTCATACGCCGTCTGCTGAGCCGCTAATTGAGCCGCCCGTTCATCCTCCTGACGCAATCGATCCTGCACCGGGTTATAGCCGGCGGGTTGGTTGCGACGCTGGGCATTGCTTGATAAAGCCTCTGACTCCATGTGTCTGCTACAACTCAGACTCCGGTTTGGACGAGGTGCTACCCAAGGATGAGGAGTGGAATGAATCATGTCCCTGCTGTAAGAATAGGTCTCTTGCTGCGCCAAGGCCGTCTGAAGAAGCTCCCTATCCCTCCGGGTTTCCACCGCCGTCGGGTCGTCACCATCCACTGGAAGAGCCGCCAGACGCGCCGATGCTGCTATCAGGTTCTCCATGGGGTTGGAAAAGTGGCCCAGAGGTGTTGGTATGTATCGGGGCGGGGCCATGCTCCCATGAAGAGGTGCCGTCTCTCGAGGCTGAACCGGCCCTCCTGCTCCGGGTGTCATAAATTGATTGGCTTCGGGCAGATTGCTAGGACCAGCTCCGAGTGTCGTGGAAAGATTTCGAGGATCGTAAACCGGAGGCAGACGGGACTGGGTTTTCTGATGTCTCCTTCTCATCACCTCATTGGATGCATTCAGACTCATGTTAAGCTAGAAAGCCTCTGACTGGAGTCGCTGCGCCCGTGCATCCAGAGCCACCCGCTCCGCAGCTAGCCTGGTGTCCTCAGCCGCCAAGGCCTCCTTGGCATGGGTTATCTCCTCATGCACCTTTGCCACCTCCGCGTTATGCTCATCTGGATTTGCCGGAATAACCATGGTGGTTAACAAGGCCGTCAACTTGTCCATAAGATCTATCAGCACCTGAGCCGGCGGGCGCGCGGGGCCTCCTGCCCCGGCCGCTCCTAACCCGGACGTCATTCTTTGTCGCCGCAGTCGAGTTTTGGCCAGGTTGGGTACCAGCCATGAAGACTCCTGCCCAGCTTGGCGGCTCATAGCAATCTCGAACGCTAGAGTCGTCCGAACAGCCCCCTAGCATGCCTTCTTGGACCTGATACAGAGAATCTGTTGAGCCGGAGGACGAATCATCATCTGATGGGACGGCCGTCTCTTCGCCATCTTTAGATCCTTCAGAAAGTGCCTCTCCATGAACACAGCCCACAAAGGCACGCTTCATGACAGGTTGAATCGGGGCGGGTCTCGCACACTGAGCCATCTCAATGAGGTCGGTGCAGCTGTCCAGCTCTGGGCCCGACTCACCAATCCGGCTGATGAAGACGTGGATTCCGCCAAAGGGGACCCGGTACCCGTATTCAATTGAGTCGGCCTTGTGGCCCCAGCCTTCGTTGTCGATGTAGATCTTGCCGCGACGACTCTTGGTCATCCGGCCCACTGCGTATCCCTTGAGCCCTTTGAAGCTGTCCTTCAAGAACTCAAATCCACCGTGCACTGGCCCCACGGTGGGCGCCAACTGTCGTGGAATTGTCACGGCAGATGTCCTCTTGCAAGGACTTAATCGTGGAGCCATCGCAACTAGGAAGCTTAAAGGGGTTAATCGGGACAAAGGACACGAGAGGTTTATACTAGTTCGGCCCCTTACGGTGAAGGTAAGGCCTACGTCTAGTTGGGTTGGTATTGCTTGAGGTTTTGATAACCTGTGAGCGGATCACGCTATGCCCGGTTCTCGATTGGTTCTTTCTTGCCCTAAGCCGCCGGCGGGTCGTCCCCTTATATACACGGGTAGACGCCCTGCGGCTTACAGAGTCCCGGCCGGCTCATAAACAGTGTCCGGCTCGGTGACTAGTCAAGTCTACCTTATGATACAAGTCATGCCATTATGGCGGTTTACTACAATGGGCCTTAAGTCGCCTGTGGGCCTTAGGCTCCTTGTTTAGACGCCATCTTCAGGCTTGGACTTGGGCTTCTGTCTGTAACTCTTTATGTAACCCGGCCCCTCCTGGGCGGCTTACACAAATAGTTATATCCCCAACAACAGCCGACCGACTTCTCAGCAGCCGGACGGTGAGGCGAGGTGCCTGCTTGGCCTATGATGATGTTTTTCCTTAGTCATTTTTTGCATGGACATCTTTTCCTGCCTTTCGCTCTTGCCAGCCAGACAGTCGCTCTGTGTGCTGCGGCTTAAGGCAAGAGAGGGCTTTAGATGTCAGCACCCTACTTGTCTGACTTCAAGTGGTAACAACATTGGACAAGGCGGCGAGCCCCTGGGCCGACTGGTGGATCCGATCCCGGGCGAAAGAATGAAATAATACATTCATAGGCATAATCTTTATCATATAGATAAAATGGGTAGCCCCTGAGTGCTTCTCGAGGGACCCGTTGTCTTTGCATAATACAAAAGGTAGCGTGGTACATACTGCATTAACTGTAAAATCTTCGGAGGAGATAGCGTTCCATGGGCGCTCTGTTTCCTTGTCGGAATCGTCCCTCTTGCATGCCCTGGGCTTCTGCGTGTCGATGAGGTAGTAGGAGTTGTTGCCTAGGGCTTTGCTGATGATGAAAGGGCCCTCCCAAGGGGCCGAGAGCTTGTGCTAGCCGGCTGTTCGCTGGATCAGTCGGAGCACAAGGTCCCCTCTCGGAAGGATCGTGGCTTGACCTTCCGGCTGTGGTAGCGGCGCAGGCCCTGCTGGTAGATGGCGGACCGGATGAGTGCCATCAGGTCGATGCCGTCTTCCCGCGCCTCCTTCACTTCCGCCTCCGTGAACATGGTGACACGAGGTGAGTCGAACTCAATGTCAGTTGGGATGACGGCCTCGACCCTGTACAAGAGGAAGAAATGAGTGAAGCCGGTTGCTTTGTTGGGTGTAGTTCGGAGGCTCCAAAGGACAGTCGACAGCTCTTCAATCTAGTAGCCAGCCGAGCGCTCAAGCGGCTCGACCAGTCGGGGCTTGATGCCGGACAGGATGAGGCCATTTGCTCGCTCGACCTAGCCGTTTGACTGCGGATGGGCAACAGACGCTAAGTCCAGTCGGATGCCTTGCGTCTTGCTGAAACGGGCCAAGGCGCCTTTGGCAAACTTTGTGCCGTTTTTGGTGATGATGCTGTGTGGTACACCGTGATCTGCATTGATGGTCACAGCAGTCGGACCATTCAGTTTCTTGATTGGCTTCGTTTCAGTCCACTTGGTGAATTTGTCCATGGCGACCAGCAGATGGGTCATGCCACCGTGTGCTGTCTTGAATGGGCCCACCATCTCCAGCCCCTAGACGGCAAACGGGGATGGTCTTGAGTGCAGAAGCCGGCAGGTGCTGCTTGGAGATGAAGCGTTGGCATCCTTCACACTTCTTGACCAAATCCTTGGCATCGTCCAAAGGAGTCGGCCAGAAGTATCCATGGAGGAAAGCTTTGGCGACAAGGGATCTGGAGGCCGCGTGGTGGCCGCACTCACCTTGGTGAATATCTCTGAGGATTGCTTTGCCCTTCTCTTGCTCTACGCAGCACAGGAAAATGCCAGTCACGCTGCGCCTGACAAGCTCTCTGTTCATTATTGTGTATGCTGCTGCCCGGCGCTGCACCTGCCGGGCCAAGATCTCGTTGGCTGGTAGCTCTCCGCTCACCAGGAAGTTGAGGATGGGCTGCGGCCATGATGGTGCTTCTACCACTGTCATCACGGCCACTTGTACCAAGGCAGTTGGGTTGGGAGGCGGCGGGATGGAGTCGGCCGCCACTTGATGTGTCGTTGAAGTCCCCGAGCCACTGCTGCAGCCCCCGGGCCGGGTTCTGAAGTCCCCGGGCCGGGTGCGATTGCTGCAGTCCTCGAGCCGCTTGCCGAAGTCCCCGGGCCGGTTGTTGAAACCCCCGGGCCGGGTTCTGAAGTCCCCGGCTGGGTGCGACTGCTGTTGTCCCCGAGCCGGATCCAACTGCTCCGGGAGTAGCCGACACGAAGATGGACTCTCATATCCAGCGAAGGCTTGATAGACAGCTTGCACAGGCACTGGAGGAAGACGCCGGCTGGTATGGCCTGCCGGGTGGAGCCAATCCATGCCAGGGCATCTGCTTGCTCGTTGTCGGCTCGTCGCACATGAAGGAACTCGCACCCATCAAAGTACCCACTGATCTGCTGGACGAGGAAGATGTAGCTCGCCATGTTCGCATCCTTGGCGTCCCAGTCGCCAGACGACTGCTGGACCACCAAGTCCGAGTCACCGTAATACAGCACTCGGCGGATGCCAATCTCTTTGGCCAGTCGGAGCCCGTGGACGAGTGCCTCGTACTCGGCCACGTTGTTGGAGGCGGCAAAGTGAATCTGCAGCGTGTATCTGAGCTTGTCGCCTTTGGGAGAGGTGAGGACGATGCCGGCTCGCAAACCAGTGCACATCTTCGAGCCATCAAAGTGCATCTGCCAATGGGTGGAATCCGGCGCTGGCGGCAGGTACTGGGTCTCGGCCTACTCGACGAGGAAGTCGGCAAGGGCTTGGGACTTGATGCCGGTGCGGGGTTGGTAGTGGATGGTGTGGGGAGCTAGCTCGATGGCCCACTTTGCTACCCGGCCTGATGCATCTCTGTTGCCTATGATCTTGGCAAGTGGGGCAGTGCAGACGACCGTGATGGAGTGCTCTTGGAAATACTGCTTGAGCTTCTTGGCGGCAAAGTACATGCCATAACACATCTTCTGGTACTGTGGGTAATTCTGCTTGGAGGCCGACAACACCTCGATCAAGTAGTAGACATGCCTTTGGACCGGCTCTGCCCTGCTGTCTTCTAGGTGCTCGACCACGATGACGGTGCTAACCACCCGGCTGGTGGCAGCGATGTATAGGAGCATGGGCTCCTTAGCAGCCGGAGCCGCTAGGACAGGCGGCGTGGTCAACATCTTCCTGAGTTGGAGGAAGGCCTCGTCCGCCTTGTCGTTCCACTCGAAGCAAGTGGTTTTCTTCATTAGCTGGTACAGGGGAAGAGCCTTCTCGCCCAGCCGACTGATGAAGCGGCTGAGAGATGCCAAGCACCCGGTGAACTTCTGGACGTCTCGTAGTCGGGTGGGTCTCTGCATCCGCTCAGTGGCCTTGATCTTCACGGGGTTAAACTCGATGCCGCATTCAGAGACAAGGAAACCAAGGAGCTGGCCCGCTGGGACTCCGAAGACACACTTCTCTGGGTTGAGATTGATTTGAAAACGGCGTAGATTATCAAAGGTCTCCTTGAGATCCTCTAGGAGGGTGCCGCGTTTCTCCGTCTTCACCACAATATCGTCTACATAGACGTGGGCATTTCCGCCGACTTGTTTGAGGAGGCACTTCTGCATGCAACGCTGAAATGTGGCACTAGCATTTCTCAAGCCGAACATCAGGGTTAGGTAGCAGAAGGCTCTGAATGGTGTGATGAAGGCGGTCTTCAGCCGATCGGCTGGGTTCAACTTGATCTGGTGGTAGCCGGAATAGGCATCAAGGAAGGACAATAGCTCGCATCCGGCTGTGGAGTCGATCACTTGATCTATCCGAGGCAGAGCAAACAGATCTTTGGGGCAGGCTTTGTTGAGGCTGGTGTAGTCGATACACATGCGCCACTTGTTGTTCTTCTTCAACACAAGGATCGGATTGGCCAGCCAGTCCGGGTAGAACACTTCCATCATGAAGCCGGCCGCCAGAAGCCGGCCTATCTCTTCACCATCAATCCTTCTCTTCTCTTCTGACAGGCGGCGGAGGGGTTGCTTGACCGGCTTTGCATCCGGCCTGCCATGTAGCTTGTGCTCGGCGAAATCCATCGGAGCACCCGGCATGTCTTTGGGAGACCATGCAAAGATGTCCCGATTCTCACGGAGGAAATCGACAAGCTCGCTTTCCTATTTGTTGTCAAGGTTGGCCCCTCTAACAGCGTGCCTCTCCGGGTGCTCCGGGTCCAAGGCGATCTTCTTGGTTTCTTTGGCTAGCTGGAAGGAGCCCCAAGGCTCCGACTCCTGGGGGTCCGGCGACATGTCCGGCTGCTTGCTGGCCATGGCCACCATCCGGTCAAGGAGACGTTTATCTTCGACGATGACGAGGGACTCGACCAGCCGACCGCTGGCGGCAGCACATGATACCGACTTCTGGTAGTCGCCAACAATGATGATGATGCCCTTGGGTCTCGGCATCTTCATCTTGAGGTAGGCATAGTGAGGCACCGCCATGAACTTGGCGAGTGCTGGCCGGCACAAGATTGCATGGTAGGGGCTTCCCAGATCGACCACCTCGAACCAGATCAGCTCGCGGCGGAAGTGATCCTTTTCGCCGAACAGGATGTCTATCTTGAACTTGCCGATTGGAGAGCAGGAAAGGCCGGGTATAATGCCGTGGAAGACAGTCCGACTGGGCTGGAGTTGTTTCTCCTTGATGCACAGTTTCTCCATGGTGTCGCGGTAGAGGATGTTGATGCTACTACCGCCATCTATCAGGATCTGGGACAAGTGGCAGGCCCGCCTCTCGGTTGAGAAGGTTGAGTCCAAGACCATGGAGTAGGCACCCGGCGATGGCATCACAGCCGGGTGGTCAGCACGGCTCCAGCTGATGGGCCTCTCAGACCAGTGCATGAATTATGGGGCTTCTGAGGCAACAACGTTCACCTCCCGGTGTTGCTGACGCAGGTTGTGCCTGTCATCAGCCATGCTGGTGAACAGGACGTAGGCTCTGTGCTCTTCGGGGAACTCATCTTGGACGGCGCCGACTGGACGGGGAGCCGGCGCTGGAGGAGGCGGCAGCGCCAGGCCAGCTGTTGGAGGCGATAGGCCTTCGCCCTTGGTAATCCTGGTGAGCCAGTGACACTTCCGTGTGGTATGATTGGATGACTTTGCGCTATTGTGGAACTTGCAGGGAGCATCAAGGGCTTGCTCAAAGGAGAAGGCGGGAAACCAAACAGGCTAGCCGCCCTGATGACGCTTGGGGCCGTGCTGCCCCTCTGGCTGCTGGTCTTCAACTGTCACCACCTGCCGGCTGGTGGAAGCCGGCTGCAGGGCCTTGCTCTTATTGTCGTTTAGCTGCTAGCGCCAACTGGAGTCACCAGCCGGCGTATGAGGAGCGGGGGGGGGGGGGGGAGCACTTTCCCAGACGTGTCCACTCGGAGCTCCGACTTCATTGAGGAGTCGGTCGTAGCGTACTTGTCCGCTATGATTAGCAGCTCGTCTAGCGTAGCCGGCTCGTCGCAGAGGAGCCTGTGCTTGAGCGGGTGCCTTCTCTGCACCCGGCGGTGAAGTACTCTATGGTCATGCAGCGATGCTCGTCACCCTCCAGGTGGTCCAGTTCGCCTGATGCCGCGTGGGCAGCGTGCAAGTTCTCCATGGGGGTGGCGTAGACCGGGCGGTCGGCCCCCGACATCTTTGGCGCTGCCGCGCCACGCCGCTGCCGAACGATGCTCACTGGCCGGGCTCGCCGGCAACCCGGCGTCTGGCCGGACGGCACGGTCGATCTCGCGCTGGTAGGCTTCGGTGAGGCGCCTCATGACCGCCAGCTTGTTGGCGCTGTCGAGGAGCGAGACGCAGAATGTTCCAGCGTCGCTCCGTTGGCGTTTTCCACCACGGGCGCGGACAAGCCCCGCATTGCCGCCTGCAATGGGTCATGGCCAGCCCCGTCAGAGGCTCCATCGTGGCTAAGGACCATCACCTCCATGACGGTGCTGGCGCTGGCGTCGCTAACCGCAGGAGGGAGTGGGTCGTCGATGATCACCACATTGGTGGGGAAGGCGTCGGGAGACGCCACGTCGAAGTAGATGAGCATCCGGTCGGTGTAGCCAACGGACTCTAGGTCGGAGGGAGGCTCGTTGGCGATGTGGATCTTGCCAAGGAGGTCGATGAGGCAGCTCTTGGAGCTGGCTGCTATCGCGTCGGGCGCAGGCTCATCGGAGAGGCGGATCCTGTCGATGAGACCAGCGAGGCAGCTTGTGGCGCAAGCGGCCTCTACGCCGCGCAGCGTGTCGATGCAAACACCATCAGGCATGCCGGACTGGCTGCGCTCACCAGGAAGGAAGAGGGTTCCCGTCTAGAACGTGTCTCCGGACAATGGTGCACCTTGCCCCATGGTGGGCGCCAAATGTCGGGGATATGTAGCGAATATGCCAGGGGTGACTTATCATCGAGAGGGACAAGAGTACATCGCCGGGCTCTAGAAGCGGGAGTGAGCGAGACCGCATACGCCTGTGAATCTTACCCAGGTTCGGGGCTGTCCATGGAGATAACACCCCTAGTCCAGCTTTGCGGGGTCTCCGCATGATTACTATCGACAATAGAGTAGCTACAAGATTGCTCCTTGAGCTATTTCGGCTAGAGGAGGAGGAAGAGCAAGGGTAGCCCTAACTTCTCCTTCTATGGGTGTGTGTCTAATGGCTGGGGGTTTGAACCCTTTGCATGGGTGAGCCTGGGGGGTCTATATAGGCCTACCCCCAGGGGTACAATGGTAATCCCGCCGGGTTTAGGACCCGGCTGTCGGTGTCCCTGGGCGCCGGCTTCTCCGCCGGCTGCTAGGGCCCGCGTCTTGGTGGGTCCCGCCGGGTTTAGGACCCGGCTGTCAGTGTCCTTGGGCGCCGGCTTCTCCGCCGGCTGCTAGGGCCCGCCTCTTGGTGGGTCCCGCCGGCTGCGTATACTCGGCCGACAGGTAGGGCCCGCCGCCTGCGGGGCATGCATATTGCTTTACACTGTAGCCTTACCATTGATGATGGAGGCTTTGTCGGGGGGAGCGTGGCTATGATAACCCACAAGTATAGGGGATCACAACATTTTTCGAGGGTAGAGTATTCAACCCAAATTTATTGACTCGACACAAGGGGAGCCAAACAATATTCTCAAGTATTAGCAGTTGAGTTGTCAATTCAACCACACCTGGATAACTTAGTATCTGTAGCAAAGTATTTAGTAGCAAAGTAGTATGGAAATGCTTGATAGCGGTAGCAAAGTAATATTTTTGGGTTTTGTAGTGATTGTAACCGTAGCAACGGAAAAGTAAATAAGCGAAGAACAATATGTGAAAAGCTCGTAGGCATTGGATCGGTGATGGAGAATTATGCCGGATGTGGTTCATCATGTAATAGTCATAACATAGGGTGACACAGAACTAGCTCCAATTCATCAATGTAATGTAGGCATGTATTCCGAATATAGTCATACGTGCTTATGGAAAAGAACTTGCATGACATCTTTTGTCCTACCCTCCCGTGGCAGCGGGGTCCTAATGGAAACTAAGGGATATTAAGGCCTCCTTTTAATAGAGTACAGGACCAAATCATTAACAAATAGTGAATACATGAACTCCTCAAACTATGGTCATCACCGGGAGTGGTCCTGATTATTGTCACTTCGGGGTTGCCGGATCATAACACATAGTAGGTGACTATAGACTTGCAAGATAGGATCAAGAACTCATATATATTCATGAAAACATAATAGGTTCAGATCTGAAATCATGGCACTCGGGCCTTAGTGACAAGCATTAAGCATAGCAAAGTCATAGCAATATCAATCTCAGAACATAGTGGATACTAGGGATCAAACCCTAACAAAACTAACTCGATTACATGATAAATGTCAGCCAACCCATCACCGTCCAGCAAGCTTATGATGGAATTACTCACACGGCAGTGAGCATCATGAAATTGGTGATGGAGGATGGTTGATGATGACGATCGCGACGGATTCCCCTCTCCGGAGCCCTGAACGGACTCCAGATCAACCCTCCTGAGAGAGTTTAGGGCTTGGCAGCGGCTTCGTATCATAGAACGCGATGAATCTTTCTCTCTGGTATTTTCTCCCCGAACACAGATATATGGAGTTGGAGTTGAGGTCGGTGGAGCTCCAGGGGGCCCACGAGGCAGGGGGCGTGCCCAGGGGGTAGGGCGCGCCCCCACCCTCGTGCCCAGGGTGTGGGCCCCTTGACCTTGATTCTTTCGCCAATATTTTTATATTTTCCAAAATAAAATCTCCGTGAAGTTTCAGGTCATTCCGAGAACTTTTGTTTCTGCACATAAATAACACCATGGCAATTCTGCTGAAAACAGCATCAGTCCGGGTTAGTTCCATTCAAATCATGCAAGTTAGAGTACAAAACAAGGGCAAAAGTGTTTGGAAAAGTAGATACGACGGAGACGTATCAACTCCCCCAAGCTTAATCCTTTGCTTGTCCTCAAGCAATTCAGTTGATAAACTGAAAGTGATAAAGAAAAACTTTTACAAACTCTGTTTGCTCTTGTTGTTGTAAATATGTGAAGCCAGCATTCAAGGTTTCAACAAAGATTATGAACTAACAATATTCACAATAACTCTTAGGTCTCATGTTTACTCATATCAATGGCATAATCAACTAGCGAGCAATAATAATAAATCTCGGATGACAACACTTTCTCAAAACAATCATAATATGATAGAACAAGATGGTATCTTGCTAGCCCTTTCTGAGACCGCAAAACATAAATGCAGAGCACCTTTAAAGATCAAGGACTGACTAGACATTGTAATTCATGGTAAAAGAGATCCAATCATAGTCATACCCAATATAAATTAACAGTAATGAACGCAAATGACAGCGGTGCTCTCCAGCTGGTGCTTTTAATAAGAGGGTGATGACTCAACATATAAGTAAATAGACAGGCCCTTCACAGAGGGAAGCATGAATTTGTAGAGGTGCCAGAGCTCGATTTTAAAGTAGAGATAAATAATATTTTGAGCGGTATACTTTCATTGTCAACATAACAACCAAGAGATGGCGATTTCTTCCATGCTACACACATTATAGGCGGTTCCCAAACAGAATGGTAAAGTTTATACTCCCCCTCCACCAACAAGCATCAATCCATGGCTTGCTCTAAACAACGAGTGCCTCCAACTAGCAACAGTCCCAGGGGGAGTTTTGTTTGCAATTATTTTATTTGATTTGCATAAAGCGTGGGGAATTGGGCATCCCGGTGACCAGCCATTTTCTCGTGAGTGAGGACCGAGTCCACTCCTCTTCAGAATAACCCGCCTAACATGGAAGATACGGACAACCCTAGTTGATACATGAGCTATTCGAGCATACAAAACAGAATTTCATTTGAAGGTTTAGAGTTTGGCACATACAAATTTACTTGGAACGGCAGGTAGATACCGCATATAGGAAGGTATGGTGGACTCATATGGAATATTTTGGGGTTTAAGGGATTGGATGCACATGTAGTATTCCCGCTTAGTACAAGTGAAGGCTAGCAAAAGACTAGGAAGCGACCAACTAGAGAGCAACAACAGTCATGAACATACATTAAAATGAATGAACGTTGAGTGCAAGCATGAGTAGGATATAATCCACCATGAACATAAATATCGTGAAGGCTATGTTGATTTGTTTCAACTACATGTGTGAACATGTGCCAAGCCGAGTCACTTAAATCATTCAAAGGCGGATACCACCCCACTATACCACATCACAACCATTTTAATAGCATGTTGGCACGCAAGGTAAACCATTATAACTCATAGCTAATCAAGCATGGCATGAGCAACTATAATATCTAATTGTCATTGCAAACATGCTTATTCATAATAGGCTGAATCAAGAACGATGAACTAATCATATTTACAAAAACAAGAGAGGTCGAGTTCATACCAGCTTCTCTCATCTCAATCAGTCCATCATATTTCGTCATAATTGCCTTTCACTTGCACGACTGAACGATGTGAATAATAATAATAGTGCACGTGCATTGGACTAAGCTGGAATCTACGAAGATTCAATAAAAAGGAGAAGACAAGGCAACGCGGGCTCTTGGTTAAATCAACAATAATGCATATAAGAGCCACTTCAACGTTTTTATTATGGTCTTCTCCTATCGACCCCCAAAGAAAAGAAAAGAAATAAAACTATTTACACAGGAAAGCTCCCAACAAGCAAAAGAAGAATAGGAAATATTTTTGGGTTTTGTTTAATTATTACTACTAAAGCAAGAAAGTAAACTAGCTAAAAGCTATTACTAAATATATTTTTTGTTTTTCTTAAGGTTTATTAAATACTAAAGAAGAAAGCAGGAAAAAGGAAAATAAACTAGCATGGATATCACAGTGAAAGAGTATGAGCACCGACAACTAGCAATGAGTGTGTGAACATAAATGTAATGTCGGTGAGAAATACGTACTCCCACAAGCTTAGGCTTTTGGCCTAAGTTGGTTTATTGCCACGGATGGCCTGGGGATATCCATAGTAGTAGTTGGGGTTGTACTGAGATGCAGCAGTCATTGCATCATGGGCTGCAGCTTGGAGGCGAGCTATCTCAGCCCTCCTCTTATACTCATCCGCCTCCTCTCTGGTTATGTAATATCTCCCCTTTGCCTGAAAGTCAAAGAAAGTAGAAGCACGGAGAGCGACCAGATAGGTGTGTCGTCTGTCAAAGATTAGTTGGTACTGGAGGAACTAATCGTTCCTCTCAACAAAACGATGACGCACCATAGCCTCATAATCTAAATAAGTAGGAGGTAACTCAATACCATCCTCACGTACGGTTACACCAAGAAAATTAGCTATACGGGTTGCATAAATTCCACCAAAGAAAGCTCCATTAAATCTATTATGATGCAACCTACGTGCAAAAATGGCTCCCAAATTATAATGTTTATCTCCTAACACAGCACTCCTGAGAATATTGAAGTCAGGGACACACATGTGACATGCTTCATCCTTACCATTTATGCACCTACCTATGAAGAGAGCAAAATAATGTAAAGTAGGAAAATGGATGCTCCCTATGGTAGCTTGTGCTATGTCTCTATAGATTCCACCACAGTTATACTAGCAAGAAAATCTCTAAATTCAGATTTGCGAGGTTCACTAGTACTACCCCATTGTGGAAGTTTGCAAGCAGTGGCAAAATCCTCTAAGTCCATAGTATAAGAATTTTCATAAAGATCAAACAGGACAGTTTGAAAATTGTGTGTAGATGAAAATTCAAACCTCCTCACAAAGGAACTAGTGAGATAGTTGTACTGACGGCACTTTTCTGCCTCGAAGCTCACAAGATCAGCGTTACGCAAATATGCGTTAAATTCTTCCTTAATTCATGCTTGATCCATGAAGTCCTCTGAAGGCCATTCACAAGGCCGCACTGGAGCGTCCCTTGGTGGTTCATCATCAGCATCATGCATTGCAAGCCTGGGTCCTTGCTTCCTTGAAGGACCACCTTGGTACATTTTCCTAAACATATTTCTTCCTCTGAAAAATTTCTGAAATTTTTAGTAATTTCAAATAAAAGTGAACCAAGCTCAACAAAATTGATAGCAACCACTCATACAAGTGCCTAGAGCCTATATCATGCATTAAAACTACTTGGAACCATATAAATTTGACATGCAAGCTCAAGAACATGGTCACCTAGGCAGCACAAATTTGCAATGAATAAAGCACTAGAACAAAAACTAATTGGACCAATGGAGGAGTCACATACCAAAGAACAATCCCCCAAAGCAATTTTGTGAGAGGTGCTTTCAGCAAGGAGATCGAAAATTGCAGCAAAATGAGCTAGAACTCGTGCTTGAGCTGGATGGTGATTTTTTTGGGAGGAAGAAGAAGTGTGTGGGTGCAGGAATAAGTGGAGGGGTGCCACCATGGGCCCACGAGGCAGGGGGCGCGCCCAGGGGGTGGGCGCGCCCTGGACCCTCGTACCCAGGTGCTTGCTCCCCCTGCTGTGTTCTCAGTGCCAAATATTCTCTAATATTCCAGAAAAAAATCATATTTCAATTTCAGGGCATTTGGAGAACTTTTATTTTCGGGGTATTTTTATATTGCACGGATAATTCAGAAAATAGACAAAAAAATACTATTTTTACTTTATTTCAACTTAATAACAGAAAATAAAAAGGGTACAGAAGGTTGTGCCTTCTAACTTCATCCATCTCAGGCTCATCAAAAGGAATGCACTAAAAAGGTTGATCAAGTCTTGTTAACAAACTCATTCCGAATAACATGGAACCGGAGAAATTTCGAATAACACTATGTTACCTCAAAGGGGATATGCGCATCCCCAATAATAAGAATATCATATCTCTTTTTGACAGTAGGAAGAGGAAACTCAAAACCTCCAAAAATAATCGATGAAATTTTTCCAATAGAATTGATACTGTGGACTGGAGGTTGTTTCCTCGCAAAGTGTACCGTATGCTCATTACATTAACATGAAAAGTGACATTGCCTTGGTTGCAATCAATAACAGCCCCTGCAGTATTCAAAAAAGGTCTTCCAAGAATAATAGACATGCTATCGTCCTTGGGAATATCAAGAATAACAAAGTCTGTTAAAATGGTAACGTTCGCAACCACAACAGGCACATCCTCACAAATACCGACAGGTATAGCAGTTGATTTATCACCCATTTGCAAAGATATTTCAGTAGGTGTCAACTTATTCAAATCAAGTCTACGATATAAAGAGAGAGGCATAACACTAACACTGGCTCCAAGATCACATAAAGCAGTTCTAACATAATTTGTTTTAATGGAGCATGGTATAGTACGTACTCCCGGATCTCCAAGTTTCTTTTGTATTCCACCCTTAAAAGTATAATTAGCAAGCATGGTGGAAATTTCAGCTTCCGGTATGTTTCTTTTACTTGTAACAATTTCTTTCATGTACTTGGCATAAGGAGTCATTTTGAGCATATCAGTTAATCGCATATGCAAGAAGATAGGTCTAATGATTTCAGCAAAGCGCTCAAAATCCTCATCATCCTTTTTCTTGGATGGTTTAGGAGGAAAAGGCATGGGTTTCTGAACCCATGGTTCTCTTCCTTTATCGTGCTTCCTAGCAACAAAGTCCCTCTTATCAGAACGTTGATTCTTTGATTGTGGGTTATCAAGATCAACAGCAGGTTCATTTCTACATCATTGTTATTACTAGGTTGAGCATCAACATGAACATCATCATTAACATTATCACTAGGTTCATGTTCACTACCATATTCTGTTTCAGCATCGGAAATAGAAATATCATTTGGATTCTCAGGTGTGTCAGCAATAGGTTCACTAGAAGCATGCAAAGTCCTATCGTTTTTCTTTTTCTTCTTTTTAGAAGGACTAGGTGCATCTAAATTATTTCTCTGAGAATCCTGCTCAATTCTCTTAGTGTGGCCTTCAGGATACAAAGGTTCCTAAGTCATTTTACCAGTTCTAGTAGCCACTCTAACAGCATAATCATTATTCTTACTATTTAATTGATTGAGCAAATCATTCTGAGCTTTAAGTACTTGTTCTACTTGAGTGGTGACCATAGAAGCATGTTTACTAATGAGTTTAAGTTCACCTTTAACTCTAGACATATAATCACCCAAGTGTTCAAGCATGTAAGAACTGCGTTTTAATTCTCTACCAAAATAAGCATTAAAATTTTCTTGTTTAACAATAAAATTGTCAAAATCATCTAAGCATTGTCTAGCAGACTTATAGTGAGGAATATCACCATCATTAAATCTATAGAGAGAGTTTACCTTTAATACCTGTGTCGGGTTATCAAGACCATGAGTTTCTTCAATGCATAATGGATTAGGATCATATATTTCTTCAACAGGCGGTAAATTAAGACCATGTATTTCTTCAATAGGAGGTAAATTTTTAACATCCTTAGCTTTAATACCCTTTTTTCATAGATTTCTTTGCCTCTTGCATATCTTCAGGACTGAGAAATAGAACACCCCTCTTCTTCGGAGTTGGCTTATGAGTTGGCTCAGGAAGTGTCCAATTATTTTCATTGGTCAACATATTATTCAATAGAATTTCAGCCTCATCTGGTGTTCTTTCCCTGAAAACAGAACCAACACAACTATCCAGGTAGTCTCTGGAAGCATCGGTTAGTCCATTATAAAAGAGATCAAGTATTTCATTTTTCTTGAGAGGATGATTAGGAAAAGCATTAAGTAATTGGAGAAGCCTCCCCCAAGCTTGTGGGAGACTCTCTTCTTCAAGTTGCACAAAATTATATATTTCCCTTAAAGCAGCTTGTTTCTTATGAGCAGGGAAATATTTAGCAGAGAAGTACTAAATCATATCCTGGGGACTACGCACACCACCAAGATCAAGAGAATTAAACCACATCTTAGCATCACCCTTTAATGAGAACGGAAATATTTTAAGGATATAAAAGTAGCGAGTTCTCTCATCATTAGTGAACAGGGTGGCTATATCATTTAATTTAGTAAGATGTGCCACAACAGTTTCAGATTCATAGCCATAGAAAGGATCAGATTCAACCAAAGTAATTATATCAGGATCAATAGAGAATTCATAATCTTTATCATTAACAAAGATAGGTGAAGTAGCATAAGCAGGATCATATTTCATTCTAGCATTCAGAGTTTCTTGTTTAAGCTTAGCTAATAATTTCTTAAGATCGCTTCTATCATTGCAAGCAAGAAAGTCTCTAGCAGTTTCTTCATCCATAACATAGCCCTCAGGCACAACAGGCAATTCATATTTATTGGGAGAATCTTCATCATCACCTTCATCAATATTATCAGTTTCAATAATTTCATTCTCTCTAGCCCTAAAAAGTTGTTCATCAAGAAATTCACCAAGTGGCACAGTAGTATCAAGCATAGAAGTAGTTTCATCATAAGTATCATGCATAGCAGAAGTGGCATCATCAATAACATGCGACATATCGTAATTAATAGCAAGCAGGTTTAGGTGTCGCATAGCTTACTCAAAATAGATGGTGAATCAAGTGCGAGCTAGATGGCAGTTCCTTACCTCCCCTCGTAGTTGAGGGATAAATTTTTTTCTCGTCTTTCAAGTTCTTCATAGTGACCAGCAGATATAAATCCCAAGTGACTCAAAGAATAGAGCTATGCTCCCCTTCAACGGCGCCATAAAATAGTCTTGATAACCCACAAGTATAGGGGATCACAACAGTTTTCGAGGGTAGAGTATTCAACCCAAATTTATTGATTCGACACAAGGGGAGCCAAAGAATATTGTCAAGTATTAGCAGTTGAGTTGTCAATTCAACCACACCTGGATAACTTAGTATCTGCAGCAAAGTATTTAGTAGAAAAGTAGTATGGAAGTAACGGTAACGGTAGCAAAGTAATATTTTTGGGTTTTGTAGTGATTATAGCAGTAGAAATAGAAAAGTAAATAAGCGAAGAACAATATGGGAAAAGCTCGTAGGCATTGGATCTGTGATGGAGAATTATGCCGGATGCGGTTCATCATGTAATAGTCATAACATAGGGTGACACAGAACTAGCTCCAATTCATCAATGTAATGTAGGCATGTATTCCGAATATAGTCATACGTGCTTATGGAAAAGAACTTGCATGACATCTTTTGTCCTTCCCTCCCGTGGCAGTGGGGTCCTAACGGAAACTAAGGGATATTAAGGCCCCCTTTTAATAGAGTACCGGACCAAAGCATTAACACATAGTGAATACATGAACTCCTCAAACTATGGTCATCACCGGGAGTGGTCCCGATTATTGTCACTTGGGGTTGCGGATCATAACACATAGTAGGTGACTATAGACTTGCAAGATAGGATCAAGAACTCACATATATTCATCAAAACATAATAGGTTTAGATCTGAAATCATGGCACTCGGGCCTTAGTGACAAGCATTAAGCATATCAAAGTCATAGCAACATCAATCTCAGAACATAGTGGATACTAGGGATCAAACCCTAACAAAACTAACTCGATTACATGATAAATCTCAGCCAACCCATCACCGTCCATCAAGCCTACGATGGAATTACTCACGCACGGCGGTGAGCATCATGAAATTGGTGATGGAGGATGGTTGATGATGACGACCGTGACGGATTCCCCTCTCTGGAGCCCCGAACAGACTCTAGATCAGCCCTCCCGAGAGAGCTTAGGGCTTGGCGGCGGCTCCGTATCGTAAAACGCGATGAATCTTTCTCTTTGGGTTTTTTCTCCCCGAACACGAATATATGGAGTTGGAGCTGGGGTCGGTTGAGCTCCAAGGGGCCCACGAGGGAGGGGGCGCGCTGACCTTGATTCTTTCGCCAATATTTTTTATATTTTCCAAAAATAATCTTCGTGAAGTTTTGTTTCTGCACATAAATAACACCATAGCAATTCTGCTGAAAACAGGGTCAGTCCGGGTTAGTTACATTCAAATCATGCAAGTTCGAGTCCAAAACAAGGGCAAAAGTGTTTGGAAAAGTAGATACGACGGAGACGTATCAGACTACAGTCCCACCGCCTGGCGGGCGCTCACAGTAGCCACACCGCGTCTCGTCTGGTTAATGGCGCACATAATTTGAGGGGAGGGAGGGCCGCTTGCTAGGAGTCGGCCCTCCCTTGACGCCGCCTGCTGGGGGTTCGCCGCCTTCTGGTGGCTCGTGGACAGGTAGGGCCCTTCACCCGCGGGCCGTACCGACTGCCCATCGTGGGAGCGTGTCACCCTATGTCGTAGGTGATGTCACGGGCTGCATGGCAACAGTGCCTCGTCGGGTGAGGGCTGCATGGCAACAGTGCCTCGTCGGGTGAGGGGTGCGAGGTGCGAGGGGTGCAGCCGGCCTCGATGTCCTGAAATACCATGGGGGGCTGATGAGGCTACCCGTGGTCATTTACTCCGACAATGAGAGTGCTCATGCTCGACGTGATATCTCGCTGAGGATCGGCCAAGCGCAGTGGACACAAGGAGCCAAGCATAGGGGCACAGAGAGGGACGACTCGATCACATGGGAGCACTGTGCCCTCTGCTCCACCATGTCCGCGTCAGCCGAGCAAGCTATCGGTGTCGAAGAGCGGCAGAGGGTGGATGGGAGTAAGTGGATGAGGTAGCAGGAGGGTGAGGACACACGAGGGTGGCGCGGGGTGGAAGCATGGGCAAGGCAGAGGGGTTGCTGACGTGCAGAGCGCGCCGAACACCTGTCAAACACCCTATCTTCACACGGTCACTGCGTGCACTGGTGCAATGATACGTCTCCGTCGTATCTATAATTTTTTATTGTTACATGCCAATATTATTCAACTTTCATATACTTTTGGCAACTTTTTATACTATTTTTGGGACTAACATATTGATCCAAAGTGCCAGTGCAAGGTTCTGTTTGTTGCATGTTTTATGTTTCGCAGAAACCCCATATCAAACAGAGTCCAAACGGGATAGAAACGGACGGAGAATTATTTTGGAATATTTGTGATTTTTGGGAGGTAAAATCAACGCGAGACGGTGCCCGAGGTGGCCACGAGGGTGGGGCCCACGCCCACTCCAGGTGGGCGCGCCCCCACCCTCATGGGCCCCTCATAAGGCGGTTGATGCTCTACTTTGGCCGCAAGAAAGCTATTTTTTGGAAAAAGATCTGGGCGAAGGTTTCAATCTAATCGGAGTTACGGATCTCCAGATATAAAAAATGGTGCTAGGGCAGAACACCAGAACGCAGAAACAGAGAGAGAAAGAGAGATAGATCCAATCTCGGAGGGGCTCTCACCCCTCCCACGCCATGGAGGTCAAGGAAGAAGAAGACGAAAGGGACCCCTCTCCCCTTCTCTTCCGGTGGCGCCGGAACGCTACCGGCCATCATCATCACCGCAATCTTCACCAACAACTTCACCGCCATCATCACCAACTCTTCCCCCCTCTATACTGCGGTGTAACCTCTCTCTTATCCGCTGTAATCTCTACTTAAACATGGTGCTCAATGCTATATATTATTTCCCAATGATGTATGGCTATTCTATGATGTTTGAGTAGATCCGTTTTGTCCTATGGGTTATTTGATGATCAAGATTGGTTTGAGTTGCATGTTTTATTATTGGTGCTGTCCTATGGTGCTCTCCATGTTGCGCAAGCATGAGGGATCCCCGCTGTAGGGTGTTGCAATACGTTCATGATTCACTTATAGTGGGTTGCGCGAGTGACTGAAACACAAACCCGAGTAATTAAGGGGGTTGTTGCGTATGGGGTAAAGAGGACTTGATGCTTTAATGCTATGGTTGGGTTTTACCTTAATGATCTTTAGTAGTTGCAGATGCTTGCTAGAGTTCCAATCATAAGTGCATATGATCCAAGTAGAGAAAGTATGTTATCTTATGCCTCTCCCTCATCTAAAATTGCAATAATGATTATCGGTCTAGTTATCGATTGCCTAGGGACAAATAACTTTCTTGTGACAACAAATTCTCTACTAAAACCAATTAAGTTGTGTCTTTACCTAAACAACCCCTACTTTTTTATTTACGTGCTCTTTATTATCTTGCAAACTTATCCAAAAACACCTACAAAGTACTTCTAGTTTCATACTTGTTCTAAGTAAAGTGAACGTTAAGCGTGCGTAGAGTTGTATCGGTGGTCGATAGAACTTGAGGGAATATTTGTTCTACCTTTAGCTCCTCATTGGGTTCGACACTCTTACTTATCGAAAGAGGCTACAATTGATCCTGTATACTTGTGGGTTGTCATGCAACATGGTGCGCCAGGTTGAGAAGTCCGTGCCTAGGCTCTAATGCCTTCAACAATATGTTGGTTCATGGTCTTGGTTCATCACCATATCAATCAGACAAGACTAGAGAGAGTTGGCAAGTTTCTGGACAGAAACTGTCGGAGTAATGGACTACGGGTAGGCAGACCCGAGCCCCTGAACCTTTCAAACCATCGGGGCAGGTTGCGCTCCTCGAGACCCCAGGATGAAGAGCCGCCTTCAGATAGTCGGCGACAGCGCCGGCCGACTTCAAGCCAGCGACCTCCAGCGAGGCCGGCTACGAGGGAATCGGCCCGCGACCCCCACCGCCTTACGCCTGGGCGACTACGGGGTAAAGCCGCCTCGCGGCCCATCCCCGCCCAGTCCATAAAGGGCAGATATGGCTACAGGGCGCCGTACCAACGGAGATCTTCGTGCGGCGCAGCACTGTTGCCATGCCGGCCCTGACAACATCACCGTGGGCAGATTCCTGTACCCACGTCGGCCTGTCTGTACGACCCGAAGACGGCGGGATCCGCCTGTCGGCGGGAGCGCTGAAGACAGCGAGAGCACCCCAAAACGGACCCGATGGAGTCGGCCTCCGGAAGCCGGCCGGCTCATCCTCCGGGATCCACGCGCCATTAACCAGACAAGACAGGGAATGGCAACAGTGATCGCCCGCCAGCGGCGACTGTTGCCATAACCTCACGACCTAAGCTCACAAGGATTAGAAGCACGGCTACATGCGATCTACAACTGGTAAGATTTCGGCCATGGCGGACACGGACTGCCGGCCCCATGTCGGGATTGCCTGGGCGGGCCCGCTATTCAAGGGCCCTGTGAGTCAAGTGAGGAGACGGCGACGTAGAGACTGACGGCTTGGGCCCACCCCAAGCCGGATTACCATTGTACCCCCGGGGGGTAGGCCTATATAAACCCCCCGGGGCACCCATGCAAAGGGTTGGAAGCTAGTAGCTTTAGACACACACATAGAGGGAGAGAAGAGCAAACCGAGCCCTTCTCCTTCCTCACCCCGAACAGCTCAAGGAGCCTCTTGTACCCATTTGTGATAGTGATCATGCGGAGACCCCGCAGAGCAGCAGTAGGGGTGTTATCTCCTCGGAGAGCCCTGAAGCTGGGTAAGATTCGCCGGCGTGCATGTCTTCGCCTCATCCTGCTTCGTGCACCAGCGACGTTCTACTCGCCCCCACCATGATAAGCCATCCTTTGGCATATGTCGCACTCAACCCCCGACATTTGGCGCCCACCTTGGGGCCTGATGCACCGTCGTCTAGAGACCTGCTCGACGGAACCCTCTTCCTCCACAGCGGCGCAGCCAGCCCGCACGCAAAAGATGGAGTTAAGCGCCCGACGCTGCATGGCGCTGAGATCGCCTGCGCGGCAAGTTGCCTCGCCGAACTTGTCGGCGAGGTTCGCCTCTCCGATGAGCCTGCATCCGACGCAGGCATGGGCGGCCCCGAAAGCCTCCTCGCGGGCCTCCTCGAGCAGCTTCACGTCGACGGCGAGCCCGCCGCCACGACCTGAGTCCGTGAGGGCTCCACCGACCCGATGCTGGTCGACTCCGACACCGCGTCGCTCGACGCATTCCCCACCAATGTGGTGGTCTACGACGAGCCTCTCCCTCGTGCGGAGAGCGGCGGGAGTACCGTCACAGAAGTACTCGTTATCAGCCATGGCGAGCCCTCTGGCGCGGGGGCTCGTGACCCTCTCGACACTGTTCTGCAAGACCTGACCGCCTCCATTCCGGAGGACGCCGATGCCGAAACGCTGGAGGCGCGCCGCCTTCAGCTCCTCGAGGGCGCACAGAAGCTGGCAAGCATGAGACGCTTGTCAGAAGCCTATCAGCGCGAGATGGATCGCGCCGTGGGCGGCTCGCCGGCTCCGACTGGGCCTAGCCGCCTAGGCGCGGTCCGACAGCGCGGTGCGGCCCTCGCCAGTCTGTTTGGGGCCGGCCGCCCTGTATACGCCACGCCAGCGGAGAGCATCCGCGCTCCCCAGGCAGTGGCGGACGAGCTGGATAACTTCGAGGGCGAGGAGCGCCGCCTGATGACGGAGTGAGTCCAGCAGCTCCTCGACGCAGCTGCCGCGCAAGACGAAGCCGGCTGCCGCACGGAGGCGCCGCAACGACGACACGGCGACTTGCCTCCCCGCCGAGATCAAGGCGCGACGTCTCGGACGCCGACTGGCGGCGTCCGTGGAAGAAAGAACCAGGATCCGGCTGTCAGCCGTAGCCAGACCCACATCTCCATCGAATGCGACGAAGACGGCCGCCCCAGGGCGGTAGAGCGGTGGGACGACTATCAGCCTCCGCATCCCCGCGGAGAAAGGCGAGTCTCTCCGCCGCCCGTCGAGCATCCGACTCTCGGTGACTGCCTTGGCCACCGAGAGGGAGTCGGCGAGAACGACGCCCGCCACCGGATCGAGCGACTTCACCGATCCCTGGCGCTAGAAGAAGAAGATGAGTTGGGCCCACCTTGTTTCGGACCTCGTATCCGCGACGATCCCTTCCACCGAGGATTCACACTCCCCCGAGACACGCCCAAATACACCGGCTCCGTGAAGCCGGAAGACTGGCTGGTGGACTACTCCGGCCGTCGGCCATAATGACGGCAACAAGCGTGTTGCCGTAGCACGCTCCTCATGCTCTGTGGCACGGCCCAGACATGGTTTAACAGCTTGAAGCCCCGCGGCATCAACGGCTGGGTCGACTTCACCGAGGCCTTCGTCCGCAACTTCACAAGCACGTACAAGCGACCTCCCAAGCCTCGTCAGTTGTCCTTGTGCGTGCAAGGCCCCAATGAGTCCACTCGCGACTACCTCACGCGCTGGGGCGAGCTCCGGAACTCTTGTCAAGGAGTGCACGAGGTGCAGGCAATCGAGTACTTCACCGCCGGGTGCAGAGAAGGCACCCTCCTCAAGCACAAGCTCCTTTGCAACGAGCCGGAGACCCTCGACGAGCTGCTAGTCATAGCAGACAACATACGCCATCGCCGACTCCTCCATGAAGGCGGAGATCAAGTCAGTCTGACGGGCAAAGTAGCTCCTCATGCTCCCGTAACTCTAGTCGGCGATCCCAACGGCATTTACGACAGCAGCAGAATGATCACAAGCGAAGCCCCGCAGCCGACTTCCAACAATGCGGTGGCGCATAAATAAGACTAGCAGCCAGAGGGGCAGCCTCCTGCCAAGCGGCAGAAGGGCGGCAAGTCCAACTGGTTGCCGGCCTTCTCCTACGAGCAGACTTTGGACGGACCCTGCAAGTTCCACAGCGGCGCGAAGCCGTCAAACCACACCACCCGAAAGTGCCACTGGCTCACCAGGATCGCCAAGGGAGACGGCCTTGCACCTCCCCCGGCGGCTGGGCCGCCGCCTCCACCACCGCCCCATCAGCCGGCTGTCCGGCCAGACGGCGCAGTACAAGACGACGGCGCTTATGTCGTGTTTACCAGCATGGCAGATGATCGCCGCAGCAGGCGGCAGCAGCAGCAAGAGGTGAATTCCGTAGCATCAGGCCCCCTAGAGTTCATGCACTGGTCCGAGAAGCCCATCAGCTGGAGTCGTGCTGATCACCCAGAGGTGATGCCGAATCCGGGCTCCTACGCCCTGGTTTTGGAGGCCACCCTTGCCACGGATAGGCGGGCCGCTCGCTTCTTGCGGGTACTGATAGACGGAGGCAGCAGGATCAACATCCTGTACAAGGATACTATGGAGAAGTTAGGAATCAAGCCGAGGCAGCTTCAGCATAGTCGGACTGTGTTCCATGGAATTGTACCTGGCCTTTCCTGCTCCCCAATAGGCAAGATTCTGATAGACGTCCTCTTTGGGGACAAGGATCACTTTCGCCGAGAGCCAGTCTGGTTCGAAGTGGTGGACCTCGAGAGCCCCTACCATGCCTTGCTTGGCTGACCTGCTTTGGCCAAGTTCATGGCGGTCCCCCACTTTGCCTACCTCAAGATGAAGATGCCGAGTTCTAAGGGGATCCTGACCGTAGCCGGCGACTACAGGAAGTCGTCCGCTCAAGGCCGAAGCAGCCGACGAGCCGAAGTCCCTTGTAATCGCAGGTGAAGCGGCTCTGGATCGGGTCAGGATGATGGCGGCAAGCAGCGGAGATGTCGTCCCACCCCAAGGAGTCGGGTTGAGGGCCTCGTTCAAGCCGGCCAAAGACACCAAGAAGATACCCTTGGACCCGAGCACCTGAGAAGTACGCTGTCATAGGTGCGAACCTCGACAGCAAATAGGAAGGCGAGCTTGTCGATTTCCTCCGTGAGAATCGGGACATCTTCGCATGGTCCCCCAAAGACATGCCAGGTGTACCGACGGAATTCGCCGAGCACAAGTTACATGTCCGACCTAATGTGAAGCCCGTCAGGCAGCCCTTGCGCCGCCTGTCAGAAGAGAAGAGAAGAGTTGTTGGAGAAGAGATAGCCCGGCTCCTTGCAGCCAGTTTCATCATGGAAGTTTTCGTTCCAGAGTGGTTGGCGAACCCGGTCCTGGTACGAAAGAAGAACAAGCAGTGGCGGATGTGTATTGACTACACAAGCCTCAACAAAGCCTGCCCCAAGACCCGTTCGCTCTACCCAGAATTGATCAGGTGATAGACTCCACCGCCGGATGCGAGCTGTTGAGCTTCTTAGATGCATATTCAGGATATCACCAGATCAAGTTGAACCCGGCAGACAGATTGAAGACCGCCTTCATCACGCCATTTGGAGCCTTCTGCTACTTGACCATGACGTCCGGCTTGAGAAACGCTGGCGCCACCTTTCAGCGTTGCATGCAGAAGTGCCTCCTCGTGCAGCTAGGCGTAAACGCCCACGCCACGTGGACGACGTGGTGGTGAAGACGGAGAAGCGAGGAACGTTGTTGGAAGACCTCAATGAGACCTTTGAAAATCTGCGCCGATTCCAGATCAAGCTCAACCCAGAGAAATGCGTCTTCGGAGTACCAGCCGGCCAGCTCCTCGGCTTCCTGGTATCCGAACGCGGCATAGAGTGCAACCCCGTGAAGATCAAGGCAATTGAGAGAATGGAAGTGCCCCGCCGACTGCTGGACGTGCAGAAGTTCACCGGCTGCTTGGCGTCTATCAGTCGGTTCATCAGTCGGCTGGGTGAGAAAGCCCTTCCTCTGTACCAACTTATGAAGAAGACCACCTTCTTCGAATGGAACTCCAAGGCGGACGAAGCTTTTCTCCAGTTGAAAAGGATGCTGGCTACTCCCCCAGTGCTGGCGGCTCCGACTCCAAAGGAACCCATGCTCCTGTATATTGCCGCCACCAGCCGGGTAGTCAGCGTAGTTGTCGTGGTTGAACGCAAGGAGGAGGGCAAGGCGCTACCGTCCGTAGACCAAAGATATTACCTTTTGCGAGGTAATCACAACCTCCAAGCGTAACTACCCCCACTACCGTAAGATGTGTTACAGCGTGCACTTTGCCGCCAAGAAGTTGAAGCCTTACTTTCAAGAGCACTCAATCACCGTGGTTTGCACGGCCCCACTAGCAGAGATCATCGGAAGCCGAGATGCTTCAGGCGAGTGGCCAAGTGGGCCATAGAGTTGGCCCCCTACACCATCTTTACCAGCCCGCACCGCCATCAAGTCACAAGCATTGGCCGACTTCCTCGCCGATTGGGCCGAGACTCGAGTTCTGCCGCCAAATACCGACTCCACCCATTGGCGGATGCACTTTGATGGCTCCAAGATGCGCACCGGCTTGGGAGCCGGCGTGGTCCTCACTTCCCCTAAAGGCGACAAGCTCAAGTACACGCTGCAGATCCATTTCGCCGCCTCCAACAACGTCGCCGAATACGAGGCGCTCATCCACGGGCTCCGGCTTGCCAAGGAACTCGGCATTCGCCGGATCCTGTGCTATGGCGACTCCGACTTGGTGGTCCAACAGTCATCTGGCGACTGGGATGCCAAAGATGCAAACATGGCGAGCTACCGCTTTCTGGTACAGCAACTGAGTGGATACTTTGAGGGATGTGAATTCCTCCATGTACCAAGGAACGACAATGACCAAGCAGACGCCCTGGCAAGAATCGGTTCCACCCGACAGGCAATACCATCCGGCGTCGCCCTTCAGCGCCTTCTCAAGCCATCCGTCAAACTATCAACAGAATTAGACTCCATTTTTGTGCCGGCTCCCCCCGAAGAAAGCAGATCCGACTCCAGAGCCTCGGCAGACGGCACAAGAATCCTTGAAGACGCCCCCAAGAACGCAGCAGTCGAAGCCGGCCCGGGGACTTCGGAACCCGGCCCGGGGACTGCAGCGACCTTTGCAAAGACTCCAAGATTGCCCTGTGGATCGTGCGGTCGGCCCGGGGACTTCTCCAACGCAGCAAGCTGCTGCAGACTCCAACCCGCCGCCTCCCAGCCCAGCCGCCCTCGTCCAAGTAGCAGTACTGGCGGTCGAAGAAATAGCAGCACCCTCATGGGCTCAGCCCATCTTGAAGTTTTTTGGTAAGCGGAGAGCTACCAATGGATGAAACATTGGCTCGGCAAGTGCAACGCCGAGCGGCAGCCTATACTATAATCAATAGAGAGCTGGTCAGGCGCAGCGTCACCGATGTCTACCAGCGCTGCGTCGAATCAGAGCAAGGACAAGCAATCCTCGAAGACATTCATCAGGGCGAGTGCGGCCATCACGCAGCCTCCAGAGCACTCGTCGCCAAAGCCTTCCGACACGGTTTCTTCTGGCCAACCGCTCTAGAAGAGGCCAAGGAATTAGTTCAAAAATGCAAGGGGTGCCAGGTGTTCCGCTCCAAGCCGCTTCAGCCGGCTTCAGCGCTCAAGACAATCCCCATCGCATGGCCCTTTGTCTGCAGGGGCCTGGACATGGTGGGACCATCCAAGACGGCACGAGGTGGCCTAACTCACCTACTTGTCGCGGTGGACAAGTTCACCAAGTGGATAGAAGCCAAACCCATCAAGAAGTTGAATGGTCCTACGGCAGTAACTTTCATCGCCGACATCACGACTCGGTACGGCGTACCGCACAGCATCATCACCGACAACGGCACAAATTTCGCCAAGGGCGCCCTGGCCCGTTTCTACTCAACACAGGGCATCCGACTGGACTTAGCGTTCGTTGCCCATCCGCAGTCAAACGGCCAGGTGGAGCGAGCGAACGGCCTCATCTTGTCTGGCATCAAGCCTCGCCTGGTCGAACCACTGGAGCGTTCGCCAGGCTGGCTTGAGGAGTTGCTACCGCCCTTTGGAGTCTACGACGACTCCAAACAAGTCAACCGGCTTCACACCTTTCTTCCTCGTCTACGGTGCGAAGCCGCCATCCCAACGGATATAGAGTTCGACTTCGCGAGTCAGCATGTACACCGAGGAAGAAGCGGAAGAAGCACATCAAGGCGGCGTCGATCTGTTGGAAGAGGGCGACTCTTTGGCACTTAGCCGGTCCAGCATCTACCAGCAGAGCCTGCGCCGCTACTACAACAAGAAGGTCAAGCCAAGATCGTTCCTAGAGGGCGACCTTGTGCTCCGGCTGATTCAGCGAACGGCCGGCCAGCACAAGCTGTCGGCGCCTTGGGAAGGACCGTTCATTATCAGCAAGGTGCTGGGCAACGACTCCTACTACCTGATCGACGCTCAGAAGCCCCAAGCACGCAAGAGGGACGACTCTGGCAAAGAGACAGAGCGACCATGGAATGCAAATCTCCTCCGGAGATTTTACAGTTGATGCAGTATGTACCACGCTACCCTTTTGTGTTGAAAATACCAAGATTCCGGGCACGCCGAGACGAGCTCGGGGACTGCCCTCTTTTGTTATCTGTATGATAAAAATTATGCGTTTGGGTATGTTACCCTTTTTTATTATGATGTTTGGCACCGGGCTCGACTAGTCGGCCCGGGGACTCGCCGCTTTTGAGCTATGAAATGCTTCCTGAAGTACGACAAGTAGCGTGCGGCGCCCAAGCCGCCTCTGTCGAAGCCGCAGCTCAGATAGCGACTGCTTGGCGGGCAGGAGTGAGGTAGAGCGGCGCCACACGAAAAAAGGCTAAGGACCCAAAGCATACACATAGTTGAAACCGGCTCCCAGCCCGTTTTATGAAGCCGACTCTTAAGAAGCCGGCTTGCCGCTTCTACCCAACTTGCTTAAACGACTCTAAAATGGTTGGCCAAGTACTCGCCTTCTCAAAAGTAGCCGAGCACTTGACCTAGACGGCAGTCCGCAGAGCGGCTGCCTGACGGGCAAGGCGGCATCTAAGGGAAGGCGGCAAGAGGAAAGCCATAAGAGCACTAAGCAAGAAAACATGAAATCAGAACAATATTTACATAAACTTAGATCTTTGGCCGGATCTTCGAACAGAGGTTCTGAATACACCCCGTGGGTGGAATTGTGCGAATTAACAAAGTTCTTTCGAAAGATTAACAAGCAGATAAAATAAAGCCAACGCAGCGGCTTAAGAAGCAGCGGATGGGGCTGGAGGGCCGGAGGCGGTGGCGGCGTCAGGCGCCGGGGCGGCTGGCTGGGCAGCCTCAGTTTGGTCGTCTCTGGCAGCGGCTGGCTCAGAGGGGCGCGCTGCGTTCTTTGGAGGCGCGGTCGAGCCGAGGCTGGCCGCCGCCTCCGTCTTCCGACGCCTCCATGCCATCTCCGTCCTCCGCCTCGTCCTCGTCCTCGGTTGGAGTCGATCACCTCCGCCGAAGTCCTCGCCGTAGTCCGGGTTCATCCCGAACCACTCGTGGCGCCTCCCCACCGTCTTCAGCCCGCTCGGGACGAAGATCTTTGAGTGTCCATGTAGTCGGCGATCGCTGCCGCCGCTGCGGCTCGGCAAAGGCGAGGCGGCCTCCGCGGCCTGCAGCTCCGCCTGGGCTTTTGACCGGAACGCGGCCAGACGGTCCAGGTCAAGCCCTGGATACCATGCCTTGACGAACTCCAGGGCTCGGCGAGCTCCAGCTCGGGCCGCGGAGCCCTTCCAAGCCTCCAGACACCTAGCTGCAACCTCCAGCCAGTCGGCGGTCCGGCTGGGAGTGCGCAGAACCGGCATGTCCGGCCACAGGGCACCAATCGCCTGGGCCCCGACACGCTGAAGACGGCGCGAAGATCCGATGAGTTGCCATGCGCGAGCTTCAATGCTCGTGGAGCTGCTCGTCAAGGGTCCGGGCGTTAGCGCGATCTTGGCGCCATCCGCCCTTCGCGCCTCGCGTTCGGCCTCAATGGCCTGATTGGCCGCCTGCGCATGACCAGGGAAGAAGTCTGCCAGGAAGAAGAAAAAGCAAGTTAGGAAAGACAAGAGCCGGCTTAACCCATAGTCGGCAACCCAAAAGAGAAAGTAAAGCAAACTTACCATCAACGATATCTTCAATCTCATGAAAGCCGGAGGTCAGATGTGCCTCGCGGTCGGTCCAGGCGGAGCGCTCGCTCTCAAACTCGGCCAGGAGGGCGGTCTCTTTCTTCTCCGCCTCGGCCCGCGCTGCCTTGAGCAAGTCCCTCTGCTCCGCCAGCTGCGTGGCCAGCAGGTCGCGCTCTACGGCGAGCTTGCCGCATTCCTCCTCCTTGGCGCGGAGTGCGGTCTCGGCCGTGCCCAGCTGATCTCGCAGAGCAGCGTTGGCCTCTGAAGAACAAAAGAAGAAGGACGCGAAGTCATCAGCTAAGAAGGTCGCCAGGAAGATCTGGCCCGACTGCGCTGCAGTCGGCCCGAATCTCGGGGACTACAGCCCGCGGGTGCGCAAGCGCGCCCCCGCGAAGAAGAAAACTCACCTTGGCTCCTCGCCAGGTCGGCAGCCCGTTTGTTCAGCTCTTCAACATTGCGGTTGAAGGCAGTAGCACGGAGGTTATGATACTCCTGTAACAAGGATCCCAGACACAGATAAAGACTTGGAAGTAAGAAAATAAAGTTCCGGGCCGCCTGCTCAGCAGCCGACCCGAAACTCGGGGACTACACCCAGTGGGCGCTACTTCACGAAGAAGATCAAGAGAAACTTGGAAATAAAACTTACCCGCACGGCAGAGCGCGACGCCAGTTGCGCCATGGAGAGGTTCTAGAGGGCGGCGCCTTCAGCCCGCAGCTTTGCTTGGACGTCCAGGAGCGCCATGTTCAGCAGGCCCGTGCCGCCTCCTCGCACCCACCGAGCGGGTGCGGCGCCGACGCTCAAAGATCGGGGATCGTCGAGCTGGCGGCGCCGGTCTCCAAGGGGCGCGGCGCCGAGTCCGCTTTCTCAAGGCGGCGCCGCGCTGGCGAGGCGACTTGAAGAAGCAGCCGCACCACAGCTTCATCGTCGGTCGGCGGCGCGGGTGGGTCTGCCGGCTGTTTGCCCCGCGCGACTTCAGACCGCGGCGGAGGCGGCGGAGGTGGCGCGGCCGCGCCTGGCGAAGAAACCTCACCGCCCCTCCCTGCGACGGGAGTCTCACCGCCATCTCCCTACGATTGCCCCGTGAAGTCCGGCGGCGGTGGCGCTGAGTTCAGAGGAATGACGAGCAGCGCCGACTGGAGGCGCGCGGCCTCCTCGGCTTGCCTTTGGGCTGCGGCGGCGGCTTCGACCGCCCTCTCGGCTGCCGCCTTCTCTCGACGGGCGGCCGCCTCCTCGTCGCGCTTCTCCTGCGCGTTCCGCTCTGTTGCCTCCCTAAGGGCGGCCGCAGGGTCAACCCGCCGACTGCTGGCGGACGTCTCTGCCGACCCCATGACGGAGGCGGCAGCGACCCTCTCGAGAGTGAGGGGAGCCCTGATGACAGAAAAAGACATAAGACGACTTGCCCAAGACGGACATGATGAAAACAAGACGGAATAAGAAGAATACTTACGCAGAGACCAGCGGTGGCTTCTTCACCTCCTTGCGGAAGCGGTTGGCCTTCACGGCCGCTTCTTCACGCTGGGTCGTGGCGGGCCCTCCCCTGATCCTCTTGGCCTGGCCGCCTGGCTGACTTGGCCCGGCCCGGCGGTTCTTCGAGCCGCCTCGGCCCCCCAGGGCGGCGGAGGAGCTCGCGCCTGGGTTGTCGGCTCTCTGATGGCGGCGGGGGGCGACTTCATCATCAGGCCAGTCTGCAAAAGTGGCCGAGGGCCTGGAGTCGTCGGCCTCTCCCCCTCCTTCGGCGTCGGTCTCCACTGCCGCCACGCCCAATTCGGGGTCCTCGGCGTCGCTCTCCGCCCGGTCGGGGACGAACTCGCGAGCCGGCCCTGCGGCGCCGGTCGAGGGCGGCATGAGAGGATTCTGAGTCGGAAAGAACCAAGAAAAGTAAGAGACGGATCCGGCTAAGAAAGGAAACAAGGAAGCAAGAGGCGACTTACCATCGGTGGGGGATTGCGCGCGAGTATGGCTCCTTGCCGAAGCGCCACTCCTCCTTGAGGTCGCAGTTCGCCAAGAAATTCACCGTGTCCACCACCTCCGCGTGGGGCATGTCCTTGGAACACATCCGGCTGGGGTCCCGGCGGCCGCTCATCTGGCAGATCAGATGAGGGTGGCCCTGGAGAGGAAGGACTCGGCGCGCCACGAAGGCGGCCAGCAAGTTAGCCCCAGTCAGGCCCTCCGATCAGACATCACGCCTGGTCAAGGACGGCGGCGTTACTGCGGAGTCGCCGTCCGGGCCTCAGAGGACCAGCTGGTGGGTCGGCCCGCCAGTTCGCTGCCCACGTAGGGTGGCAAGTTGACCCAGTCGCCGTCAGGGGCGACGTTCTTGACATAAAAATACGAGCGCTGCCACATCTTCACCGATTTGATGAGGGGGATGGCAGGGAAAGGATTATCGGCCACCGGCCTCCTCTTGGCGATGAACGCGCCGCACAGAGCCGGCACGCGAGCGATGTGCGTCCCGAGCTTCGCTTGAAAGAACTCCCCCCATAGCTCGATGGTGGGTGAGGTGGTGCGGCTGGAGCCCGTAGAACTCCAAGAATGCGCGGAAGAAGCCGCTCGCCCGCAGCCCCAACCCGCGCATAAGATGCGAGCGGAAGACCTCCCGCTTACCCTCCTCCGGCGCCGGCGCGATTTCTCCCTCCGGCGGGGCGCGGGCTCGCACAAGGTTGCTGCCAGGGATGCGGCGCGTTTGCCGAAGGAACTCCACCATATCATCGTCGATGACAGAGCCGTCCCACACGCCGGAGCGCGCGGTGGGAGGCGCGGCGGCTGACGAAGAGCTCATCTCCGCGGCGAGGCAGGAACGAGGATCTGCGCGGAGGAGCGAGGAAGAAGACGGGACAGGGAGCAGGGACGAGAGAGTGCGCGTGCGTCGCCGCCCCCTCCCTCCCCCGCCTACTTATAGGCGCTGGGCTGCGAAGCCGAGGGGGCGGGCGTGGGATTAATCGCGCCACGCCCTTGCGCCCACGATGAATTCCATGACGTTATCGCACGCAGAACGGGCGTGGGGAGCCCAACCGCCCGCACGACCGCAGCGGATCCGCTGCGCGCCGAGGCGTGGTAGTGGCGGGCCCCGCCTGACAGGCCCGTCTTGTCACACGCGTGGGCTGGCAGACCAGCCCTGCCGCGTGGCGTCACGTGGCGGGCCCGCGACGGATGACTGCCAGGAAACTTACCAGGCACGCCGCCCGGATCCCGCCGCGACCTTCGAAACCGTTGAAGAGCGAGACGGCCCCCTGCAAAGCCGGCTCCAGATGGAGACGGCGGGACGAGTCCAGATTGGTCCATCGGAAGGATGAAGCTGTCGAGGCTCCTCGACGGGCTGCCCTTGGCGCCTCCCCAGCTTCGGGGACTACTGTCGGAGTAATGGACTATGGGTAGGCAGACCCGAGCCCCTGAACCTTTCAAAACATCGGGGCAGGCTGCGCCCCTCGAGACCCCAGGACGAAGAGCCGCCTTGAGATAGTCGGCGACAGCGCCGGCCGACTTCAAGCCAGCGAACTCCAGCGAGGCCGGCAACAAGGGAATCGGCCCGCGACCCCCACCGCCTTACGCCTGGGCAACTACGGGGTAAAGCCGCCTCGCGGCCCATCCCCGCCCAGTCCATAAAGGGCAGATATGGCTACAGGCGCCCGTGCATCAACGGAGATCTCCGTGCGGCGCAGCACTGTTGCCATGCCGGCCCAGACATCATCACCGTGGGCAGATTCCTGTACCCATGTTGGCCTGTCTGTACGACCCGAAGACGGCGGGACCCGCCTGTCGGCGGGAGCGCTGAAGACAGCGAGAGCACCCCAAAGACGGACCCGATGGAGTCGGCCTCCGGAAGCCGGCCGGCTCCTCCTCCGGGATCCACGCGCCATTAACCAGACAAGACAGGGAATGGCAATAAGGATCGCCCGCCAGCGGCGGCACTGTTGCCATAACCTCACGACCAAGCTCACGTCATTAGAAGCACGGCTACATTGATCTGCAGTGCCAAGACTACCACAAGTGACACGGGCTGCCGGCCCCATGCCGATCAAGGGCCCGCTATTCGGCGGGCCCCAGGAGTCGGCGGAGGAGACGGCGACTTAGAGACTGACGGCTTGGGCCCGCACCAAGCCGGATTACCATTGTACCCCCGGGGGGTAGGCCTATATAAACCCCCCGGGGCACCCATGCAAAGGGTTGGAAGCTAGTAGCTTTAGACACACACATAGAGGGAGAGAAGAGCAAACCGAGCCCTTCTCCTTCCTCACCCCGAACAGCTCAAGGAGCCTCTTGTACCCATTTGTGATAGTGATCATGCGGAGACCCCGCAGAGCAGCGATGAGGTGTTATCTCCTCGGAGAGACCTGAAGCTGGGTAAGATTCGCCGGCGTGCATGTCTTCGCCTCATCCCGTTTCCAGGCACCAGCGACGTTCTACTCGCCCGCACCATGATAAGCCATCCTTTGGCATATGTCGCACCCAACCCCCGACAGAAACTATTGCAAAACTTTGTGAGAAAACTATAAGGAGATAAGAGCTGAGACTTGGCGGCTAAGCTTTGGGTTGGAAGATAGTCACGCAATAAAAATTTCAGCTCAAATGAAGCAAGCAAAAATACACTTCCTTCACAAAGTGCCCTTGGTGTCCAGAAAAGAAAATATTTTCTTGAGCCAAAATTTTATGCATGACCATGGGATATTTTTGCATAGTAAGGTGAGGCATGACCTAAAGAATATTAGCGAACTTATTTAGGATTTTAAGAGCAATAAAAATAGGGGTTGCTTTGGAGAAGTGAAAAATATTCATTTCTAGGAGGAAAATGAATATTCTGGCATTGAATAAAATATTTCCATGGCATTATATTGGGAGGGATGAGGTTTAGAGATGTTTTGAGGGTTCTAGGAGGCACTCGAAGGAAAATAATAATTCCCAAGTGATAAGTCCAAATGAGTTAATTGAAAATTCAAATTCAAACCAAATATTCAATAAACTCCAGAAAAAGAAAATGGCAAAAATACAGGGTGTCACATGCCATTAAGGGGAAAACGACATGGTTTATTCATATTGAGTGGATTTACTTTGTCTATATCGTGTCATCTTGCTTAAGGCGTTACTTCGTTTTTATGAACTCAATACTCTAGATGCATGCTGGATAGGAGTCGATGTGGGGAGTAATAGTAGTAGATGCAGGCATGAGTCGGTCTACTTGTCTCGGACGTGATGCCTATATACATGATCATTGCCTTGGATATCGTCATAACTACACACTTTTCTATCAATTGCCCAACGGTAATTTGTTTACCCACCACATGCCTTTTGTTTGAGAGAGAAGCCTCTAATGAAAACTATGACCCCCGGGTCTATCGTTACCATATATTAGGGAATCCACAGCGTGACCAATGCCAAATCTGACACATCATTGCAATATAGCAATGGTGCTAAATTTACATATTGTCTGCAATGTAAGTGATGCCAAACAAACTAAAAATGACCCACCTCAAAGTAAAAGTACATGTAACGTATTCATTTCCTCTTCTCAGCCTTAGCTCTATAGGTTCTCACTCCTCCCACTCCTATGTCCACATATGATATTTTATTAGCTACCTAAATTTGGCATAGAAGCTCCAAGAAGCAACGGTTCCACATATTTTGGCTTTGGAACTAGTTACTACAATGTGTAGAAGGGCTGCCAAAAGCCAAAAACCAATTTGGCATTGCTATTTGGCGTACATTGTGGCTTCCCTTAAAATTCAAATATAGCTTGATGCAATTTATTTGCCGTTATTTCATTTTGTGTTTTTGTTTATCTATCTATCACTACGAGATTTGATCCCTGCAATTAACCGCCAAGGGATTGACAACCCCTTGTTTGCGTTGGGTGCAAGTATTTGTTCTTTTGTGTGTAGGTGTTGTTCACGATGTCTTGCGTGGTTCTCCTACTGGATTGATAACCTTGGTTCTTAACTAAGGGAAATACTTATCTCTATTGTACTGCATCATAGTCTCCTCTTCAAGGGAATCCCAACGCAACTCAAAAGTAGCAATATAGTATGCTTCTAAAATGGTAATCTGAATCTCCACACTAGTGCAAGAACAAAAGAATCTCATATTTGGTTTCATGAATTTACCAAAATAATCAGTTGGCATGGAGATTCAAATATCCCTAAGGAATAATTAAACAATGACAAATGAGTAGTAAAATCCTAAACGCCTTTATGGCCCAGCGAAGTGTGCCCTATGCTTCTAGTTTTGGCGTTATACGAGGAAACCTTGCGATGCACACTGAAAACAAGGTGAAACTTCATGGGGTTGATAGAAAAATATATGATGATATGCTCTTCAACGGTGAAACATTACTTTTTTTAGGGTTAATGTCGCCACTTTATTTAAAACTCAAAGCTCGGAATCTTATCTGTCACATCCCTAGCTTTGGTGCTGCCTAGTGTTTGTATCCTGCTAGCATCATGTTTAACTTTCATGGAAATTTGAAATGGGGATGTTCAAACCCTAGCACCAAATGAATTCTAATAGGTTCAAATAAAATCATTTTCAATGATCCCAAAATGCCCTGTGAAAATGTTCATGATTTTGATAAAGGTGAAAACCTCTGCCAAAAATGATGAGCATAATTGTTGGCCATTTTGTGGATTTTTGAATTAACCCATATTGTATTTGAATTGGGGCCTTTGAATTCTATAAATATTTTAAATGCTCCAAAAATTATGTTTCAATTGTGGGCTTTTGGAATAATCCAAATAATGCCCCCAATTTATCTCAGGAGTATTAAAAATGAATTAGTATTTTTACTAAATCAAAACTTACTGCAGAAAATAGAAAACAGAAACTTAAATAAAGAGAGAGAAGAGGCCACTAGGCCACCTACCGAAACTACCTGGCGGCCCAGCTGTGGCCCAGCACTATTAGCCCAGCCCAGCAGGCGCCCCCACCGTCTTCAACCTCTTGCCAGTAGGCAGGAGGGCGTGTGGTCGCCGCGCGTGGGCACGTGCCCTGGCCACCTCCTCCCTCCCAGCCTGCCTGGCTCCTCCTCGACGCCTCGGAGACGCCACGCACCCCCCGGACCCCTCTATTACTCTCCCCCTCGCCTCCCTCTCTCGTTCCTCCCCATGGCCGAGCCGCCACGAGCAGGCCACCGCAGTTCTCGCAGCCACCGCCGCCGCCTCACTGAACCACCATACCCAGGAGGTTCCCCGCGTCCCCCTCGACCTCTCTGCTGAAGCACGTGACCGCGGGCGCCGCAAAACGTCGCCCTCGAGCTCGTCACCGCCGCATCTGCCCACCGGACTTCATCGACGATTCACCACCTACCGGTCCTCCCCGAGCCCGCTGAGCCTCCCCGTTGAACCACCGTGAGCCGTGCTACCTTTCCCCTCTGTTTTCCTCGTCGGATCGTCAGAGCTACCACTTCCGTTAGCTCGAGCTCGCCCATGACCATTAACTGCTGTCGCCCGCGTCCGAGCCTGTTAAAATGCTCAGAAGCTCCCCAGCAAGCCAAATCCATCACCTGCACCTCCTACCGTGCACCCTAGCGCCGAGCCGGACCTGCCCGAGCTCCAGCCGACGCCAGAGCCGCCGTGGTCGACGTTCCCGGCCAGCCACAGCCTCCCGAGGCCTCCCCTAGTTGCGCACGGGCACGAGCTACCTTCTGGTGCCCCTGGCGCGTCGATCCGTCGCCTCCGGCGAGGTCCGAGCGAATCCCCCACCACTTAACCCCCTGACTCACTTACATATGGGCCCCACTTCCTAATTAACCCTATTTTAGTTTTTTTTAGATCAAACTAAACCCGTGGGCCCCACAGGTCAGTTTGACCCGGCCACGTCACCTGTTGACCTGGCCCCACATGTCAGCGACCCTAACCAGCACCATGTCACCGACCAGTGGTCCCCACTGGTCAGGTTTGACCTGGACGGCGCCTGTTGACCTGCTGAGGTCAGCATGATGCAATGCTGACGCAGTAATTGATTTTCTGGATTTAATCTTTTTCAGGAACTTCCAGAAAATAGTGCTAACTTCTAAAAATCATATATAATCAACCGTAACCCCAAATGAGATAAATTATATATGAAAAATGATCAGAAAAATCCAATCTATCCATCTGTACCATTTTCATGCATGTTAGAACAACTTATAGCTGATGTTTAGCACAAATCATATAAATGGCATTTGAATTTCACATATGGAGTTTGGATTTGAACTTAGGGTTCAAACCAACTTCTTTTAACTTTGTTGCTAGTTGCATTAGCTCAAACCATAGCATATTGCCATGTCACATTCATGCATCATATTGTTGCATTGCATTGATTGTGTTCTCCCTTGTTTGCCGGTATTTGTCCCCTCTCAGTAGACATGGTTCCGACGATGAGATCGATGACATCGATGAAGAGATATATTATCTTCAGAAGTGCTAGGCAAGCAAAACCCCCTTGTTCATTCCGATATAATCCCACTCTCTCGCTCCTGCTCAATATTTACTGCATTAGGACAACAACTAATCATGTGTTACTTGCTGCAGAGTTGAACCCCTTTATCCTCTCTGCATGACCTGTCATTCCACAAGAATTAGATGAAACCCACTAGCATGAGTAGGAGTTGTTTGAGCCCTGATGTGCCTACTCATTCATGCTTGTTTGTCATGCCTGCTATTGCTTAGAGTTGTGTCAGGTCCGATTCATCGGGAATGAATTGGAAAGTGGTGAATATGTCCTACTGTGTGTCAGCTAAGTGTGTGAACACGATTTGGTAAAGGTAGCGGTGAGAGGCCATGTAGGAGTACATGGTGGGTTGTCTCATTGCAGCCATCCTTAGGAACTGAGTTCTGTGTTTGTGATCCATGAACAGTTACTACCACACATTGGGCTCCGGGCGCTCCAAGCTCTCTCGACTTATTAATCAACTTGATCTCTGTCCAGGAGTTGCAACTAGTTTCTGGTGTTTGTAGGTAGTGTTAGTAGTCTACCAAGTGGCACCCGGTACAGGTGGGCTTGGGACAGACTAGGCACAAGTGGCCCGGTGTACCAAGTGGCACCCGGATGGTGGACTTGGGAACCCTACACACATCGTTTGGGGTCGTGAGCGACACCCCGGCCGGATCTCCTTCCAGATGGAACCCGAATAGGCGATAAACCTGGACTAGAGACTTGTGTGGTTAGTCAGGTCGTGGCCAACTCCTCGCCAAAGCTTCCGCTTGAAGGTTGCCGAGATACACGAGGTGTACATGGCGGTAAGTGGCGAGAGCGTGTGTGAAGAAGTACACCCCTGCAGGGTTAATATGATCTGTTCGAATAGCCGTGTCCGCGGTAAAGGACTTCTGGGTTGCCTATATTAGTTCATAGACAAGTGAAAGTGGATACTCTAAAATGCGCAAGATAAGCGTGAGTGCTATGGATGGTGTTCTCGTAGGGAGACGGGAGCGGATCCATAGTGGTGTATTGATATGGTGAATATGTGGACTCGTGTGCCACCTCAAAAGAGTTACTTGCGTTAAATGAGTTCAGGATAGCCACCGAGTCAAAGCTGGCTTGCTGCAGTCAAACTCCACCACCCCCTTTTGATAATGATGCATGTGTAGTTAGTTCTGATGTAAGTCTTGCTGAGTACAATTGTACTCACGTTTTCCTATTTTATGTTTTCGCAGAGAGACTTCAGTCTCGCTAGTAGTTCCGCGTGGACTTCGACGTTTAGCTTGTTACCTCAGCTACGATCTTGTGCCCTCGGCGGGATCTGGTAGATAGTCAGGCTTCTCAGCCTTTTTCATTTGTAGATGTCTGTACTCAGACATGTTAAGTTTCCGCTTGTGCTTTGACTTGTATGCTCTGAATGTTGGGTCATGAGACCCATGTTTGTAATATCTCGCTCCTCGGAGCCTAAGGAATAAATATTTGAGTCGTAGAGTTATGTTGTGATGCCATGTTGTATTTACACATATTGAGCATATTGTGTGTATGTTTGAAATGCTTGGTATGTGTGGGATCCGACAATCTAGTTGTTTATCCTTGGCCGCCTCTCATATGGGGAAATGTAGTCTAGTGCTTCCTGAGAGATAGTAGTCCGCTTCTGGCCAGTTCACGAGTCCTGCTAGCCCAAAGACTACTGCTTTGGACACTTGACTGGTCGGCATGTGTTTCACTTTGTTCCTATGTCTGTCCTTCGGGAAATGTCACGCGGTGATATTCGAGTCCTGCCTAGCCTGCTACAGCCCGGGTTACCGGAGTCCTGTTAGCCCAGTGCTACAGCCCGGATTCGTACGTTGATGACCGACATGTTCGATGTGATTCATGTATGCCTGTCCCCATGGGTAAGCGCCGCTTTGGGTTCACGACTAGCCATGTCGGCCCGGGTTCTCTGTCATATGGATGCTATCGACACTATCATATACGTGAGCCAAAAGACGCAAACGGTCCCGGGCCATGGTAAGGCGACACCCGTGGGAATACCGTGCATGAGGCCGCAAAGTGATATGAGGTGTTACTGGCTAGATCGATGTGACTTGGAATCGGGGTCCAAACTGGTCGAAGTTGTGTCTAGAAATGCTTTAGTTATGTAAGGGAATTGGTTGTGGAAGGGAACGTAAGGCTCTTTTTACTCCTTATACCTCATGGCCTTCTGAACTGAGTCATCCTCTTCTCTTCTACGGGGATTAAGAACTAGGTTTCTCATCTATCTATTAGGATGACGTGTTACTAGTCCATAGACCTTTAAGATTGCTGGTTTTAAGCCCCAGTTCAGTTCCTACTATTTTTGTATGTTAACTGTTGATCTCAGAACCCTGATATGATGTTGTGGAGTGGCTATGCCACCATTTTGCATGATGTCTCAAATCTTTTTGAGCAATTACAGCCGTTTTGCTGTCCGAGTCATCCCAGGTCTCTAAATAGTCTGATGCATTTGCAAATCCTTTCCTTCCGTTCCCGATGTCCTTTTTGGTCAGCATATGCACACTAATCGGTAAGTTGAGGTACTTTGTTGCCTCGGCGTAGATGTTGGAGCTATTATTATGACCCTATGTGTTTAGGAAGTCACCTAGCAATTTAGCAATGCTTTTGTATCCCCAGTGTGATGATTCTGGCCATTATTCTTGAAAGCATCCCGTGATGTTATTAGTTAGTAGGCATTCTATTCCTGGGTTCTTGAACCCGAGATTCGCCTACTTCATGTTGTTAGTATTTGCTAGTTCCTTTAGGATATTAGTAACCTTATGACAGTCCTCGAGGTCCGTGGTATTTCCTTCTTCCAAATACCATGAACTATTTAAGGCGAAGTTATTTGAACCAAAAGATCACAATCAGTACTCTTGAGGAGTTCTCCATTCATAATTGTGACTCTGTCGATCCTACCTCTCTCTGCATGGGTTATCCGGAAGAAACATGTTGAACTTGGTTTGACATACTAATCTATGCATCCACAACTCAGAAAGATATATGATCCTTTGAGTTGTTTCCATTGCAGCTGTATTCCGATCCCCGTCTATTAGTTGATAGTCAGGAGTATTCATGCTCTCGTCCTCATCGATGCCCATTTTTCTTGTGGTCCGTCAAGCCATTCTGTTCTGGAATATCTAGGAGAAACAAACTCCAGTACCTCATCCATATCCAGGATTGGGTCAAAGCAGTTGTATTCCGCAGATCAAATGCCAATCCAGCTTTTGATTCTGTTCTACCTTGAAGTATTGCCATCTTATGTCAAGAATGTCATGGGAATTGCACAACCTCTTAGGAATTCTTGATGCAGTGATACTTCCCGCCATCATTATTCATTCCTCGGTTCCGTGTTGTCGCAACCGGAATGCCGACTAGTGAATTGTGGTGTGTGAAATCGATACTCCTAGCAACCATGTTGCTTGGTAGCTAATGGAAAATATCCTCATTCTTAGCGTGTGGGTTATTAAATCATCATTCTAAGATAGGTTGTGCTACCTAGTCCATTTTTCCGGGTGCACTCATCGACCACGGAGTTAGGATTGTGACAATCCCTCACTCCTTGATCATATCGTCTTGCCCTGAAAAGCAAGATTGTTCCCGAGCTTAATAACATATCGGTGGGTCGTGGTTTTCCGAATATCTTCTCGGGAGTATCACCAGGTTGCCCCCTGACTATTATGTTTAGTTCGTGATCAAGTTGGTTTCTCGTAAACCACCCCTTCTCTAAGAATCTGTGTTGGAAACCCTTGAGCTAGTTGTGTAGGCTAAACAACAACTTGGAGAGTTGGAAGATAAAAGCTTGCCTGACTTAGTTCGTTCCAAAGGGATATTCTTGTGTAGTGTGTGTTGAAGAAAGATGATATCTTCATCGAATGGTTCCTGTGATCATTTGTTGAATCTATTGTCTTGTCCAAACTTTGACTCGAGTATGGGCTATCGTCAAGTCAAATCAGAACCAACGATGTTCTTAATGTTGTCTTACTCGTGGTTGATCCCTCGAGCATACACCATTATATCTTTTGGTCTGACCAATACTATCACCGTGTTCACATGATGGTGGAAATCCAGTGATATGGAAATTTCGATGAATTGTTGTTGAGCCCATCGACAAGATCTTGTCTCCCCATGATTCATGTTGAGCATTAACCTAGTATTGGAAACTTGTGTAAGCATTTTCTTCATGACCGTTTGTGAAGCATATGTTTGGATGAAAGTAGTGACTTCCTCTAATTCATGTGCATTAGGTGCAAGTTGCCGCCATGAATTTGAGAAAGGGTTGTTTTGTCTCCCTTGGAATCACCCCAAGTCAGTCATGCACATGTGCAAAGTATTCTGTAGTCTGGAGACTTCCAACCTTCATTCTATATGTATTCCTAGCACACCAAGCCACTGATTGAGTTGTTCAAAGATAAAGGAGTCTGTCCAAGGTGAACTCTTTGGACTTCCACGCGTGGAGACTTCGATGTCATTGATGATGGTTCCCTATCAGAACTCGGTAGTGTTTTATTGTAAGACTACCATGTGATCATGTTTTGTTTGAGACAGCGTGTTCACATGTTTGTAGCAGAACCAGCTCATGTTTTGGAGCTTGCTATCGTAGTTCATTTCCCGAGAATCTCGCAACGTCATTTCGTCGATTTGTGTTGCAAACTTTCGTTTTTCTTCCTAGACTCGATGAGTCTGGAATATCCTGACACCAACCAGATCTGAATCTCAGGCAGATATGATGGTTGGAACATTTCCCAAGAACTATAATATTGGTTGCCTGATAACCGGTAAAGTGGATGTCGTGGCCAACACACCCAGCCGGAAGACCTATTATGGTAGTATCTTGTTTGAAGAAGTTGGCCACCTCCCCATAAGGATTTTGTAGGATCTACTCCCTAGTTGTTTCTTATGGATTTTTTGTGTTGCCGAAGTTCGACCTTTTACTTGATGTTCTAGACATCAAACCATAATTATCTATGGATTACGCTAGCACCTCAAGGAGAACATTAGAAGCAGAGTGCTAAATGTCTCTCGGTCGATCATCCAGATTTTATTCCCTTGGCCGCTAAGGTGAAATCTGAGAAGCTGTTATCTTCCTATGCATCTGCATCGTCCATCACTATCCATCATGGTAGTATGTTGTGTTGCCAGGATCCTTGACACGGATATTGGTAAACCTTGATGAATATGGAAGTGCTCTAATTCTTGAGAGCACGCACAAGCACTAGGTGTTGTCATCGGCACTAACTGGGATTGCTCTCAGTTTCTTCGGTTATGCTATAACTTTTCAAACAGTGGACTCACTCTCTTCTGTTGAGCATCTCCCCAGTTACTAAAATCATTCATCGCGTTGTCTTCTACAAGGTAGTCCACATCATCCATTCTAGTCCGAGTATGCCATTCTACCGAACTCCTCCAAACGATCGCTCGAGAATTGCCTTAGGATGGTATAGAGAATTTTATTGATCTCTGAATCAAAAGTAATTCTTTTTGCCACTCAAGGAATAATTCTACGAGTCACCCTCCTCTAAGGTATCTCGTTATGGTATCTTGGCAACTCAAATCCTTGCTACGTTGACAACTATTCACCACCCTTAGGTGTGGAATTGTTGTCTACCTAGTGAACCCTCGTCATCTGTTCCACTCCATCCCCCTAGATGTATGCTTCGTGTCTCAGTTCGAGAGATGTTGCTATATCTCATTCCGTGAGTTAATCCTGAGTTGTCCGATCCTCGAGAAGATCGATCCTTCTAGAGTTCTCCCTTTCCTCTTGTTGTCATGATAGCTGGAGTTCTCAGAGCAAGTCGTCGAGACAAAGATGATGAAGGAATCGACGTTCCTATGAAGTGCAAGATGGATCTTGAAGATCATGATAGCCTTGTGTCCCCTCTGTCTCCTTACCTCACGTCTTGAATCTCGGGACGAGATTCTTGTTTAGTGGGGGCGAGTTGTCACATCCCTAGCTTTGGTGCTGCCTAGTGTTTGTATCCTGCTAGCATCATGTTTAACTTTCATGGAAATTTGAAATGGGGATGTTCAAACCCTAGCACCCAATGAATTCTAATAGGTTCAAATAAAATCATTTTCAATGATCCCAAAACGCCCTGTGAAAATGTTCATGATTTTGATAAAGGTGAAAAAAACCTCTGCCAAAAATGATGAGCATAATTGTTGGCCATTTTGTGGATTTTTGAATTAACCCATATTGTATTTGAATTGGGGCCTTTGAATTCTATAAATATTTTAAATGCTCCAAAAATTCTGGTTTCAATTGTGGGCTTTTGGAATAATCCAAATAATGCCCCCAATTTATCTCAGGAGTTTTAAAAATGAATTAGTATTTTTACTAAATCAAAACTTACTGCAGAAAATAGAAAACAGAAACTTAAATAAAGAGAGAGAAGAGGCCACTAGGCCACCCACCGAACCTACTCCGGCGGCCCACCATGGCCTCAAGACTGCTGGCCCAGCCCAAAGCGCCTCACAGTCTTCAACCTCCTGCCAGTAGGCAGGAGGGCGTTGGTCGCCGCGCGTGGGCACGTGCCCTGGCCACCTCCTCCCTCCCAGCCTGCCTGGCTCCTCCTCGACGCCCCGGAGACGCCACGCACCCCCCGGACCCCTCGTTCACTCTCCCCCTCGCCTCCCTCTCTCGTTCCTCCCCATGGCCGAGCCGCCACGAGCAGGCCACCGCAGTTCTCGCAGCCACCGCCGCCGCCTCGCTGAACCACCATACCCAGGAGGTTCCCCGCGTCCCCCTCGACCTCTCTGCTGAAGCACGCGACCGCGGGCGCCCCGAAACGTCGCCCTCGAGCTCGTCACCGCCGCATCTGCTCACCGGACTTCATCAATGATTCACCACCTACCGGTCCTCCCCGAGCCCGCTGAGCCTCCCCGTCGAACCACCGTGAGCCGTTCTACCTTTCCCCTCTGTTTTCCTCGTCGGATACGTGCCGTAGCTACCGCTCCCGTTAGCTCCCGAGCTCGCCGCCGCCGGCCATGACACCGCCGCGACAACAACTGCTGTCGCCCGCGTCCGAGCCTGTTAACATGCTCAGAAGCTCCCCAGCAAGCCAAATCCATCACCTGCACCTCCTACCGTGCACCCTAGCGCCGAGCCGCCGTGGTCGACGTTCCCGGCCACCCCACAGCCTCCCGAGGCCTCCCCTAGTTGCGCACGGGCACGGGCTACCTTCTGGTGCCCCTGGCGCGTCGATCCGTCGCCTCCGGCGAGGTCCGAGCGAACTCCGCCGCGGTTCGAGGTCACCGTTGGCGACGCTCCGGCGACCGTTGACGTGGCCATCTAGTTAGCGCTAATCCCCCACCACTTAACCCCCTGACCCACTTACATATGGGCCCCACTTCCTAATTAACCTTGTTTTAGTTTTGTTTAGATCAAACTAAACCCGTGGGCCCCACAGGTCAGTTTGACCCGGCCATGTCACCTGTTGACCTGGCCCCACATGTCAGCGACCCTAACCAGCACCGTGTCACCGACCAGTGGTCCCCACTGGTCAGGTTTGACCTGGACGGCGACTGTTGACCTGCTGAGGTCAGCATGATGCAATGCTGATGCAGTAATTGATTTTCTGGAGTTAATCTTTTTCGTGAAATTCCGTAAAATAGTGCTAACTTCTAAAAATCATATAAAATCAACCGTAACTCCAAATGAGATAAATTATATATGAAAAATGATCATAAAAATCCAATCTATCCATCTGTACCATTTTCATGCATGTTAGAACAACTTATAGCTGCTGTTTAGCACAAATCATATAAATGGCATTTGAATTTCACATATGGAGTTTGGATTTGAACTTAGGGTTCAAACCAACTTCATTTAACTTTGTTGCTAGTTGCATTAGCTCAAACCATAGCATATTGCCATATCACATTCATGCATCATATTTTTGCATTGCATTGATTGTGTTCTCCCTTGTTTGCCGGTATTTGTCCCCTCTCGGTAGACATGGTTCCGACGATGAGATGGATGACATCGATGAAGAGATATATTATCTTCAGAAGTGCCAGGCAAGCAAAACCCCCTTGTTCATTCCGATATAATCCCACTCTCTCGCTCCTGCTCTATTTTTACTGCATTAGGACAACAACGATTCATGTGTTACTTGTCATGTAGCTGAACCCCTTTATCCTCTCGCATGACCTCGTCATTCCACAAGAATTAGATGAAACCCACTAGCATGAGTAGGAGTTGTTTGAGCCCTGATGTGCCTACTCATTCATGCTTGTTTGTCATGCCTGCTATTGCTTAGAGTTGTGTCGTGTCCGATTCATCGGGAATGAATTGGAAAGTGGTGAACATGTCCCATCGTGTGTCGCCTAAGTGTGTGAACACGATTTGGTAAATGTAGCGGTGAGAGGCCATGTAGGAGTACATGGTGGGTTGTCTCATTGTAGCCGTCCTTAGGAACTGAGTTCTATGTTTGTGATCCATGAACAGTTACTACCACACATTGGGCTCCGGGCGCTCCAAGCTCTCTCGACTTATTAATCAACTTGATCTCTGTCCAGGTGTTCCAACTAGTTTCTGGTGTTTGTAGGTAGTGTTAGTAGTCTACCAAGTGGCACCCGGTACTGGTGGGCTTGGGACAGCCTAGGCACAAGTGGCCCGGTGTACCAAGTGGCACCCGGATGGTGGACTTGGGAACCCTGCACACATCGTTTGGGGCCGTGAGCGACACCCCGGCCGGATCTCCTTGAGGATGGAACCCGAATAGGCGATAAACCTGGACTAGAGACTTGTGTGGTTAGTCGTCGTGGCCGACTCCCTCGCCAAAGCTTCCGCTTGAAGGTTGCCGAGATACACGAGGTGTACATGGCGGTAAGTGGCGAGAGCGTGTGTGAAGAAGTACACCCTTGCAGGTTAATATGATCTATTCGAATAGCCGTGTCCATGTAAAGGACTTCTGGGTTGCGTGTACAGTACAAAGACAAGTGAAAGTGGATACTCTAAAATGCGCAAGATAAGCGTGAGTGCTATGGATGGCGTTCTCGTATGGAGACGGGAGCGGATCCATAGTGGTGTATTGATATGGTGAACATGCGGACTCGTGTGCGCCACCTCAAAAGAGTTACTTGCAGTCGTAGTTCAGGATAGCCACCGAGTCAAAGCTGGCTTGCTGCAGTCAAACTCCACCACCCCCTTTTGATAATGATGCATGTGTAGTTAGTTCTTATGTAAGTCTTGCTGAGTACAATTGTACTCACGTTTGCCAATTTTATGTTTTTGCAGAGAGACTTCAGTCTCGCTAGTAGTTCCGCGTGGACTTCGACGTTTAGCTTGTTACCTCAGCTACGATCTTGTGCCCTCGGCAGGATCTGGTAGATAGTCGGGCTTCTCAGCCTTTTTCATTTGTAGATGTCTATAATCAGACATGTTAAGCTTCCGTTTGTGCTTTGACTTGTATGCTCTGAGTGTTGGGTCATGAGACCCATGTTTGTAATATCTCGCTCCTTGGAGCCTAAGGAATAAATATTTGAGTCGTAGAGTTATGTTGTGATGCCATGTTGTATTTACACATATTGAGCATATTGTGTGTATGTTTGAAATGCTTGGTATGTGTGGGATCCGACAATCTAGTAGTTTATCCTTGGCAGCCTCTCATATGGGGAAATGTAGTCTAGTGCTTCCTGAGCGATAGTAGTCCGCTACAGCCCGGTTCACCGGAGTCCTGCTAGCCCAAGACTACTGCTTTGGACACTTGACTGGCCGGCATGTGTTTCACTTCGTTCCTATGTCTGTCCCTTCGGGGAAATGTCACGCGGTGATATTCGGAGTCCTGCCTAGCCTGCTACAGCCCGGGTTACCGGAGTCCTGTTAGCCCAGTGCTACAGCCCGGATTCATACGTTGATGACCGACATGTTCGATGTGATTCATGTATGCCTATCCCCAGGGGTTAGCGCTGCTTTGGGTTCACGACTAGCCATGTCGGCCCGGGTTCTCTGTCATATGGATGCTAGAGACACTATCATATACGTGAGCGAAAAGACGCAAATGGTCCCGGGCCATGGTAAGGCGACACCCGTGGGAATACCGTGCGTGAGGCCGCAAAGTGATATGAGGTGTTACCGGCTAGATCGATGTGACTTGGAATCGGGGTCCTGACATCATCCGACAGTACATCAAGCACAAAGTCTGAGGGAGCCCCCAACCAAACCTTACAAACTTCATCCCCTACGCCAACTCTAGCTAACTTATGCGCGGCAACATTAGCTGAACGTCTAACCCACATTACCATCGAATCTGCAAAACATCTCAACATCACCTTGATGTCCTCCACCAACGGCCCCGCAGCAGAGATATTCTTCTTTGGGGAGTTCAGTGCGTGAACTATCCCTGGCTATGTAGCTCCACGTGAACCCTCTCTGCGTTGATTTCTCGCGCCACATGAAGTCCTTGCCTGCATGCCAACATCTCTGTTGTCTCATGATCCACTATATCAGGGAAAAGATGGCACATTCCTGCCCTAAAAGCACCGTGGTGGTCCCTTAGCACTGCACTACCACCCGACTTGTCCTCTATCTTGGAAGTCGCTCCACCGGAGGTGACCTTGATCCACCCCTCCTCTGGCGCGTCCCACTTCTGGACCAGTTTTTGCACCGGTGTCTGGCTTGACGGAGCATGAGCTCCTTTCCATTCTTCCATGTGATCGAGGACGGAAGCTAGTTTTTCATGTGGCTGCTTGATCTTCCTCCCATCTCTAGCATCATTCCTAGCTAGCCATAGGCCATATATTGCCTGTATCGTCGCCTCTTTCTCTTCATCTGACGCCCCCGCTAGCCACCCAAGGAGCCAGCACGCCAGTTCACTCTGGGAGTCCATCGGACCAGGTGGGATTGCCACCCTAACTCCCTTCTCCGAGTGAAACAGCTTCCAGAATAAAACCGAATGTTGGCACACCAAAAAACGATGGTATATGGTTTCTTCTCTTCCACATGCCACACAAAAGACTCCGAGTTTTATTCATCATCGATGAAGTTCAGATCCCACCGGCAGGCCGTTTCTGATAAGCCTCCATAGGTGTATCTTTGCCTTGCGGCGCACATGTATCCCAAAGGGCAGAGAAACCCTTGTGACAGGCAACAGAGCTAGATGATTCCGGCTGTCCAGTTCTTGCTCTACCCCATGACAATTTCAGATGATAGGCCGATCGCACCATGAACACACCGCTCTTTGTGTAGTTCCAAGAGAGGTAATCCTCTCTTCCACATCCCCCAATAGCAATCTACAGAATGTCCACAACATCTCGGGGGGAAAACATCTCCTGAACTCTCTCCTTTCGCCAAGAGCTACCATCCGGCGTCAACAGATCGGCAACTTTCGTCACCCCTTGGACAAACACCTGGCCCAGTGGCTTTAAAGACCCCGCCTGCGGGATCCAATTTGCATGGTGGATGCTAATCTTTGAACCATCGCCAATACGCCAAATCAGTCCCTCTCGCAACAGGTCCCGTCCATGTAGAATGCTTCTAAAAGTGTACAAGGCCACAGCGGGGCAAGTTGCTGACAAGATGGAGTCCTCCTTAAAATATCTCGCCTTTAGGACCCTAGCACATAGAGATTGGGGGTATTGCAGAATTCTCCACGCCTGTTTGGCGAGAAGAGCCTGATTTAAAGGCTCCGGATCTCTAAATCCCATCCCCTCTTCTATTTTTGAATAGCACATTTTTTGCCACGAGATCCAATGTACTTTCGGTTCACCATCTTTCGCTCCCCACCAGAATTTTGACGAGTTAGAGTTCAGTTTCCAGCACGTTTTCTTTGCGAGGATAAAACCGCTCATAGTGAACGTAGGTACGGCTTGGAGCCCCGACTTGATCAACACTTCCCTTGCCTTTTTCGAAAGGCCTTGTCCCTTCCCACCACTTACTTTTCCCTTAGAGCTCTCCGTGACATACTGGAAGGTTCCATCCTTTGATCTCCCAACCAGTGTTGGTAGACCAAGATACCTTTCACTTAGCGCTTCCAATGAAATACCCAATACTGTTTTGAGCTCATCCTTAGTATTGTCCTGGCACCCCTTACCAAAGAAGATAGAGGACTTTTGCAGATTTAGCTTCTCACTCGAAGCTTGTTCATATATGGCCAGGATATCTCTAAGTGTCCATTTTATCCTTAGATCCCTCAAGAATACAATGTTATCATCGGCGAACAGAAGGTGTGTGACATGGGGGCCACTTCTCCCAAACGAAACCCCTTTGATTTTTTATTAGTCTGAGCCCTTTTCAGTAGTGCAGAAAAACCCTCAACACAAAACAAGAACATGTAAGGAGAGAGAGGGTCCCTCTGCCGGAGACCCCTTGAAGGCACAAACTTCCTAGACAAGCCTCCATTCATTTTGACTGAGAAACTAGCAGTACATACACACCTCATAATCATCTCAATCCATTCTGATGCAAAGCCAAACCTATTCATTACTTGTTGCAGAAAACCCCATTCAACTCTATCGTAGTCTTTCATCATATCCAACTTCACAGCACACAAAGGTTTCCTTCTCTTCCGATTCGTTATCGCATGAACACACTCATAAGCAACAAGAACATTGTCCGTGATGAGCCGCATGGGTACGAACACGCTCTGCTCCTCTGATATGAAAATGGGAAGGATGATTTTTAGTCCGTTAGCCATCACCTTTGTCGCAATTTTGTATAGCACATTACACAAGCTAATTGGCCTAAACTGAGAAAGTAACTCCGGTGAGTTGACTTTCAGGATCATTGTCGGTGTCAAAACCGGCGGATCTCGGGTAGGGGATCCCGAACTATGCGTCTAGGCCGATGGTAACAGGAGACAAGGGACACGATGTTTTTACCCAGGTTCGGGCCCTCTCGATGGAGGTAATACCCTACTCCTACTTGATTAATATTGATGATATGGGTAGTACAAGAGTAGATCTACCGCGAGATCAAGGAGGCTAAACCCTAGAAGCCAGCCTATGGTATGATTGTTGTCCTGTCCTACGAACTAAAACCCTCCGGTTTATATAGACACCGGATAGGTTAGGGTTACATAGAGTCAGTTACAATGGTAGGAGATCTACATATCCGTATCGCCAAGCTTGCCTTCCACGCCAAGGAAAGTCCCATCCGGACACGGGACGAGGTCTTCAATCTTGTATCTTCATAATCTTGGAGTCCGTCCGTGATGATAGTCCGGCTATCCGGACACCCCCTAGTCCGGGACTCCCTCAGTAGCCCCTGAACCTGGCTTCAATGATGATGAGTCCGGCGCGCATATTGTCTTCGGCATTGCAAGGCGGGTTCCTCCTCCGAATACTTCATAGAAGGTTTTGAACACCAGGATAGTGTCCGGCTCTGCAAAACAAGTTCCACATACCACCGTAGAGAGAATAATTTTTGCACAGATTCTGCTAATCGCATTCCCGGCGTGACATCACACCACGGCCGTGCCTTTATATGAATTGTTTTCTTGTTCCACCTCGGTAGCGTTTAGCGAGGCGGTTTCCTTGGCACGCCTTATCAAAGCATAGATCGTGCCCCTTATTCCGGGATTCTCATCAATACGGACGTGGGTAACCCATCCGCCGCCATTGATTACGACGCTTGGGAAATAAGCGAGTTTTACAAGGCTGGTGGGGACGATAGCTTCGTCATTCCATATAAGGGGATAAGGATCCACCTTTTCACCCACGCCTTCTTCCTCCTTTGCTTATCCATTTCACAAGACTCGAGCTCCAGCGCCCAAGTCAGCACATTCCTCCTCAACCTTCTCCAACCATGTCAGGAGCGGGAGGCAGATGGATGGCCTCCTCCGTCGCGGAGGGGCACATCACAAGACTGCAGGAGGCCGGATACTTGTCCCATGACATCACAGACAAAGCTGCCCGATGCGGGCAGCTTATTCCAACCCCGGCCCCATGAGAGGGTAGTGTTTCTCCCCACTTCCTCCATGGACTAGGTTTTCCACTTCACCCATTTGTCCGGGGCTCATGTTCTACTACGGCCTGGACTTCCACGACCTGGCCCCAAATTTCATCCCCAACATCTCGGCGTTTATCGTCGTGTGCGAGGCCTTCCTCTGCGTCCAGCCCCACTTTGGCTTATGGCTGAAGATCTTCAACGTCCGGCCGAAGGTAGTGGGTGGCCGTCAGCGAGTCTTGAGGCGCCATGGTTGGCAAGATGGCCAAAGTCCTATGGCTCGAGGGCGCCTTTGTGGAGACAATAAAGGGGTGGCAATCGGGGTGGTTCTACATCACCGAGCCACGCGACCCCGAATGAGTGGCGGCCCCCGAATTCAGATCTGGCTTCCCCACACGGCTCTCGTCATGGAAAGAGACGGGCCTGACGTGGGGGAATTCGGAAGAGCTATCCGGACTCCAAACATGCGTCCGGGACCTGGTGGACAAGAATCTCAAGCTTGTCGACGTAATCCAGGTGATGCTCATCCGCCGGATTCTCCCATGCCAACAGCGGACTTTTAATTTGTGGGAGTTTGATCCGGCACAGCACCGAACCTTGAGCCAGCTCTTTGACACTACGTACGAAGATGCCTGGAAGGTGCTGTTCAAGGGTGCCGAAGCCCCCGCATCTGCTAACAAAGATTGCGGGTACAGCTCGCGGCGTCAAGCCGGCGAGGTAAGTTTATTTTACCCTTTACGGCACTCTATTTTCATAGATTGACTCTATGTGGGATCTAAAACTCCCTAATCTTTGACAGGACTGGCTGAAGACGTCCAGACAGATTAACTGTCCGGCTCCTTTGCCGGAAGACCCGGAGGACGCCCGATTAACGGGGCTGCTGGCTCCGGCGCCCCATGTGGTGCCGGAGAAGAAGGCCAAGAAGGAGGCCACGGAACTCGAAGGAGCTCCCGACGCCAGGTGCTGTCCGATTCTCGATGCAGAATCTTCTCCGAGGACGCAGGAGGAAGAAGAAGAAGCTCCTCCCTAGCGGGAGGAGAAGAAAAGGAAGGCCGCCTAACCGGGAGGCCGGAGGGTCCAAGAAGGGAAAAACCCTTCCTCCGGACTTCTCCACCAACGTCGACAGCGACGAGGAGGATTGGCCAACAAGGGCCAAGCCCCTGGCGCGATCGTAAGTGTCCGGATACCCATGACTTTTTATTATTGCAAAGTGTTCTCTAATGTCGAACAACCGTGCAGCCCGCCCAAGGGCGAGTTCACCGATTCATCGAGCGGGTCCTCGGCTCGCCGGAAATGGAGAGTACTTCGCTTCCGACCGCCTCCTCGCTTTCACGCCAGACGACGCCATGTGGGGCCCCAAGGGGGCTTGGTCAAGAGGAGGTAGCGCAGGAGGTGCCACAAGGCAACCTCCCGGACTCAGCGCTGCTGGGGAAAGACCCCCAGGGGCTCTAAGCCCGACCCTCGTCCGGACTCCATGCCGGAACCATCAGCGGTTCCGGAGTCCGGCCAGCGGATCCTTCGCAAGAAGGGTAAGACGCCGGTGTCCTCTGTCCAACCGGAGGCACTGGATAGCTTACTGGAGGTGCTTAACAGCGCTTCCATCAAGGAGGAGCACCGCACTGTTATGAGTGCGGTGATCCGGACAGTTCAGTCCGCCAAGAGTGGACGGACCGAAGCCTGTACTAGCCTTCTAACAGGCTTTGAGGTAAGTTTAGAATATGTAAAAATATTTCCACATAGACAGTAGCCCCTGATGCTTAGTTCGGTGTTCAGAAAGAAAAGCCGGAATAAGGATCTAAAAAGATATACGCAGGAGTCTAACATAAGTATGTCAATATGGGAATGCAGGCTGCGCTGCTGACCTCTGCCGCACTGACTGCGGAGGTCAATGCATTGAAGCAGAACCTTGAGCGGTCCGAGAATGAGCTCGAACAAGCCAAGAAGCAGCTCGAGGACAAGGAAGGTAAGTAATACCTTATTAAAGAAGTACCTTATAGAAAAGGTTTTGGTTGCAAAAAATAACAGGAATAACTTGGGTACTACAAGGGCCACGAACGAGGTGGCGACCCTGAAGGAAGCGGTGTGCGTGGCCGAAAACAAAGCGGCTACGGAACGCACCGAGCGAGAGAAGGGAGAGGCGCAGCTGGCTACAGAATGCAAGAGCTCCAAGCTCTTGTGGAAAAACACGAGAGTTTGGAGCGTGACTCGAAGAATCGAGAGTCCGAGCTCCCCTCGGCTCTTGAGAGTGCCAAAGCTGCTAAGGCCGAGGCCCAAAAAGCCTTCCAGGAAATTGATTCGTTAAAGAAGATAGCGGCGGGTAAGGCATTCTTTATGCAAAGCAAGCATGTGAAAGTGAATTACCTATTACTTACCCGGATTCAGAGATCTCCAGGAGCATTCGCAGATTTGAGGACGGACATCCGGTGCCCCTAAGCGACCAGTTGAAGCAGCTGGTCGAGCTCCACAAGGTCGCCGAACAGGCCATGAGGGGCCTTGTAGTGCGGCTGTGGCCATTGGAAGCCATGCCTGGGAGCTACTTCGGCTTGGTGCAGCGGCTTGTGGACGCCTGTCCACGAATTGAAGTCATCAAGCGCTCCGTCTGCATCGAAGGTGTCCGTCGGGCCCTTGCCCGTGCTAAAGTGCACTGGGGCAAGCTGGATGCGGAGAAGCTTGTGATGGACGGGCCACCGAAGGGCCATGAGCATCGCACGCCCGAAATGTACTATGAGGGCCTCCTGAAGGGTGCCCGCCGAATAGCGGATGAGTGATCCAAAGATGTAATTTTTGAATAGGCTCGCATTTGTTATCCTGTACGCTGAAAACCTATTCATATGCGCTAAGCAACGCTTGTTAATTTAAAATATTACCTTCTGTGCGGCCGTTTATCAAATTTGAAAGATGGCAAGTCGCTGGCTTCAGCCCCCTTGCCACGAGTGCAGGGGTGTTCGGGATAAACTTGAGCACTCTTGTTCCCATTCTTGGGTCCATCTAGGGAGGCGCTCAACACAACAAACAAGGCAACCGGACTTATAATGCTTGAACACTCTCACTTAGCCATAGAATTCTATAATTTTAAATTTCGAATAAGCCCCTAGTATTCGGAAGACCGAGTTCGTGGCGCTATCCATGCCTTGGCCGGACAATTCCGGTTCCTCGCTCTAAGCGGCATAAGTCTTTAGGGACCTAAAAAACCTCTCAAACAGCGATCGGCTCTCGCCTCTATCATGACGGTCAGTTTTAGCTTTCTCCACCGAGGTGCTCGACCCAGCTCAAGCTGGGGCACAATCGCGATGGTTCTCCCGTGCTACCTTAGCCGATATAGCGAACGTAAGGTACCAAAACACAGGAGCCGCAAACCCAACTATTGACCCAAGACATGATTCGGAGACGATTCATATAATGCTATAAGTTCGGGGTGTCGCACTTGTGAAAGTGTTTGGACTTATCACACCATAATTTTGGGATACTTAAGCCCCTGGTGTATTGGCCGTACCAAAGTGTACTGTTGCAACATGTCGTGAAATGAACATATATATAGATAAAGAAAAGAGTGCAAAGCTATGCATTGTTTATTCAAAAAGGGTACTGCAATGAAAGCAGAACGATACAAATAGTGCTATAAGCAAGGGATAGGACTATCTAACATGTCCCCCTCCAGGGGTAAGCTGGGGGATGGTATGTAAAACAGGTATAATGCTCGTAATAGAGACCACGTGAACATTCGACGTGGCTTTCCGCTTCCCTGGTTGTTGCAACGTGAGTTCGGCGATTCAAGTGCCGGACAGGACTTCTCAAAGACGGAGTCCTGAAAGTAAACAAATAGAAAAAAGAAAAGAAAAAAGAATGACCAATCTGGAGCCCCTGGTGCGGTCGAGCCGCATTCTTGGCATGTCGTGGTCTTGCCCCTCCCCATATGCCCATGGTATCTCCAGAGCGTAATTATGTACGCGTAATACTAGCTTCGCAATTTCGCGAGGGCTGGGGTTGGGGCCGGATTGCTACGCATGCTTGAATCGTGCCAGGCGGTCTTGATGTAGGTTACTCCGGGCGCGCTATACAGTGTCCGGACGCTTAGTGGCCGGACTCAAGAATTGCTGTGAGAGGCTGCTTAGTACCTCCGCCGCGAGGGCCGCCGTGTGCTCCTCCGTTCGGAGAGAGAGTTCGGTGTTTCCATTGACCGTGATTACTCCTCGAGGGCCTGACATCTTGAGCTTGAGGTATGCGTAGTGTGGCACCGCATTGAATTTTGCAAATGCGGTTCGTACGAGCAGTGCATGATAGCCGCTGCAGAATGGGACGATGTCGAAGATTAACTCTTCACTTCGGAAGTTATCCGGGGATCCAAAGACCACTTCGAGTGTAACTGAGCCCGTACAACTGGCCTCTACACCCGGTATGACGCCTTTAAAGGTCGTCTTTGTAGGTTTAATACTTGAGGAGTCTATGCCCATTTTGCGCACTGTATCCTGATAAAGCAGGTTCAGGCTGCTACCGCCATCCATCAGGACTCTGGTGAGGTGAAATCCGTCGATAATTGGGTCAAGAACCAATGCGGCAAAGACGCCGTGACGGATGCTAGTGGGGTGGTCCCTTCGATCGAAGGTGATCGGGCAGGAAGACCATCGGGTGAACTTGGGCGATCGCTCCATCGCATATATCGTCCCTTAGTGCACGCTTCCGCTCCCTTTTGGGTATGTGGGTGCGTATATCATGTTCACCGTCCACACTTGTGTAGGAAAACCCTTCGTCCTCTATTGTTCGGGCGGCCGGGCTCTTCCTCGTCATCGCTATGCAGCCCCTTGTCATTGAGTTCGGCACTTAACTTGCTTCATTTGCTTGAACAACACCCAACAATCCCTGTTGGTGTGATTGGCTGGTTTTTCGGGGTGCCATGCATCCGCACAAGCGATCGAGTATTCGGTCCAAGTTGGACGGGCCCTGGGTATTTCTTCTGAATAGCTTCTTCCGCTGACCGGGTTTAGAGCCTCTGAATCCGGCATTGACGGCCGTATCTTCAGTATTATCGCCGTTAATGCGGTGCTTGTTCTTGTTGCGACGCGACCTGCCATTGTTGTCCTTGGTATCCAAACTATCAGGGTGTTTGGCCAAGTTGTTGCTTCGAGCTAGCCAGCTGTCCTCTCCCGCACAAAAGCGAGTCATGAGGGTTGTGAGGGCTGCCATAGATTTCGGCTTTTCCTGTCCTAGGTGCCGCAAGCCACTCGTCACGGATGTTATGTTTGAAGGCTGCAAGGGCCTCGTGATCCGGACAGTCAAAGATTTGATTTTTCTTTGTTAAGAACCGTGTCCAGAATTGTCTGGCCGATTCTTCTGGCTGCTGAATTATGTGGCTAAGGTCATCGGCGTCTGGTGGTCGCACATATGTGCCCTGGAAGTTATCAAGGAATGCGGCTTCGTGTCCTCCCAACAACCAATTGATTCTGCTGGCAAGTTGTTGAGCCAATGCCGAGCTGGTCCTTTAAGCTTGAGTGAGAGGTATTTGATGGCATGTAGATCATCACCGCGGGCCATGTGGATATGGAGGAGATAGTCTCGATCCAGACCGCAGGATCTGTGGTACCATCGTATGATTCGATGTTTACAGGTTTGAAGTCCTCAGGGATTTGATGATCCATTACTTCATCTATGAAGCATAGTGGGTGTGCGGTGCCTCTGTATTGGGCTATATCACGACGTAGCTCATATGAGCTTTGTCTACTGTGTCGGCCCGACCGGGTTTGTCAGATCCGCGCGACGGTAATCATCCCGCATCGTTACGCCCACGCGATCCGTAGATCGATCTTGTATGTTTTGCCTTATCCTCCAATATATCTCGCAAGTCCGGTAGCGTTTTCTCGTGCCTTTGTACTTTTTGAGCGGCGTCGGGGTGTGGCTTGAGCGGAGGGCCAAGAGGCTTCACTGTCGCGGCCACGGGGTGGCCGATCTGCCATGTCGTGCGCTGGTGACTTGGGTGCTTCCTCTTCGGCTGCAAGGAGGGGCGTTCGAGTTCATACTCTTCGGCTGCAAGGACTTCAGTCCATCTGTCAGCTAGCAAGTCTTGATCAACTCTAAGCTGTTGCTGCTTTTTCTTGAGGTTGCTTGCCGTGGCTATAAGCCTGCGTTTGAAATGCTCCTGTTCGGCGGGATCCTCAGGCATGACAAATTTGTCGTCGTCGAGGCTTGCCTCATCTTCCGAGGGAGGCGCATAATTATCGCCCCTCGACCTCTCTTTTTCTCGCTGCATCGTGCGGACTTGCTTCTCCCTCCTCCCGTGGCCGATTCCTCTTTGAGGGGGTTCTCTTCGGCAATGTCCGGGGTGTTATTATCTCCCGTGCCGGAATCACCGTTTTTTTTCTGGCGAGATTTAGAGCGGCGCCACCGGGACGTGGCGCCTTTTTGCTTCTTGGAGGGTCATCCTCCGTTGTTCCATCGCCATTCCCATCTTTTGGGATATCCACCATTTATATGTCGTATGATGAGGTGGCCTTCCGATTGCCACAAGTATTTGGGTCTTGGTCGTCTCCAGCATCGTCGTCCATACCGTCGATGTCTTCGAAGTCGAAGTCGAGCATGTCGGTTAAATCATCGACAGTGGCTACAAAGTGGGTGGTGGGTGGGCGTTGAATTTCGTCGTCCGTATCCCAACCTTCCTGTCCGCAGTCCGGCCAGGGCTCTCCAGATAAAGAGAGAGACTTTAGTGAATTCAGAATATCGCCAAAGGTCGAGTGCTGAAAGATGTCTGCGGCAGTGAACTCCATAACGGGTGCCCAATCGGATTCGATTGGCAGGGGCGCGGGGCGTTCGGAGTCCGGAGAGGAGTCCGGCACCCTGGAGTCGAGGTCTTTGCAAAGGACAGGGGCGGAGTTCGGCTCGATCGCCGTAGAGATTGTAGCCCCCGAGGCAGTGTCCAACCACTCGTCCTCGATCGGGGAATCCGGCTCCGGATTAAGGGTCGGAGTGGACGCTGGTGCGGCCTCCGAGCAACTGCTCGGCTGCAGAGCTAGATCATGCCCATCGAGACAAGTCTTGGCGCTGCTGGGTGGCTCGAACCCATCGAAGATCAAGTCTCCGCGGATATCGGCCGTATAGTTCAAACTTCCAAATCTGACCTCGATGGCGGGCGTAGCTTTCGATCTGCTCCGGATGGCCAGCGAATTGGGTTCATAAGCCGCCGAACACGAAGATCTGTTCGGGGAGAAAAGTCTCAACCTGGACCGCATCGTTGTTGATGATCGAAGGAGCCATCGGGCCTATTGGTGACGACACAGAGGAACTCTCAATGAAAGCACCAATGGCGGTGTCAAAACCGGCGGATCTCGGGTAGGGGGTCCCGAACTGTGCGTCTAGGCGGATGGTAACAGGAGACAAGGGACACGATGTTTTTACCCAGGTTCGGGCCCTCTCGATGGAGGTAATACCCTACTCCTGCTTGATTAATATTGATGATATGGGTACTACAACAGTAGATCTACCACGAGATCAAGGAGGCTAAACCCTAGAAGCTAGCCTATGGTATGATTGTTGTCCTATCCTACAGACTAAAACCCTCCGGTTTATATAGACACCGAATAGGTTAGGGTTACACAGAGTCGGTTACAATGGTAGGAGATCTACATATCCATATCGCCAAGCTTGCCTTCCACGCCAAGGAAAGTCCCATCCGGACACGGGACGAAGTCTTCAATCTTGTATCTTCATAATCTTGGAGTCCGGCCGTGACGATAGTCCGGCTCGGATTCCCCCTAGTCCGGGACTCCCTCAATCATCACAAGCACAGTTGCATTAAAAATTCTTCGGAGCTTCCACCCCACTCAAAAAATCGTGAACAGCACAACACACATCATCACCCAACAACGACCAGTGTTGTTGATAAAATAGTGCAGGAAACCAATCCGGTCCAGGTGATTTTGTCGGACCCATCTGAAATAGAGCCGTCTCTATTTCTTTGTTCGTGAAAGGAGCAATTAGTGCTGCATTCATCTCAGGTGTGACTAGTGTATCAATGTTCTGGATTAGACTCGCTGCTCCTATAGTACCCCCTGAAGTGGAAAGCTTTTCATAAATGTAGCTGCCATCTCCCTCATCTCTTCATCAATCATGTATTTAGTTACATCTTCTCTCCTTAGCGCTTTGACTGTGTTTTTCCGCTTTCTATGCGAGGCATGATTTTGGAAGTATTGGGTGTTTTGTTCCCCCGCTTTTAGCCAATCTACTCTCGAGCGTTGACGATACATAATTTCTTTCCTCTCATAAACTTCTCGGAGCTGTTCTTCTATATCTCGCACCTCTAGTTGAAAGCCAGAGTGCAAAGGTCTCTCTTTTGCATCGAGCAGCAGCGACTTTAGCTTCTTTATTTGCCGCCCGATCGACCCGAACACCTCCCAAGCCCATCGCTGCATAGAGCCCGTCATGCTGCCCAGCTTTTTCCATACTGCTTTCAGCCCCTCCTCGCCCGAGCCGGCCGCCTGCCATGCCTCATCTATCATTGTCATATACTGATCATGTCTGGTCCATGCTTCTTCAAACCGAAATTTCCTCTCCCCCGATCTCGCATGACATGGAGCCGTCTCAAGTACACGCACTAACAGGGCTTGATGGTCGGACTCCTAGCATAAAATGTGCTCCACTGTCGTCTCCGGGAAACGATCATTGCACGTAGCTCTGTCCAATCTCACCTGTATATTTTTCGGCCCATATCTCTTGTTATCCCAAGTGTACGGGTACCCCGAGAAACCCAAATCTGCCAGCCCACAATCAGCTAGGCAATCAAGGAAGTCCTCCATTTGAGAGAAAGCCGTTTGGTTACCACCCAGCTGGTCCGTCTAAAAAAGTGCCTCATTAAAGTCCCCCACACATATCCATGGTAAATCATCCTGGGCACAAAGATATCGAATAGCATCCCAAGATTTTTTCCGAAGCTCAGTCCGTGGTTCACCATAGAATCCAGTGATTCTAAAGGTTTTACCATCGCACAATACTTCAACATCAAGGAAATATTGACACCATGGTCTAATGGTAACCTGGATGCGCTCTCTCCAGCACAATGCAAGACCTCCACTTCTCCCCTTGCAGTCCACCCCGACACCACTCCTGAACCCCAAACTCCACTTAAGTCTCTCCATAGCTTTTGCCGATTTTTTTTGTTTCACAAAGAAAAACCACCGCCGGGTTGTGTGACCGTATCAGGTCCCGTAACTCGCCAACTGTCGAGTCCAACCCCAAGCCCCGACAGTTCTAGGCCAAGATGTTCATTGGTCTCGGCGGCCCCGGGATCCGGGACTCGCCGCTTTAGCACCACGCTTCTGAATCCGGTCGAACACCGAGGCCATCTTCTGCCTCGTATCGCGAAAGAACGTCTTCTCACTACCATGTTTATCAACATCCCCCTTGGCTACCCAGACTTGGTGAGAAGATCTTCGTTTCCTGCTTACATCCTCACGTCGTGCATGGGGATCTACACGACGGTTGTCCTCCACATCATTTCTGTATTTTCTCACGTAGTAGCTGTCGGTGTCAAAATCGGTGGATCTCGGGTAGGGGGTCCCGAACTGTGCGTAAAATTTCGATGGTTACAGAAGACAGGGGACACGATGTTTACCCAGGTTGGGGCCCGCTCTATGGAGGTAATAGCCTACTTCCTTCTTGATTGATCTTGATGAATATGAGTATTACAAGAGTTCATCTACCACGAGATCGTAATGGCTAAACCCTAGAAGCCTAGCATGTATGACTATGGTAATGAGTATATCCTTTTCGGACTACACCCTCCGGTTTATATAGACACCGGGAGGATCTAGGGTTACATAGAGTCGGTTACATAGAAAGGAATCTTCATAGTTGATCGCCAAGCTTGCCTTCCACGCCAAGGAGAGTCCTATCCGGACACGGGTACAGTCTTCGGCCTTCGTATTTTCACAGCCCATCAGTCCGGCCCATGGATAACAGGCCGGACGCCCGAGGACCCCTTAGTCCAGGACTCCCTCAGTAGCCCCTGAGCCTGGCTTCAATGACGAGGAGTCCGGCGTGCAGATTGTCTTCGACATTGCAAGGCGGGTTCCCTTCTTTTCTGAACTCCAAGATAGTCTTCGGACGCGATGGTAGTATCCGGACCTGTCACACACACCATACACAACCGCAGAGAGAGTATAATTTTACACGAGTCCAATCCGCTGAAAACTTTTTGTAGCATGACATTACGTCTGACCGGTCATAATTCCGAACCGTTTTGTGTCCGCCGCTCCATGTTCCGAGACGCGGTTGCCATTGGCACGTCTTGTCAAAGCAGAGATCGTGCCCCCTTATTGTGGGATTCTCATCAATGCGGGTATGGGTAACCCAACTGTGTCGTTTACACAGGCCTTGGGAACAGGCGAGCTTTTAGGGTGAGTGGGGAGGCGCTTGAAATTCGCGGCATTTATAAGGGGACAAGGATTCCCTTTTTTTTACCCACACCCTTTCTCTCCTTCAGCCCTTCTGTCCTTGAGCTCCAGCGCCAAAGCTTTAGCTTTTCCTCATTCGATAAAGCGCTCCAAACATGTCCGGATCCGGAGCTAGAGGCAAATGGATGGCCTCTTCTGTTAAGAAGAAGGACATCAAGGAGCTCCGGGAGGCCGGATACCTGGCCAAGGAGATTTCTCACCGACTCCCGGTCAAAGGACAGATCATCCCCACTCCAGAGCCCCATGATAGGGTTGTGTTTCTCACCCATTTTGTCCGCGGGCTGGGATTCCCTCTCCACCCGTTCGTCCATGGACTGATGTTTTACTACGGGCTAGACTTCCATGACCTAGCCCCCAACTTCATTCTCAACATCACAGCATTCATTGTCGTGTGTGAGGCCTTTCTCCGCATCCCACCTCATTTCGGCCTATGGCTGAAGACCTTCAATGTGAAGCCGAAGGTGGTGAGCGGCCAACAAGTAGACTACGGACGCGCCATGGTGGGCAAAATGCCCAATGTTACTTGGCCCGAAGGCTCCTTTGCGAAGACGGTGAAGGGGTGGCAATCGGGGTGGTTCTACATCACCGAGCCACACAACACTGACTGGGCGGCGGCCCCCGAATTCCGATCCAAAATCCCGATGCGGCTCACCTCCTTGCAAGAGAGGGGCCTAACCTGGCACTACAAAAAAAAGACACATCCGTGACATTTTGGGCCGAACGAAAATCTTTTCTGTCATACTTATGACACTTCTATGATGATAATTGTGACAAAACCCGGTATCATCATAGATGTGGTGGGGTCCTACTTCTATGACAAAAAATCATGACAGAAAATGGGCTTTTCGTCCCGGGCGGGCCGAGACGCAGCTTGTATGAAATTCTTTGGGCCGTCCATGACGGAAAAACCGTGGTAGAAGCGAGGGCGAGGAAAATATCGAGTGTTCCTGCCACGGTGGGTGGTCGGGGCGAAGCGATGCATCGCTTTCTCGTCAGACGCCAAGACGCATCGTGGGTGCGAGGCATTGGGCTCTAACTAAACCCGAGCGATTGCACCGCAGCTACGCGTTCATCAACCCGAGCGACGATCGATCGATGGCTGTTAACTGAACCCGATCGATCGATTCCTTCGCTACTGCTGCTAACTGAAGCTGATCGATGCTGCCTCTGGATGAACAATGAGTGTTGCGAGGGGGGTTGGATGAACAGTTCCCGATGGGGGTGGATGAACAGGACCCCGTGGTGTTGCCTCTGGATGAACAGTGAGCGTTGCTGGGGGGTTTGGATGAACAGTTCCCGGTGGGGGCGGATGAACAGGACCCCGATCATTCGAGCCGGTTGGGGCTGGATGAACAGGAACCCGTTGAGGGCAGGGTGAACAGGACAACCCCATGGAGGGTAGGATGAACAGTAGCCAGTGGAGGGCAGGATGAACAGTAGCCCGTGGAGGGGTGGTTGAACAGGAGCCTGTTGGATTTCGGGTTCCGGCAGACCCTCTAGGTTCGAACACTGGGGTGCGCGCAGAGATCTCGCCCTCTACCTACCTGCACCTTGCCGCCTCGCTAGGATCTAAACTATGAAAGGAACAACACAAGAGACACAAGGTTTATACTGGTTCGGGCCACCAATGTGGTATAACACCCTACTCCAGTGTGTGGTGTGGTGGATTGCCTCTTGGGCTGATGATGAACAATACAAGGAAGAACAGCCTCATGAGGGTCTCTGTTCTTGGCTGGTGCGATGAACTGCTAGGGGGAGTTCAGTCGCTATCTCTCTGCTGATTCCAGATCAAGATCCGATCTAGCTGCCTCTAACCTGTGGGTGGCTAGTCCTATTTATAGGCAAAGACCCTGGGCCTCTTCCCAAATATTGGAGCGGGAAGGGCGACAACAATTGGCCATTTTGAAGGGGAACATCTAGTACACTTATCCTGACTAAAGTTGGTCCTCGCCTGTCAAAGGCTCTAGTGGTGACGCCGGCTTGGGCTCCACGATGACTTCCTTCCTGCCGTTGCGACGGTCTTGGTCTTGTTGCACCGAAACGGATGCCTTTGCTTGATACTCTTGCCTGTGCTTGCTCCCTTTGCACCAAAGAGGAAAGAAGGACATTGCGCGGCTGGCGCACGCCTGGCACCCTTGGTCGTCATGGCTTGCGTCATGGGCACCTCGTGAGGTACCCCACCTTGATCTCTCCGCCTCCTCATGAGCCAACCTGACGAGGCCGTGCCTGAGGAAGCTTCCTGTCATCCGCCCCATGAGGCTTGGCCCCTTGCGAGGGTCTTGAGCTTGTGCCAATGAAGATGGGCCGTGCTGGGCCACCCCTTGAGCCACGCCGCAGGCCGCAGGCGGCAAGTCTGGGTACCCCCGTTCCCAGAACGCAGACAGTAGCCCCTGAGACCAAGGCGCGCCTGGACTTGGATGAGTAGAGAAGCGAAGGGGCAAGTGCGAAGCGCCGCGGGCCCTAACAGCCTGCGGCCTCGGACGCCGCGTGGCGTTTGATTGGACGTGGGTGGCCCTGTTCCCCCACGCCTCCTTATTTTGGGCCCAGCTAGGCGGATCCATGGTTGCACACAGTCGTCCCTCTTTTTGCCGCTTCGACCGTGCCCTGCTCTTCCTCCTCTCGAGCTCCAGTTTCGGCTTCCAATCCAATCTCGAATCCTCCCCCCTTCCGTCGCCATGGCTCCGACGAAGAAGGGGAAAGGGAAGAAACCCATGCCTCTACCTCGCTCGCCGTCGTCGGCGGCTCCTGCCGTCGATCGGCCGATCTTACTCAACCGAGAAGGCTAGGGCAAGGTCAGCTCTGCTCTGGCCACTATCTTCAACGAGTGCGGGAGGACGACGGCCTGGCCCGCGTCCCACTTCTCCATTGACAGAATAGTCACCAAGGTCCGGTACTTTGCCGACGCCCTGTGGGCGGGACTGGTTCCCCCATTTTCCAATTTATTCAACGCTGTGCTTTCCCATTACCAGATCCATATGATGCATTTGGGTCCTGAATCCATTACTCTTCTTGCCGTCTTCGCCTTTGTCTGTGAGGCAATGATGGGCATCCCTCCTTCAGTTGCCTTGCTGCGTCACTTCTTCTCTCTGCGCCTCATCGACCCCACCCAATGCTCGGGGTGCGTGAGCTTCATTGCCGCACCAGAAACAGCGGCTTCAGGGATTGATTTCAGTCTTCCTCAGCCCACGCCTGGGTTCCGCGAGCGGTGGCTGTACGTGGATGTCGGGGTGCCCAGCCCCCTGCTTTTGGAGCCAACATCTCCCGTTGTCCCCAATTCAGGCTAGGGCCAGGAGACGCTCATGAGCCCCCGGCTCGTCTTCGTCTGGCGTCTCTTCGTGTTCCTGGGGGCGCTCGACGTGACGGCGCCCAAGGTGGTGAAGGAGTTCCTGTTATGCCGCATTGCCCCTCTCCAGCATCACTCCCGCCGGATGTGGGCCTTCGGCGGGCGTGAGGATCGCATGAGGCTCCAGGAGGTGGACTTGACGCCTGAAGCGCTGAGGAAGGTGCTCTTGGTCTTGACTGGGGACCCTTCCCCCGGCAGCATCCAGCAAGGTGGGGCTTTGCTGTACTTTTGCTCGAACAGGGGCGACTTTGTGAATCAGATGCCCGGCTTCGACGAATGAAGCTGCGCCGCTGGCCTCCCCTGGGGCCTCGCGAGAACCCAGTGGTGGTGACTGCCCTTCCAGTCGCCCACGGCGGTCCTTCCTCGAGTGGCGGAGCAGGGAGGCACGGGCCGCTGGAGGCTGAGGGGGCCCCCGCCGGGATGACGATGCCAGGCAGCACTCCTGAGGGGGCAGCTCCTGAGGCCCGTACTGCTGCGGCTGGAGGCGTTGAGCCGCTGCCCGCGGCGCCCGTGGTTGAGGCCCCTGAGGCCCTAGCTACCCTTCTTGGTGGGGCGACCGGCGGTGTGCATCAGGACGATGCCCCTGACGCTGGTCACCTCGATGCTTCTTCCTCGTTGCAGGATGACCCTTGCGCTCAACTCCTGGGCCGCTTCTGCATGGACTTCGAGGCTCTCCGGAAGAGAAGGGGGGCCTTGGGTGACGATTACCCTTGCCGCCTGCTGAAGCGCAGGAAGTATTTCGCCATTGATGAGTAAGCCTTCCCCTTTCCTAGCTCCTGATCCTCCCGTTTCTCTGGCTGATCTTTGCTCTGCAGGGCCCTTCCTGCCGAGCTCGTGGAGATGGCTAAGGAGCCATCCCCCCAGGCTTCGCCCTCTCCACCGTCTTCGAGCGCTCCGAGCTCAAGCAGAGCCCTTGTGGTGAGGCCGGTCGGAGAGGTGAGCCATCCTGTGGCGCATCGCGGTTCTGCGCGCCTTGTGACCCTCCTTTGCGAGCCTTCTCGGGGCATAGCCAGCCTGCCTTGGGCTTCTCGTCTGGTTGTGGATGGCGATTGGCTGAGGTCAGCCCTGCGCTCTTCATATGGGGATGGGCTGGCTCCAGGCCGGGCTTCTGGCGAGGCGTGCCCGGCCATCGCGAGGGTGCGAGCCCCCAGCCCCCTGCCCAGAGGGGGAGCGTTGATTCGTGGCCCTCCGCGCTTACTTGGGGTAGATGACGGCGCAGAAGACGTGCTCGAGCGCGCCTGGGAGCGTTGCGCTCTTCGCCAAGGGTTTCTTTGGAGGGCGGCTGACGCGGTGAGCCTGCTTGGTGAAGAGCTCGCTGACGAAGACGCGCTCCTTGAGGCTGAGGGCCTGCGCCTGGCTGAAGAGTGGCGCAAGCTGAAGGCGCCTGTTGCCCTTGCGCGCCACCAGCGTGACCTCGACAATGAGGACGCCCAGGCGTCGCTGGCGGCCTCTCGGGAGGCCCGTTCCCGGGTCGTCGAGGTGGCCCGAGAGGCTGACCGGTGGCGAGAGGCGGCGGAGGAGCGGCCGCGGGAACTCCAGGCCCTGTGCCATTCCCTAGAGCAGTAGGTGGAGATGCGTGAGACGGCCCTTGCGTCGATGAAGGTGTCTTCGGTCGACCAGGCAGATCTCGAGAGGCGTGAGGAGGCACTGACGCTGGAAGCTGCCGAACGCGCATGCGATCTTGAGCGTCTGGAGACGAGGGAGCGCTTGGTGACGCAGGCGGAGGATGACGTCGCTGCGCGGGAAGCTCGCGTCCTGGAAGAGGTTGGACACCGGGTGGTGACGGCCCGCTTGAACCTTGAGCGCGAGTTCGAGGAGAGGCTGGGGGTGATCCGGGTCGAGGCTGAAGGCAGGACCGCCGCCCTGAGGGCCAAGCTGGATGAAGTGACGCGGCGGGCCGATGCTTCCCGGGCGGCCCTTGGCATGGCGCAGGAGGAGCTGACTACCTCCCCGCTGAGGCGCTTCTTCTCTGTCAACGGGTGGACGAGGCCGAGGCCGTTGCGAGGCAGAACGAGGACGAGATACGCCAGCGGCGGATCCTGGAGCACGAGCATGGCCCCATGCTCACCACACTCCGGGAGAGAGCCAACACGGCCTTGGGTAACATCTGGGAGGCGGCCGTCGGCGAGCCCCGCGCAGTCAACTATGCTGGCAACCTTCAGTTCTTCACCGACGTGGTGACGCAGCTGGAGGTGCGATCGGTCAGAGCCAACAGGTTGGTGGAGGAGAGGAGTCGCGCCCTGCTCAGGCGCGCCTTTCCTCGTGTCTTCAGCCATCTTTGAAACATGGACCCCAACTTCAACTTTGACGCCGCCATCGCCCCAGTACCCCAGGCCGTCCGGGACGACCTGGCGCACTGGGTGGAAGACAACGTGGATGACCTCGTCAGGGCCTTCGCTTCTAATAATGACGGGGTGGTCGTGGCTGCTGATGAAGGCGGCGTGGTGAACGACCCTGACGCCGCTGACGGCAACGCGGAGAGCGATGGCAAGGCCAGCAACGCCAGCGACGATTCAGGAGGTGCCCTTGAGGATGCATTGGGGATTTATCCGACTGACTGTGTGTTGTCCCTGCTTTCTTACCCTGCGCCGATAGAGTTCGGGCTTTGCCCTGAAGGTTGTAAGAGCATTTTGGGAGGGGGAGCCCCTCATGTAAAAACTTGTGTTCAGCGTATTAGTAGATGCGATATCACCCGTACGCCTGCGCCAAGTGGCTGGCTTTGCGACGAGCTGGCTGGCTAGTTTACCTTCGACCCGCGTGGGCCCTGAGATAGCCTGCGGAGGGCTGCGGTGTCTCGAGTGTCTCCTGATCGAGCCCATAGGACCTGTAATAAAAACCTCCTGAGAGGGTGCGACGACGGCAGTCTGGGCTGCACGCAAGCTAGGCCTGACCCGGCTTGCGAGGGGCTCACGAGGGGAGGCAGCTGAGGCAAAGTGGTAACTAGAACGCGAGAGATTGCTTGAACAAGACTAAACACCCCTTCCCCGGACACACGCACATCTCAAGCTCAAATCCAACTTAAATCCAACGTGGGAAAACGACGGCCAAGGGAAAAAACAATGAAAGCATAAAAAGGCCGCGTCCGGCACCTAGTATAGTCTGGGACGTCTTCTCACCAGTGCGGAGCTAAGTGCTGCCACTGGGCGTGGGGGGGAGCCCCAGGGCCTGAGGAAGGCACCCCTGAGACTCCGGGGCGTGTATAGCCCCACTCATTATTACGTGAGAGTTTCATGGGTCGGCGAGCTTCACAGGCACTGGGCCTTCTTCACAGGTACCGGCCTTGCTTCATATCGCCAGATGAGGGCCCCGCCTTGCGCCACACTCTAGTGCCACCGACGACGACCGAAAACCAGGACGCCGCCGATGGGGTAGAGCGGTCGCCAGCGGTTCTCCCGATGACCACGGGTCCTCTGCCAGGGGCAGGCCCTGAGGCACCTCCCAAGCAGAGGGCCTACCCCCTAAGGACGCCTTGCTTCGAACGCCGCGGTGGTGATGCCGGATCTCGGCCCCTCTCCTGCAGCCCCCGGCACCCTCCTCCTGAGGGGTAGGAAACTGCTAGAGTGGGGCAGCCGCCCGCTGTGGCGACCTGCACCTCCTGCGATCCATGGTTAGCGTATGCCTACTCCTGAGGAATTAGCGATACCCGATAATCATCGCTTCCAGCGTGGCCGACGGGGCCTTCCCGGGGCTCCTGGAAGAGCTCAGCTTCTGGTGCCTCGTCCCCCCAGCTTGGGCCGAGGAGCGAGCCTTGTTCGTCCTCATGTGCGTGCCCTTGATCCATCATGTGGGGCAAGTACTCTTCTGGGGCCGCCATCCCGTAGGCTGCGCCGTAGTGCTCCGTGTGCCACGCAGTTCTGCTTGAGGCGCCCACCTGGGGGTGGTAGCGCGGTGGCCCACTGGGGTCGTGGGTCGTGGCGAGTCCTTCTTCGCTAGCCGGAGGCGGAGGCAGCGCCGCTGCTGGCCCGGTGCTGACAGACTGGCTGGCGTTGGGGTGGCCTTGGAGTCCGCTTGGAGCTGCACGGGCGTGCATGGAGCCTCCGCGTGGGCTGCCCTGGACCTGAGGTGGGAGTTGGGTGCAGAAGGGGTGAGCCCCTGATGCGGCGAAGCCCAGGAGCTCTGCCACCCGTTCTAGCAGCACGTCACGGCCGCCCTCCAGCAACCTGCATTGCAGTAGCTCTCGGGCCACCATGAGCGCGGCCCTTGAGTTCGCCTGCTCCCGTCGGGTGTACGGCGTCTTGGCCGCGGCGTGGTTGGAGGCCGTCTCCGCCGACCGCGCCTGCCGTGGCGTGAGAGCTGTCGTTGACTGTCCACGTCGCCCACGGCCTGCAAGACCTCACGGACCCGAGCTGCACAGGGCATGGGGTCGCCTGGGCGAGCGGCTCTGCTGGTGGGCCAGCCGCCCAGAATCGGGTTGCCCGCCTGGTCGCGGACATGATGATGACGATGCGACGGGGCGCGAAGCGGCAGGAGGCGGATTTCGGTGCACCCCTACCTGGCGCGCCAAATGTCGGATTTCGGGTTCCGGCAGACCCTCTAGGTTCGAACAATGGGGTGCGCGCGGAGATCTCACCCTCTACCTACCTGCACCTCGCCACATCGCTAGGATCTAAACTATGAAAGGAACAACACAAGAGACACAAGGTTTATACTGGTTCGGGCCACCAATGTGGTGTAACACCCTACTCCAGTGTGTGGTGTGGTGGATTGCCTCTTGGGCTGATGATGAACAATACAAGGAAGAACAGCCTCGCGAGGGTCTGTTCTTGGCTGGTGCGATGAACTGCTAGGGGGAGTTCAGTCGCTATCTCTCTACTGATTCCAGATCAAGATCCGATCTAGCTGCCTCTACCCTGTGGGTGGCTAGTCCTATTTATAGGCAAAGGCCCTGGGCCTCTTCCCAAATATTGAGCGGGAAGGGCGCCAACAATTGGCCATTTTGAAGGGGAACATCTAGTACACTTATCCTGACTAAAGTTGGTCCTCGCCTGTCAAAGGCTCTGGTGGTGATGTCGGCTTGGGCTCCATGATGACTTCCTTCCTGCCGTTGCAACGGTCTTGGTCTTGTTGCACCGAAACGGACGCCTTTGCTTGATACTCTTGCCTGCGCTTGCCCCCTTTGCACCAAAGAGGAAAGGAGGACATCACAGGTCTGGCGCCTCACCGGGCGCCCTTAGTCGTCATGGCTTGCGTCATGGGCACCTTGTGAGGTACCCCGCCTTGATCTCTCTGCCTCCTCACGAGCCAGCCTGACGAGGCCGTGCCTGAGGAATCTTCCTGTTGTCCGCCCCGCGAGGCTTGACCCCTCGCGAGGGTCTTGAGCTTGTGCCGATGAAGATGGGTCGTGTTGGGCCACCCCTTGAGCCATGCCGCAGGCCGCAAGCGGCAAGTCTGGGTACCCCCGTTCCCAGAATGCCGACAGAGCCCGTGGAGAGGGCTGATTGAATAGTAGCCGGTGGAGTAGCGCGAGCTGGAAGCTAGATGAATAGGAGCCCGTGGATGAACAGTCGCAGGTGGAGGCTAGAGGAGGTCAACGGTGGATGAACAGTAGCCCGTGGAGGCTGGAGGGGGTCGACGGTGGAGATGAACAGTATCCCGTGGAGTCCCGTTTTGCGGTACGCCACACCCCTCCCGATGAACAGGACCCCCGTTTTGACCGTAGCGCTCCAACACAAGTCCGTTTCCTCCGTTTTGCGGTATGCCACACCCCTCCCGATCAACAGGACCCTCGTTTCGATCGTAGGAGGTCCGTTCCCTCCGTTCTGCGGTACGCCAGGCCTCGTTTCCATCGGCTGTTCCGTCCAAGCCCTCCCGATGAACACGACGACGCATTCCGTTCCGACCCAGCCTGTTGGCTACCCATGAACACGACGACGACGCTGTTTCTCCGTTCCGACCCAGCCATGTACACAAGCCCTGGCCGTACGTATGCGCGAGTAGGCGTTCGAGACCCTGCCCGTATGTACGACGTGGGTCAGATTTTCTTTCTTGCACACCGCCGATGTAATGCGTGCGTGTACATGCTATGTGCGTGCCTACTACTACACATTCGCCTCTACATCGACCAAGATGTACGCATATCGTTCGCGACCAGAATGACAACGCCACGCACGCTTCGACCAGGTGGGTCCCACCGCCGTGCACTTCCTTGCCTGCGAAGATGTAGCTGGTGGGTACCAACAGTCTGGGGGGCGAATCGTTTTTTTTTGCCCGAACGCACTTCCTTGCGTGCGAAGATGTAGCTGGAGGGTCCCAGCAGACAGGGGAAAATGTTTTTTTCGTGAAATACGGTGGCCCGTCCGTTGGATCCCCGCTGTCAGGTGGAGGAATAATTATTTTGCGCGTAATAAGGAGGCACTTCCTTGCTGCGGCCGTGGACCCAGCTGTCAGCCTCTCCAGGTACAGTACACGTCCGATGGAAGCCATTCCTTGACCACGTTGACCATGCCGCGCCGAGAGCACCAGGGCGGTGGATGACGGTGAGGCCTAGGAAGGGAAGACGTGGAGCCAGGTAAGACGCAACAGTCGATGCCCACGCGTAGAGGAGTACGAGGGTTCACTGGTTCGCTGCGCTGTGAGGCTATCGTCGCCGCAGAATAACAGGGGGTGTGGGTGAGTAGAGTTATGGCCTGGCCAGCGGTGGGAATAGTAGGGGCGGTGAGGCCTCCGCGGCAGCACAGCCGGCCACAGGAGGTAGGAGCATGCGGCACGACCGGCGCTACTTTGGGCGGCTGGAGCAACAAGACTAGAGGTTGAAGAAGCACTACAGCCGTTGGATGGACATCGTACGGTCACTGGAGCTAGAATCATTCATATTAACTAAGTTGACAAAGCACTCCATCCCCGTCAACTTAGTAGGCCCACAAGTCAGCCTCCCACCAAGGTGGGTCCCAACTAGCAGGGGGAGTATTAATTTTTTTGTGCGTAATAAGGAGGCACTTCCGGTGGGTCCGAGCTGACAGCGGGGGGAACGTTTTTTTCAGGCAATACGATGGCCCGTCCGGTGGATCCCAGTAGTCAGAGGGAAACGTTTTTTTCATGAAATATGGTGGCCCGTCCGGGGGGTCCCTGTTGTCAGGTGGAGGAATCATTATTTTTCGCATAATAAGGAGGCACTTCCATGCTGCCGTCGTGGACCCAAATTGTCACCTCTCCACGTCAAATCCATGTCCGATGGAAGCCGTTCCTTGACCACGTTGACCACGCCGCACTGAGAGCACCAGGGCGGTGGACGACGGCGTGGCCTAGGAAGGGGACGACGCGGAGCCGGTGAAGATGCGGCAGTGGAAGCCCGCGCGAAGAGGAGTACGAGGGTTCACTGGTTTGGCTGCAGTGTGAGGCTGCCGTCAAAGCAGAATAATAGGCGGTGTGGGTGAGTAGAGGGATGGCCTCGCCAGTGGTGGGAATAGTAGGGGGCGGTGAGGCCTCCGTGGCAACACAGCCGGCCACGGGAGGTAGGAGCATACGACACGACCGGCGCTGCTTTGGGCGGCTAGAGCAATAAGACCAGAGGTTGAAGAAGCACTACGGCCGTTGGATGGACATCGTACGGTCACTGGAGCTAGAATCGTTCATATTGACTAAGTTGACAAAGCACTCCATCCCCGTCAACTTCGTAGGCCCACAAGTCAGCCTCCCACCATGGTGGGTCCCAACTAGCAGGGGGAGTATTCATTTTTTTGTGTGTAATAAGGAGGCACCTCCGGTGGGTCCGAGCTGACAGCGGGGGGACGTTTTTTTTCATGAAATACGGTGACCCGTCCGGTGGGTCCCAGCAGTCAGGAGGGAAACATTTTTTTTCACAAAATATGGTGGCCCGTCTGGTGGGTCCCTGCTGTTAGGTGGAGGAATCATTATTTTCCACATAATAAGGAGGCACTTCTTTGATGCGGCTGTGGATCCAGCTGTCAGCCTCTCCACGTATAGTACACTTCCGATGGAAGTCGTTCCTTGACCACGTTGACCACACCGTGTTCCGTTGCATGCATGCGTCCATGGGCGTGGTGCGTCCCCACTGTCAGCCTCTCACGTATAGTCATGTTCCGATGACTCTCGGTTGTTGACCACGTTGACCATACCGTGTCGAGCGCACCAAAGGCCGGTGGACGACGGTGAGGCCCCAGACTGGAATGACCTAGAGATGGGCAAAACGGGGCAGTGGAGTCGCAGATGGAGAGGAGTGGGAAACTTGACTGGTTCGGGTGCGCGGCAGCACACCCGCGGTGCCGCCCACGGGAGACAGGAGCAAGAACAAAGGTTGAAGAAGGAGCACGGCTGTTGGATTAACATCCAATGGTCCAGCTGCTAGAATCATTTGTTGATTAAGTTGACAAAGCCCTGCGTACACGTCCGCTTAGTAGGCCCACAAGTCAGCCACCAAATCTGACGGGTCCCAGCTGTCAATGGGAGGAAGAATATTTTTCGCATCACAAGGAGGCACTTCCTTCCGTGCGAAGATACAGCAGTGAGTCCCAAATCGTGTGGAGGAAACATTTTTTCAGCTTAATAAGGAGGAACTTTCCTTGCATGCGACCATGGACCTCGTGGGTCCCAGACGTCAGGCTCTCCACATAGAGTCCTCTTTGATGACTCTCGTTTGTTGACCACTCCGCACCGAGCGCAGCGAGGCGGTGGATGACACGAGGCCCCGGACGGGAACGACTCGGAGATGGGAAGAGGCAGCAGTGGAGTCACAGATTGAGTGGAGGAGAAGGGTTATAACTGGTTCTGGTGCGGCGTGGGGCTGTAGTCGGTGGAGAATAACAGGAGGTGTGGAGGGATAGCCTGGGCGGCGGTGGGGTAGCGCTTCGCAGCGATGTGTGCTAAGAAAAGGCCGCTAGCCGCTGGAGGCCGGACCAGGCGGTCCCGGCAACGCTGGAGGAAGAAGACGAGAGATTGAAGGTGCATGCCGACCAAGTTGACAACGCCCTGCGTAGGCTTCGACGTATTGGCCCACATGTCAGCCTGCAAAAATGTGGCATATATTTAACCCATGTTTTCTAGAATGTACAGTCCATTTGCTAGGCTGGGTGAACAAATAATTTCGCGTCAATGCGGCCCATTTATATTATCTAAGAAATCCCAGCCCATTCGCACTTCCTTCAAATACACGAATTAGCTGGGCTCGTTATATATATAATTTTATGTTAGAAGGAGCAATTAATATAAAAAATAAACCGGAGAGGCACATTTTTATATACATAATTAACAAATTAGTGAGTTATTGCTCAAAATAAAAATGAGCATGTTATTATTACATTGGTCCTTAAAATCTTCGCAAGCTTTTGTACCAATCACAAGGATTTTCCTTGCCCGTGAGTCAAAAACAACCAGGATTTTCCTTGCCAACTTCTGTTAAACATTTACTTTTATAATTTAATAACACGTGGGTTGTTTTCATAATGTATATATAAGTCTCTATAAAATATATGATAATAGTAATAATATAAAAATATATATTGTGGTTAAAAATACATTGGGCTGCCGATCTTTAAGAAAAAGCCCATAGGCCGGTATGGACCTCAAAAAATAAGTTGAACCCACTGTCACTCATATGTCGTGGGCTACGCATGTTAAAATACAAAACCTAGGCCTAGCTGATACTTGTTCGCCCTCTGGAAAAAAATGATACCAGATCCCCGAGCGAACTGGATTATAGATGGGGTCGGCGGCATGACTGAAGAAGCACATCAGGAGAGATTTTTTTTCTTCAGTGGATGCCTCTGCACCATACAACTTGTATTTTTAGCCTCCCAGTCCATGGTGGACCAGCAGCCCATTTGCTGGATGGGCCCACCTACAGAAACCAGCAGTCAATTTTTCATCAAGACCCAAAAACAACGCAGTACTATGTTTGGTTTGAGGCTGAAAACATTACGGCAGGGGTTGAGCGGGGTAGGGGGCTAGACAGAGCAAAAAGATTAAAAAGAGCTGATGCGCTGTTGCTACCCTTACAAAGCAGGTGCAATTCTTCTCGAGAAGAAGGTGTGCCGTTGACACCCACACGTCACATACCCCACAGTAGGCATACTAACAAGTTCACACACAAGCACAATAGAAAAGGTAAACATTCGTATCAAACTCAGGTTCACAGGACATGTCCATATTCATAGCCAACATTCACTATCAACAACTCAAAAGATTCATATATACACAAGTTCAGCATGTCTATTTCACAAAAAGATTCAGATATACACATGTTCTGTATGTTTATGCATCCAAATGATTGAGATCACTGCCAATATGATCCATGGACGAACTTTAATTACCTAGGGTACAGACTGGTAAATGGTGTTCAGTCGGAGGTACTTCTTGCTAAAATTAATGCTTGTACGAGTAAACTTTCGAGTACATAAGAGGCAAAGCCTGCATAATCTGAACTTTGCTTGTAGGTTTATCCTGAAATATTGGCCTCGTGCTGAGGGAGGTTTGAGCAACTTGGCCAATACTTTCATCCAACTAGTTTACTGGCTCATCTTCGTCCTGTAGCTTGCCAAAATTCTACATTGCAGACTGGTAAATGGTGTTCAGTCGGAGGTACTTCTTGCTAAAATTAATGCTTCTACGAGTAAACTTTCAAGTACATAAGAGGCAGCACAGATAATCTGAACTTTGCTTATAGGTTTATCCTCAAATAGTGGCCTCGTGCCGAGGGAGGTTTGAGCAACTTGGCCACTACTTTAATCCAACTAGTTTACTGGCTCATCTTGGTCCTGTATCTCGCCAAAATTCTACATTGCAGACGAGAAAGGAGGCGGTTGAGAAAATAAACCACCCAACTTTTTTGTGCAGTTCAACTGAAATGGAGCATCCCTGGCGTGCAGACTGATTAAGTGCCAGATGAATATATGCGTCAACCAACTTGTCTGGAATCTTTAGACTCCATGCCATACAGTTCGCTACCATATGTTCAGATAACCAAAAGGCACAAGTTGGGACCAAAGACTGGACTGCGTTTTTTTGGGCTATGCGCCAAGCAATATTTTGGCGTTCACTCTCCTAATACTTGGAGTTTGACAATTGGTTGACGCCGGTTGATACTCGGATGAATATCGACACTTCTTCTTGTCAACATCGATGCTTGTCTGAGTGAACTTTGGAGTACATAGCAGCAGCATAAGTACCTGTCTATCTGATCTTTTTGTGCAGTTCTGCTGAAATCACCCGATGTAATGATTTGCCTGCGAGTTCAGGCTCCAAGTTACTCCTTTATGAAATCAGCAAACAGTAGCACAATACCAAATTACCAATACATATGACAAGCACAATAATCGGTATAAAGACCAGTACCAACCTGTGTGAGGTAGCACATCAATTACTATTTCCTTTGACTGGAAGCCGAGATAAGCCAAGCGACTGACAGCAAAGGAAGAATGCAAGCCGAGATTAGCGACTAACAGGAAAGGAAGGAAGCTGTCGAGGCAATGAAGCACCCAAAGTTTTTGTGCAGTTCCACAAAAATCGAAAGGCCCGTTGGCAGATATATTGAGAGAGTGAGATTACATTAATAGTGGGACTAGTTGATGAAACATACACTAACAAATAGAAGCACCCTCATTATCTTAATGGGTAAAGTTAGCATTCCCTCCCTGCTCCACCACATGATTCACCTCATAGACAAACATACACACGTACATGATTCAACATAAGGTGCTACTAAAGATTTGTTTAACTCCAACAGGAAAATTAGGTAGCGATAAATTTGTGGTACTTAAGTACTCCTAATTAATTAAGTGAGATAGCAGAAGCGGAAGGGCTCCCTAGAGGATTGTCTCACATGTAAGGTAGTCGGTTTCGGAGCCCTTGAATGGCCTCGACTGAGGCCTCTGGCTTCAGCAAGATCGCATTGGCACTGTTTACTCTTCTTCTTCTTCCTCTTCATGCTCTGTTTCTCAGTCTCCTCACCAGTTGGTGAAACCAAGTACATGATTGGCCTTCTATTTCAGAATTTGTTTTGTCAGTGAGGGAGTACAAGTGTACTAGTAAAAATTGGCATTATTTTCTCATGGCAGTCGCAAAATAGAGATGAACACATGCATTTAATATCATTCTTACCTAATGGAAGGTTATGGTGCCAATATGGATGATGAGGATTGGAACACAGATCTCCCTTTGTGCAGTTCCACCGAAATGAACCGACTGTTCAATTTTACATTCCAGTTAAATAGCACAAAAGTCACTTCTTTTAAGAAGAGTTTTGTGCAAAGGCACCAAAGGTCACAACAAAGAACTGTGTGAAATGGGTATCCCTGTTTGCACAAAAAGCTACAGAGGAAACAAATGTAGTCTCAAACAATTACAGTGCAAAATCATTTGGCTAAACTTTTCATGGCTTATAATAGTGGCATGGCTTCATTTTTACCAGGGCATTAGATTAAGAACAGCTAAATATTTGGTATAAGGGCATGGGACAAAGGTGCACCAAAGAAATTCAAAGACCATGTACCTAAACAGGGGCATAAAGTGGTGATTCATAGTTTGTTGCCCCGAGAAACAAACATCCTAGAAACATATCTGGGTTGGTCCCATTTTTGTTCACTCTAGCCACCTACTACTATGTGTGGATAGCAAATCTAGTCCTGGTCATACCACTGTGTACAGCGTTACCCCTATATTTCCCTTTTCGACCAAGAGACCGGTTGGATGACTACTGTACTACTTTCACCCTCTTTCCTTCCTGTTTGTACCAAGTCCGATGTACTACATACTAAATTCCCCCACTCCCACTTTATTTCTTGTTTGAACCAAGTACAAGATTCGACTCCATGAAATAGATTCACCTCTAACAATAGAAGAAAAAAAAGGTGATGTTTGACCATCCGATCGAGAGGGGCTGAGAGGTAGAAAAATGATGCACATGCAGCGACGTAGCAAGCTGGGGAAGTAGAGCTATGGCGGTTTTGAAGGAAGATATACCTGAAGGTCGTCGGGATGTGGATAGGTGGGCTGCGGGAGGCCGGAGCCGCCCACACTAGGGCAACGATGAAGGGATCGGAGGACCTCTCGCGCCGGTGCTCGGCCAGAGATGACGGTGCAGCCGGTAGTGGGTCTCCTCCCTCGCTCTCGACGACAGCCTAAATGCTGCCTCTCCTCCCCTTCACCGGCGGAGGGGGATACGTCCGGATCTGTAACCAGCGGTGAGGATAGAAAGACAGTGTTTTTTGAAGGGAGAAAGACAGTGTTACCATCCCTATCTTCTTTAGATATGGAGAGGATGAGAGTATGTGAATAGAGCAACCCTAGCAAGCAAGCATGGAGGCTACGGCCTATATATACGTAGTGGGGTAGTTTTCCTTTTTCACTACATCAAAAAAATCGTTTAAAATTGTGTACTACGTGCCAGGTCGCCTTTTTTTAGTTGTTGATTGTTTTTGAGATAGCAACCCGCTTGTTCCAAGTGGTGTTACAGTGTGCCAGGTCACACTTTATTTTCTGAGGGTGCCAGGTCACACTTTGTATCGTTCAAGTCTGGTACAAGTCCCTCCATTAAATGAACAACCACCCCCTCATAAAAATTGTGAACAAGCCCACGGCTAAAATTATCGGAAACGTGGGTTGTCCCAACATGCATTATTATTTATATTTTCTACTCCCTCCATTCACAAGTCTTTTTTAGCAGTGAACCCCACATGTCATAGACACAAAAAGTGTGGAAAGATTCCCTTAGGCAAGCCAAAGTGTGTATAACAATTTGAGCAACTCAAGTTAGGCAAGTGTGGCAAGTGTGGGAAAAATAATGTGGCAACATAAGACAAACATAGTCACAATCCAAACAGCCCCGTAATTTTTTGCGACATGCATAAAAATTTGGTTAGTTAAATTTATAGTCAAAATTTGGCAAGGTGCATCAAATCAACACGTGCAAGTATCAAAAGGGAGGTCACGGCATGCATGCATGCGTTGTACTCCCTCCATTTCCAAATATAAGTCTTTTTAGAGATTGCAACAAGTGACTACGTACGAAGAAAAATATGTCTACATACATCTGTATGTAGTAGTCCATTTGAAATGTGTAAAAAGACTTATATCGAGTGCAGTGCTTTGATCTGTCGCGTCAACTTGTACAAGACCGAGAAGTTTGATTACTACAACGCCCCCTCCCTCGCGCATGAGCGTGGTGGCTGGCAGGACTAGTAGGAGCTTTCGCTACACGCTTCTTGACGGCGGCGAACTTGCGGATGGAGTTGACCATCATGTCGTCCATGCGAGAGGCGAAGCCGGGGTCGGTAAGGGCTACGACGTCGGCGGTCGCCAGCACCGGCTGGAAACGCTGCATGGTGCCGGGCCGCAGGCCGGTGCCTTGGATGATTTGGCACAGCCAACTGCCGCTCGCGACCATCGCCTCCATAGGTGCTTCTGGCTTCTGGTCACTTGGTCTTGGATTGGAGTGAGCAGTGTTGTTGGCGATGATTGAGAAAGAACATTTATTGTCAATCTAACCCTGCCATCCATAAACCTCTTTGGTTTAGAGTTAGTTGAGGGTTAGAATCTAACGTTAACCTCTAACTGAGTTAGTAGAGTTCTCCTCGTCTCGGTTCATCGCCATCATACTTTCCCCATTTCTGTGTTTTCAGTATCCTGCGAATCAAAGAGGCCCTTAGACTGGTTGAGGTTCTGTAGTTTTTTATAAACGTGTTATGTCCAAAATTTAATGAACGTGCTCCGGTTTTACGAAAATAGTCTGGTTTCATGTAGTAATTCATTTATTTATTTATTCTTCTGTGGGGGGTTTGCATGTAATTCGTGAGGTCTGAAATGTAAAGTACCCCGGCATATGCTCCGAGTCGTGCATGCACTACGACCCAGATCCTCTATGTCCCACATGTCGGCGAATGGGTGCACGTGTAAACAGCCTAGGAGTACATATGGGAGGATAAATGCATGAAAAAATATGTACGGTGAAGCGTAGCTGCGGTTCGAAAAGGAGACCTAAAAAGATGACAGGTATAGGTCGCACGCACCCAACTAGTGGTAGTACTAGACATACGACTGCTTTTTCCCTAAAAAAAGAGGTACGAGTGCTCGGTACTCCTATTCTATCAATGCGAGGCCCATCTGACAACAGCATCTGTGCTACAACTAGCTCTTCTCCCTCGTTTCTCTTTTCTAGTAATTCTAAACTCAGCCAACGCCGGGTGGGCGGGGTGGGGATTAGCCGATGGTCGGTTCACTCAACCGCGGCCCCACCTCACAGTGAAAATGTTACTACTAGAATAAAAATGCCATATACTCCTATACTAATAAAACATTAAGGCCACAAGGTGATGTAGTGCTGGTTACAAGAGGCAAGAAGAAGAGATGCATCCAATGGCGGCTAAGTAGCAGCGGCTTTCGTGGCGAGGTCGACGTGCTTCTGAACAATGGCGTCCAAAGATTCTAGCCGCTGGAAGAAGGCCAACGTCTTTCTGTCCTCACTGGCATTGTAGTGGCCTATGTAGACGATTTCCTCGTAGACATGGATGTGAAGGTCGACGGTTTCTTGCATGGCGAGGCGCTGCGCGACGAGCGCGGCCTCGAGGTGCACATTCTTCATCACGACCTCCGGCAACTGCAGGGCCACCAGGGCTTGAAAGAGTTCATCACCATGGAGGCCGATGAGGGTGGCAGGCAATGAGGAGCCTGGGCGCTCAGGGTGGAGCAGTATGGCAAGGTCGTCCGCACGCTTCTTGACAGCGGCGAACTTGCGGATGGAGTTAACCATCATGTCGTCCATGAGAGAGGCGAAGCTGGCATCAGCGAGGGCTACGACGCCGGCGGTCGCCAACACCGTCTGGAAACGCTATGCGGTGCGGGGCCGCAGGCCGGCGCCTTGGATGATTTGGCACAGCCGACTGCCGCTCGCGTCCATCGCCTCCATAGGTGCTTCGGGCTTCTAGTCACTTGATCTTGCATTGGAGTGAGCAGTCTTGCGCAGAGACTAAGGAGTAGATGGATTGGAGTGGTGGGGCGCCTTTATTTGAGAATCCAAACTCTGTTGCATTCACATCATGTTGGCTCTATTCTGCTTCTCCAATTAATTCCCTCTACTCCTTCAAAAAAAATTAATTCCCTCTGCATGTAGAGTAAGTTGAGGATGCATCATTGACCGTTCAATGTCTCAGGAACCGCTACCCTCTCCCTCCTTGGCATTCAAGCACCTATGGAGGCGACTGCCGCTCACGTCTATCGTGTGTCAGGAGACGTCCCCGTCGACGACGAGGTGCCTATGGCGACTTCGTAAATTTCAAGATGATAGTACTAGTATACTCAATATTTTTTTTGCAATTTAGTATACTCAATATTGTGCACCGCGACCAAGGCCGAGAGGAAAACGAGAGAACTACGTGTTTATTTATGGTGTAGATTCACTCATTTTGCTCCATATGTACTCCGTCTCGGTGTAGTCTAGTCACTTGTTGAAATCTCAAGAAAGGCAAATACTCCTTTCTGGTTTACAGGGCTATACTAGCAAGTACTTACTACAATAGTGGGCTCACATAGCAATTTTGTCTCATGCAAGAGCCTGGCTATATGCGTGCTCCAAGGTTCGCAACTGCCATGTTCGGGTTGCACTTGGCTCTTCACCTCTTCGAGAAGACGAACAATGATGTTACTACTACTGCTTCTACAGTATCGAATCCACTGTTGCATGTCCGTCCACCGCGAGTGGGAGGGATAACTTGTTGTAGTACTATATAAGCAAAAGCATGTCCTCATCTGCGAGCCACCGCGCGCATGGGCGAGGGAGAAGGCGTGTAGTAGTGAAATCAAGCTTCTCCTCATTGTACGAGTTGACGCGACACATTATAGCACTGGCCCCACATGGTTGCCTCTAAACTTGGCTGAAAGACCCACAGTGTACAATACTCCATTTGCTGCAACCTCTAACATTTACCCCACCACAAATTAAAATATGTATTCCTGTCTTGACCAGATGAGCGTGCAAACTAGAATCACCAGGATGACAGGTAGGGCCAGAAGATAATTTTAATCAAAAAAATATAGCATGGAGCCGACCCCAACGATTTTAAGGTTACAGGCACGGTACACGCTATCCTAGACTACTCTACGCATGAAACTGCCACATGAGCGTCCGGGCTGCGCTTGGCTCTTAGCCTCTTCGGGAAGTCGAACAAAATGAAGGAGTACTACTGCAGTGGAGGAGTACTACAGTATGCTTCTTGCCATCTAACATCGATTGAATTCTTGCATGTCCACCGCGTACGGGAGGGAGAGTAGCGAACAAAAACTTCTCCTAGTCCTGCCAGCGACCACGCTCATGGGCGAGGGAGGGATGCAACTTCATTGACTTACTGCTCCTGCATTTGCGTCCATGACAGGTGGGCCCAAGAGGTTGGTGGCCCACCTGTCATGCAGCCAAAGGCAGGTGCGGTTAAGGCGAGAGGGTGTTGTAGTAATCAAACTTCTCGGTCTTGTACGAGTTGACGCGACACATCAAAGCAT